>CM065463.1:0-1200000 GCA_032872475.1 Leptopilina myrica (nomen nudum) | reverse complement strand
ATAAAGTGTCAGTCTAAATTAAAAGTATTTTAAAATTAAAATTAATGATAGCTTATTATGAAAGGGTAAATATCGCCTTAAAGGTTGAAGTGGTTTTCTTTTATTTTAAATACCCTGTAGCCATCTCGAGAGAGTCTAGACTGGATAAACCATTCTGATAAATCTACAACTTGAGTTTTATATGTGGGGTATTTTTGAAACCATTGTCTTTTTATTTTTCTCAGTGACAATGAGAAAAAACAATAATTATACATTGTTCTTTTTAAAAGACAAACGATAAAACTTGACAGAAATTATTTATATTCACCTTTGTTATTAATATTTTTTTTTATTTATTATTTTCTCTCTATTATATAAAAAAAAGGATATTTTTATCTCTCTATGACTTTTCTTTTTATAAATTTTATTTTTGTCTTTTGCATATTTTTATCTTTCTATGACTTCTCTTCTCTTTTCTGTTTATTTTATTTTATTTTTGTTTTTTTGTGTCAACTTTGACAAATATAGAATAAAAGTTTCATTTATTATTTTAATTTTTTGAATTGTAAATTAATTTTTTAATTCGTATATTCATATTCATTTGATAAAAAAATCTTTATCAGTGAACAATGACAAATTTTCACTCTAAATAAATATAATAATTTGAATATTAATTCGGAAAATAATATATCGATTTAAAAATTATTAAATTTGTTGAAATTGAAGTTAACTTGAAAGTTTATAAAAATAATTGAAATATGATTTTTTTTTATTTCGAAAACATTTTGTAGTAAAAATTATTTTACTTCTTTATGGGAAATTTATTTTAATGAGTTTTTTAATGAAAATGCAGTTAATTTATGAAGATTCTAAATCAAAATTTTCGAAAAGACACTATTTTAGGAAAATTTAATATATTGTAGAATGTTCACTAAGCTTTTCGTGCTAGAGAGTAGCAAACCAAAACTTAATAAGTCCAGTTTAATAATACATGAGATATACACGTGTATATGAGACTCTTAGGTCTCATAATATTGAATACTTGGTGATTCTAAAGTTTCGACCTTTTTCTATTATTCACTAATAAATAACCGTGCTGCAAATTTTTATCAATTATAATTATAAAAAATTGGTAAAAAATGTTTAGAAAAAAAATTACAATTTAGTTGAAATTCATCCCTACAAAAAATATAGAGGAAAAATTTTAAAAAAATTGATATAATTTGCGTATTTAAAGTTTTTTCTTTTTAAGTGAGGTAATACTTTTTTTCTGATTTTATTAATAATCATAAAAATAGAATTTCGATGAAAAATCAATTTTCGTCTTTAATCATAAACGACTATATATTTCAATGTGTATAATTTAAAAAGAAAATCTCTCCACTAATCACTTCATTAAATCAGTTGATTACCTCAATTACAAGATATATAGAATTCTTTTGATTAAAAATGAAAAATAATGAAAAAGAAATGTAATTAAAAATCACTGACAAAAAACTAATAGTATAGTTGTTAATTAGTAATTTCTAAATAATTTCCTCGTTATTAGTATATGTCTGTGTGAGAAAATTTGATTTTCATCCTCTTGAAAAGATAAATTAAAAAAAAAGAGTTGAAACAAAACAGAAGCAGCAGCAGCAACAACAACAACAACGAGTCCAAAATTAAAACGAGAAAATTATTTCCTGGACCTATATATGAAAGTGTATTCTCTAATTTCATTTTAACGTTCACGATTTGCATTCTCTGAACGAATTATCGTGTGACTCGACCACAACGTAATTTACATTAGCATCGAGATAAATTCCAACTCGTGATAAATATAGTAAACGTTACAATAACACTTAAATCTTTCACATCATTTTAGTAGGTTTTATGTGTATTTGTAATTGCATTAATTATGGTGGGAATTTTTTTGTCTGTCACAAAAATTAGGTGATTTTTTTTTATTGAATTTCTGCGCTCCAGATATTAATTGGAATTGTTTTAGTTGTAGCTTGGAGACGAATAAACAATTATTATTAATAATAATTAAGTAACAAAAAATAATATTCGTCAAAAAAATAATTTTTCATCTTCTGCTGATTATCGGCTGTGGTTATTTTTTTTATTAATTATTTAATATTGTGTATTAAATTAATTCTAATGGTAATAGTAAATGAATAAATGAAAAATTTTTATTTTGTTATTATTACTTTACTATTATTCTATTATTAATTTATGAATTAAATATTTTTTATTAAATAAATTAATAACATTTGTTTTATATTTTTTTATTTATTATTTATTATTTATTAGAATTCCATGTGATAACATTAATAAATTAATAATACCAAAATATGTTAGTTAAATGATTAAATAACTTAAAATGTTGATAATATTCCAGAATTATAATTTTAGTATAAGTAGTAAAAATGTTTATTTACTGTTATTAGTAGTAAAAGTCAGTTGAAGATAAGACAAAATAGTTTATGTTTATTATCTTGTGCTAACCAGTTGAAGACCGGCAAAATTTTGTTGTGTCAGTAGTAAAAGTCAATTTTAAAAAATTTATATATAATGCTAAAATACGCCATAAAAAGTGTTGAAGAAAAATATTTTTTTGACATCAATAGGGAATTTTTTTTTTAATTTTGTATATAAAAATTTTGTTATTTTTAATATTTTTTAAAAATTGAATAACTTATTAGAGTTTGTATTAAAATTTTTTTTAATTAAAGGCTTTTAATGAAAGATTTTGAATCTTTATGACGTCATCGTTTTAGAATAAATGCTTTGCATAAACTATAACTTTATAAAGGTTCAAATGTCATTAAATTCTTGACAGATTTTTTTCCGTTAGCTCCAGAAAATTTTAATGGATTCTGATTATTTTAGAATAAATTACAATTTGGATTTTTTTCCGCTTATAAGGAAAAGAAAATTTTCAATTGTAATTTTCAATACTTTTTTTTATATATTATTCAATATGGTAAAAATAATATTTGTTGACTATAAGTTTTTGCTACTCTTTATAAGTAAAAGTTTTGTTGAGTAATAAAAGTCTGGTATGCTTATTAATAAATTATAATTTTTTTTAATATATACAAACTTTGGTAATTACTTGGAAAATTTATAATATCCATGTTTTATTTAGTTGCTTTGTATATATTTATATACATAATACAAAAGTTATATACGCATATACAATAACTTTTATGTCTTTTACGGTTCAATTTGAGATTCGTTTTAAAAGTTTCAAGTCTCCCAGAGCAGATATCTTTTGAGAACTGCAGTATAAAAAAATAATTCTGTGTTATAATGTCAAAAGCATGAAATTTGATTGATGAAACTGCGATTTTGCTGCGGGGGTTTCTTTTATTTTTCATGACGCAAGGAAATAGTTTGTCTGAAACAGCTAAAATTCACTTTGGTGTGAGGTTAAAAAAAAAACGTTTATAATCAACTCTCTTTAGATGAAGAAACGTTGTTCAAAGAAAATTCTAGAAACTCTTGTAGAACAATTTTTTTAATTTTTACAAATTTTGGATTCGGTACAATTTTTGTAGAAATTGTTTTCATTGATGTAGTTTTTTTTTGCAAAAAACAATTTTTTATTTTGTCATATATTCTAAATGGAGGATTTCGACGAGAGCCTCTATATGAAAAACTTTCTTAAAGTTGAAATTGTATTTTATTTTAAAGCCCTATTTTAAATATTACAAAGTAGAGAGATTTTCTAATTTTCTTGAATTTTGATTTTTACGAAAATGGTACTTGGAGAGCATTGAAAAATATTTACTATCTGGAAAATTAGTTATTTATTTATTAATACAAAAAATATTGAATTTTGTTTAAAAAAACATTAGGTACAGAATAATGTCAAATTAAAAATTAAATTTGTATAAAAATTTTTTCTCGTTTATTACAAAACTAAAGTATTCTATATATTGGTTTATTATTATTGAGAGTTATAGCCAGACGCTCCCTCTGTATTAAGTTGAAAGCCATAACAAAAATTGTGCCGTTCTAAAATTATTTTTTTAAATAATAATTGAATTTTTAAAATATTTTTTGTGACGTGAACTAATTAATTCGTTTCTAAAAATATAAAATTCTACAAAATTGATTTAGTTTGTAAAATGAAATTTGATTCATACAATCGATTATTTGTCTGTTATCAAATAAATTTGAACCAATAATTTCCGAATTCTGGTAGAATTTATATTTACTTGAAATTAAATGAAAATTCAATTAAATTTAAAAATATTGAACTAAAATTATAAAATCAACAAAATATAATTAAAATTATGTAAATTGGAAAAAATTCTAATTAAAAAATAAATGACATAATTATATGCAGAAAATAATATACAGTGTGAGATAAAAATAACGAGAAGTTTGCAATACATATTTAAGATTGAAAAAAATTTTTTAGGAAAATGTTTCGTAAACTATTGTTTTTAAAAAGGGAATTTTAAAAGTAAACATTGAGAGATGAAATTTTGGTATTTGCGGCACTGCAGTAGAGCCCTCCGCCCATGGCCGAATCGATTCGTCAGAGGCCCTTATACGCTTTAACCTCCTCAAGCGATACCACCAAGCAGGTCACGCTGGTCGTTCCAGTTTTCTTTGTACAATAAGTCACACACACACAACCACTGCTAAATTTGACAGTGGAAAAATTTATCAAACTTACTTTATTTTTTCTAAATTGACAACAAGAAAAAAAGAAGAAAGTAATAAAATAAAATAAAATAAAATTTCCCCTTTCTTTCACTTTAGGATAAATTTTTATTTAGTCCATTTTTTTATATATATAAAATTGCAGTCATCTTAAATTGAATTTTCCACAGAAGAGAATTTTCAATTTATTGAATTTTTATTTTTATTTAAATTTAATTTTGTTGGAAAGAATTTTTATTTTGCTGTGAATTTTTTTTTGGTTAAATACAATATCAAAGTAGGGAGAATTTTTATTCTACTGAATATTTTTCTTTAAATGTTATTTCATTTAGGAAAGTTTTTTATTGAGCTGAATATTTTTATGATCCCCAAGTTTTGAACGTTCAAATGAACGAAATATTTTTTATTGAAGATATTTTAATAAATTACTAATCATAAAAAAATTTAAAAACTGAAATTTTACTTTTAGAAACTCAGTTATTAATTTTTTTGATAGTGAAGCAAAATAATTGCAATAAAAATTTAATTTTTAGAAGAAATAAATAAATTTCGTTCATTTGAACGTTCAGAACTTTAGGCTCTTATATTTTTCTGTAAATGTAATTTTAGGGAAATTTTTATTTAGCTGAATATTTTTTATTCTAATGAATTTTTATTTGGGAGAATTTTTATTTTGCTGGATTGTTTTCCTTTTTTCCTAGATTTGGATATGTAAGAATCCGATTTGTTTCAGTAAATAAAAAAATTTACGAAAACTATTATCTTTCAAGAAAGCATTATTTTAAATTAATTTTATTATTTACCTTAACAATTAGTTATTGTTTATTATATTGTATAGTATTAATTAGTCAATATTTATTTATTGTTACTCTAGTATTTTATGAATAAAAGATTATTCAGTTTAATTCACTATATTTAGTAAGGTTTTCGAATTTATTAATAAAATATATGAATTAGATGTCTGTGAATTAATGGTCAGATTTTTGTTTTTATTATTAAAGCAAACTAGGTATTTTAGTTTAAAACAAATGCATAAACTATTAGAAATGATTAACTGCGTGGCTATTAATAATTCTTAATTACATATTCATCTCTGCAACTGGATTCTATTTTCTGTGGTATTATTTGGTAATAAACCCCGAAGAGAAATTAGTTATTATTGACTGAAAATCAATAGCAAAACGGTTACTAAATCATCGAATGATGAATTACATTCATATTGTTTTTTTTTCCTGTGCACTTTTGCGTTTCATTTGGGGTTTTTTTTTCCTTTTTTTCTTACTATATTCTCAAAATGTAATATTTTCAAAAAGAAATGAAAAAGAAAAAAAAATAGTGAGAACAAAGTACAAAACCAAAGCATACACCTTTTAACTTTATTGTACTTCCCGCTTTCTTTCATTGCTGACAATTCAATCATTCGAATTGAAAGTACATTCACCGACATTTGTGGAATGTACATGGAATGCCTCACTAAAAAAAATTATATCGAGTAAATGTCACTTGCACTGTACACATACTAGTCTTTTAAAATTTATGTTTCGTTTTTCTTATATATTTTTGCTGTTGTTGTTGTTGTTGTACTTGTTGTAATTCCATATCGAGAAACAATACCTTGGAGTAAAGTTATTATTTTTTCCAAATTGACAGTTTAATTATAGATTATGAAGTTTTCTGGAAATTGTTTTGTAATTTTTGTTCAATTGCCGATCTTAATATAATTATATTATTTTATTTATTTACACTTGTCTGCAACATGACATTAAAATCATTTTCTTTTGATACCTTTCTTCACTGAAATAATCTATTTGATACAAATAATAGTCTTCTTATTTCTATTATCAAATATTTATTAGATAATTTTTTTAATTTTATTATATTTTTATACTGAATATTTATAAATAAAAGTCTATAAATTCATTTTCTTTTGAGCTTAATTTTCTAAATTGTTCAGAGTATTTGAATATTTAATGTTTTCAGCTAAATTTACTTTTGAGTTCTGTCGATTTTTGATGATGATGATGATGATGATGACGATGAGTTAAGGAGGACAATTATTTTCGAATGAGTAAAATCACTTTTGAAATAGAACAAGAGATTTAAATAGGCTGATTTTTTCTTCATATCTTTTTTTTTAATTTTTGCTTTTAAATCTGTCGGCATCATTAATATGTTATTGAGCATGTCATTCTCTCAATAATATCGATCAGTGAAATATTTTCCTGTAAAGAGAATTTTGTATTCAAATTCAACTTTCATGTGTCTGAATAATTGATACTCTTGAATACAATGATGAAAAAAGTCGTTTTTACATTTTTTTTTGAATGGAAACATTTTATATTTCCAACGGATTTATAATTTCAGAGAATTTCAGTTTTACAATTTATGTGATATTTACAATTTTAAATATATTTATTTTTTGTTTAAAATTTATTTTTTTTATTGAAATTTAAACAAAATAAATTTATTAGAAAAATAAATTTAAGTACAGGGGGAATAGTTATAATTTAATATTATTATTATCGTATTTTTTTTTAATTAAATATAATTGCTAATATATTAATAATAAAATAATAATAGTAGTAACAATAATATAATAAAAATAGTAAATTAAATATAAAGAAATATTATTTATAAATATATTAAAACTAATGAAATATATTTTTTTTGTATTATGATATTAGAAATAAGAAATGAAATAAATAAATATAATAATAGATATAATTATTATTGTTGTTACTATTGTTAAAGCGTGCGGTTATTGAATGAGGTTTCGAACTTTTTAGAATTCCTTTATATAATTTGAAATGAAATAAGTCCTGAATGGCGTATAGAATTCATTAAAGAGAAGAGAAATTTCCATTTAATATGTACGTGCAATATAGTTAAAGTACAAATACGTCATGAATTTTTAAGGCGATAACGCCTGCGCTTGTAGAATGGATACACGTGGAGTGTCCACGAGTATAACTCTAAAAATAGAAGAGAAAAAAAATTAACTTATTGCTACCGTTTCTATTTGTGATAAACTGACTGAAATTATAATTTAATACTATACGAATACGTTAAATGATAGATAGAAGTTTTTTCCCCAAAAAAGATACTTTATATCGTACTTTTTTCTCTTTCTTCTTTTTCCAGACAGATATATACAGAGGAAAAATCAAAGATATGTAGAAGATTAATGAATTGATGTGCAGTATATAAATATATTATTATTATTTATGTACAATATATGAGAAAGAGATATTTTCCCCAAGTATGGAATAATTTATATTGCCCTATAAATGATAATTTATTGAATATTGTTTTCGAAATATCAGTCATGCAAGAATTGTTAAATATTTGGATTTCATTTTTTTTTATTTCTACTTAATGGTATCTTTTGTCTGGAAATTACTTTCTAAATTCGTAAATTTATCGAATGTTGATTATTATATAGTTAAAAAGTAATTTTGTACTAATTTTTATCTAAATTGACAATTGAACAGTATATTTATTACTTTCGTTATATTTATATAATACGTTAATATTAGTGAATAACAATAAAATATATGTAAAATAAAAAAAATATTTTTTATTCTACTTTCTATATTTTATTTTTATTTACTAATAAAATGAATTAATTTACTAGTAAATTAAAATCAAATTATTAATCTAGACTGTAAATGTTTATAGAAAAAAATTGAGATTATTAAATGGAAAAAAGAGTGGAAAGTAAACATTTAAAATTTAGTAGTGCAAATGTGATTAAATCAAACTAAGTAATCTTGAAATGAATCGTTAGTTATCTCTATTAATTCAAGTAGTGTGAGTCGATTTTAGTCAGACATTCACTTATGATAATCCACTTCTAATCAACTTCGCGAAAGAGATAGGAAATTATGTTAGGTTAAACATTAGGTACAATAACATTAATTTAATGTACTCGTAATTTAATTACACATTTATAGTAGTTATTATTATTATTTATTATTATTATTAACTATAATAATCGTCGTATTCATTCTGTCCAGTCTGTCCACACCTGAAGTTAGTCATGATTATGCTTTTCTTTTTTTTTATATGTTTTGATAAATAATATTATTTTTCTTTATTTTTTAACTCTTACTTTTTAAATTTAATAATAGGGATTTATTTATTTTATTTAGAAATATTATTTATATTTTTCAAATAATACAAAACTATTTTATTAATCTACAAAAATTATTAAGGTTATTTTTCAATATTTCTCATCTTTCCAGAAGAATCAGCACTTTGTAACAAACATTTTAGGACTAGTAATTAATATTTTCATATTTTCGAAATAAAAATTAAAAAACAGTTGGAAAATTAAAATTACAAAATATTTTGCACATTTTCTGCTTCTCAATGACAATTTATAAACAAAGTACAAGTTTTAAGTAGAAAAAAAAGTTATAAATCAAATTTTGATTAAGAAAATTGATATTTATTTTGGGAAAAATATTTACAGAATTTCTGTTTGGTAAAAACTGTATTATCGAAATTATAATAGAAAATAAATAAACTCTCTAAAACTGAATCAGTGGAATTTCACTGAGAATCAGTGAAATTTGACTGAGAATCAGTGACTCTATTCTCGCGATTTGAATCAGTGAAATTTGACTGAAAATCAGTTAAAAATGATTGAAATTTCAGTCATATTTCACTGATTGACCAATAAAAAAGTTACTGGAAATTTCAATCACACATATTGAAAATTTCAGTTATTTTTTAATTGGCCAATCAGTGAAATATGACTGAAATTTCAATCATTTTTAACTGATCTTCAGTCAAATTTCACTGATTCAAATCGCGAGAATAGAGTCATTGATTCTCAGTGAAATTTCACTGATTCAGTTTTAGAGAGAATAAAACAATTTTTATTTTATAAAACAATTTTTGGATACCATAATTTTTTAATTATATTTTTAGTTATTTTTAATTACTTTAAATATTTTACGATTATTCTTTTATTCTGACTTTTGGGCAGAAATATTTTCATTTTATTATTTGTTTTGCTTGAGAAATTTATTAAAGACTTGATCAAGGTTCAGGCATTTGTTCATTTGAAGGTTCCTGATTTTTTCAGTTTAAAAAATGGAAATTTTCCAGGTTTTTAAAATAACATTATTTTTTACCACATTAATAATACGAAATAATTGATTTTTAATAACAAAATTTTGACGATTTTGAATAATATTTTTAAGAAGAAAGAAATTTATAAAAAAATTTGTAAATAATAGAATTCAGATGAAATTGAGAAATTTTTATGAAAATAATTGAATTTTTGGCAAGAATTTTATTTAAAAAAATTTTAATAATTGAATTTTGCAAAAAATTTTGTTAACAATTTTTTTAAATAATTGAAATTTCGACGAGAATATTAAAAAACTTTTGAACATGATTGAGTTTTTGCAATCATTAATAATTTTTCCAAAATTCAATATTTATAGTGTTTTAAATAAAATTCATCCATAAATTCATTACCTATTATTTTTAACAATGAACGAAATGTATATTAAAAAATATCACGAATTTTATAAGAACTTGAATTATTAAAGTTTTTCATAAACTTAAATTATCTTTAAAATCTATAAAGTTCAATTGTTGTTAAAAATAGAAAAAGTCTGAAATAAATAAAATCTTTTCAATGATGAGGAATCTAACATTCAGAATTTTCTTATGAATTTTCGAAATTGAATATTGTTTCAGTACTTTTGACAAAATTTTCTGATTTTTTCACGACTTTCCAGAATATATTTAGAAAAACACTGATTTTGAGTAGAATTCTTCTGAATAATTGAATTTTTTAATGGTAATGAAACAAGAAACTTCACCCGCGTTATTTTTAGCTAGTATTTAATATAATTTAACAAAAATAGCCAATAAGATAATTGACTATTTTTGATAATTTATTATCAAATAAATATTTATTTCCATCAAAAAAATTTTTTCCTGTTATCAATAATTTTTTTTTTTTGACAAAAATAATTTGTCTTGAATAAGTTTTGAAATTTATCATCGATTGGAAGAAATGTGGTGTTTGATTTATTTAACTATTCAACATTATTATTAGATAAATGATAAAGCAAATGTTTGAGTTTTTTTAAATCCTGCCAAATTTGCGTTTAAATAAATCAAACTTATCTCATGAGTGTCTATAATTAATTTATGAATGCCTCCCCTATTAGATATTATATTTTTATATATATGTATCACGTTAAGAAAAATGTACAAAGATATCAAGTTACCCTTCTCCTACGCCCCTTTTTTTCTCTCTCATCTCCAAAACTTGTATTGTTATTTATGATCGTCTTCAAGATATAAATATCATCATGTGGTATATTATGTATTTTATAATATATATTATATTGTAATTTATTATGGTATAAAATATATCATTACGATATATTTAACGAACTAATTTTTCTGTTATTTTTTTTTACTTAAGACAGTTTTTTTTTACTGACAATCAGTTATTTTTAACTGATTCAGAAGCAAAAAAGTCAGTCACTGATTGTCAGTTGAAACTATGATTTTAACTGATTCATATTTAGAGGAATAATAATTTTTTACACTTGAAATTTTTCGGTTGTAAAGGTTATGTTAACTACCCTTGTGTAGAAGGCAAAAAAATAAAAAAAATTAATAAAATGGTCTAATACGGACAAATGTAATAATTTATAAATAAATATAAAAGAAATGTAATATAATAATTATTACACTGAAAAAAAAATTTATTTGATTCAAATAACCGATTGTTTGACTATTATCAAATAAATATTTACTTGAATCAAATAATTTTTATTTGATAATAGTAAAATAATTGGTTATTTAAATCAAATAATTTTTTTTTTCAGTTTATATGTTTTATATTTATATTTCTTTATAAATATAAACATAATTATATCTTATTTTGACCGAGAAATATTATAAATAATGATAAATACTATTTTTGCACGTTTAAAGAAGAAAAAAAAGGTAAAATGACGAATAAATGAATACAATAATATATGGTTTTTGTATTTGTCTATTTCGTTGATGTAAAAAGCTTTCATACTCGCACTGCATTTTTTCGCGTTGTCATTGTTTTTTTTTCACAAGCTGTGAATTAAATGTCCTATGTGATAGTAACTGGGTGTTTCTTGCTTGCAGCACCAGGGCGCCGCCCAGGCATTGGTGAGTAGCATGCCCCTCTGGTTCCCCACTGTTTATAATGCTTCATTGTCAGCTTTCTTTTCTTTGTGCTTTTGCAATGTGTCCCATAAATATTTTTCTATGTGTATCAACGCTCTCTCTCTCTAAATACACTTCACTCTCACCATATATATGATACTACTTGACAATAATAGTAGTAATAATAATAATAATAATAATAATAATAATAATAATAATAATAATAATAATAATAATAATAATAATAATAATAATCACAATTATTATTATTATTATTATTATTATTATTATTATTATTATTATAGTTATTATTATTTGAAAAAAAAATACTGGCAACATTTTCAGACAAAACATCAGATATTTTTTTAATGTATACTTAATTATTATTTGGTCTCCTCTTCCCCAATGTCTAGTGTCATATTACATACACATTGGGGAAAAATCTCTATAGTTTTGTACACAGTTTTTCTAAGCATATCAAATTGAGACAAAAAACGTATCAAAATTATTGTTTTGATACATTTTTTTGTCTCAAGATCGCTATCCTTAGAAGTAGAACTATGATTAACAAAATTTAGTATTTATTTCAAACGTTTGGTTTTAACATATTTTTTTTCAAAGCATAAAATTGATACTAATTTGGATCGTAAATTAATACAAAGATTTTTGGGTAAATTTCGAATTTGATACTTTCAAGTTCAGGGTAAATAGCAAGTTTTAAGAAATAGCAGTTTTAGAAAGTTTTTTGTCAGGCAAAAATTTCTTCTGGGAAATTGTTATCAGTATAAGAAAGTAAATTTTAGTCGGACAACATTTTTTAGAAATTTTTTTTAATAAATATGACAGTAGTAAAAAATATTTTTAGTCTAACGCGGAACTTTTCTGTTTTCTAGGAAAATTTTTTATTACTCTAGCTGAAGTAAATTTTCATCCATCAAAACTGTAGCATTTTTAGAATATAAAATCAGTAGTAAAATACACGTTTAGTCAGACAAGACTTTAATAGTATATGGAAAATTTCATATCAGTAGTTAAAGATCAGTTTTATTCAGACATAAAATTTGTGTTTTGTAATAATTTTCTTATCAACAGTATAAAAGATAGTTTAAAACGAGAGAAAACTTGGTTGAAAATTGTAATAAATTTTAGATCAGTAGTAAAGGAACATTTTAGTCAGACATGATTTTTCTGTACTGTTTATGTAGGATAGTTAATTGTTTATCAGTATCAGTATAGTAAAATGTACTTTAGTCGGAGGAAAAAATTTTATTCTCTTATTTAACCATCGTATTTGTAGGTAAAAATAGTTTTTGTCAGTCAAATATTTTAGAAAAATTGGAAACAATATTATTCTAAAAAGATCTTTAAAAAATTAAAAATAATATCTTTGGTGACATTCAAAAGGAGGGAAAAATGTTTGAGAATCGATACTTTTCAGATTAAAATTTTTTTTATAATAGAGATAAATTATTTCCAATCAAAATAGTTAAAATAATATTAAAATTTTGTTTTCATCACCGTCTGGAAAATTTTTTTTTATTACACATAAAATTTCTGTACCAGGAAGACAATTAAGCGAATAAACAATTTGTATGCTTGTATCATTGCTTTTTATTTTGCTCGCAATTATTGTTTACTATTCTTCATATGCTTTTTGCATTCTCCATACAGTATTTCGATTTTATAAATAATATTTATTTATATTATTTTATTTATGAATAAAGGAAAATAATTTTAATTCTATTCTCAATTAATTTTATTATAGGAAACTAGGGTTTTATGTACTATATTCTCTGAATGTTGCACGAATTTATTAATATCAGAAAAAATTTTCTAAAATAATTAGAATAAATTTTTTAGGCTAAACAAGTTTTATAAATTTTATAATTAATATTTTTAGAAAAAAGTGTGATTTGTCTGTTTTTTTTTAAATTACAAGTTTTAGGAATATATTTATCTATTTTTTGATATTTCTTGTCATGTTTTATACTTCCGTATATAATTATTATATAGTATTGTAGTTAATTGTATATTTTTTAAATAATTTGGAGAAAAAAATTGGTGCATTAGAAGAAACAAAAGATATCTATTTGCGAATAAAAATATTATTTTAGTCAATATTGCAGATATATCGTGAGGGAAAATATTTGTAATTCACGACTTTTCTTGTTATTCAATTTCCTGTCTCACAATATATGTTTAGAATTTTAATAAGTCTTTATAATGGAGTTTTTTTCTATTTAAATATTTACAATGAAAAAGTTGGAGAAGATAGGAAAACAAAGACATGAGTTGAAGGTGAAAAAAAATTATTTTTTATATTCCAGAGAGTGGGAGGAAAATACGATTGGCATAATATTTTTAGTTGATATTAGTTTTTTTTCTCATTTTTTATTTGGTTAGTTTTGTATTATTTGGTGTTTAATTTTTTTGTATTATTTTATATTCAGTTATTATATTATTATTATTATTATTATTATTATTATTATTATTATTATTATTATTATTATTATTGTTATTTATTATTTATATTCAGTTATTTTATATTTTATTTTAATTTATTTTGAATTTCGTGAGAAGGCTTTTATTTGTAGTCGGATATTTTTTTTATGAATTAAAAAAATTATTTCGAGTAATATATTTCTATTGAATTAGAATTGGATTGAATTTCTTTTTTCTTTGGAATGAAATAAAACTAGTTCAGTGGGAAGAGTTTCTACTTCCGTTTGTAATTGAGATAGGACATTATTCCTTTTTGTCCTTCAGTGACATAGACGAAAGCGCACTCCAAAGAGTAGGCGGAAAGATACTCAAACGTTTTTGTCCAACAGTTTGGTTAACACTGCGCTCAAGTGTTTGAACATAATAAAGAACAGGGTATGTCATTTCTTTGCTTTGAAAAGCAGAAAAAATTGTTGAAAGTTCAAATCGTCATAATTAAATGATTCCGAGTTTTGTAAAAATTATTAGACAAAATTAATATTTTTTTCTCACTTGTGCTATTCAAGTTTTTTGATTGTTTTAATTTTTTTCCATTTATTTACATTAAGTGTTCATATTCTTTTTGTAATTTTTTCATTTATTTGTTTCTCTCTATTTTTTTGATTACTGTGAAACAATTAATAAGATAAGAAATTAAATGATTGAAAAATAAAAATTACTGAAACAGTAATGAATTAATAATTAAGCATTAATAATTAATAAATTAATAATGCATAAAATAATCATATGTTTAATAATTTTTTTTATCAATTTATATTTATTGATAAAGTTTGTAGATTACGCGCCTTAATTTCGTACGCAATATATTTTAGTGATTATGAGGGGAAATTTTTCGTGGGCACGTTATCATTTATAAATGAAGGAAAAAAAATTTGATAAATTGAAAGGAAAACACATAAATTACTGTTTATGGTAAGGGTACATTTATTATCTCTCCTTTTCTTTTTATTATTTTCTTTTTCTATCCTTAATGACAAATCAGAATGTATTATATTGAAAAGTCAGTTTTTGCCATATAGAGTTGCGAGTTCAGCAAAAATAAGAAAAAAAAAAATTCAACGTGAATTTGCGGAATCGACGCTTTTTCTTGCGATGAGTTTGAAAAAAAGTTGAATAAAATAGAGAGCAAGGCCGTCCTTAAGGTGGCCTTGATTCGGCAACCTGGCGCAAAAGATGTCACCAAGAATCGAGTATAACTGGTCCATTGTTCGGATGTGAGGAAAAGAGACTTGAACGAATCCCTCTCGGCATACTTGTTACATTTTACTAACAGAGTACTTTTGAAATATTGCCAACAACGATAAAGACACAAAAATTTTTTTCCCTTTTTTTTTTGCTTAAATAATGACTATTCGATTGGGGTTTTTTTTTTGCATAATGGTTTTCGATTGACTTCGAAATTTTTTTGATTAGAAAAAATTTATACAGTAATATATTTTGTTCTCACGTGAAGTTTTTACCTCTGAAATTCTCATGTCAATTATAGTTTGACAAATTAATTTGTAAATGTAAAAAAAATTATTTTCTACAAATAACCGATTATTGACTGTATTATTAAATTTTTACTTGAATCAAATAATTGAAGAATTTGTGAAATAATTATAAAACTATTTTTTTTGTGCTAATAATTTAATAAATTGTTTTTTTTTCCAAATTATTTTCAAAAACAATATACTGATATTTATTGAAAGAAAATATTTCGTAAGAGCCATTTCTCTTTTTGTATTGAAAATTGTTTTTTTTCAAACTATGTAACGAAGAAAAAAAATTATTATGCAGTGTCACAGAAATGAAAAATTGCGATAAACGTGTTGCAACAATTGAAAATTCATGAATAATCAATATATAGATATTCTTTCGAAGCAATTTTATTTTTTCTTTCTTTTTTTTTTTTGAAAAAAAATTGTTCACCTTTTTTTTTGTTTGCTAAAAACGAGATAAAAGACTGATGCGATGCATGGATTGGAAAAATTTCGAAACGTAAACTTAAGGTCAAATCGTTATTCATGTTTCGCTCATGATTACACATGAAGTTGACTATATTACGTAAAAAAAAGGAAAAAAAAAGAATGAATGGTAATATTTCCGCTCGCGATTAATTGAAGTAAACGCTATGTAGAACAACGCATTTATTTATAGAAGGAAGTTTAAATATTCGCATATAAAAGCTTCGTGAAAACAATCTAAACTCATCATATATACGAATAGAGTAAATATATATATATATACATGTTTTTGACGTCATCAGAGCAAGAAAAGTGGATCTCATCACGCATGCACTGTAAAAAGAAGTGTGTTACTGGAATGCACTTCAAGTGCATAAAATCATGTCCCAGATCTGAACGCATTTTAAAGTGTGTAAGCTTTATGCACTTCAAAGTGCATGAGCGTTATGCACTTGAATGTGCATAAGCTTTATGTAATTCATAGTGCATTAAATACGTAAATATTAATTATTTTTTAAAATCATATTTTGTAATTAATTTCATAATAATAAAGGCCTAATACGAATATCTGGTTTCAAATTTGAGCAAATATACGAAATTGAAAATCAAATAAGCATAAGGTCTTTATTATTATATACTTAATTAAATAATTAAATATTATGTACTCAAATATCTAAGCAATATTTGAAATACTTTCCACTGATTTATTAAAAATTTTTGACAAATGTAAAATTATAATTATAACTAAATGTTTGTCATTTCTTAAAATGTCTAGATTTTCAGCACTATACCAAAACTTCATCATATTTAAGTAATAAAATCATTATATTTCTATACATAACGTATACTTTATTAATAATGAAATGTGAACAATTGTTATACTTAACATAAACAGTATAAAATTTGTCGATTATAAAAAAAGATTTTAAAATAATTTGTGAATAAACTAAAATCATGATAAAGAAACGAATATTGAAAAATGTATTTAAAAAAAGTATTCTACATTTTATTTAGAATACGAACACTTATTACTTTAATATGGAAGACAATTATTCTTCTTGAATTTTCTTATTGTTACTCCAAGAACGAAGAAAGTTGGAATAGCATCCAGATGGTTTTAAGTTTTTCATTTGAAAAACGAATTCGTCAAATAAACTTAAAACGTTTTTGTACGCTGATCCGTATCCAATGTAACAAGTGTGATATAATCCTAAAAGGCATAATAGACTTTTTACAACAGTTGACTCTTCCACTTGAATCTCAATACAGCCATCAGCAACAATATAAGTGGAGGCAAGTGCATCTTCATTGATGAATAAAACCAATCTTGGTGGTTCAAATTCAACAGTTGACAGCTCATTATTTAAAGGTGTCATAGCCTAAAAATGGAATTCAAATAGAATTATACAAACGTAGAATAGCAAGAAAAATAAATATATTAATTTAAGTTACCTCTAAGACAATAAACAAATTACTGGCTTTTTTTCCTGAGCGAGGAGGTTTAAGACGATTGTTGAGTTCCAAGAGGATATCACATTTTTGTGAATCATTATCGCATGGCATCTTAAAAAACTTGGACAAATCCGTAAAGAGATTTTCCATTGCACTTTCGTAATTTAGTGCCTGATGAATTAAAGAGAGTTCATACAGAATCTAAAATATTAATATAATTTCAGAATTAAAAAGCAGCATTTCAGAATTGTTACAAAATTCAACTTTGTTAATCCTTAATTTCCAGGCAGAATTATGACTTTTCCTAAACTTTTTACCTGTTCTTTAAGAATATTCTGATTCAATCTAAAAATTATGTAGATACTGGAAAAGTGTTCTAATAAATTTATTAAAAATTTCTTTTATTGTAAAATTATTCGAAAACATCAACAGTTTTATTTAAAATAAATGTTTCATCATTATTATTTTTCTATTACAATTAAGATGTTTAAAAATTTGAAATTCAAATTTTTTTAAATTGAATAACTTATAAAAATATTATTGTTGAGAAGAATTCCACATCCTATTTACAAATGTAATTTAATTTTTAAGAGAATTAAAAAAATTTTTGAAAATAATTGATTTTATAAGGAAAATTTTGTTGTTTATCAATATATTTGAATTCTTTTAATTTATTGAATAAATAAATGTTTCTTAAAAATTTTTTTGCGAAATTTTATGAAAATAGTGAATACTGAAAATCATTGAATTCATTAAGTTTATTATATTATTATATTTATTACAATATTTTAAGTAATTGAATTTCTTCAAAGAATTTTATTACTTTTGAAAGTTATTAAATTCTTGTGATGGATATTATTATTAATGAAAATCATTTAATGTTTTGAAGAATTTTATTAAAATTCTTCAAATAACTGAATTTCTGTGAAGAATTATTTTATTTATCAAGATAATTGCGTTAAAGCTTTTAAAATAATTAAATAGTATTAAAAAATTCATTCCTGTCAGAAATAGAAAAAAATTTCGAAGAAGTCATGATAGAATACTATTTTCCCTAACTGTTTCCTGAATTCTTTGACCTGTGTAAACAGGTCAAAATAAAATTATTAATAAATAAATATTAAAAAATATTATTAAAATAAATTATTAATAAATTTAAATTCATGTTTAATTAATATATTAAATCTAATTAGAATTATTAAAATATTTACCAATTTCGGTTGTTTCAAATGAGGGAATTGCTCTGTAATTGTGGATACCCTTGGCAAATTGTCTGAAGGAATTTTTGAACCATGGTCTTGAGGATCTTGAATTTCGATAATCCATTTTCTTCTGTAAGAATACGTTTCTCTGATCAGATGTAACACATGAGCTTGTGGACCTGTGCGTAATGCTGAACTGAGTTCTTCGTAAAGAATCTTAATGTCTCTTTCGTTTTGTTCATTTTTGCTGGAATTAAAGAATTTATTAAATCATAAAATGTAAAAAAATTTTTAAATAAAAAAAAAATATATACTTACTTGCAATTTGTTTTAGGCAAAGCTATTGAATTAAGACATTTTGACTTATACTTTTTATTTGTAGGAAGTAGATCATCATCCATCGGAGTCTCAGATTTCCTTTTTGCTTTTTTCTCCGCTTGGCGTTGATTTCTTGAGTATTCGCTCAAAAATCTGCGACAAGAGCGCTAAAAGGAGAAAAGAAAATGAAATTAACATATATTATATGTCTAAGAATATATTAACAGATTTGTATTCTTACCCAAGAGGGGTCCTGTTGTTCAACCAAAAGTTCTGGATGACGTTTACATACGGCTTCTGCCATTATATCGTAATCGGCATGATTTGCATTATCATTTGTCCAATCTCTTAAAACATCGGCATAAAAGTTATAAAATTTTGATGCTACTAATAAAACTTGTCCTTCGTTAACATATTGTTGTAGGTTGTGAGACAGATCAGGTAACTGTCTTATCAATGGACGACAAAGATGCTGAAAAAATAATATAGTAAATTTAAAACGGTGTACACTTTTCAGATTTACACATTACAGGCTTTGCACTCATCTACTAAAACATACTATTTACTACTTTTTTTACGTTATGCTACTATTAGGGTACTCTTTTTCGATTTCAGCAACTAAAAGCTACTTTTTTTTCAAATTACATTCGTTTAAATCCGCTAATAATTGAAATACAAAAATTATTCCCAAAAATGTTAATGTAATTCTTAGAAAGATTTTAAAAAATTTAATAAAATTCTTTAAGACGATTTAATTATTTTCAAAAATTTTAAGAAAATTTTTTTGTCAAGAATTCAATTATTTTTTCAAGTAACAAAATCTTTTTCGCTAACATTCAATGATTTTTACTCTCCACTATTGTAATACAATTTCACAAAAGAATTTCATTATGTAGACAAAAATTTAATAAAATTGACTTTACACTTTCACAGATTTCCAATTATTTACAATACAATTTTCAGTCAATTTTTTTGAAATTGTCAAATAAATTAACTGAAAAAATAGAATTATATTTTCAAAATTTTTGGAATTATTTTTTTAAATTTTGATAAAATACACTATACAAGTTCAATATTTTAAGAAATAATTAATTCTTCAATCAATTATTTACTTTGTATTTAAATAATTGAATTTTCGTAGAACTTTCTAACAAGAATTTATTTAAAAATAAATTTCTGTTAGAATTTTAGAATTTCCACTACTTTAACTCCGTCAATATTATTTGAAACAATTCTATTATTTTTTCAAAAGTTTAAGAACTCTTTTTGGCAAAAATTCACTTTTTTCCAAATAATTAAATTCTTCGCTAAAATTTAATTACTTTGAATATCTACTATTTTAATACAATTTCAAAAAAGAATTCAGTTATAAAAAATTTTTTTTAACAAAATTCTTTAAAAAAACTTCAATTATTTTTTTTTAATAACATTTTTAGTGATTTTTAATTATTTAAAATACAATTTTCGTAATATTTCTGGAAAATTAAAAATAAATTGTACAAAGAATGCAATTATCTTATTAAATCTTGATAATATAAATTTATAAATATTCAATTTTAAGAAAAACAAATCAATTATTCAAACAATTATTTATTTGCATTTTATTTGTATTTAAATAATTGAATTCTAGAAATTTCTAACAAGAATTGAAGAATTTTAGCTACTTTTTTCAGTCTTTAAGCTATTTTTTGCTACTTTTTTAAAACTAATTGTTGAGTACGAAGCCTGACATTATTCTACACAATTTTGAAATTGTTGCCAAAATTAATTTTCAAAATTCCTTGGCTTCTTTGACAAACAGAAATGTATAATTAAAAATACAAATAAAAAAACCGTCTTTGCTATTTTCCTCAGTTTGAATTCTATCACAAAATATTACTTTACGTGTAAAATAATAAATTATTTCTTTATTAAATATGTAATTTTTTTTATCTGTGTAGAGTTATTTATTTAAATGTTTACAAATTTAAAGCCATGCAAAAGTAAATAAAAAATAAGCAGTAGAATTTTGATAAATAATATTTTTATACAAATTTCCCTGACGAATTTAAAATAAATCTCCAAGATGTAATTGAATAGTTTTAGAAGATGTTTTAAATATAATTTATTTAATTTTTTAACCTATTTACTTTAATATATTAATTAAAATTAATTTAATTTTTATAATCAAAAGATAAAAATGTTGAATGGTGTATAGAACTCAAATAAATTTACCGTGGACAAATTTTTCAATGTAGGTCTGCGTGTTGAAAGTTTCTTCTTCGTTTCGATAGCTGAATCTGTTTCATACACTTGATCCTGATGATTTTTAGTTGCTGAGGCTTGTTCCTGCTGATTTATAGTCTCTGACAATTGATCCTGTTGATTTCTAGTTGATGTTGATGGAGTATTTTGAAATTCAAGAGAAAAATCTATGTCTACTTTTGAATTCGAATACTGATATTTCTCTACGTCAATTGTATTTAGAAGACCATCAAACAAAACACAATTTTTTCCAGTTTGCGAATGATCCTTTGAAGCATTTATATTTGGTAAATTTTCATTAATCGTTGGGCAAAAAATCACATTTAAATCACACTCATCCTCGACGGCTTGTTCAGATTCCTCATCCACATCAACAATTATTTTTTCACCTGATTTTTTTAGTTTTGTTTTTTGAAAGATTATTGTCGAATTCTCCATTCTTCTCTTTAAGTCCGCATCTTTCTGCGACGCAAAACACATTGCATTCCTCAAAGAAATCCACTCATTTGTATCTTCAATAACAGTGAAGGATATTTCCTTCACTCTATTTGCCATACGCAAATATACGGTTTTTGCCATTTCGATTTTTTTAAGAGAAAAATTGTAAACTACACTATATTTCGTTCGATGCACAACGTTTCTTCGGAATTGTACCGGCTTCTAAAGCATTTTTAATGGCGTAACAGAGTTGCCACTACTAAGAACCATTACCAGATGCAAGAGCGCATGCTCTTCGTCTCAATGCCAATTAGCGCCATAATTTAAACTCTCTTATATAGAAAAATACTTTAAAATGAATAGTTGGAGTTTAAAATATTTTTATATGAGAAAACAATTAAAAAACTTTTCTTAATTATTATTATACAAAAAGTTATTAAATATTCTTAATTGTTGTTATTACTTTAATAATTATTATTTTACAATTTACAATAGAGGGGAAGATCATGCGCACATGCGTTTAGTGAAAGGACTTGGCAACTTTAACTTTAACATACGAATTTTAATGTGTTTATTTTTCAATTTGTCTAAGAATCAAATCAGTTTATTATAAACACTTCTTTTCGATTTTTTTTAAACCTTATCAAAAATAAAATTCTAAGAGGTCATTTTTCTAGAAAGATAGAAACTGTCGATTCTATAATCAAATTATATTTTCATAACCTCAAAATGTCAAAAACATAATAATGGAAAATATTCGACGATTGAAGTGTTCAATGTGCTTTTTTGGCACAGAAGTAGAATTACAATTCATTAAACATTATATCCAATGTCATCGACTAGATCCAAATTTTTCTGTGACGTGTAATAAAATTGGATGTGGAGTGACATACAGAAATTGGGATTCTTTTCGTAAACATTTGTATAGACGTCATCAAGAACGTGTAGATGAATTTGAAAATCGCAATGAGGAAATTGTATTACCAGAAAATAATGAGAGAAATGAAGTTTTTGGTAAGTTAGTATTCACTTTTCTACATATACATATATTTATAAAGTAATTTTTGGGTCTCGATCATTCCTTATATATTATAAACATTCGATAACTCAAAGTTTTCTCTGTCTCCTTTCGAGCTTCTTTTATCGAGAGTAATGAGTAAAACCTAATCTTTTAAAATGAAAAATAGATGTTGGTGATGAGAACATAGTAGGAGAAAATTTTCAAGAAAATTTTGTTGACCTTCCTCAAAACAATTATCAACAACATAACAGGCTGCCAGACTTTTTTGGTAAATATTTTCTGGTATGTTAATATTTTATTTTATAGTTCTAATTAGAAATATTTAATTACAGAGCATGACGGAGATAATATTCCTAAAAATGAATATGATAATATTTTACACATGGCTGCTAGATTTCTTGTTACTATTCGAGACGTTTATAAAGTTCCTCAATGCACAGTAAAAAAAATTTTGGATGGAGTGAAAGATTTATTAAATAGTTATATTTCTTTTAACAACAATTTACCAAAAACTACATCTGAAGATTTCTTTGGGTGTGTTCTTGTTCTTTTGTCTCACTTCTTGTCTCAGAGCCGAATAAATATTAAATTATTTTAAATAAAAATTTGATTTGTCCGAAACATAACTTTATTTTTATGTAATATAACTTTTTTCTTAAAACAAAGAATATTTATTAGGGTCTGAGAAAAACATATTCTTATTGAATTTAAATAAATGTTTTTAGTTCAAATAAGAGATTTCTTTGAGAAACTTTTTTAATTCTGTCTTCGAATTTTTTCAAATTAACCACTACAAAAAAAGTTCTAATTAGGCTATATTTAACACTATATTCTAGTTAAAACAGTAGAATTCTTGTTGAATTAACAAGAATTCTGGTTAACCTAACCAGAAAAATCTAGTTGGGTATATTTAACACGAAATTCTAGTTAAAAACAGGTTTTTTCGTAAATCCAACCAGAACTTTTTTTCAGTGAACCTCACAATATTTATTTATCTTTAAGGGCAGGGACCAGTAAAATTTTCATCCTTCGATATTTATATCGTTTAAGTGCATCAATTTTTTTCGGGTTAAATAAAAAAATGATGGAATTTTGAAAATAATATTTTGCGAGCACCCTAATATTTTGTTAGTACATAATATGCTCTATATATTGATATATTTTTGCAGCAAAAGGTACATAATTTATTTGAGGAAAGAGTGAGAAACGTAAACCATGAAGATATTCAGATGTTATTCAGAGAAATACATCCTGTTACAGAGCTCTTTTCACATGTCGATACCAAATTCAAATTGGATAAATATTTACACGAGCATTTAAATTTTATTACTCCAAAAGAAGTAAAGCTTGGAGAGATAAGAGTATGGAAGCGCAAATCAACCCCTAAACTAATAAGAAAGAAATTTGTTGGACATTATGTGCCGCTACTAGATTCTTTGAAGAGACTTCTTCTTAACGAAGAAGTGAGGTTCTGTGTTGAAAATCCTCGAGACGGAGGGGACGTATTGAACTCATTATTAGATGGATCTTATTATAAAAATCATCCTTTCTTTAGCCAACATGAAAATGCTATTGGCATTATACTTTATTATGATGAAATAGTATTAACTAATCCACTGGGTTCATACACTGCAAATCATAAACTCGGAATGTGGTATTGGTCTCTTGCCAATGTGTATCCAGAGTACAGATCCACATTACAGAATGTTAATTTACTTGCGATAGCTAAGTATCGTGACATAAAAAGGTTCGGAGGACAGGAAAAAATTTTAAAAAAATTTGCTACTGAAATCAACATTCTTCAAACTGCTGGCATTGACATCGAAGTAAATAATGATATCAAAAATTTTAAGGGATCTCTTTTACTAGGTGCAGGAGACACGCCTGCCGCAGATTGGATGGGTGGCTTTAAAATATCTGTTAGCGCTAGTAAACCGTGCCGCAGATGTAATACGGATAATTTGAGCTGGAAATCATTTTTCAATGAAAAATATTTTTCTCTTCGGTCCATCGAAAATCATCGAGAGCAAGTGAAAATAATTTTAGACCAAAATTTGAACAAGAAATGCCAGCAGTTTTGGCAAAAATTTTATGGCATCAACGGGAAGTCTCCATTATTGGACATTGCAGATTGCGACATCACAAAAATTTTAGTACACGATATGATGCACATTTTTAACGAAGGAGTTTTGGAAGTTGAAACCAGATGTTTCCTGGAATTTTGCGTGGATAAAAATTGTTTCAATGTTCAATATTTAAATGAACAGATTGAAAACTTCGATTATGGGCATCTTCGAAAAGATAAACCATCATTAATTTCAAAAGAACATCTTCAAAATGGCTTACGTCAATCTGCATCTCAGATGGTCTGTCTAGCTTATACATTACCTTTTTTAATTAGTGATACACTTCAAAATGACGACGAATCTGTAGTAGAGGCACTTGAGAAAAGACTTGTTTGTCACACTCAACTTGTGCAAATTATGAATATTTATTTTGCTTACTCAATCACCGTTGAAGATGCGCATTTTGTGAGCAAATTATATGAGGCTTTTCTTCACAATTTCAAAAGTCTCTACCCGGATTCTATGGTACCAAAGTTTCACTTTGGCATGCATTTTCCGTTACAAATGATAGAATTCGGACCGCTACGCCAACAATGGTGTATGCGCTTCGAAGCAGCTCATTCTTGGTTCAAAACAGCAGTAGGAAGATTAAGAAATTATATAAATTTGCCAAAATCTTTGGCCTACAAGCATGAGGCTTTTAAATCCATTCTTCTAGCAAAGACCATAACAGGCACGTCACCTCACTTTTTGTATAAAGGACACTCAGTCAAACCTGGATTTACAATACTGTTAGCAAATTTATACCACGCTGAACTCTTAATTGATCTTCTTCCTAGAGACGTTGATCCTAACTTGCTTCAAGTGATGGAAACATCAGAAGTAAGTGTATTAGGAAGTACCTACAAAATTGGATCTCTTATTCTACAAAAATTAAATCAAAATGAACTTCCAGTATTCGGTAAAATTACAAAAATTGTTGTTCACGAAAGAAACATTTATCTTATATTTTCAACTCTTCAAACGTTAAGATACTTTTCAAGACTTGTAGCATACGAAATAGCAAATCCCGAAAATATTGAATACCATGCACTGCATATCAGAAATGTTATTCATCCTCATCCTTTATCTATTTTTGGATATCAAAGAAAAAGTTTTGTCATTTTAATGAGTCACACTAGGACAGACTTTGAAACTTAAAATTTTGTATGAAAAAGTACTTACAAACTATCATTTCCGACTGTTTATGAAATGAATAACATAATTTTAGTAAAAATGCGTTGTGATATTTGATAATTATTTTAATAAATTGTTATTCATGAAATAACTTATTTGCATCATATATAGAAAAAAGAAAAAAAATCAAGTAAAAACGAGTCAATAACCGGACACCTGAGATAACTAAAATATTATAATAAATTTATTAAATAAATTTAAGATTTAAAAAGTAATTCAACAATTTGTAAAAAAAATTGTTTGCTTTTATATATTTTTTTAAAACTACCCGATTTGACCCACTTTTTTTCTATTTGTAATTTAAAAATGCTAGTTATTTTTAAAGACTTAAGATATACAAATGATTAGAAAACGTGGAAAATGTAAGAAGTCAAAGGAAAATGGAATTTAAAAGTTATAAGTTTTAAAATATTTATCAATTGAAGAGAATTTATGCACTTAAAGTACATAATACTCATGCACTTCGTCATTTACTCACTTCAAGTGTGTAAAATTGGCTTACGCACTTATGTGCATTACCCTCATGCGTTTTGTTCACGAAAGTGTGTTACTGTAATGCACTTCACTATTTTTATGCACTTTGAAGTGCATAGCTATGCGCATTAAAACACACTTCTTTTTACAGTGTGCTTGACTTATGAATGTGTGTAGAAAATAATTTAGGAAAAAGGAAAATTGGAGAAAAAAGTTCATTTCGATTTTTTTTTCGGGGGGATTTTTTTCCCTCTTGTTTACAAATTCTTCATAAAGTTTTGAATCTGTAGAAACAATTCCAATTCTATTCCTAATTTTTTAATATTAAAATATTAATATTTATATTTTTAACAATAATTTTTTTTAATAATAGTAATAATAATAATAATAATAATAATAATAAAATAATAATATAGTGTAACTAATATTTTTTTTATTCCTATTTCTATTCATAATTTTATTTTTTCTTCTGTATTTAAATATTTGTTTATTTATTTATTTTTATACATAAAAGTGACGACACATGGTTTCTTTTGATCAAGCTTACCATTTCTCGTATATTTATTAATTAGTTGAATAAATATATTTCTAAATTATTCGAATTTAATTTAAAATATATTTCATAGAAGAAAAGAAATGACTAAAAGTTATAATAAAACAAATTGGTGCGAAAGTTTGTCATTTGGTTACATAGAAATTATTTTTGGTAAAATTTAGGAAAATAAACTTTTTAAAATTTTGAATTGTTTGAAAATAGGAAAATTTTCGAAAAATAAAATTCCTAAATGGAAATTGGCAAAAGAAGAGAAATTACAATAAAAGGAAATTTAGGTCAAATTTTTCACTTGGTAAAATAGAAATTGTCTCAAGTAAAAATTGGAAAACATTATAAAAGTAAAGTGTTAATAATTTTTTTCAGAAGCAATATAATAATTGTAAATAAATATAGTAAATAATAAATAAGTAATAAATAAATATAAATATATTAATAGATACCGAATAAATTTTGAAAATAATTATATGATAGGGATTTTTTTATTGGCAGATATATATCATAGAAATTGAATTAATACTCAAAATGAAAATGTTTATTGATTTCGCGTTACTTTTAATGAAATGTGTATTACCGAAGTATTTAATTAGTGCCCGTAATTATAGACTATTCGTAACATATGCGATTTCACTATTGCATTAGGCATTTTCTTTATTAAACCTGCAATAATAGTGATAATAAATATGTGACACTATATTTTCTCAAACCATTAAATTTTATTGATTATATCGATTAATTTTTTAATGAGAAATTAATGTTCCTTTTTGCAACAATAAAAAAATTAGACTAACAATTTTTTTTTATTTTGAATTTAGAAAAAAATATATTAACGTGCTTTTCAAGAATATTTACCTATTAATTCATATTGATTCTGAAAAAATTATATTTTAGCAAATTTTGTAAATTGTAATTTTTTTCAATCATACATATTATATAAAAAATTTTTGACTCATAAATTTTATTTCTTTTTTTCTTTTTTTGCAATTATTTTAGCCAAGGTTTTTAAAAATTGTTTCCTTGAACGTGGCACTATATGAATAACCGCGAGTTCATACAAGTGTAAAAGCTCTTTGTCATAATTCGACGTGATTCGACGTTGTACGGTTTTAATTATACAAATTGCTTCCTGGGGTTTACTTTAAATCGTGCTTATATCTTTGACTCAAAGTCAGTATATATCCACTCTCTATACTCGGTTTATAATTTCGAGGAAATTTTTTTTTTCCCTTCTTTTCTATCATCCAATTTTTTTCTTTTTTTCCTCCCCAAGTAACATTCAATCTACTGCCGAAAAAAAATATGACAGCAATCTCTTCAATTTTAAATGTATACTGTATTTATATGTAAGGAGGTATATAGAAAAAAAATACTTCTTAGCTTAATTAATTTCGGCTCAAAAAAAAGTGTTTGATGTTTTTTTTCTTCTCTTGAGTGTAAGAGAGAAAAATATTATGAAAATACATTTTAGATGGGATTTCGGATGGTTTAGGTATAGTGAAGATTCTTTTTCTTTGAAATTTATCGTGAGAAATGGCTTGACAAAGTTTGGTTGTGAAAAAGAATTTCTTTTTAAATTTATTATTTATATTATTATTAAATATATTGTTTTTTATATTAACAATATTTGTTGATTGGTAATTTTTTATTTTGTTCTCTTCTTTCTATATTAGTTCTCTTTCGTCAAATTTGAATTTCGCGCCATTATAGTTCTGTTAATTTCCGTCTAGAGGGCATGAAAACTCGCTCGTAAATGATTCCAGTAAATTTTTGTATTCTTTTTTTTATATTTTCAATATACAAGAGGTATTTTCTATATTTATTTACTATTCGAGTAATAAAAAGTTTGTGGTCATCGTTATCATTTTATTGTCATGCAGTATAATAAATTTTACATTACTAGAATAGTATACTAAAGCGGTTTAGTATAAGTGATTAAAGCTCATTTTATTTACTTATCATTATTATTATCGTCGTATATTTTTGAGTAAAGGCGTTGATAATAGTTATTAAAAAAAATAGAGTGTATAAATAATTTATATAATTATGAATTAAAGAATTAAATAATTAAAGAATAAATATAAATTGAAATATTATTCATATAATATAATATTATTATGTACTTATATATTGTGCGTTATATTTACAATTTTTAAATATTAAAGAATTATAATTATTTATTTTACCCCTATATAGATAAAAATTATATTTAGAAAAGTAGGAATGATGAGAATAACAAATAATATTAATGATGAGTATTAAATTTAAAATAACATTGTGACATTTGCACTGAATTTTTTAGATGCAAATATACATATTTCATTCCCTGTCTACTATATCAAATAAATATTCACTTGAATCATATATTTTAAATTAAATAAGCAATTAAATTGATATATTTTTAATTTAGACAAATAGTATTTGTGTTGAGTACTCAAATAATTGATTTAAATTTAATTTATTTGATTTATTATTTATTTGATATAATAGACTTGTAATCGGCATTATTTGTATAAAATGTAATTTAAAAAAAAAATATTTTGTTAGATAATAGTTAGTCACATGAAGAGGCTAAAACTTAATTGATGAGAAATATTTTATAGTCAAAGCGTCGCTTAAGAGTATAAAATATATGTGAAAAAGGAAAGGTTAAAATATTGTGTGTAAGGGTTGAGGTAAGCGGCTTACCTGCGCTCGGTTTCACACACTCGTTAGTAGCTTCAGGCTTTAGATTTTTTTCCACTTCTTCTTCATCTTCTTCTTCTTCTTCTTCTACTCCTACTTTTACTTCTTCATCTGATAGCTCTCGTAAAATTCATGTTGACAACGAACAATTTAATTCTAATTGTATCCTACATGCTATTTGACTTTATATATTGGATGTGAAACAAATATTAAATTCTTCTTTATTAAAACATTTTTTTAACTGATTCGATATAGTTTTCGGTATTGATTTTATTATACTAGGAATTTTATTTTTAGTAAATAATACTACAATAATATTATTATTATTTTTATTATTATTGTTATTATTACTATTATTACTTTTATTATTATTATTATTACTATTATTACTTTTATTATTATTATTATTATTATTATTGTTATTATTGTTCTTATTTCTATTATTGCTATTATTTGTAAAGAAAGGATTAAGAATATAGTTGAGAAGGGAAAAATGCTTTTACACATTTTGAATTTATGAATATTTGATTTGATATTGAGTAAAAGTTTATATGTATATATATATATATTTTTTTTTCAATATCTCTCTCTCAATTTCTTTGTACTTAATAGCATGAGGTTTGAAACTTTTGCCAGTTTTGCGACAAGGATCGTCAAAAGCTCACGGACTTATAGGAATTGCTTGTGACGACGTCTGCACTTCTGACACTCGACCCAGAATATATTTTTCGCTTAAAAACCTTTGGCCTGACGTTATCAAATTATTAAGATTTCGAATAAGAAATAAACAAGAATATATTTTATGCAATATATTGTTGTAATAATATAAATAAAGCCCTAGTCAGCGAAATCCAAACAAATTGATAAATAAAATTTTATTTTTAAAACACTTTTCACCAAAGTATTTCTCTATTTTGATTATTAAATTCGTTATTTTATTATTATGTCTCTGAATTTAAATTAGTAATAATTTCTACCACTTCAAATGTAGAGATATTGTTTGTTATTAATGTTATTTTATTTATTTTGTTTTTTCATTCTTTTGTTTTTTGATTATTTTATTTTCTTATTCTTTTGTTTTTTTTATTTATTCTGTTTTTATTTGTTTGTTTTTTGTTTTGTCACTTTCTTCTATTATTGTTTTCGTTATTTTATTATTATTTTTATTATCGTCAGTCATTAATTTTTTTCTTTATTAAATTCTACGCTTTAAATTATACTTTCTATTTTTGGAGGAATTTAAATGAGAAATTTTGCATATTATGAGGGGGAATAGTAAATTTGTAAATTAATGTTTATAAATATCGTGTGGCATTAAAAGTTATAACGTCATAAATTCGGTAGTTTACAAATCGATTTAGGTGTGAGACTAATAGAAATATATAATGGCAGCTCTTAAACGCAGTAGTAGAAGTCAGTTTAAGTCAGACTGAGAGAGATGAGTAACAATTTCCTAGAATCAGTAGTGTAGAAGCAATTTATGTCAGACAGCGATTTTTGCCTTTGAAAATTTATATGTAGAATATTTTTCTTATTTTAATTTTTTTACATTAGAATATATAAAGTTGGCCATTATTATATAATAGAAGTTGAGTGTGCAAAAAGGTTAACAAAATTATATAAACTAATAATAATAATAATAATAATAAATAATTAAATTGTATTAATAAATAATAAAAAATTGAGTAATAATAAAATAATTTTCAATGAATTGAAACGGAGAGAAATAATTGTAACTAAATATAAATAAAATGAGAATGTTAATAAAAAATCGAATTTCTCTTTGTTTAAATTTAAAATAATAGATAAGTTTCGTCATTGAATAAAGTGTGTTAAATGGAGACTTCATTGTTGCCTCGTGTTTAGGACTTTCTTAGAAGTCAACAAGCTCCTTGCTAATTAGAAAGTTCACTAACCCTTTAATAACAGTTTCGAGCATCTCCCTCGTTATTAGAATATTTTAACTTTCAAATAATTTTCAAAGTTTATTGACACAATGTAATTTTGTCCAACTTTTCATTTTTCTCTTTTTTTCTCATTTTTTTTAAAAAAGCTGTAATTTAAATCTACTTATAACATTAATTTTCCTCTTTTTTTGTTTTCTGTAATATGTCAAAGAAGTTAATTGTATGTATCAACAAACTGCACTTCATTTATTTTATAAAACAAAACTTTAAATAATTAGATGCGCAAAAGTTTCATTCACTGCGACTCTCTCTCTCTCTCTCTCTTTGTCTGTGTGTGGATTATTCAAATTAAAATTAAAAATACTTTTTCAATTATCATAAAATGAATTTAACATGTGCATTATTAAATTTATTCCTGCGCGGTTTTTTTTTATTTCATGTCTTTATTGTTGATAATTTTTGTGTGAGAGGAAAAAAAAGGTTTATCTTTTATTTTGGAATTTTAATTTTTCCTTAATTAATGAAAAAAAAATATTATTTTGAGTATTTTTATTATTTGTTTGTTGTTTATAAATTTTCGATAATAAAATAAAAAAAAAAAGAAAATCTTTTATGAGAGTAAAAAGGAAAAAAATGATCAAGTTTTTACAAGTCCTTTTTTCATTTATCTGGAAACTGTCTCACTAAAGAGGTGACATTATACTTTTGCGAATCTCCGGCAATGTACAAATGGACTAGATACGACACTAAGAGCTGAGAAGAGACAAAAGAGGCGCAAAACCGCCAAGGGCGCTGGTAAATAGTAATGATTCTTTCTTTACAAAAAGAAAATTTAAAAAAGGAAAAATCGGACTTTAGAAACTTCCTTCTTTCAGTTTTTGTATATCTTGTTAGAATTTCACATTTTTTCACAACACCTAAATGCCAAAATATGTTGTTGGAAATAATTTTTTTTCTTCTGTAAATAAAATTTATGAAAAAGAAATTATTTTTTCTCTATAGAAGAATTTATGTTTTACTTTAAACAATAAATGTTTAGGAAAAAAATGATTTTTTTTTCTCTATGTAAATATTTATGAAAAAGGATGGGATTCTTAAAATTAAACATTTTTTCTTTTTTTTATGGCAGTTAGCTTCATTATTTTTGGTATCTTCAAAAACACCTTGCTCGTTTTTTGTATTCTCCTTTAGGTAAAAAAAACTGCCCTTATCGAAAATTCAAAATAGTCTTTTGAAAACTTTTTTATTCTTAAGAAAATTTTATTATGTTTAGTCGCAATTAGTAAGTGACTTTTTGAGTTTCATTAGTAAATTTGACTAAGAAATTAGTAGGAATTACTCTATAGTAAAATTTACTAATCGAAATTTACAAGTGATTGAAGTAAATATTTATTTATAAATGGTTATTTATAAAGTAAACAGTTATTTAAGTAAAATAAATGTTAGTGTAGCAGTATTAATAGCATAAGTTCGGTAGCAATAGTTGATTAGTCAGAAAAACTTATAGATACTTATAGTTTGCTAATTCTTTTGTTCTCTTCAATTAACTATAATAATCGTCGTATTCATTCTGTCCAGTCTGTTCACACCTGAAGTTAGACATGGTTATGCTTTTGTTTTTTTTTTTAATGTTTTGATAGATAATATTATTTTTCTTTATTTTTTCACTCTTATTTTTTAAATTTAATAATAGGTATTTATTTATTTTATTTAGAAATATTATTTTTATTTTTCAAATAATACAAAACTATTTTTATTAATCTACAAAAATTATTAAGGTTATTTTTCAATATTTCTCATCTTTCCAGAAGAATCAGCACTTTGTAACAAACATTTTAGGACTAGTAATTAATATTTTCATATTTTCTAAAAAAAAAAATTAAAAAACATTTGGAAAATTAAAAATACAAAATATTTTGCACATTTTCTGCTTCTCAATGACAATTTATAAATAAAGTACAAGTTTTAAGTAGAAAAAAAGTTATAAATCAAATTTTGATTAAGAAAATTGATATTTATTTTGGAAAAAATATTTACAGAATTTCTGTTTGGTAAAAACTGTATTATCGAAATTCTAAAAGAAAATAAATAAATAAAACAATTTTTATTTTATAAAACAATTTTTGGATACCATAATTTTTTAATAATATTTTTAGTTATTTTCAATTAATTTAAATATATTACGATTATTTTTTTATTCTGACTTTTGGGCAGAAATATTTTTATTTTATTATTTGTTTTGCTTGAGTTTATTAAAGACTTGATCAGGGTTCAGGCATTTGTTCATTTGAAGGTTCCTGATTTTTTCAGGTTAAAAGTTTGACGATTGTTAATAACATTTTTAAGAAGAAAGAAATTTGTGAAAAATTTGTAATTGAATTTTTCAAAAAATTTGGTTAACAATTTTTAAAATAATTGAAATTTCGACGAGAATATTAAAAAAGGTTGGAACATAATTAAATTTTCGCAATCATTTATAATTTTTCCAAAATTCAATTTTTTTAGTATTTTAATTAAAATTCATCCATAAATCCATTATTTTTAAAAAGCATGATATATATATTAAAAAATATAACGAATTTTATAAGAACTTGAATTTTTGAAGATTTTCATAAACCTAAAAGGTAGCTGAAGTTGACATCGATGCTCAGCATCGAAAAATATTTTTTGTGCAAAACCAAAAAAATCACTCAAATTTTTCCAAAATTATAAGTTAAAAAAATACTATTTAATAGTTTTTTACTTCTTAAGTGAATAAAAGGGGTAAAATTAGTTAAACTTTTATTACTGAAAGTATAAGGAAAAATACATTTTGGTGCTGAGCATCGATGCCAACTTCAGGAACCTAACCAAAATTATCTTTAAAATTTCTAATTAAATTCATTGAAAATTTAAATTTGATAAAATTCCCGTTTAATTTTAAAACCAAAATTTTACAAAATTCAATTATTTTTTGAATTTTGAAATAAAAAATTATTCCAAAATAATTGAAAAAAATCTGTAAAGTTCAATTGTTGTTAAAAATAAGAAAAGTTTGTAATAAATAAAATCTTTTCAAAGATGAGAAACATTCTAAATTTTCGTACGAATTTTCGAAATTGATTATCGTTTTAGTACTTTTGACAAAATTATTTATATAATATTTTATATTATTATTAATAATGTTGGAGTAACATTAAAGAATCTTTGTCTGAATGTTTTCGTTTTTATTTTATTATTATATTATTATTATTATTTTTATAATGTTTTCTGACTTTTTCCCGACTTTCCTGAATACATTTAGAAAAATAGTGATTTTGAGTAGAATTCTTCTGAATAATTGAATTTTTCAATGCTTACGAAACAAGAAACTTAACTTTTTTGTATCTAGTTAATAATAATTTTTTGTGAATTAATAATAGTTTTGGCAAATAAACACCATTTTTTGTAATGAAGAAAAAGTATTGACCATTTTGTAGAGTGAAACATACTCTACAGCGATTTGGTAGAAACATACATATATCAAGTGAAATAACTGATTTAGTAGAAACATCTTTAAAGTGAAAAATGTTCTTTATTGATTTAGTATAGAAATATATATATATATATATTTGATTGATTTAGTGGGAATTGGAGAGACGTATTGGAGAGCGTAATTTTGAAAAAAAAATAGTAACATTGAATGTTGTTTCAGCAGCATCCGAATGCAACGAACAGCAGCGAAACGAGTGTGGGCGGCGTTTCTGGTGCGTGTGGAAGCAGCGGCTTACCTGCGGCAGCGGAAGCGGGATGCAGCAGCGGAGTTGGTGCCGGGACCAGCAGAGGTGGAGGCGGAAGTGGCCATGGCTGCGATCAGAGTGGCAGTCACAGTGGCTCAACGCACAGTCACGCCAAATTCAGGCATGGTCTACTCCAACTCATGATCCACACAATCGATCCTCTCCACGACGGTCAGTCCCGAGCCGGTATATCTTCCACACTCTATCACTCTCTCGCTTGCCTGCTTGCCTGTGTATGTATGCGGAATACTGGCTTTTGCTTTGCGTTTGCTGCTTGCTTGCTTGCTTGCTTGCTCGTCAGCACGCCTTTACAAAAGCTCTATTTTTTACTTACTGTCTGTGTCATATATACATACAAAAAATGCGCCTTGTACTCGATGCTACAAAAAACATAAAAGCTCGCGCTCGCGCTTCTTTTTTTTGCCACTCACTCTCTTTCTTTCTTTCTATCTTTCTTTCTCTCTCTGCGTCTCTCTCTATCTCTCGAGAACAATATCTCAGAACAAAATTCTAATGGAACGAGTCCGTACAGCATTATCATTTGCAGACAACCCATTTCGCATATTTATTCCCCACCGATGAAAATTTTAGAAATTTTGTTTTATTACTAATAGAAAGTGTCTACTTTCTTCAATAAATTAATTGAAAATGATTTTTGCAAATTGCAGGGATCACAGTTAAGTCCATCTTTTTACCTAATGCCTTTCTTTCCTCTTTTTTTCCTTTTAATCCCCTTAAATTATTAAAATCCCCTATAATAACTGAACTCATAAATTTTCTCTCCCCCTTTGCACTTATTTTTAAGAAACTTTTTTTTCACAAAAGGTAACAAATATAAAATAATTTTTACTAGGGGAGATTGGGGAATTATTTAATAATATTTATAAGTTTGATCATCCGATTTTTTGTTCTTTTATTTTGTTCATCGAAAGTAAATTTTTTATTAGCATTTAATTATACTTTACAACTCTTTATAATTGCCTATAAACCGTGAAGAAAAATCACCTGAAAAATTGCATTCAAATATTTATTTTTGGACCTTTAGGTTTTTATTGTTTTTACAAGGATTTTCGAGAATAAATTTGTGAAAAATATATTTTCTTTTAATTATTGTCTGGGATTGTTACTTTGACTCGAAAAAAAACTTTGCATCAAATTAAAATAAAATAAATATTACAAAGTTTTTTGTAAAATGAAGCATTTGGGGAATTGTGGGCCACTTTTTTTAGAGGTAGTATTTATTGCTTGTTTTTGGCGAATTAATTTGCAAATATTATTAAAATCACTCATAGTTATAGTAATTTAAGAAAAACTATCTTATATGTTCTTACCTCCTACTCACACGAAAAATTTTTAAATTTGAAAAAAAAAATTTTTTTGCGTGAAAAAGTGTGGCCCACAATTCCCCAATCTTCCATAATAATTTTTTCTAGGAAAAATCCAAATTGTTTGGAATTTTTGACAATTTTTTCCATTGTTTTGTAATTAAAAAAAATTTTTTTTTTTCTAAAATTAATACAATTTTAGAATATATTTTACCTGATTCAAAGTCAGTTTTACTAATTTTCAATAACATTTAACTACACCCTGAGAAAAATTTCATTTTAATTTAAACAAATATATTTTATTTGAGTTCAATAAACGAACAGTGAGAAAATAATAAATATTTGAATCAAACATAATTATCTTTGTTATACAGTCAACCAAAAATTATCTACGAATTAAACATAATATTTTCGAATAAATATATATTTTTTTAATATATTTTCTGAATAAAATTATTTTTGAATTAGAAAATTTTTTTTCTCAGTGTATTGTTGGTCTCATAACCAACTAGGTTATTTATTTGTTTTAAATTAAAATTGTATTCATAATAAATATAAATTAAATATAATTTTTACTTAATTAAAAAATTCCCCATTTTTTCTAAATCCGAATTGCCTTTTTGAACAGTAAAATCCACCTTTCTTTTTTTCTATTATTACACGAAAAAATCACTGTGATCCCTGAAATTGTTATTAAAATTCTATTAAAATTTCATTAAGAAATTTATTTTAAAAAATTTATTAAAATTTCTTTATGATAAATTTTATATTTTAAAGAATTTTAATTTCTCACTTTGAGAAACTATTTTTAAATATTATTCTATTTTTTCGTAGAATTGTAACTAAAAATTGCAAATAATTAAATTTTATAAAAATGTTTTTGTTTAAATTCAATTTAAATTATTTTAATTTATTCAATTTATCAAATTTTATTTTAATTATCATTCAATTTTAATTATGATTGAATTTTAATAAGCATTTATGAAACATTTTTGTAGAATTAACTATTTTTAATTATATATTTTTTTCTTGTTTTAAATGTATGGCAGTCGTTTTAGAAAAGAAATTTTTCCACTTTTATTAAAAATCTCACTTTTTGCTCTAAATCGTAAAGTTTCGTTGGATAAAATTTATTAATCAATTTCACTCGGTGTACTTACACGGAGAAAATAAGTTCGTCATTAAAGTTTTCGTAACTGTAATCAACTATTTGACACGCCATATAAAGTTCGAAAAGAATTATTGAAAAAAAAATTTCTTCTCCTTTTTCGATATATAAGTGAACGTTGTTCGAATTTTTTTTGTAAATTAGGGATAAATTTTTGTTTAACTATACGAGATGTGTTTAAAACAATATTAAAAAATTAAAAAATTTTATCTTTAGTTTCAATTTAGTTTTTTTTTATTTATAAAAACAGGGTTAATAAATATAATTATGATATATTAAATATACATGAAATGAATAGTTAAAATATATTTTTTTATACAATTATGAATTCTTTATATTTTCTTCTTTGTATAGAATGAAATTTCGTTCTTCTATTTGAACTTTATTTGTCAATTAAATTTTCACGCAGCTGTAAATCTTTACACATCATTTGATAAAGCAGGCTCTGTAAATTTTATGAAATGTCGCAAGTGAATGAACTATAAAACATACTATAAGTGACGTTTTTATTGACTAAAGAACTATATATTATCTAAAGAAACATAAAAGGTAATTATTACTTAATTCAAAAAAGTTTCATTATAATGTCTCAATATTTTATTCTGATAGAGTTTATTATCTTTCATTAACGTTATATAGTTTCAATATAATTTTAATTTCACTTCTCCAACGTAGACTTTAGCAAAGGTTTAAAATAACTTTTGGAACATAATGTTTAATAACTATTTAATATCACATAAATATAGAACAATATATAAATATATAAACAATATATAAATATTTAATTCATTGTAATCAGTAAAAATGTTTACTAATTTAGATTAGAGAGTGAATTTTTGCTTTTGAATTAGAAACTTTTAGATATTAATAAGTTGTAATAATTAATTAGTAAAATTTACTAATTTAATAGCGAAAATTTAGTCACTGGTTAAAATTAGTAAGTATTTTACTATAATAAATAATTTACTGATAAATTAATAAAAATGATTATATCTATTAGGAAAATTTACTAATTCGAAAGCGAAAACTCAGTCACTAATTTCAATTAGTATATATATTTTTACTAATTCAAAATTAGTAAGAAGATATAATGTAGAAATATTGAATATACAATAAAAGAATTTTCTTCATTTCTCATATATATAAAAAGTAAATTTATATACATAATAGTAGAACTATATATTTTATAGCAGAACAAAACTATTTTGTTGTGTTCTAAATATAGAATTTATAAACTTTTCTTAATGATTCTAAGGTTCAAAATACTTTTGATAAAAAATTATACGAACTTTTATATACAGCTGATGGATTGATAAAATACACTTTTATGTTAATTCTACTTTTCTTTATATGTATTATGAGAAAAAATCTAACAATCTCACTGTATTATTGTTGTGCAATTAGAAGAATGTAGAGGTGAAAGCTTTCCGTTTTCTTTCGGAGGCACGAAAGCTCTTGTAGTAATACAGTTAGAAAAAGAGAGAGAGAGAGAGAAAGAGAGTTAAAATGTGCGCGCACCCATATTAAGGTCGAACCATTAGAGTAAGTTGACACGAATAAAGTCTGTAACCTTTCAAATTCAATTCGTTTTTATTCTCTCGTTTAGTTAAAAATTTCAGGAATTGAATTTTTTTTTATAATCAGATCGAAAGATTTTATCAACTCACTTAGATATTTTGTTTATTTTACAGATTTTCTTGTTTTTAGATTTTTTTCATGTTAAGTCTGATAAAAAAAGTGTTTTTTTTGTTTTGAGAATCTGATGTTTTTTTGTAATTTATTTAAATTTGGGTTTAGAAGATAAAAATTAATAGAATTTAGATTTAGAGAGTGATTTCAAATTATCCTACGCTTTTAGATAGATATTTATTTATCTGATGCATTCTAATTATGTAGATTTAAGGAGTAATGACATTTGGAAAACTTTCAGTGAATACAAATCAAATTTTGATGAATTTAATATTTTCTTTTTTTGAAAAAAGTCTTTAATAATTATTTGTCTGACTGGAAATGAATTTTTTCACTGTTACGGAACTAAAGGATTTTCAAGTCTGACCATATTTTTATTTTACTACTTACAAGATTGACTGGAAATTTTTTTTTAAATTAAAATTTAAAATAAATATTTTAATCTTGCAAGAGATTGATGAATATTATAATTTTGCTTTGAATTAATAAGAATTCGTTCAGTCTCACTTAAAACTTATTTTTCCACTATTAAAACAAATTAAAAAAATATATTACGAAAAAGAATTTTTTAGAGTAAATTTGTAATTTATTGAATAATATATTATTTTGAATTTATCTCTCGGTGGCACTGAATAAATTTAAGGTGCTGGAAGAATTAAAATCCTCAGTCAAGTGGTAATTTGTTAAAAAGTGTAAATACATTTATTTGCCAGCACTGTTATGAATATAAACGAATATATATTTACGTAGATATTTTAAAATTTACTAAACAGAAAGTTAGAAAAATTAAGTAATAATAATTTTCTCTTTTAGTAAAAAATTAGGTATTAATTGAAAAAAAATGTTGCATTAAAAAATTTGTGCATTTTTTTTTAGTTTTTTCTTAAATATACAATTTTTTTTCCTTTGACTATTGATTATAATTTTAACAAAAAATGTCAAATTCACTTGGTCATTTAAATCGACTAGTTTTTTTTTGTTCTTTTCTTTAAAAAAAAATAAAGGATAATTTATCCGTGCAAAAAAAGGAATAAAATAGAAATTTAAAGGAAAAAATCCATAAATCGTTGAGAAAGGTGTGGAATCTGATTAATGGCTTTGCGGCGTCAAAAAAAGATCTCGTGTAAAATTTTACTTCCGCTCGCAGATCCATCGTTTGTTAGTGGTCAAAAGCAAAAGGCTTGCTCTGCTACTGCTTTTATATTGCGCGTGTGAATTGACGGACACTTTTTCTCGTGACCCACATTTTCTCTCTTATTTATTATCATAATCGAATCCTATATTGCATTTATCGCAATAGGAGCTTTTTTCACATATATATATATATTTATATTTGTGTAGAAAAAAAATATATATATATATATATTTATCCCCCGCGGCTTAAATCGAATGTATCGTTGAATTTTTAAAATCTTTTGCCACTCTAATCATATTATCCACTTATAATAATTTTCACGCCTCATTTATATTCTGTCGTAAACAATTTTCTTTTACAAACAAAAACAAAAATTTTTTCGAGTGCGAAAAAATAATATATTCTTTATGAATTTTAATTACAAAAATATATTCTTTAAAACTTAATTTCAAAAATTTATTTAAATAAATATTTTTATAGTTATAAAGTTTTTTTGAGGGAAGAGATTTCGAGTAGAGTGGAGATTTGGATTTGTAAAATTACAAGAATAATTGAAGTGTAAAACAAATCCAATTAAATAAAAATTCGAGTTAAGACTGAAAAATTGCCAATATTTGTTAACAAGCCAATTTAGTAGTAGACGGATGAAAATTGTTTTGTTTTTTATTTTTTTAGTTCACTAGATTTTTTAGTCTAATTTTTTCGATTTTTTCGATTGGTCAGACGGAAACTATTTTTTTATTTTAATGTTAGAAATAAATCGGAAATTTATTAATAGTACCTACTCTCTAAATAATAGTAATAATATAATTTTTTTATTGGTTAAAAATATTTACTAATTTGAATTAGTCTTGATATTTTGTTTTCGAATTAGTAAAAAAATAATTAAATAATTTAGTATTAAATTTCTACTAATTTATTAATTAGTGAAATCCACTAAATAGAAAAATATTCCATTTGTTTACTATTTAAATAATTAATCAAGTAGCATTAAAAAAAAATTATAAATTTGTTAGAATTAAAAAAGTAAATTTTTTAATGAAATTTTTATTTTCACGAAAATATAGTTTATTTTGAATGAAAATGATATTTGGAATTTGTGAGTTTTGGGAAAAATGCATATTTTCTAGTTATTCTGAGTAGTAGCGAGTAGCGAGTGTAACGAGACCCTGACCTAGAAACGACGTATCGATCGTAACTAGCGAATCCACACTTGGAGCATGCCTTCCTTTCCAACCTTTTTCTCGTACGACTATTTGCAACAATCTATTGTGAAAGCTCTAGGGGTCTAGACACACACACAAACGTTAACCCACGTGTCCCAAAAAAGACGAACATGTTCCTTCAAACATAGATATATAGAGAATTGTGTGTCGAAAGTTGTAATTCCTTTAATTACAATGGCACTTTACTTATATATATATACGAGAACCCTTCAACTTTCCTGGTCGATTTTGTCAGAATTACTGAAATTTCTCCAACTTTCCGAAAACATTCAATTCTGATAGCTGATTGACCAAAAGGTCAACAGTGCACAATTTTTGATCTCTCTCTCTCTCTCTCTCTAAATTTGAATTTGGTAACAATTTTTACCTTTGAATTAGTAAATTTTATTAATAATAGTCATTTCTAATAGAGTATTGATAAAATTTATTAATTCTGACTCTCTGAGGCAAAAAGTCAGTCAGTAATTTAAGAAACTAGACAAAAATTTTATTAAAGCATTTTTAGTTTTTTCAAAAGTATGTTTGTACACTGAAAAAAAATTTATTTGATTCAAATAACCGTTTGTTTGACTATTATCAATTAAATATTTACTTAAGTTAAATAATTTTTATTTTAATCAAAAAATAATATTTGCTTTAAATACTGAAATATTTAATTAAAATACAATCTATTGTATTTATTTATTATTTGATTTAAATACAAATTATTAGATTCAAGTAAATATTTATTTGATAATAGTCAAATAATCGGTTATTTGAATCAAATAAATTTTTTTTTTCAGTATAAGAACTTTATTTTCAAACATTTTCTTCTTTAAATAAATAATTTAGGAACAAAAAAAATTTTGGTGCAAAAAAAAATTCATGTGCACAAATAATTTTGCTGTAAAAATAATTTGCTATATAAAAACATTTTGGTAAATAACATTTTGGTTTGTCAATGAATATTCTCTTTGGTTAAAAATAATTTTATAAGAAATCAATATATCATAGAGACATAAAAATAAATACAGTGTAACATTGTCAAAAATAAGTGTATACACATAACTGAAAGGGGAAGTTGTTTTTTTCTTTTTCATCTGACCTGAATTCAAAAAAAAAAGAAAGAGAAAAAAAATGTTGATGTCGAAAATAATAGAAAATCGAAAATCACAGTTCAATTTGCATGGTGAAAGTGGAATAAAAGGAAGAATAATGGACAAATGGATTGTCTCGTCAGTCTAGAAGCAGGATATTGGGTCATGAGGGGCAGAGGGAATAGGGGTAGGGGCAGGGGAAGGGGGTTGAATTCCATCAAATGCAGTGTTATATGGATAGGTCAATTGTACTGCTGGTGACAGGGTAACAGGTTAAAATCTCGGTCAAAAGTCACGGAATTCTTTTTAATCCCATTCTTCTTAATGTCCGGATTACTTATTGCGAATGAATGCTCGATAAGCCATTGATCTTCAGTTATATATACATTTCCATTTCTTTTTTTAAATATTTTTTACTATTTTCTATTTATTTATTTATTCTACACTGGAAAAAAAATTTATTTGATTCGAATAACCGATTATTTGATTATTATCAAATAAATATTTACTTGAATCAAATAAATTGTATTTGAATTAAATATTTCAGTATTTAAAGCAAATATTATTTAATTGATTCAAATAAAAGTTATTTGATCAAATAAAAAATAAATAAATTGTATTTGAATTAAATATTACAGTATTTAAAGCAAATATTATTTAATTGATTTAAATAAAAATTATTTGATTCAAGTAAATATTTATTTGATAATAGTCAAATAATCGGTTATTTGAATCAAATAATTTTTTTTCATCAGTGTATTTATTATCAAACGTTTTTATGTAAAATATTCAAGTATTCAAATTTACAGTTTTGAAACTAATGAAAACTTTTGAAAATTATATTACAGTATTTAAAAGAAGGAAATTTAAAATTGTTTTATTATAATTTAATTTTTTAATACAAATGGAAAATTATGGAAAATATTTACCGAAAATTTGTAGTCATGAAATTTTGGGACTAGAAAGTGTGGCACTTATTTCTATTCTTAAATATTAAAATAGAAGTTAATAAGATTCTTCTTGGACTTGATATATGTGGAAACAAATGATATAGTTTGAATGATATAGAGACTGTATATTAGGAATAAAAGAAGTGGAAACAAAAGAAATGTCATATACAATAAAGTTTGTCCCTGGCCATTCTTTTCTTGTACTTTTCTTTCTTTCTTTTTTTTTTTAATTTTAATTAAGTAATGCTCATATTTCACAAAACTTTACCTAAAGGAACTTTATTATTCATTGTTAAGTTTCTTTGAAAATTTAATTGAAATTTGAAAAATTTAATTTTTATGCAACAAAAAACGTATGATTTATTAATTAATATTAATTTCATTGTGTAGAAGAAGTGGGAACGCATCGGGGATTTGGATATTGGATTAAAAATTGTTCGAGAGAGAGTGGGAGATTTTTTTCCCTTTAGGAGTGCTATTTCGTATTTTTAAATTTGAATTTCGCGCCAAGATAGTTCGGAAAATCGCCGCCTAGACGGCATGAAAAATCTCTCGTAAACGAGATGAATTGGCGAATTTTCTACTTATTTAATAGTAACAAGTTTTTAGTTCTTTGTAACTAAGTAGAAATTAATATTTATTAGGTATTTACCAATTTATCAATATTTATTTAAAGGCAAAAAGTTAGTCTCTATTACAAATTATTAAACATTTTTCACTAATTTAAAATTAGTGAAATAATAATTAATTATTTATTGGAACTAAAAATGATTTCGTGATTTGAATATTTGTTGGAGTAAATTCTATGATATTGTTTAAGTATTATATTATATTAATAAAAAAATAAATGGATATAATAAATTTCTCTCGCATGGGAGTATTAAGGTTCTCCCCAGTGTACATTGAACGTGATTATACGTATATAAAGCGAAGAGAATTCTAAAAATACTTTTTTAAAGAGAAGAAAAAAAAAATTATAAAACGACTTAAAGTCCGTCTGACTGGCGCGACTTTTTCAGTCAATCGCCCTCCTGGGGAATCGCATTTACATTGATTTAATAACGAAGGATAAACATCAAGTCGTGCCGAGCATTGTTGCGTGCATAAGTGATTAGTTGTGCTGGGTGTAAAGTAATTATTACAAGCTAAAGGTACTCGTAATTTGATTGCCATATACACGCGCATCGAACGTGAATATTTTCTGAAATGCAATTTACAAAAATTTTACAATCAGACAAATGCAAAAAGCAATTTATTTTTTATTTTACTATTCTGAATGACAATTATTTATCATGTTTAGACTCATTTTAATAAACGACAGAGGAAAAAAAATTAAATCCTCTTGATAGCTCTCTCTCTCAGAGTAGGTAGACGAATGATAAATTTCACTCAAGCGTCTACATCTAGAATTTCAAGTAAATCCTCTCTCTCTATATATATGTGATATAATTAGATATTGTATTCGTCGGTAGTTGCGAACGCGACAAATCCCATAACGTTGTAGGCAAATGCTTATATACACTTGCAATAAATTACACATGACTGAACTTGTATGAGAAAAAAAAGTACATAAAATTATGTGTATTATAATGTCAAAGGAAAATAGGGAAAAAAATAGTGTGAAATAATTTTGTGTTTTACATATTAAACAATATTTGTGTATATATGTGATATCATGTTCAAATATAAGTGAAAATCGATATAAAGAAATGTGCAAGATTGCAAAAAAAAAATTACCCTGTGAAGCAATATAAATTAAAATTTTGTTTACCTCCTCCCACCTCGAGTCAATTGGACTTGTTAATAACAATTTCAAATTTCGAATATAATTCCCGTAAAATGCGATATGCTTAATTAAAACAAAATTTTCACCCAACACCAAACACGAAAAATTTCGAATTAAATGTCATCTCAACGAGAGCAATATTGGCCACTTGATCTTTTATTTTTTAGTGACAATGATAATAATATAATAATTCACTTCATATACCATTATTTAAAAATAATTATTCATGACTATTTTATATAATTAATAATCGAGATATTAGATTTTAGTTGAACTTTTTTATTAAATAATAATATGGTAATGATAATATAGTTTCAAAAATCTCTTCCCTAAAATGATTATATATATATATATACTTTTCTACAAAACAAAAGAAAAGAGAAGAAATAAAATAATATTGGAAGTTATAGTTTATATTTGAATTCACTTTAACAAGAGCTTTATCGACTTTTCGTTATTCGTTTAACTTGGTGTTTCTCTTTGAAAATGGATTAAGTAATCATATTATAGTAATGTGTAACTTAACGTAACTATCAAAACAGACGCGTGCCTCGATTTAATCAATGGATTAATTCTCTTATCGAGCATTATATCTAACTATACGTCTCATCTATAATAAATAAGTTCGTTTGCTCTCTCTCACTTACTCTCTTTATATATATTGTACATAGTAAACATGTACATATAGCATAGGTAGAAATGAATTGTCAATTACGAAAACTCCCTAATAATAAATCATTTTAGTCCGTGTTTATTCAGTTGAAATTAATTTTCTCTTCAAATGTCGAATCATTACTCTCGAAGCGATTAACACTATAATTAAACCCCTTTAGCTCAATTCGAAATTCTCTTATTTATCTCGAATTTCCTGCTTCGTAGGGTCTCGACGAAAATGCTTAGTAGCGAAATTCGAATTGTTTTTCCAGTTATTGTGAATTTAGTATTGTAAATATTATTATTTACAATAATTTTTACAATTACAATAATAAAAAAACAGTTTTTTTTAAAATTATTTTCTGAGATTAGTTGGTAAATATAAAGAATCGGAAAAAAAAATTTATTTCAACAAAATGTGAAAGCAGAATAAACGTAGGTTGGTAATTAGGTGTTTCGTTTGCAAAAAAATAATTGAATATTGTTATTAATAGTGTAATGAAACAATATGTAGTGTAATAGTTTTAATAAATCCTTCGAAACAATTCAATTATATATTTATAAATAGTAAAATTTATTGCGATTATTTAAAAAAAAATTCAATTTCTAATATAGGGTATAATTTTACGTATTTACTATAAATGCATCTATGGTTGATAAGATGTATTTAAATCCCCCTTTAGAAGCTGGTAAAGGACCGTAAAAATCGTAAAAATCCTTAAAAAATTTTTCAGAAGAGTTCAATATTCTTTTCTAAAATTTTTAATAAAAATCAATAATTAAATGCGTTCAACTTCAATTATTAACAAACAGGATTATTTTTAAAAAATCCGACGTACAGTCAAATCAAAAATTAATAAAGTGGCATAATTTCATAATAATTTAAAAGAAAACCAGAAATTAAATTTTTTAAATTCATCTTGGTAGGAAGGTGATGAATTTAATTTTGAATATTTAAAACGATTAAACATTAAAAGTTGCATTTGAATAAAAATTATAATTTTCTGTCAAGAAAAATTTTAGTTTATGCTAAAGGAGATTGGAGAATTGTGAGCCACCTCAATTATTTAATAATATTTATGAGTTTGATCATCCAATTTTTTTTCTTTTTATTTTGTTCATCCAAAGTAAATTTTTCATTAGCATTAGCATACAATGATTTTTTTTAAATTCTTAAAGTTCTTAATAATTTTATTTAAAAATTAAAAAAAAATTGAATTTTAAGACTTACAGTTACAATTTTTTAGAAATATTTCAATTTCAAAAGGTTTTTCGCATTGAAATTATTTAAATGTTTTATTCCTGTATAGAGGACGAATATGTTTTAAAATTTTTCTTAAACAAAAATGAATTTAAAGTCATGAATAATTTAATTTAGAAATTCGAAAAGAATTTGTTGCTTAAAAAAAAGTAATTAAAATTTTATTAAAATAGTTATTTTTTCGGAAATAATTTCAAAAAATTGTAAATTTTCTCAAATTTCATTGAAGTAAAATTTTTATATGTTAATGAATTTTATTTGTTAACTTTTAAAAATTATTTTGAAATGAAATCATATTTTTCAAGTATTCTAATTGAAAATTTAGAAAATTGAACTTTAAAAAACTCTAGAATTAAATTTAAGATCTGGATAAAAAAGCGTGGCCCACAATTTCCCAATCTACCCTATACTTAAATAAGTTATTGACAAAAAATTATCATTTTTATTTAAATATAACTTTAAAAATATACCAAAATGGAGAAAATTAAATTACTTACGCTTCTACCGAAAGGAATTCGACTTTCGAAATTTGTAATTAGAATTCTTAAAGAAATATTATTATTTAATAATATTAATTATTTAATAATTTGATTGACTATAACTATTACTACTACGTTGTTTGATTTATTTTCTTTTTGGTTTGATTTTTACTATAACTTAGTTACCCATTTATGGTCCTACGTTGGACTGCGGGGATGTATATAATAAATAAATTAATTAATTATTCTCATCTATTATTTTTAAAAAAAATCAAACAAGTAATTTTTAAATTAAATCAAATTTTTGTCAGGGGGAAACAGTCGGAATTTTTTTTTTCAAATTACACTTATAGTAGTTGTAATTTAGCTGAACAAAAGTCGAATTGATTTGGAAAATAAGCTTCCAAGGGTTGAATAAAATTGAAGGAAGTATATGAATCAATTGACGAGAGAGGGAGAGAGAAAATGATCGTCGCAAAGGGATTCCGCGCTCTAATTGTTTATAAAGCGAGTGTATAATTCTCAGTGTAATGTAAGCAAAGTTGACTGGGTTTTGTGGGTTAATAGGTGACGACCATCTACCATCTAGAATGTACCCTCGCCTCCCTAAACAGATACTCCTCTTGACTCGACTCCAATTCCCGAGAAACCAACTGTAAGTTTAACACGATAGCTCTAGAAGCGCCCGGGGTCGATATTTCCCGAGTACACTGCTACTTCCAATTTCAACTCTCTCTCTCTCTCTCTCTTTTTTCTCTCAAACCAACTTGTCCCTTCGGAGGACGATAGACTCTTCCATCATTGTCCATTTTATCCTTATTCTTTTGCTTCTTTATTTTTTCCTTCTAACATTCTTTTTTTTCTTTTAGTTTTCCTTTACCACCTCCATCAACAACGCTTCTGTCTACTCTATTGTGTTGTACATTGTACTCAACTTCACTCCATTTTACTTTGTTTCTTTGACCTACTGCGGCGTACCTATGTACTTATGGGTATATAGGTGTGTGTAGGTACTCCAATATTAGCACGATCGAAGAAAACGTGAGGCGCTGAATTAGAGCCTTTTAATTAAGAGATTTCGGTTACTTTACCTATTCTCCCCCGTTTAAAGTCTCCATTTTCTCCACTCTAAAGTAATTTCTAGTATGTAAAATAGTCCACTTCTTTAACTTTTAGATCACTTTCATTTCATTCACTTCAATTTTCCTTTTTTCACTTATACAGTTCCTCTCCCTTTCCCTTCCTTTTCCTTTTCCTTTTTTTTCTTTTCTTTTCTTCTTCACACTTTTTCTTTCCTTTTTTCTCTAACTAGAATTTTTGTTCTACAAAACTTGTATTTTATTATAACTTCACTTTTCTTCACTTCAACTTCTTCACTCTTTTTCTATAACAATACCAAATTGAGACGAAAAAAAAAACCTTAGGCGTTTTTCCAAACAGCCTAACCATCTTCTTTATTTATCCTCCGAGTTGATAACAAAAATTCTTCAAAACAATCACTGCCAAGTTTTCTTCTAAATTTAAAAATAATTCTTTCCTCATTTTAACAATATTTTCCATACAATTTATTTCTTAGAACAAAAAAAATATATATATAAAAATAGCACAAATTTTCCGATGAGAATATAATAAATATAAATCAGTGTAAAATCCTAAATTAAACAAAAATATGAATCAATCATAAATAAAAGGAATGAATAAATTATAAACAAGACAAATAAAAATATGAAAAAATATAAATAATGAAAAAAACCAACAAATAAGGAGATAAAAATATGAAAAAAAAAATTTTAATAATACTAAAATAAATAATGCAGAATATAAAGGTAAATTTTTCTCAAATAATTTAAAGAACAAAAAAATAGCATTTTTACAAACTATTTAAATTATTGTCACATCTAACTGTAGGAAATTCTAAAAAAATTAGGACACTAAATTTAGAAAAGTCAATATAGAGAATCCTGAGAAAAGATATTTTTTCATAAAAGAAATTGTTATATAATTCTAGAAAAAAAAAGTTTACCAGAATATTATTATTCAGAGAAAAAATTTAATTCCCAACATTTATGAAATAAATAAATATTACATTGTACTATATTATTACATAGTTATTATTATTATTTCCGAAAAAATAACTACTTTAAAAAAAATTTAATTACCTTTTTTCAGGCAACAAATTCTTTTGGAATTTCTAAATTAAATTATTCATGACTTCAAATTCAGTTTTGTTTAAGAAAAATTTTAAAACATATTCGTTCTCTATACAGGAATTTAACATTTAAATAATTTCAATGCGAAAAACCTTTTGAAATTGAAATATTTCTAAAATATTGTAACTGCAAGTCTTAAAATTCAATTTTTTATCATTTTTAATTAAAATTAATGAGAACTTTAATAATTAAAAAAAAATAATTGAAAACTTTAAGAAAAAAAGAAATTGATGTTATTAACAATTTTTTAAAATAAAAGTGTCAATATTTTCATATTTTTATAAATTTAATTAATTTTAAAATGTTACTTTAATTAGGAGAGATTTTTTTTTCTCAATATCTTACACAAAAAAATTTTTTTTTTGAAATTAAAGAATTTTTCGTTTCAGTAGGAGGTATAAACTAACATATATCATAGTCAATTTTCCAAAATTATCACTTGCCTTAAAGAAATTTCAGTTTTACTGAAGAGTGCAATTTTATGATTTTTAAAAATGTTGGGGAATTTTAGGCCACTGCCTAAATTGAGTTCAAAATCAAAAATAACGATGAAATATTTTTTATTACATGGTTAGAAATATTAAAAATGTTAAAAATTTAAATACATCCCATCAACCATAGATGCATTTAGAGTAAATACGTAAAATTATACCCTATTAGAAATTGAACTCTTTCATTGAATTTTTTTTAAATAATCGCAATAAATTTTATTATTTATAAATATATAATTGAATTGTTTCGAAGGATTTATTAAAATTTTAGAAAATAATTGCATTTATTCGTGAAATTTTATTGAATTTTTGCAAGAAAAATTAATCCAGTAAGTTTCAATAAATAATTGAATTTATTGAAACTTTGAATCTAAAATTAATTTATCAAATATCATTCATTTTTTTTTCAGCCCAAATATAGAGAAATTTCTTTTTAGTCAGACAATGTTAATTTTTATTTTCTTTTTTTTACAGTAGTAGAAGGTAAATAAATGTCAGACTAAAAGTTTTGTTTTACTACTTGGGAGAAACTTGAACGAAAATAGAAAACGTTTGACTGACTCAAATTGACTTTTACTACTGAAATCAAACTCTTCAATGAGTGGGAAAGTAATGTCTGACTTAAATTTCTTTGTACTACTGAATTTATTGCAATTCTAAAGATTTATTGCAGAAAATAGATTAAATTTGAAATCTTTTCTGGACTAAAAATTGGGTATACTATACTAAGGCAGAAAATCATTTGGCCTGGTCAAAAATCTCAGAAAAAATTGTTTTTTTTTTAAATTTGATATCCTTCAAAAAATGTAATTTTAATTGTAAGGAATTAAATTTTAATTTTAAAGAAGGAAAATTTATTGTAAACTTCAAAGGATTAAAGTAAATTTTAATTTTTAAAGAAGAAAAGCTTATTTTTAATTCTATTGAATTAAAATTCAATTTTAATTTAAAGAATAAAGAAAAAAAGGGTAACATTGATTATACATAGAGAGTAATTTAAAAATTGTTTATAAGTTTGCGTCATAGTGACAAATTATATAAGATTTAAAGAGATTCTTTTTCAAGATTACTGCTTTACTATATGTACGTTAATGACACATTAAAGTAATTCACATATAGTTGTAAATAGTACTTAGGCTTATTTAACTCGAAAGTATAAATTTATCTGTCATTTTTATAGGGCACTGATAAAGTTTATAATTTTTCATGAAACGATTTTTTTCCCCATTCTTTTAATGACAAGAGTCGTAAAATATTTGCAATTATTTTTTTTTACTATCTGCGAGAAATCGAACTGTTTTTATATTCCCGATACTTCGGTGTTGAAAATTAACAACCAAAAATTTTAATAATAGGAAAATTCTCGAACTGAATTATTATAAATAATTATTACTATTGAATGTTATGAATAATTATTACTGTTAATTATTATAAATAATTATTACTATTAATTACTTTAATTAATTTATTTATTAATTATTTAATTTCTTTAATTTTTTTATATTTTGTTATATAGAATATATTTTCTCTATACTGTAAATAGGAAAATAGTAAAATATAAATTTGGGAAAAAATAGAATTTTTTTTTTTTTGAAATCGTGAAAAGAGAAGTTGATTGTTAACGAAATGGGAAATTTTCATATTTGCACTATTCGTTTTTATTCTTTTGCAAATAAAAAATTTGTTATGTATGATTAGAGAATTTATAAGCTTGATTAATACTTGCACAATTCTTTACACGTGACATGTACAAAGTATTTTCTTTTGACTGTGTACGCGCGGGGTGGTGGTGACAAAAATGTGTTCCAACTTGATTCGAGAATTTATTTTCCAACATAAATTCTCATTTGATTTTATTTGCTTTTTACTGTCAGGTCGTCGTTTTGTTTGCATTATTTCATGATGTTTAATCTTCTTTTATTAGTTTAGTCCTATGAAGGTTAACCCAGTTTAGGGCATAGTTTTCTGGCACTCTATCTATATATATATGTACATGTATAGGCTAAACGAAGTGGGCGGACGATATTTAACCTCGAAAAGTCTATACTTATAATAGTAGAAGAAACAACACGGAAACACGAAAAGGAAAATGTTACCTCATTTCATGTTTTTATTGCTCTTGGTGTGCTCCCTTTAAAACTAATGGGACAGACTCTAGTTTTTCCTTTTGCATTCTTCTTTAAAAAAAAGAAAAAACAAAATGAGAGAAGGGGAAATCAGTTTTTATTTCTTTGAATTTTTGTTTGTAACATTTTTTTCCTTGAAAATTATTAAAATTGTTAATTATCTTTATGGAAAAATATTTCCATCATTATAGACAAATAGAGAAGGGGAAATCAGTTTTTATTTCTTTGAATTTATTTTATTTTTTTTGTAACATTTTTTTTCCTTGAAAATTGTTAAAATTGTTAATTATCTTTATGGAAAAATATTTTCATCTTTAGAGACAAAATGGATTGTATATAAATTAATTAATTTGTTGAGGTTTTTGGAAGAAAAATTTTTTTGGCAAAGAAAGACGAGAAAGCAGATGGAATATTTTTTAAAAATTGTGTAACCTTTCATTGAACTGAATGCTTACGAGTCGAAATATAAAAATAAATGAGACAAAAGAAGAAATCGATTTTCAGGGATGAAATTAATCCACCTTATTCTCAATAGACGTTGCCAAGAATGAAGGGAAATAAAAGTCAACCTTTAGAATTGAACTCATTTTTAATATTCTCGTGTCGTTATCTTGATTACACTTTATCATTATTTCCATAAATCTCTTTTTTCCACTTGAGACAAAATTAATATTCTTTTTATAATTCTTACTGAAATAAAAAGAATTTTAATAATAATAGTAATAATAATTGTTATCAATACATGTACAAAAATTAATTTTAACTCAAATAATCGTCTTCTACTACTACTTGAATTACTTAAAACTACAAAAATATTCGTAAATAAATTTTTAACTTTAAATTTAAAAAAAAAATTGCAAGGGAACTTCATTTGTAAATAAATGTTATAGAACTTTTTTGAGTTTATTTTTCCTTTTATCATCATCTTTAGAGTAAAAATAAAAAATCGTAAAAAAAAAATTCGTCCGCAATTTTGGAAAGAAATAGAAAAATTCAACTAAAAAAAATTTGCAAAAAAGTCCTTGATTAGAATTAATTTTTGAGATAATCGAAAGGAAAAATAATTTACATAGAAGAGTAAAAAATGACTCGACTGACATATTTCAGTTTGTGAATTGCATTAGAAAAAAGTCGATAATTAAAATTTTTGTAAAATTGCCTCCTTCGTTGTCGTCGTCATCATTTATTTTACTTGTAACTTTAGATAAAGTGCGACCAATTTTCATCGAAGCTTTTAAGATGAATTGTCAGTGGGGACATAAAATATCTCAGTCTCAAGTTACGATCCCAGCTTACATTCATGGACTTGAGTTTTTTTTTACTTTTTTTTCTATCTTTCCTTTCTTTCTTTTTTTTTTCTTTGCTTCCTGCAGGAAATCCCAATCTTAAAAGCTTAGTATTGATCGCGAGTTTTATTCTCTTTTTTTTTAACCAAAAACTTAAGAAAAGAAACGGAGATACGTACTTAGAAGGAGAGATGGATTGTATATAAACATATATATATAGGTTATACACGTGCGTGGCATTGCGGAAATTTGTATCTAGTGCTGAAGGGAGTCTCACCCCATTTTTCAACTTTCCACGAAAGAGAGAGAGAGAGAGAGAGAGATAAGCGATATCTAAATCGTTTTTTCGATTTCATTAATCTATTGACATTTATAAATCTTAGATAAATGTTATTCTTTGCGTTGGAGGAGGAAATTTTTTTTAGAGGGAGATGAAAGTTTTCAAAATGGTTTACCGATGAAGCAACAAGTTAAAATAAAAATAATACGTTATTTAGTCAATTTACATAATTAATAATTAATAATTAATAATTTTGAGAAACATATTTTTTACTTGGTCCACTTTTTTATTTCATTTAATTTGAATTTCCCGCCAACTTAGTTCCGTAATTTGCCGCCTAGACGGCATGAAAAGTCTCTCACAAGTGAGATGAACTAGACGAGTGGAATGATATTTTAATTAGAAATATTTTGTTTTTTTATTCTTAATAATAATATTTTAATTGTTAATTATTTCTAATGTTATTGCAAAAAAAAGTAGAATTATATTTTGTTTCTAAAAATTGCAGTAATAATTGAAATATTTTAGATAATGAAAAAAAGTAGAGAAACATTCCAGAGAATGAGGTGCAGAAGAAAAATTGTTTTTTTCTTTCTCAATTTAAACTATTTCAGTAAAAAAATAAATTAAAGTAAACAAGTAAAAAAAATTCAAATAAATTATTTCTTTTTCTAATATTTCTATTTTTTTGAATAATTAAAAAAATATAAACTTGAAGGAGAAACGTTTTTAAAAATGATATTTAAAAGAATTATAAACTGACTGTTAGCTTCCCTTATGAAATCCTCAATTATAGCGAATGCACTGGCTCGTGAAATTAAATCGGGTGACGGTTATACAAGTTTGCATAAGCCTGCAAAAAGAAAACTTTAGCTTTTAGTTTTTTTTTTCTTTTCTTTTTTTTATTTATAAATAGACAAGAATAATTAACGTAGATAAGTAAATAAAATATTATGAAATTTTTGTAATAGTTTGTTTGCATGTAGTAAAAGAGAAATACTTTCGCGAAAGTTTAGTTGAGTATGAACTAAAAGTTTATTGTTTCTTTTTTTAAAAAATTCACCTTAGACACACATATTATTTTTTTAATTTATTAAACATAATGAATAATTTGAATTTTAACACTATTACTATATTCGAAAAATTAATTAATTATTAATTAAAATAAGTTTTTAATTAATTAATTATTGCTTGAAATAAGTTTTTAATTAATTAATTATTAATTAAAATAAGTTTTTAATTAATTAATTATTGCTTGAAATAAGTTTTTAATTAATTAATTATTAATTAAAATTAGTTTTTAATTACTAATTATTAATAAAAAATTTATTTTAACTATCAAATACTAATTAGTTTGAATAATAATAGAAATTAGTTAGTAACGAATTACAGTAAAATTTTTAAATACTAATTACAGTTGTATTAATATTTTTCAAGTATCAGAAATTTTGTTTGTTTTGATGAGAAAAGTTTGAATAAAAAATAGTATAGATATTTTTCGGTAAAAGTGTAATTTTTAAAATTTATAGTGTAGAAAAGGAATGCAATATTATCGACTTAACTTACTTAACTATATAGAATTATTAATTAGATTAATTACATATAGATTACAAATTGTCATTATATTGAATCTTTTCTTTTCTTATAATTTTTTTCTATATTTTTATTTTTCAAAAAAATTAAATAAACAGTTATATAAAAAATTTAAAATAGTGACTAGTATTGCAAATTAAAAGTATGGTTGGGTTTTTTTTGGATACAAGTAGAATTTTAAAATAAATCTGTAGAGTAATAATTAGAATAAAAGAATAATTATTTTATTATTAAATAAAAAAGTTGTTTTCACACGTTTCTCGAAAGTATCAAATTGATACTAATGTGTATCAATTTGATACAAAAATTAAAATTATTTTTTTATTTCATCAACATTTTGGTATCAAAAGGATAGTATTAATTTGATACTTTCAAAAAAAAGTGTGTCGAGTAGATTTGTTTGCAATTAAATTTATTTGTTTTCGATTTTATATTTTTATGCTGTTATCGTTATTATTATGATTGGATATGTAAATTATTTGAAAATAATTATAATTAAATACAACTATTTACAGATTTATCTTCTAAATGGTGGAAACCAATTTTTTTCGATTTTTATTTTACTTATTTTACATAATTATTGAAATGTACATACGAAAGGTAAAGTATTCTGCAAAGAGAGGCAAAAAAAAAAACAAACGAAAAATTTACATATTTTTTAGACTATTTTTTATCGCTCTTCGCTTGTACACTTTTTCACAGCATCATTTACACTTGCCAGTAACATTTTTTATTTCTTTATTGTATATTTAAGAGTCTTTTGGGAGAATTACGATTTATTAATAAAATGCTAATTTGCTGTTTCTAAGAAAATAAAAAAATATTTAAACAAAAAAAAAACTTGATTTTTGACTCTTTATCCAAATAAATATTTACTTGAATTAATCAAATAATTATTTGAATAAAATAAAATATTTCTCTCTCGACAAATTTTTTGAATATTTTGAAAAAAAACATTTGAATATAAACATTAATAGGTAAGAAAAATGTGAAAAATTTCTGTTCTCATTCGAAGCAATTGCTTTTTTTCAAGCATGAAAAAGAAATAGCTATTTTTTATTTGCACGATACAGTTTTCGACGTTTCACTGAACGTTTTGAGGGGAGAAGATTGATCCAGCGCCAGCATTGTCCAAATTGAGTTTTCCCAAGAAGGCTAAAGCATACTTTGATACACAAACATTGTCTTACAACGTAACATGCACACACCCAGATATAGTTGCTTTCTTCACGAACAAAAAAATTTACTTTGCTCAAAGAAGTCAGAACACACACAAAAAAATTACTTCACAAATAAATGATAAGCATTTCAAATCAAATATAATTAATCATAAAAAATATATAAATGAATTTGTATTTAATTTCAATCCATTAATTTTTCTCATATAAATCAAAATAATCGTTTGAGAAAAAATTCTGGGTTTTTTTTATTATTTATGAGAGTAAATTTATTTCTATTGGTGATTATTTAATTACAATGAGAATAGAAGATTCATTAATTTTAATAATTAATTATACTTTATTAGTGGAATATTATTTTCGAATATTTTCGATGAAATGCTGTACATTATAATATTATATCGAATTTTTTTTTTTTTTTGTAAATTAATGATAATTATTTTAATATCAATAATTATTGCGGGAATTTATAATTTTTTTTATCTCTGACAATTATTTCATGGTTATCATGATAATTATTCTTAATTGTTCTTTTTGTTTTATAAGTTATTTATTATTAGTTTTTAATAATGAATTAGGAATTATCAATTGTTGTTTACTATTTGTTTATTGTTAATTTATTAATAATCAATTATCAATAATTAATTATTAATTGTTAGTTATCAGCTGTTAATTATCCGTTGCTAATTATTAATTAGTAAATATCAATTGTTAATTATGAATTAGTAATTATCAATTAGTGTTTATTAATATTGTTTATTATTAATAAATTGTTAATTATTAATTGTCAATTATTAAATATTAATTGTCAATTATTAAATATTAATTGTCAATTATTAAATATTAATTGTCAATTATTAAATATTTATTGTCAATTATTAATTATTAATTGTCAATTGTTAATTAACTATTAATTATCCCTGGACAATTGTTACTTATTAATTATCAATAATTATTAGTTGTGAACTATAAATTAATTGGTTATTATTGTCAATCAACAATTATCAATTGATTATTCAACAGTTATTAATTAATTTATTTATTAATTTATTATTTGTTCTGTACTAATTAACAATTATTTCCTTTTCTTTACACTGAAAAAAAAATTTATTTGATTCAAGTAACCGATTATTTGACTATTATCAAATAAATATTTACTTTATATTTATATTTGATATTTTTATTTTATTTATTTACTTTCAAGTATTTCAAATTGTATTTAAATCAAATATTTCAGTATTTGAAGCAAATACTATTCAATTGATTGAAATAAAAGTTATTTGATTCAAGTAAATATTTAATAGATAATAGCAAAATAATCAGTTATTTGAATCAAATAATTTTTTTTCAGTGTACTAATTAACTTCTGTTAATTGTTTATTTATTTTTAATTAGCAATTAATGACTGCTAATTTCTAATCTTCAATTTCTCATTATATTGGAAATAAGACTTAATGATAATTCATGTATATATTCGTAAGAATTAGATTAACAATATTATTTAAAAGCTGCTAAAAAAGAAAATATAATTTAAAAGTATAAATTTTTGGCCCAAGTAGAAATTGTTGGTTTTGTTTGAATTATTTTTACCGTTTGTCGATTAACAGTAGGAAGTATAAATTGTTTATGTTTTTTTGTATTATTATTATTATTATTATTATTATTATTTTTATTATTTTTATTTTTATTATTATTATTATTATTTCATTATTATTATTATAATGAATTTTTGAAAGGCGTGTTGTTGAGAATGTAATGAATGAATAAATGATGAAATTATAGTGTCTAATGATGTTCGAAATTAACGAGAGAAATTAAATAAATGATCTTTAGGTAAGGTGGATGAAAAAGCGACACAGCTGCACGCTATCGCGTCGTTGAAGGTGCTTTTGGATGCAACAAGACCGCACAATGGAGCTGCGACGTCATCGGCGGCACTTTATTCGGCATCGAAGGAGACAACACTTCAACTTCAGCAAGGTTCGCAAGGAACAACTACAACAACAACAACAGCCGAGACCAGTGCCGGTATTCAGGAACTTCCAAATGGCGGAATTACGCCCGGTATCGACGCTGGCCTCGAATCGGTAATTCCATTTTTTTTAAATATTTTTCATTCGAAATGAAATTAAAAATTAAAAATCTCAAATGGAAATCTTAATAGTCAATGATAGATTTTAACCGACAAAAGTTATACACTTATAAAAATAACTTTTAAAAATTTAGGTAAAGAGGAATTAAAATATCACGATCAATATATATATTGAAACACCAAAGAAGGAAACTTTAAACGAACTTAATATTTAAACTCCTCACAAAGAAAAAAAAAAGAATTAATCAAGACAGGTAAAATGAAAACTTTTGTTTCCATCCAAAAAAAAGGTGGAGTAAAATTCCATTTTTCAATTTTCTTCTTAAATGGAGAGAAAATTTTATTCAATTAAAAAGATGATATTCATTTATATTCTATAAATAAGAAGCATTCTGTAATTAAATTCCCTCTGATTTAGTGAATTAAAAAAGAGAAATAAAAGAAAAGAAAAATGGGAAAAAAAACGGGACCAGAGATTCATTAAGATTTTTAAATTACTTAATTTCCGAAAATTTAATGCATACTGCCTGACTGTAACTTGACAGATTTAAAATGAGAAAAGAAACTATGTTTATAACGTCTGTCTACATAGAAAGGAGTTTTACTGCCAAATTATATTACAAAATAATATTACAGTTAAAAAAATATATTTATCTCTTATATGCGAATTTAATTTTTTTTCAAAAATTTTCACATCGCGAGGTATAATTATTTTTTTTTTTTTATTATATTTATTATAATTATACAAGTTTCTTAAAATAAAAAAATAAAAAATGTGTAAAGTTCGAATTATTACAATATATTAACTTATTTATTATTTTTATTACAAAATTTTTTTTAAACATAAAAAATCTAATTTCGAGTTCACGATGAAAAGTGTAACTAGTGAACTTTTTATTTTTCAACTCTGAAATATAAAGCTTATTCACGATCATATAATAAAACAAAACTAGAATTGGATTTTCTAAAGCTCTAAAGCTTTTATTGTTAATGCATATATAGGATTATAAATATACGAATATTTTCTTTTTTAAAATAAAACAATAAAAATATTTAGAGACAATTAAATATTATTTTCGTCACGTTTCGTTTTTTCTACATTTTATTTTCTCTCGATTATTAGATGATTATTTGAAATTGACTTGAAATTGCAGTATTTAGTTTGTTCATTATTAATCTTCATGTATAGCGTTATGCCAAAAAAAATGTTCATCTTCTTCCAAAAACTGAGAAATAGGATATTTTTGTCAGACTTCAAAAAAAAAAAACTTTATAAAAGATCACGCTAAATTTGAAAATATTTTAATTAGTAAATAAGTGAATTTCTTTATAAATTTGAGCTTGAAATTATTTTAAAAATTAATTGTTTTGAAAAAATAAAAAATGTTGTAATTTTAATAATGAATTGAACAAACGCTTAATATTTGATAGTACAGTGGAAAAAATTTAATTGATTCAAATAACCGATTAATTGACTATTATCAATTAAATATTTAATTGAATCAAATAATATTTATTAGAGCCAATTAAATGATATTTTATTCGAATACTGAAGTTATTCATTCAAATACCATTTAATTGACTCCATTAAATATTATTTGTTTCAAATAAATATTTAATTGATAATAGTCAATTAATCGGTTATTTAAGTCAATTAAATTTTTTTTTCATAAATTAATTAAATAAATTACAGTATGAGAAACCGATTTATAAATTCGTTAAGAGATTTCTGATATTATTATGGTTAATAATCAAAAATTCCAGCCAATGAACGTATTCAGCAAAATTGTTAATTTACCATTTCCTTTATTCCCTCTCGAATCTATGTATAGACATATATATATAATAAAAATCTCAACTGAATCTGTATTCGATTTTAATAACACGGTCGTTTCTCCCGGATCTCCGAAGGTATACGAAGAGAAAAATTGCCATTGCAAAAACGTGTCGTCCATTGCCGTAGATAAAATTTATCGATCGCCGGCCTCTTTTTTTTCTATATAACACAATCGCGCATTCGTTCATGTGCATCGTACATCCGTCATCTATATGCAAGCCACGCATACTGACAATTTTTCGATTTTATTTATTAAATAATATTGTTTTTTTTTATTAATTAGGAAATAAATCCAATTTCGTATTTTGCCATTATTATTTTAAATCGACGAATTTTTTTATTCAATTTTACACACTTGTTTTTCATTTTCATGGTTTCGAATTCAATTATCAATGATAAACATATATAATCAATTATTAATACCTAATAATAAAAAATATAAGTTTACAAATTTTAATAACTTCTAAATAAAAAATTATAAAAAGTAATTCACTTTAGGAAAAATTGTAGTTGTAATTATTTGAAAAATCGAAATAATTAAATTTCAAAAGGCTATATATATCAAAATTATTGAAAATAATTAAATTCCCGAAAAGAATTTTGAAAAAAAAATTGAAACTTTTAAGAGTTTTGTCGAATTTCAAAAAAAAAAATTACGTACATTTAAAAAAATTTAATTTTATTAGATTCTTTTAAAAAATTATTTTAAATGCATAATTTTTGAAGAATTATATTTCGAAAAATTATGTCTTTCAAAGAATAAACATTTTTTTTGATAAAATTTGAAAAAGAATGTTTTTCTACCAAGCAATGGATTTTATTAAATTGTACATTTTATTATTTTTTTTATTAATATATTTTTACTATTTTTTTCGTAACGTTTTTTAATAAAGAAAAATTGTAAATAATGCCTTGATAGTAATGGACTTCTGACAATTGCAAAATGTGTGTATATATATACATATATCCATGCTTTCAAAAAATGAAGAAAGAGTCTATTTTTGTGCGTCATAGGATGAGAGGGCAGAAAAAAAAGTTTTTATGAAACTGGAGCAAAAAAGATTTTACTCCAATCCTCAATCTCTCGCAATATGGTTCCAAAAATGTCTGAAAACATTTTTTTCTTTCCCCAAAAGATAAATTAACAAACTGGAGGGAAAAAATGTAATTCTAAAAGTTTTTTTCTTCCCTCCCCTATTTTTTATCACTTCTTGAAATCAAATTAATATTAAAACTTATATTTAAATCTATCGTCAATGATAAGGCAAAAAAAACGTTGCTTTAGTAAACTTTGTAAATAATGAAGAGTGTCTTATTTTTTGTCACATTTTTTTAGAACTCAGTTTTTTTAGTTAATAATTTATAATAATTATTAAAATTCTTAAAGAGGGTATTTTTATAAAATTCTTTTTAAACAAAAAGAAATTTTGACGAAAAAAATAAAACTTTAACGCTAAAATGACAAAGGCTAAAAGTCGCAAAATAAGAAGAAGCAATTGTTATTACTATTATTATAATTATCAAATTAATCAAAATTCTAAAAATTAACAATATGGGAAGCAATAAAATGCAGAAAAGAAGCAGAAATGTTATATAGAGAAACGTGAAAAAAGAATCGAAAAACTTAAAAACAGTTGCGCAAAATAAAAAGAAATAAAATAAATAAACGACAGAGGAACAAAATTTTATTCAACGCAAATCTTTTTTTATTATAGATAAACTTTTTTATATCTGCCAAATGCGGACAGATTCTCTGCATTTAAAAAAAACAGTAACATACAGATGTATCTATTCAAGAATAAAAAAAAAACTGATTGATTTTTATTGACACTGAAAAAATTTAACAATCGAATAAATTTTAATTTATTGACGGAAAGAGACCATTGAATTTTCACAGTGTCTGTGAATTTTTTCTTCTATTAATTATAATTTTTTTAAAATTAATTATTAATTAATTAATATTATAAAAAAAAACTTATACAAAACTAATATTATATTATTAATTATTAATTATCTTTTAAATTGTTCCATAAAGAAATTTGAATTTTCTATTATCATAATTATAATAGTTGTAATTTTAATTTTTTTTGAAAATAGAAAATTAATTTTTGTACCAATTTTTTGATTCTCTTTGTTTGATTTCAGGGTGAGGAGGATGAACCTCCGGAAGCTCTCGACATGGGCTGGCCTAGCAGTCCCAAGAAAAGGCTCACATATATTCTAGTTGCACCTATTCTGATTCCTCTCTGGTTGACGTTACCAGACACGCGAACACCCAGAGGTAAATAGAAAGAAAAAAGAAAAATTTTTCTCCAGATTAAAATAATTTTATAGTTATTGGAAGAAATTTTTTTTTCTCTCTTTACAAAACATAATGTTGGACTATTTATTTATTTACTTGATTGATGGGAAAGTGGTCGATAAAATCAAATAGGCCGCTCAAGTGATAACGCGATGGTAAAATACACAAAATATGTATATAAATTATTAATTTTGTTAGTGTTTTTGTCTGACTTAAATGACCTTATGTATTAATTTCTATTTTTAGACAAAAGTATTATTTTTATTTAGAAATAAGGGAATTAAAGGAAAATTAGTAATAAAAATAAATAAAAATAAATAAAAATACTGAGTAATAATATGTAAATCGTAGTTTACGGAACTTTTTGTAGAAATATCACTATAACTTATATTATTTTTGATATTTGTATACAATAATTTATTTATTCTGAGTGAGTGAATAAATAATAGATGGAAAAAAATGAAATTAGTGTAAATTAGTTTTTTTTTGAAATGTATAACGTGGTGTTTAATATACTATATACAGATTAATGATAATGTAACCGCGATAGCAGGGTGAGAAACAGTGATATTTAGCTATTCTCGAATGGCACACGAACCAACACAACCTTTTCATATACAAGTTGGAGGCACTTTAATTGAAAATGGAGTTGTGGTGTACAGCGTATCAATGATGTACGCGTTCGTTAGTGCGAAATTAGTAGGACAATATCACGTTTCATTGAGCGGTTACGTCATTGTATAAAGAGAAGATTGTTAATAGCTCAAGTTAGTAAACTGGAGATTCGAGTAACGATTCAAGTAAACGTTTAACCTCATTTATCTCCATCAGTTTCATTCAATGTATGCCCGGGAACGTCTCCTCTTTCTCAACAAACGAAAATTGGTTTTTATATTTTTTTTTTAATTTTATTTTCCCCTAAAATTCTTGTCGGAAATTCTTACCCTTTTTTCGGTTAGTAAATGATTAGGTAATAAATTAATTGTAATCAATAAATATTTTCTTCACACATGAGAATTTTTTTTATAGTTTAAGTAGTAAGGGAGATGAATAGTTTTCGACACTTTAATTAATAGTAGGTGATTGAGTTAAAACAGAATTTTAATTTATTATAAACCGTGAATTTAGTTTTAGAATTAAAATATGGTTTTAAGTTGACATAAATAAATTTCAGTTTCGGTAAACGTTTCAAGTTTTATTTTTTTTTATTATGTTTCGGTAGTCAAAGTGATCTTTAGTCAGACATAAACTTTTAATTAGTAATTACTGTGATTTTAGTGGAAATTTATAACAGATTTGGTAATTTTTGGAGTCAAAGAATATTGAATCAATTTTTTTCTCTTTTGCAAGCATTTTAATATTAATTGAAGTAAAAGGAAAAATATTCTGCACTCAATTTTGATATATTACTAAAAAATGTTTATTTCATTAAAATAAATTTTCCTTTCTTGATTAAATTAAATTTGGTTTTCCAACAAAAATTTGTATTATATCTTTTTAAATCTGTTTTCCACTTCATTAGCAAAATATTACTATTTGAATCAGTGACCGACTGTTTGCTTTAAAATTAGTTATTTTTCAATAATTCAAATTTAAACATTTTGAGAGAAACGTTAGAGAGTAAATAAAATTTGTTGTACAGAAAAATTTGTACAGTAAATAAAATTTGAAGTGTAAAAAATATTGGTAAAATTATGAATTTAAAAAAATTGGTATTGTAAAATAATTTGTATTCCAAATATTATAAAGAGTAAATAAAACTTGTTGTACAGAAAATTTGTACAGTAAATAAAATTTAAAGTATAAAAAATATTGGTAAAATTTTGAATTTAAAAAAATTGGAATTGTAAAATAATTTTTATTCTAAATGTATTGTTGTATGGTAAATGAAATTTGTATTGTAAATGAAAAATTTGCATTGTAAACAAAGCATTTGTAAAGTAATTGGTATCGCAAGATAAAATTTATATATCGCTTAAAAATGTTTGCAGGTAAAAAATTTTTTGCTGTAACATTCATCGGCTCGATCTTCTGGATAGCAGCGTATTCGTACCTGATGGTTTGGTGGGCGAACGTCGCCGGTGATACCGTTCAAATACCACCGGAAGTGATGGGTCTCACGTTCCTCGCTGCCGGAACCAGCATCCCCGACCTCATTACCAGTGTCATTGTAGCACGAAAGGGTTTCGGCGACATGGCTGTATCTAGTTCCGTCGGTAGTAACATTTTCGACGTAACCGTTGGGTAAGCCTGCATTACTATTATTACTATATATATACAATATATAAATCCCCACCTCTAAACAATGACAAAATCCGTCCGTTCATAAAATACCCTCTTTTATTACACACCTCAAATCAATTCCCTTTGGGAACTCTACTATATTTTTCTTTTCTTTCTTTTCGTTTCGTTCTCGTTAAATGATACTTTAGGAAAAAAAAATTTATCTTCCCTTGCCAAGAAGCTTTGAAATTTAGAACTAATGTCGACTTTGCTCTGTTTTGGTATTTTTAGTGAATTACGATGGGGAAAATAATAAATAGAACAAATTTACTTACTTAATTACTTAATAGTGGAAGATATACTGAATAGTATTCCAACGAATTGATAATCGAAACTAAATGATAATTTGGATAATTGAGAAAAAAGGGGGTTCATTTTTCTTTTGGCAAAATTATTTAACAAAATCGTCGCGAGAAAAATGGACGGAAAGAAACATACATGCAGATGTATTTATAATATTAAGTCCATATAATAAAACAGATGGAAACTAGAGAATAAACAAGATAAGTGTCTAAGAAAGGTTGCTGCATGTCACACCATTCATGTTTTATCACACAGTTGACGGAGTATTTTTCTCTTAGAAACAAACTTTGAATTTATATCATCTCACAACTTACACAAAAGTACAAGCATTTCTATTTATAATATAGATTCCTTCATTCAAAAATCCAACTGCAAACATATTTTTATTTTCATTTATTAAATTATTTATTCTGACAATTAAATTTTCTCTATATTTTTTTTTATTTTGATAAAATATTACAATTTTAGACGAATCCATTCACTGAATACAATTTTCTAAAGAAGAATTTTAAAGTTAAGTATGGTATTCTCTTTTTTTTTAAGTAGAGGCACCACGAGAAGCATTTGTCCCGAACATTTACGAAACCAGAGAATTTTAAAATATCCCACAAAAGTGTCTCGGCACGGCAAAGACATATCAGAATTTTCTTCACAGAGAAACGATCGTTTTCCATTGGAAAATGAATCGATTCCTTCATTTCCATTTCGGAAAATACGGAAAAACGACATTCGACTCGATTCCACATATCGATCGTTGTCCTTCTTCTCTCTTTGCGTCACTGCCAACTGGCAAAATGCCCGACTCCAGATACAAAGTCCTTTTGTGTATATATATATGAATGTCATGTATATATAAATGTTATATATATAAACTGAGTGTTATATACAAGTATATAAATTTCTGTGTGTGTGTGTGTTTGTTATACACAGTCCCCCATGCGTACATGTAACTTGTCACGTATTTGTCTTACAGTTGGTAAAAAATTCAGCATTAAAATCGTTCCATAAACGTTTCTCGATTTATATGCAATAAAAATGGAATATTTCAAACAATTCTTTATATTGAAAAATCGAAAATCCAATAAGGGGCTCTCGCCATTCTTGCTCGTTTCTCTTTTATTATGATTATTATCTTTTTTCTTCTCTCAATAATTTATATAATTGAATGTAATACTGTATACACTAATTTTAGTAGTCCACTAATTAGTACTCTCCAAGGCTCGGATTGTGCGACTATTTCGACTTTTTTCGACTTTTCTAAGGAAATGTGACTTTTTTCCACTTTTTTGTGAAAAGATGCGACTAATCGACTTATTCAAGCTTTTTTTAAGTAAAATGTTTTATAATAAAGATAACCGAATGATAAAATTATTATTTTATATTATAACATTTTATAAAAAAAAAGATTTGAAAATTATTAAATTTCTAGGATGAATTTTTTTATTTATAAAGATAATTAAAATTTTGACAATAATTTGATTAAAATTCTTTGCAAATAATTGAATTTCAGAGAAGAATTTTATTATTTATAAGAATAATTAAAATTTTAAACAGATTTTTTTTTAAATGTTTAAAAGTAATTAAATTTTGAAGAAGAATTTTGATATTTTTAAAAATAGTTGAAATTGTGGGGAGAATTTTAAAAAATTTGAAAATAATTGAATTACTGACATGAATTTTCTTATTTTTTAAGATAATTGAATTTTGCAAAGAATTTTATCAGATCTTTTGAAAATAATTAATTTTCCATTATGAATTTTATTATTTATAAAGATGATTACAAATATACAGAAATAAATAAATAATTGAAATTATGACAGGAATTTTATTAAAATTCTTTGAAAATAATTTAATTATAAAGAAGAATTTTATTATTTATAAAGATAATTGAATTTTTGAACAGATTTTTTTAAACGTTTAAAAGTAATTGAATTTTGAAGAAGAATATTAATATTTATAAAGATAATTGAAATTTTGAGAATGTAAAAAAAATGTTTGAAAATAATTGAATTTCTGCAAAGAATTTTCTTATTTTTGAAGATAATTGAATTTTGCAAAGAATTTTATCAGATCTTTTGAAAATAATTAAATTTTCATGATGAATTTTTTTATTTATGAAGATAATGATAATTTGACGAGAAATTTAAAAAAATTTAATAAAATAATTGAAATTCTGCGGAGAATTTTATTACTTTTGAAAAAAATTGAATTTTCATGATGAATTTTATTATTTATAAAATTTTGACGAGAAATTTGAAAAAAAATTTGAATGTAATTGAATTTTTGCGAAGAATTTCATTATTTCTGAAAATAAATTAATTTTAGAGAAGAATTTTATTATTTATAAAGATAATTGAAATTATGACAGGCATTTTATTAAATTTTTTTAAAATAATTGAATTTAAAGTTTAATTATAAACTTGAGTAAGCAAAATATTTATTTTGATTTGTAGTTTTTGGAAGAAAATAATTTTAGTCAGACGAAAGATTAGTAGTTCTCATGCAGTTTTATGCCCATACAGTTACCTTATTAATTTAATTTTTATTAACTTTTTTTTTATTTCCGAGAAATAGAATCAAAATTCGTTATCTACATAAATTGTTGTGATAAATATTTTTCACAAGTAAAACAAATGCTTCTTCGGTGAAACAACATATCTTTTATGTAAATTTCCAACTGTTTAATATTAATGCATTCACTTTAATTAGAAAATTAATGCTTTTTGAAATGAAAGTACATAAAATCGTGAGTTACAAATTTTTACACTCTTCTCCATTTCCTCCTTTTTTCAAACATTTTCTTTCTTTCGTTTTTCTTTTTATTTTTATTTTACACTCCACTTTCCATCATATAGTGTTCTAATTAGACGTCTGAAATATGTTTTGCTGCGAACAAAAGTGTTACAAAAAAAAAAAAATATAAAAATTCATGAGAAAAAAACGAAAATATGAAATTACAAATTCTTGGTGTAGAAAATGACAAAAAAAATAATTGTCTGAATATCTGTTTTTAATTAACAGTGTTAAATAAAAAAAGAATTCATCAATAATTAGTGATAAATTATTTTTATTACTAGAATTATTAATTTATTTATGACAAATAATTATTTTGTTGAAAGAAAAATTGTAATAAAATAGGAAATTGAAATTTTTTGCAGGCTTCCGATTCCATGGCTCCTCTATGGTATAATCTACGGGAAACCTGTGGAAGTGAACTCAGTGGGAATGGTCTGCAGTATAGCGATCTTGTTCTGCATGCTTCTTTTCGTAATTCTAAGCATCGCCTGCTTTAAATGGCGAATGAACAAAAGTCTCGGCTTCACTATGTTCCTTCTCTACTTCGTCTTCGTTGCCGTCTCACTCATGTTTGAGTATGAGGTAGTCAGGTGTCCCGTTTAGATAAAAATTGGTGACTCCATTTTGACAGAAAAACAAAAAAAAACCTGGCACAATACCATTCCTCTCCAAAAAAAAAAAAATTCTTTTCTTTTTCTTTTGAAAAACAAAAAAAAAACGTTCTTCAAGCAGTGTACATATGTATAAACCTTGAAATATACCTGAGCGAAATAATACTCGTCTTTAAGAAAGCGGCTCTATTAAATCTAGACGAAGACAGTGAGAGTATGAGAATAAAAATAATAAGAAAAAAAAATCTAGTTCTAGTCTTGACAATTTTTCGAATGAAACAAATTGTGTTTGTATGTACGTAAAAATGCGTGTGTGTGAGAGAGAGAGAAAATAATCGAAAAGACGAAAAACAGTAAAAAAAAATATATACATATATATAGAAATTCACAATTTGAAAAAAACACGAGAATTTTAAAAAAATGAAAAAAAAATTAAATTTAAATCTTCTTATCTAGAGAATAAATTTTTAGAAAGTAAAGTCTTTTCCTCAAAGAAAGGGTGGAACTCTTCCAAACTTCATTTGTACCTATTTAATAAATTCTTAAGAGTCTCTCAAATATTTCATTAAAATCTGAATCGAGTTTGAAAATTCTCATAGTTCAAATTTTTCGATCCAAAAAAAAAATAAATAAAATAAAAAAAGCAATAAACAAAAAAACTTTCTCCTGCTCCAAGAGATTTAGTAACATGGACCTAATTTTAGGGAAGTGTTTTGCAAAAGTTTTGCTACTGTACAATATAGTTAGTTGATGTTATAAATTCTATTTTGTCGTTTCCATATTGAAGAGAGCATTTGAAAGTTTTACTGTAGAAAAAAAATGAGAAAAGAGAAGAGACAAAAATTTGACCTATGACAATAACGCGTAATTTTTTCATAAAAATAATGTTTAAATGAACAATAATTATACCACGTGAGAAGAAGAAAAAAGATCATGTCTTATATCATTATCGGGATATAAATATTAATATACATTAATATTTGATCTAAATAATTTTCTTTTCTTTTTTGTAGTTCAATTAATTGACACCTAAAGGTTTTCTTCAAGAAATCGGCTATGCGAACGAATTCTTTTCCTGAATCTATCGAAAACAATATCTTTTCTCATGATGAGAATTTGATTGACAAAAAATGTTCAATTTTTTTGCGGAGAATTTGGATATTAAAAAAAAATTCTGGTTACAGCGGAATTTCGTTAAATTACAAGTTCTCAAATGCGAGAAAAATAATAGAAAACAAAAAAAGGAAAATAATATTTAAACGAATAACGCATGCAACTGCCAGCAGAATTTGCGATTGTTGATATAGAGAAAAAATTATAATTATAAATAAATAAGAAAAAAAAACGGGTACACGTCAAGTTCTCAAATGTTTCCGTCGTGAATTTCTCAGATGATTCGAATCAATTTTCAAAGTTTGTTTTTTGGGATTTAATGGCTTTTTTTGTTGATATGAATATTCTCGAGTGTTTTTGGAATTTTTTTTATGCTTAAGAATTTATTCTTTTTTTTATCTTTTATACCCTTATTTGTTTCAACATTTTTTCTAACAAGAAGAAAAAAAAGAAATTAACTTTACCTTAAAAGTAACAAAAAAAGCAATTTTTTTTTTAATCAAAAGGAGAATAATTCGAAATTAAGCAAAAGTTGTAATATTTTTGAAAGAGGAAAAAAATAATGATTAGATGAAAAATGCAGCACTTATGCACAAAAGAGACCTTGAATCATAAAATAACTTTCAAGTACCTACTTCGGAAATAACTTCCAAGGGCTCAAGTTTCTTCTTTGCGTGGAGCTAAGCATCAGGCAAAATCAAAGAACAATCGATAATATTTCATAGACAAAGAAAAAAATCATTAAGACCCAATTTAAAAAAAAATAGAGATGACACATATATTTTAAAAAACAGCTGTATATTTTGGTCCCGAATCGTGCGTGTGACAAACTAAAAATCAGATCGATCAACAAAAAAATATATAATTTTACCAAAAAAGTAAAAAAAAAACAAAAAGAACAAGAAATATAATATTAGAAAATTATACTTTTACTTTATTTGGATAAATTTTATATTTAGATATTTAAAGAGAAAAAAAGCAGAAAGAATTCTTAATATTATAATTAATGATGATAATGATGAAGATGATAATGATGAGGATAATTATGATAATTATAATTATGATGATGATGATAAAAGGGAGCGAAGAAATAAAAATTATAAGGAAGGGAAGGGAAAAGTTGACGATATTTAGACAAAAAAAAGTCCAAGGGCAGGTGCGTGCGTCGAGATGCGCAAAAGAATTTGCAAAAAAAAATAAATAAATAAATTGCGTAAATGCACATTATACACCCAACACTTATTTCAAATACTCTCTATTATCTCTACTTAAAAAAAGAAAGAAAATTTTACCATAATATACAAAAATAAATCTTTGATCTAAATTTCTACTAACTATATAATTATTCATCATCTCTACTATAAATAATGAGCAGTCACTTTCTCAGCGCGATTCCCTCAATCCTCTCGATGTCACGCTATGACACTATTTAATGAAAATCGTTATACTGTTAGTAAAATAAAAGGAGAAGAAAAAATGTTACGTTTACCATATAATATCGTTGTTATATGTACACTATTTATGAAGAAGATGAAAAAAAGAGATAAATTTTTTATTATCAGAGAGAATGTGTGTATGAGAGAGAGAGAGGACGAAAAGATACAAGTTCATATATACTTTATAAAAATGTTTTTAGCAAAAAATTCATGTTTTAAATATTTATTATACGCGATAGTTTTAACGTGATATCGACGATATTAGGGGAAGAGAAAAGACAAATGTTATTATATATATAAAAAATACGAGAAAAAATTTTCTGACGAAAATAAAAATATGTAGTATTTAATTATATTAAAATACTATTATTATTATTAACAATTAACAATATTCTTGTTTTAATTATTATTATTATTAATATTATATTAGTAGTTAAATTTACCAATCATTTATCACTAATTGTAAATTAATATAATTACTAATTAAAAATTAGTTCTTATAAATTTAAAAAAAATTTAATTTGTTTAAAATAATTGAATTCTTTCGAAAAATGTTATTTAACACTTTTAAAAATTATAAATAATTGAATTCCATCAAAAAATTTTATTAAAGATGATTTGAAAATAATTCTGAAAAAAAATTGTATTAAAATTTTTGATAATTTTTTTTTTTTTTTATAAATAAAACAATAATTAATAATAATTATTATTATTTTAATATAATTTAATATGTGACATAATTTCGAGTTCTTCTTTATAATTATTACATATAATCGGGTAGTCAAACGCCTAAAAGCGGCCTAGCTTTATAATAAATATAAACTCCGCAGAAGCATAAAATCAACGTATATAGCAAAAAGACCATAAAAAATGATAATTCAAGAGGAATAATATTATTAAAAAAAATTATTTATAAAAATTTTAACACGAAGATTTCTAGAGAAATTCATAACATCTCGTGAAATATACTTAAAATGATTATACGCATAAGTTCATTGGAATCGAAATTTTCAAATGAAGCCTTCTCGTATATTAAATATCATTATACAATTCGAAAATAGCAACAACAAAAAATGCAGAAAAGGAAAATTTCTTATCTTTCTTATTTAATAAGCCGAGTCCAAGGCTTTTGACTCTAATTTTCTTTAATTTACTGTAAATTATTTTATGTTTTATTGTTCATAAAAAATTTTTTCATTGGTATTTTTTTATCTTTTCATTTTGTACTTGAAAAATTTTAATTTGAATTTAAACTTTTGTCTTCATTTTATTGTTTTCTTTTCTCTTTTTATCAAAATATTTGCGTCTGCCCTTTCGGAACCAATAATTCACAGATAGTTATTTCACAATACTAATGTATTAAATTAAGAAAGAAAGGGAATTGTAAAAAAATTTGATTGATTTTTTTTCGTAAAAATGTTGAATTTGGTACTACTTGAAATTATTAGTTATATTATACACATAAATGTTTAATTAAATTTAATCTAATTAATTTTGCAAATTTGATAAATTTATCGCCTACATTAATATAAATTGAATAAGTTAGGTATAGAAAATTAACTACTTAGGAAATTAAATTAATTAGTTGATCTGATAAATCAAAGAGACAAAATTTAGTTAATTAATTAATACATAATTTTAAAGTTGTATTCCAGAAAATAATTATTTCATCAACAATTATTTTTTATGTTGAGATTTTCTAAATTAAAAATGACAGTTACGAAATTTTGCATATAAAAATGTGTTATAGAAAAAAAATTCTTTAAGCGAGATAGACAATTATATTTTTTATTGTCAACAAAATTATTGTAATTGTCATTTTACAAACGTAAAAATTTCTAGTGATGAGTCAAAGATTCAACATTTTTTATGCAAATTTTTTCACAATTCTCTGTAATTAATAAATGGCGCGGTGCAATTTTTTTTCACAATATTATCATTGGAAATATATTGAAAGCAAAGTTTCTCATCACCATTTTAATGAAAATAATAATAATTAGATAGTCCTATATTTTTTTTGTTTAGTCGAAGGAAAAGAGTTTATAAATTAATGAAAAGTTTCGTTCTGAATAAAAAAAATAATTAAATTAGCAGCTATTGGACCAAGGAAAGAAAAAAAAAGATCTCTTCCACCAAATGTCAACTTTATTTCCCGTGATTCGTCCAATGATTGTTCAAACAAATGGAATTGTCCTCTTGTTGTTTCATTTCAATAGATAAAAACAAATCTTCTTTTTTTTCCACTTGTAATGCAACAACATTGAACGAAACAAACAAAAAAACTCTGCTACCGCGACTTTATTGTTAACTTTGCACATCGCCTTTCTAAAATAACAAAAGAAAAAAAAACTCTTCGATCTTAAAATTTTACAAAAGTTATAATCACAGCAGACAAAGCCTGCCTTTAAGAAAAGAGATAAAACTTTTTAATGAAAAGAATTGAATCGTATTTACAAGGAATGCTTTTTCTTCCTGAAACTTGTTACGAATGAAATATTACATAAAAAAAAGAGAAAAAAATGAACGAATAATAATCGACAGATATATTAAGAAAGAAAAAGAAAAAAGAGAAAAAAGTGTTGAAATGAAAAACGATTTTCAAATTGAAACGCGTTTATATAATAAATTCAATATTATACACGCACGTGACTGATGTGGTATCAAAACCTCGGCTTTTTGCTATCCGTTGGATCTAAAAGAACGCAAATATAGATTATGTATATTAACAAAAAAAACCGGAATAGCGAGTAGAAGCGTAAATGAAAAAATAAATAAATAAATAATATCGTTTATAAGAAAAGCGGTAATAGAATGATGCACAATACGATCTTCCCGAAGTATCGAATCACAATTATAAAAACAAAGCAAGAATAAAATTTAAAAATAAGAAAAGAAATGAATGAAAAGTGTATACAAGAGAGAAAAGTCAGAGGTGACTTGATTATAATTATTATTATTAAATAGAAATTAGATTTTAGAATGAGAAAACAATTTGGTCCAAATTTGGACTCGATTTAAATAAACTAGTGGCGAGAGAAAATCAAATTTTCAATTTTCCATTTATTTTCACTGAAAACAAAATTTTAAATATCAATTATTTATTTCTTTCTTTCAACAATTTTTAATGTTAATTTAAATTTTTATTTCTATAAATAAATAAAAATAATTTGGATAAATATAATAAATATCTGATAAAATATTTACATTTTGTTTTTGATTTTATTGAAATAAATTCCATTTATTAATTATATTAATTGAACTAATTTTATTGATTTAAATTGAATTGAATCAAATTAAACTGAATAAACGATTGTTTTAATGTTTTTGGAACTTGGAATTAGAATTTTTTCAATTATTCTTACATTTTCATTTTTATTACGTTTATACGAAATTTTTAATTTTAAAACAGAAATTAAAGTTGAAATTCCGTTTTTCATGCAAATACCTAAAAAAAAGTAAAAAAAAAAATAAATGGAAACGAAAATTTGAATCGCAATAATACTCTCCCAAGTAATTTGTACTTTATATTTCAGATAAGTATTAAAACGAGAGCGAGAGAGAGAGAGTGAGAGAGAAAGACAGAGAAATTGTGATGTATTTCAATTGTCGAATTTTGAGAAAAAAAATATAGATATATATAAATAAATAAAAAAAAAGAAATAAACGTCTACATCGTTAGGTTGTTAATGTAATATAATAATATATACAATTTAGTAGCCCGAAAACTGTTTTATATATTTCAAAGATTTAACAAAAAAAAGTACATAACATATAAATATAAATTATAAATAAATATATGATTTTTTTGTTAGTTTGCGGTGCGGAGTATAATATAAAAAAAATAGATTTATGAAATTTGTTACCAGTGTTTTCACGCGACATTTGAGAAAAAAAGCAAAAAAAATATATAAATAAATAAATAAAATCATTTTTTTAATAGATGTTTCAAATCACGTCTCTTACTTTGTAAGATAACGATGACAAAAACAATGGAAGCGAAAAATAGAAAAAATTAACACAAATACGCAAAAATTTGTCTATATATGAAGAATTTCTGCTGCAGGTTACTGTGTTGTTATTATAACAAAAAGAAAAAAAATAATAACAAAATAAAAATTGTTATAACAAAAAAAAACAAAAAAGATCACGGGTGTTATAAATTATAATATTTAACAAACAAACAAAAATTATCGACTAATATACATATTTATATATTATAAAAACTATAAATTACGAAAAAAAAATTTTAACGCAGAGATTCCAAAAAAAACTCCTTCTTTTTGTTTCTTATTCTCTAGTTATTAATTTAAGAGGAAAAAAAAACGTGAATGATATTTAAAAATTAGTAAATGAAGAAAAATCGTCTTTGGATATTTCATTATTGCGAGTCTTCCGTTCTGTCGAGCCATGTGTATTTCAAACATAAAAGAATAAAAAAAAACCCCTTCCATGAGAGACTCATTTCGAGACAAAAAAAAATTAGAGCAAAAAATCTTAGTCTTGCCGACAGTTCGGATTTTGAAAAAAAAAAAAAAAAAATGTTCTCCGGCAACGACGACGAGACGCAAACGCACATATCAGATAGTTGAAGAGAGAGAGACGTTCGAAAAAAGAAAAAAAAAATATATATATATATACATAAAATACGATTATTAACGGTATTATTAGAAATATAATTCAAAATAAATTTAAGTAGGTAGATGTTAATCGATTCTAAATATTATTAAATATAATTATCGTCGTCATCGTCGTCATCGTCGTCGTCGTCGTCGTTATCATCTCTTAGTGTCATATATATCTATATATTATTATATTTTATATTTCGCACTGTTGCGTGCTTCTCTGCGAGTAAATTACTCTAAAAAAAAAAAATTTAATTAAAATTGAAACAAATTATTATAAATAAATAAAAAAGAGAAAACAATGGTAAAAATGAAATATTTACGAAAAATAAAATAATTGTTATTAACTCAAAATTAGTAAATAATTAATTATAAGAATTTAGTAATGATGTTAATATTACTAAATTGTGTATAATCTAATTATATATTCTATCATGTTAATTGTTTTTAAATTATAAGAAAAGTTATACGATATAAAAAAATTAAAATTGACAAAAAAAATAATAAAAAATAAAAATAAAATTCACTTGAATAAAATTTTTCCTTTGCAATAACAAAAACAAAAAAAAAGAAGAAGAAACGAATAAACAAACAAAAAAGGGAATAAATGAGTGTCTGACCAAAAATCGACTCGAACTACTTGAGTTATTTTTGATTTTTTACTTTTTTTTGACATTTCCTTGACATTTAATTTTCTATTATTGCAGTGGATTTTTTTTTATAATTAGAAATGGAATTAATAATAATCAGAAAATATTTTTATCTTATTTCTTTATTTACGAAAAAGGTATATTTTTGTTTATATTATCTTGTTTATTAGTATTATTATTTTTGTTCAGTAAATTACGAATTTTAATTTATATTCTATATATTTATTTTTAAGTACTATATACAATAATACAATTATTGTGTATACTTATTATTGGCAATTATTATTATTATTTTTATCTCTCGTATTATTTTATATTTCCGAAATTATCACACAATTGTTAAATATTTTATTATTTTCCGTTTTTATTACAATTTTAATCGACTTTCAAAAAAAAAAATTCAATTTTCGACAACGAATTTATTTTTTTCTCGGGGGGAGAGGGGACAAATACAAAAATCCAAATCTTACTCGCAGATCTTGAAAAACCATTCTCGCAAACTCTCATCCTCTTTTTTTTCAATTATCATATAATTTATTATTCAAAATATACAATTATTCGAAATATAGTTTTAATTAAAAAAAAAAAAATGGAGAAAAAAGAACATACGACACGATGATCGACTGTATATATTTAAGTAACGTGAGAAATAAAAATCGGTTATATTAAAGAAGAAGAAGAACAAAAAAAATTATTAAATAAATAATTAATGAAAAAAAACGATGTACACTTATATGCGGTTATAAAAAGTAGATAAAAAAAAGTTGCGTTAGACAGACAGGGATTAAAAATTAGGCAAAAGATAAAAAAAAAAACAATTTGTAAATATTATAGTAATTTTTATGACCTCTTGCATCTGAATCCTTATATATATATTGTAACGACGCATGCCATATATTTCTATAATTATTATCAAAAGCAAAAAAAAGAAGAAGAAGAAGAAAAATGTAATTCTACGACACCTTCAAAACAATCTCTTAATCGAACTCAATGAAAGTTTAGTTCCATGAAAACCTATATATATATACATATATACATATAAATTATATCACTAATCATCAATAATTGAATTTTTCAGTTTTATTCGAAAAAATTTGCCACTTTTCAATTTTATTCGTAAAAATTAACGAAAAATAACATTAAACCCGACATTTTTGTGTTTTTAAAAAGAAAATCAAAAATTTTCCAATTATCAAACTATAGTTTACAAAATTTACAAAATTAAAGAAATAATAAAAATATAAAATGATAAAATCGAGGAAAGAGAAAATTTTTAATTTTTTACACTCTAATTCTGAATCAGTGAAAATTTTGCCTGATTTCAAATCAGTGGCACAGTTTTCTTTAAATTCATCAGTAGAATTTCACTGAGAATCAGTAAATATCATTGATTGTCAGTACAAATTTCACTGATGAATTAAAGAAAACTGGGCCATTGATTAGAAAACAGTGAAATTTTCACTGATTCAAATTTAGAGAGTGATAAAAAATTAATTTTTAAAAACATGAACATTTTGAAATCAGAGAAACGTAAAATTGATTTTTTTTTGAGAAATATAATTTTTTTATAATAAAATAAGTGGATTGAACTTGAAACTAAACTGAGAAAATTTCATAAAGATAAAATATATAGAATATAGTTGTATAAATATATTTAAATTAAATAAAAAAAAGGCGCACAATTAGACGTGTCATTATGACGACACGAACAATAAATGATTATAAAAAAAGCGATTCTCGTTTTTTTTTTGTAAATCTTATTTTACAAATTCATGAAGAATTCTTTATTCTAAACGTAACGTGTTCGAATGAATTTTTCTCATTTTGGTTTTTTAGTTGAATTTACTAAATGAATTATGTAAATTAATGGTTTTTTTTGGAAAAATTTCGTTCAAATAAATGGGTTGATTATTAATTATTATATTAACTAATAAATGGGTAATTAATAATAAGTTCATCATATTACTTTACGTTAATTTTAATTATTTTACATTAATTTTAATTATTTTAATTATTGTTACTAATTTGTAAATAATTTTAGTAATTATTTACGAAATAATTCGTTATACTAATAACAATTAGCAAATAAGTTGGAACAAATAGTAATTACTAATTGCAACTAGTAATTAGTTGGAATAATTGAAAATTATTTTCAATTAATGAATTAGTTGACTCTTTTTTTTTGTTCTATTTGAAAGTGCGAGGGAAGAAGTAAAATATTGAAAATACTGTTATTGATGATGTGTGAAAATTATAATTTATAGCCTTGTTCAGGGGGGGAGAGTAAAGAGAAGTATCGTTTGAAATTATTTATCGAAGCGCGAATTACGCTTAATAAGAATACTCCAAGGTACTAAACTCGCTCTTTATCAAAGCGTTACACACAATAGCTAGTGGGGGCTACTTTTATAATAGAGAGACTTGCCGCACATATTCTTCTGGTGAGAGAAATTTTAACCGTTTTCATAATGCCACTTTGTAAATTATACTGTAATAACTGATAAAAAAAACGCTAAATATCGCTTTCATCTTATTCTCAAAAAGAAAGAAAACAAATCTCTATATTTAATGCTCTTCAAACTCTATTCAATATTTCCACTCCAAATAGTAATCAATATTTAACTGTAAATTGTTAATTTTTATTTTTCTATTAATTCTTTTTAATGTTGAATTTAAATTTAATTTCATTTCATTTTCATTTTCTATTTCTTTCCATTTACTATCATTTGCAATTTTTTTTTTAAATTAAAATATTTACTCTATGTCTATTTCAAAATTTCCTGTAGAATGAAAAAAGCTGTTTTCTATTTTCTTTTTCTTTTTCCTTACACAGTAGAAACGAAAAATTGCAACAATACTATTTTGCTATTTGGAGCAACGAACCAGTTATATCCATAAATCAATATTCAAAGTTACAAACAAAGATAAGAAAAAAGTGGAATGGAAAAATTGCGGAAAAAATGTACAAGAGAAAATGCCGAGAAATCGTGTTCAAATTCCTTATATAATAAATATTTAAGATTCAGAAAATTAATAATAATAATATTTAAAAAAAATGAAAAAGTTTGTTGCAAGAAGACAAAATTCGCGAACATTTTCTGCTATTAATTTATATAATTACAATGGTTATAATTATACATGATACTAATTATAATTATATAAATTATACTAATTAATAATTGGTACATTATTAATTAAAATTATAGAATATTACATTAAATAATAAAAAAAAAATTGAACTGGAAATTATGAAGACCACAAGTAAATTTTAATGAATAGAAAGAAAAAGTTTATAAAGAAAAAAGAAAAAAAATTCTATTCACGGTTCTTGGTTTTTGTCTTGGTTATTAAAATGCACACAAACATACACACTCGGACATAAACACACAGTTATTATTAAAAATCAATTTTACCACTCTGAATTACTGTTATATGCGGTTTCTTCCTCTGGTATAAAATACTTAATTATACAAAACGCATCAGAGTTTATATATACATATTTAATATATATATATATACAAATGCGCTAATGGAAGGACCTCGCAAATTCCTGCATATCTAAAAATACTCTTATATATTATTATATACCCAAGCAATTTGTAGCATTGATAAAAAAAAAATAACGGTTAGTTAACAAATTATTATCAAATAAAATCCATTTGATCGCGCGATGACATATTCCAAGGCGAATATATTATAGACAAAAGAGAAAATTTCATATTTCAACAAAAATATAAAAAGCATAACAAAAACGAAAACCAAAATAAATAAAAATTAAAAAAATTATATTACAGGTTCATAAAATAACGTCAACTTTTATAATACATTATTATATAAATAATAATAATAATAATTAGTGAACGTGTAATTGTAACAATTATCACCTCCCGGGCAAAAAAAAGAGAGAAAAACGGACAAAAATTTAGTGAAAAGTCGAAAAATTAACAAACAAAAAAAACGAGATGCGCTACTCCATTTATAATATTACGTAAAAAAAATATAATAATATATCCTTATATTCAGCTAAACTCAAATCTGATTAATAATGAAAAAAGGACAAATTCCTGTTTATTCTAAATATACCCTTTTTCCACCACTCTATTTCACTCGAAAAACCTCTTGATACTGAAATAAATTCCCGACGAATTCTCCAAGAAATATCGCGATAAAGAATATTTCGCTAATTATCTATTGATTATTTATTAATTATTAATACTACCGTGAAAATATATTTTTCATTTGCAATTATTTCAATGTCGAATGATTATTGATTAATAATTAATTCCTATCGAGAATTTCTAATTATTATAATTATTTATTAATTATCAAGTTTTTTTTAGAATAATTAAAAATCGATTGATTACTTTTTGTGAATTATTCATTAGCACTGTTTTTTTAATTATTAATTAATTATCGATTACTTTTTATTGAGAATTATTAATTACTTACTCAGAATGATTAATTATTAGTTAACAATTATCTACTGCTTGTAAAGAATAAATTGTTAATTTAATTAATTAATTCGTTATGGCTAATTGAGAATTATTTATTTCGTCTGATTGAGAATCATTAATTTTGTTCCTATTGAGAATTATTCATTACTTCTTATCGAGAAAAATTATTTTCACCAATTATTAAATAATTATTTTTTAATTACTTAACAACTGATAATTACGAAATTTATTGAAATTCAAAGAAATATTCTTTACTGTACTATAAACACGTTATTAATAATTAATTTATAGTTACTAACTGAATAATTAATTACTTAGAAAAATATGACTTTCTTAAAAAAAAAATTAATTATATACTTGAAAAAAATGTTAATTACTGGAAAAAAATAATTATTAAAGTGTCGTATGAGAAATTATTAAAAGATGAACGTTAATAGTGCGCAGAATTAATAAATAATTAATATTAATATATTTTTCAAAAAAAAGACTTCTTTCTATATAGTAAAATTTGAATATTTTCCCCCTCAAGAATTTGGTGTCACAGAGGTTTTTTTTTCATTAAAAAGAAGATATTGCAAAAAGGAAAAACAAAAAAGTAAAATGACGATAGTGCGAAGTCTATATATTATTAAAAAAATAATATATTATCATACAAAATAATATGGAAAAAAAAATCTTCGTTCTGCTGCATCCTTTCAGAGTCTTTATTGTTGTTGAAAAAAAGGACTGTTATAATTATTATAAGCTACATAAATATTATATACATATACATAATGTACAGTCTTCTTTGCCCCATTGAGCACATACACTTTTTGAAGAAACAAAAACCCACAAAAAAAACAAAATAATGAAATAAATAATTATATAGTGAATGTTTTTTAAATGAAGTAGAAAAATGCCTCATATCGCATTTGCGCTCTTTTTTTTATTAAAAAAATAAAACAAAAAAATAAAAAAATGTTTCCACGCACTATATAAATGGCAAAAAAAAAATAAAAAATGGCAAAAAAGCGAAAGAGAGAGAAAGAGAGCGAAAGAATTTCACAAATTTCACCGCATTTTTCACAAAAAAATAAAAAAAAATAAAAAACGGAAAATTCTTCCCCTGTTATACCTAAAATTCTACATTCTAAGATTGTCACTTTCTCGTCGCATCAACCGTCGAATCAAGTATAATAATGTATAATTAATAATTATATATAATTGGATGTTGTACAAAGTAAAAAAAAAGAGGATATTTTACGCGTTCTTTTTATTAAGAAATGAAATCGAAAAAAAAACAAAACGTCTACGTTTTATATACCGCGTCTATTAAAAAAAACCAGAAATAATTAATAAGTACCTATTATAATTATTTTTCCCGTAATTTGATGATATATACAAAAAAAATGTCCAAGAAGGAAAAATCAGATGCATTATTGTAATATGCCTTCAAAAATCATCGTAATTGTTAATTTTTATATAAATATGTAGTAGTTAGCCGCGATGTAGAATTCATTGGAGTCACTCTCCTGAAAATGGGGATATTAAGTAAAAATTTATTATTTACGAAAAAAATTATTTACTTTCTTTTTTCATTTTTAACGATAATAAATAATTATAATAATTACTTAAATATATTAACATAAATAGAAGTAGAATTTTATTTTACAAGTTTTGATTATCAATTAAATTAAATTATTCAATTTTAATTGTAAAACAAAATAATTTAGAAAACTAACTTTTTTTCATATAAAGAATTTTTAATTTTCAAAACAAACTTCTTTTAATTTTTCAGAATATTAAAAAAAACAATATTTTATTGTTTCGATTAATCGATTGTTTTTATTTGAATAATTTAATTTCATTCAGGCCCAATTAATATAAATTTCAATGAAAAATAAAATTAAGTCATTAAATTAAAGAGTTAAAGAAAATAAACAAAATAAATGAATTATTTCCGTGTTTATTAAAAATGAAAAAATACTGTTTTAAAATGTCCCTTTTCTCCAGAGGAGATTCAATTTCTTTTCTCAAATAATTCTTATTAAATTATATTTCTTAAAATAGGAAATAATTCTTTCAGCAGAAAATAATTTATTCTTAACATAAAAAAACAATTCTTTTAGCGAAAAATAATTTTTTTCGTAGAAAATAATTTTTTTCATAGAAAATAATTTTTTTAACAGAAAATAATTTGTTTAACAAAAGAATAATTTTTTCTTACCAAAAAAAAAAACGATAAATATAAAAGACCTTTTCGAACGAGATTCCACGGTGAAGCGGACGAACAAAAAAAAAACAAAATGAGAAAAAAAATTATTAAATGAAAAATAAATTAATTCGCAACAACAAAAAATGAGCGTCGCGCAATGGATCGATATTTATAAGTTATTTAAAAAACGAGAACGAGGAAATAAATAAATTATATTAAAAATGAATTTAAAAAAAAATCGAACAGTACGCATTGTTCCGTACTGAGTACGGCTATAGAAAAAGCTATCAAATAATAATTTATCATTTAGAAGATAAATTTAATAGAATTAAATACATATACATATATACATATAAAATTATATAAAAAAAAGGAGCACGAACGAAGAAGGCCTGCATCGACCATGATCCTTCCCCGTCCAATATTTCCCTTGTCACTTCCCCCAAAAAATTGACAAAAAAGAAAAAAACGAAAAAAAAATATTTAAAAAAAACAACAACAAAAAAAAACCACCGCCCATTCAACACAGGAAAACATTGTAATCTACTGTAGATTGTTGTAGATAAACTATACGGTTTAACCGTACATTGTTACTTTTTGTCGACAATATAAAATACACAGATATATAAGTATTTATCTCGAGTTGCGTCTCATTTTTTTTTACCTTTTTTGTTTAGAAAACATTTATTTACTTATTTGTTCACTTTAATTACTTCATTATTTACTTATTTATTTATCATTTATTTCATTAACTTCTGCAATTCTATACATGCTTTGCAATTAATTTGCATAAAAGGTAAAAACTGCCAAACACTATGAACAGAACATAATTCAAAGTGCTACCAACATTTGGCGCAAAAAAAACTATATGCTTCTTAAAATTTTGCCAACATGTCAGCAAAGAATATGAAGGCGGTTTAATTTCTAAATTAATATATTAATTATCAAAAAATACAAATTACTTGACTCTTATTCGTTTTTAATTCCGATTTGTCAGTGTATTAATTTCTTAATTAATATTAAATTCATAAATATTGTTTTGTTTTAACAATTTTTTAACACCATTAAATAAATTCTTTTTTCAAATTTAACCCTGCCACCTAGTGGTGGCAATATGTAAACAAATGACTTGCGCAGATTAGAACAAGTTTTTGCGCGCAGTTCTAGGGGTCATTGCGCGGTTAAACACTTTGCAAAGAACATTTACCGGTTAAACAAGGCAAAGCATTGCAGCTCAGTTTTCATTCTTAAGTAAATCATCAATTGTAGGAGTCCTCGAATTGCCTGGATCTTCAGTTCAGCGGGGAAACCTTGAAATTCTCCATTGATAACGGATCAAGTTGGAAGAAAAGTAATTATCTGTTATACTTCAGAATCATCTTTTCTCAGGCGAAATTCAACGGTAAGTTTCCATTATGATGATTATATTCTCTTTGTAGAGAAATGCTTTGCTATTTTATCTGTATAATGTTCTAGTTATAAGTTTGAAAGATGCCGATTTAAATATTATTAATTACAGAATAACCTTATTAATAATGTTGATTAAAATGTTGACGCTTAAATTGCACTTGGTGTGTCGACATTTTCGACATTTGATCACGTTTGCTTTCTTTTTTGTTCATTTGCACAAATTATTGTAAAGGAAAATGAAAAATTGTTGCATTTTACGAGAGAAAATTAATTTTCGCATTATTTTCTTGAAAGCGGCTTTGTAAATTGTTTTATTTCCTCTAAAATTGATATAATCGGTATTTTCGCTAAAATGTGCCTCCTCCATTTTGTAGGTTATGTTCGCCAATTCAAAGGCGGGAAATTGTTTCGAATTCAAAATTTTTAAATTCAGTTTTGGAAAATTAATTTCTATGTAAACTAATTTTGTCTAGAAAAAAGTTTTTTATTCCAAAAATTCGAGTTTTTTTAAAATTAATTTTAATTTTGACACAATTTTTAATTTGAATTTGAATTTTATTGTGAAGGAAATATGAAAAGTATCCAAGTTGTTGAAATCTTGTAAATTGTATTTATATTGAAGGTTAAAGGAGACAATAAATATTTCTATATTTCTATTTCTATTTCAACTTCAGTACAAGGCATTTTGAATTTCACAAATATTATTTTTGTAGAAAAGCATTTTGCGAATAACATCAACTAATTTATCAGTCTAATGAAAGCACAAGGTTCAGTATTTACAAATTGTTTGTTGAAGCTTAAAATAATTTACATTATAAATACAGTCATTGGCTTCATAGAAAATTTTACAATCATGTATTGCATTTTAAGTGAACTTTAATTAAATATTATAGTAAATTTTAACAATAACATGTAATATTTACACAAGTTTCGATTATATTTTCTTCTTTAACGAATATATATGCTATTTTTGTTGTATGCTAATTAAAATTTATAGGCGCAATTAATTCCCTTTTTTCAAAATTTGTGCTTGTAAAAAATACATTTTCGCACATTATCACAAAGCTTTTGCGCATTTACAAAAATGCAAATTAGTTTTGCTAAAAAATATTTTTCGATTATTTTTTATATATAGAAAAAGTGTAAAGTGCAAAAGCATCTTGTATATATTCACAGTATTCTCGTTTATTCAGTGTAACTAAATAAGAAAAGGTTTTCATAAAAAATATGTTATATTCAATTCTTACAAAAAAGAAAAATATCTAAATGAATTAAAAAAAAAAATTAATGACAATATTTTATTATTCTTTGTAGAATATTCTAATTTTGTAATTTAATATTCTGCAATTAATCTTTTGAAAAAAATTCGTTTTTCTTTATAGTTGTGAGAATATTATTTTTACTTTAGAATTTTTCAAGATAAATGATATGTGAATCGTTTCATTATTTTAAATATTTGTCAAAGGAAATTATTTATCTATTGAAATTGAATGAATTAAATAGAAATATTTTGTGCATTTATTGTATCGAAATTATTTCGTCATTCATGCGTTCGCATATTATTTGAAAAATATTGTTCGTTATTTGTTCATTGATTCATAATAATAGTGACAGTAATAAAAATAATAATAACACTAGTAATAATACATAATAATAATATTAATTGAAGAATAATGATAGTAATAATAATAATAATAATAATATTGATGAAGGAAAATAATATAAGTAATAATAAAAATAATAATAGTAACAATAATAATAGCATTAAAAAAGAAATTTAAATTTAAACCTGAAAGGTTTCCCTTTGCTACGCGAACATAATAGATATTGGACTGAATCTCATGATTTTGCTGAGTAAAATCCAAGCAACAGATGCAAGAGAACAAAGAGTCACTCCACCCCATCCGAAATCCATGCTCCATGAGGTTTTGAAGATTCTCGCTTTTAGAATATTTCGTGGTACTGAACCACCTATCACTCCATCTTCTGGTCCATTAAAAATTCTTGGATTTCGATCTTGTGCTCTTTTGCAATGAATTATTGTCAATGTAAAAAGTGCAAAAGTGGCTGCAAAAAAATAGAACTTTAATTTACAATTTTTATTTCTTGTTTTATTAATTTTATTGCACATAATATTTTCCATTTTTTATTTTTCAATTCCTTTTTAATTATTAAAAAATTTATTTTTTATCTTCTTAATTTTTCTCCTTCTATTTATTAATTATAGCTATTTTCTTATCGATTTCCATAATTCAAAACAATTTCTCTATTCAGGTGAATAATGAAAATTTTATTTATTTCCAAAAGGTCAAATTAGATTTTACCGAAATAAAAGTTCAGTATTTGCGAAATCAAAACAAGTTAAAATTTTTCAATTCTTCAGTAGAGAAATATTTTCCTTTCAAAAAGTAATCTATACAGTAAGAACAATTATTTTCTTGATTAAAATTTAACTATTAATTAATTTAGTTTTTAACTTTTTTCTTTTTCAATTATTTTAATTATTTATTTATTTAGTATTAACGGTCGTAGAAAAATAAAATCTTTTATTATTTCCTTATAATTTAATTGTAAATTAGAATTTAAGTTAAAAAAAGGGAAATAACAGATTTGAAGAAAAAGGAATAAAATAAATAGAGGAAGTAATTTAAAACGAAAATAATGTAATTTTCTGTGAAATATGTAACTTACCAGCTAAAAGGTACATTACACCTGTAACTAGAACAGCTGATATTTGATGCCGACACAATCCAAATGAGCCAACCAAAACAGCAGTGCCAAGAATTATCAGGCAAACCAATGAACAGGAAATACTTAAATTTTGCATGCCTGAAATTCATGTCAATATTTTTTAAACTTTCGACAATTTTACCTTATTATTTCTATTTTTAAAAAGAATTATTTTTTTGTTTTAATAGAAATTTGTTTAAATCTTTTATTTAATTATTATAATTATTATTCTTATTCTTATTCTTACTAAATCCTTTATTTATTTATTTACAGTAGAAACGGGCAGACAAAGGGAAAAAATTAACATCCAAAATTAATAATTAATAAAGATTAATAATAATTTATTATTAACTTACGATTTTGCCAAACAGCTCTCATTTCCTCGTGAGCCTCATCAGGATATAAATAATTAATACATCTTTCTTGTGGAAAGCCTATTCGTTCTAAAAGACGAATTTCCTCATCTGAAAAAAATTTTTTGTTTTTTGCTACATTACAATGTGTGGCGGGAGGAAGGAATTTTCTTTTCACGATAAATGTGAGAAGGTATCATAGAGGTCATAAGTGAAACATTTTGTGAGAAGTAAATTCAACAATCGGGTAATAATAAATCTTCTCCTTGGTGGGTGGAAATCGATCGAAAATTCCCGAGTTCACTAGGTCTAGGTTAAAATGAACACTTCTTTTTTCCCCTAAAAAACTCTTCATTTATCATTTCGTTCGTTTTTAAAATCCCAAACTCATTACTTCTCGTATTACCCGCTTCATTGCAAAACTCTTTACGACTTAAATTCTATTCTTCAAAATACTACTTTCACTTGAGATTATTTTTCGAGAATTTTCTCTTCAACTCCTTTTTATTTTATGTATTCTGTTTATTTTATTTATTCTATTTATTTTGTTTATTCTATTTGATTTATTTATTCCTTTTTACTTCTCGTGTTTTATTTATTTGTTTTTAAATTTCAGTTGAATAGTTTTGAAAATAAATGTTTATTTTTTAATTTTCCGTTTTAAAAATCAATTTCTAGTTATTTTTATTTTGTTTTCAAAATAATTTGAAATCTAATTTTATGTGCAATTACGCTCTGAGTAAATTTATGTTTTGATATTAAAGCAGAATTAATTGTATGCATTGTTTGAAAGTTTCCAAGTATGAAAATTAATTTCGATTTTGTGTCTAAATTATATTTTGAAGAAGGACAAAAGACGATAGAATCATAATGACTCTATTAATTTAATAATTCATTGCCAACGTCTATTAAATTTCACGCTGATAAATTTTTAATTAGATTTTGTTTTAGTAAAAAGTACAATGAGAAAAAAAGAAAATAAAAGCAGAAGAAATAGAAATTGAATAAATAAAGACAAAAAAGTATGAAAAATAGGAAGAGTTCAATAAAATAAGAATATTCTCTAATTACTTCGAAGTTTTTGTTAATAATAATGATTAATTTTTTTATTTGAATGAACTTTTCAAAAAGTTAAATTTTAAATTAGAGAATTGAAAAAAAATTAGAATTTAAAATCAAATTCGAAATTTTATCAACACAATATTAAATTGTATTTATACAGAATTTCTCTTTTTTAATTTATAATTGATTTGCATAAGTCATAAAGAATTTGAATTGGTTCATATTGTTGTGTTTATAATTCAAAAACTATTGTAGAAAATGCTAATAGGTAATAACTCGTGCTTGGCGTGGTAAAGAACCATAAAATCTGCCTTTGAATACTAAAAACCTTTAAAAACTAATTCAACGAAACTTGTCTTCTCTGTATTTTACTCGTTTATCGACTCGACAAATTGCATTTAATTTTTTTTTCATTTCCGTTCATCTTAAATATATCCCACGTATGTTTTTTTTCTCAATCTTCTTTCAACTCTTTTATATCTTCATTATTTGAATTTTTCTATTTTAATATTTAGTAAATAAAAATTTACTCTCGCTTTCGTTTGAAACTAAAAAAAGCAACAACAAAAACAAAAAATAAAATACGTTAAAAAGTATGATATTTATTTACTGTTTATAAATAAATTAAATATGAAATTGTTAAATAATTATTTTATTATTTATTTCACTTAGAAAGAACAAAAATAAAAGCAATATTTCATTTTTCACGTGGAGAGAAAGAAAAAGAGACAATTTTATGCGAACAATGTAAATATGAGAAAAGATTTTTGTACATATAAAGTTAAGGTAATGTGGGATCAAGAGAAAAAAATTTGAATCACGTTTTCTATTAACTTTGACACATTATTTTCCGCAAATGTGACAGAGAGTAAATTTTTCTTTCACATATTTACTTGAGAAATGTTTTCATTCGTTCTAGTTCAAGTGTACTTTTTAAAATATGATTTAGTTTACCAACGAAAATATTTGAACTTTTTTTTTTCGTTTGTAATTTTAATAATTAGAGTAAAGTTGAGAAAAAGAACTGATTTTGTAAATTTATAATGCAGGGAACATTTTATCTCCATTTCTATAATAGATATTTCTCGCATCGATTTTCCATTAATCTTGAATTTATACTCCCGCGAAATTGAGTTATAAAAACTGAAACTGTCCATTTTGTATTTGAAATAAAAATTTTGATCCAATTCTAGAAAATTGTAAATATATTTCCACTATTGAAAACTTTTGAAAAATTGAATATTTTTTATTCAACTATTTTGTACTATTGAAATATTTAGAAAAATTGAAAATACTTACATAAGTAATTATATATTAATTTTAATTTATTTTATTTTTGCAGGAGAGGATAATTTCTTTTAGAAGAAATTTAGAGGTGTATTGTTTTTTTGGAGAAATTAATTTAAGAAGGAAAAAGACGGGAGGATTATGTAATTTAAGGCATGTGCTCTTCGTATAATTTAGATTCTAATCGTCTGGTCGATATTTACTACTGTCAGAGTCAAGGCGCTTACAAGAAATTCTTTTCTAAGCTTTCGCTTGTGTCGAAAGTTCCACATCTACACACGAATCTTCACAAAAAGCCTTCAACATTGTATGCGTATTCCCTTAACCTTCCCGAAATGAAATTGACGTGAATGCCAGTAATGAACTTTTGAACCTGAACTTTAAAACTCACGGCATTCGGCGATGAGCACTATTCTCAAATAATTCTTCTCTTTTTCCAATACTTTCAATTTTAAAAACTCCCTTTTAGGAATTTTAATGAATTTTGTAAAATTTCCAATTACTTTTCATTTTTGAAAAGAGAGTTTAATTTCTTTCCTCTTTGCAAAACTGTAAACTATTTTTCTGAAGTTTCTAGTTATTTTTCACTTTCGGAAAATTAATTGAGAATAAGACTTTATAATTTGTTTGCTGTTTGCAAGTACTTTAAACTTTTTTTTTACATTTGCAAATTTTGTGCAAATTTCTAATTATTTTCAGTATTTGAGAAGCAATTTAATTTTTCTATAAACACTGTGAAAACTTACCACTGAGTGACACACACATTGTCCATATTCCGCCGTGCATTGGAACCAAAAATGCGTGCTTTTTTTGAAAGCGCTGAAAACTCCCGTGACCAGGTAATGCCTCGAGCATGGCAACTTTACCGTCCAAATACCACGTGGGATTTATATTTGCCTGAGATAATTCGTCCCGATTCCATTCGACTTCCTCCCAATAATCGGACATAATTGCCGCACACAGCATCCCAGTTGCTAAAAATTTTATTTTAAAAACTCTAGAAAAAATCCTATTCTTGAATTTATTTTTTTTTCTTATTTTAATCGAAATATTTACCTGCAAAAGTAAGAGTGAGAGTGCAAAAGAGAAAAATGAGACGTGGTGCTGGAGCCCTGGGTACACGTGTTGTCTCCATTTTTAATTGCACCCAGGCGCGTGATAAAAAAAATTGTCGCACCTGTTTCAAATTTACTACTCTCAGTACAAATTTCAAATGTACACTAACTCCATGAACGGGAAGTTCGCCACCCTGTGTACTGGTAGCATGGACGCCCTCTGCGTCGCGTCGACGCTTTTGAATCGATGATATTTTCCTCGCCCCCCTCACCCATTTTGGATGCTGCAGATAGTACGAATTTTTTTCTTGTCCCCAATTCTCTTTTTTAACGAATATTTTTCATCTTCCACGGGGGGAAGATTTTTGAAACTCTCTCCCAGAATTTTCATATGGCAGAGATTTTCAGACTTTACAATCCAATTATTTAAAATAGAATTTTTTATTAAATATTGTCGAAAGAAATTAATTTTTTAAAAGAATAGTTATAAAATTCTTGGTGTGAAATCAATTATTTAAAAAAATCTTATAAGAAATGAATTACAATTACAGAAATAATTGTAACAATAATAGGTATTTCTAATTTGGGAAAATAGCAAAAAAAAAAATAGTAACATAGAAAAATTTGTTTGCAGATGGCTGACGCGTCAGAAAAGACTCCTCTCGATGCAGCATCAGCTCTCTCGCTGGGAAAACGTCACCTGTTGGTGTGCGACTACAACAACGCCGTAAATACTTTGGTCCAAGCTCTGGAACTCCTCGTCAAGGATCATGGCGATCGCGCTGACGAATTGGCCGAACCCTATTTACTTTATGGCCGTGCACTCCTTGGACTGGCGCGAGAGGAGAGCAACGTGTTGGGTGCCGGTGTTCCTGGCAACGATTCCGACGAGGAGGAGGAAGCTGAAGAAGATGAGGATGGCGATGAAGAGAAGAGCGATGAAAAGGACTCCAATGATGAAAAGAGCGAAACAACTGAAAAGCAAGAGAAAGAGAAAACTACTCCCAAAGACAATATTTCCGAAAGTAAAAACGAAATAGCTAAAAACAATGATGACAAAATGGAAAGTGATGACACTAAAGAAAAGAGCGAAACTGTTGAAAAAGAGAAAAAAGAAGTGACTGAAAATAATAAAAGCGAAGTAGCAGAAGATAAAATGGAAGTCACTGAAACTGAGGAGAAAAAAGAGAGTCCTGAGACTAACAACAAAAGCGAAATAACCGAAAATGATAAAATGGAAGTGACTGAAGAAGAGGAGAAGAAAGTAACCACCGAAACTAAAGAAGAAAGCAAAGTAACAGAAGAAAAGGATAAGATGGAAGTAACCGAGGAAGAGAGCAAGAAAGAAGTCACCACCGAGGAAGAAAAGGACAAAAAGAGTGAAAAAACAGAGGAGAAGCAAGAAGAAAAGAAAGAAGAAACGAAAACAGAAGAGAAAGAGGTAAAAGAAGAGAAGAAAACGGAAGAGAAAGAGGTGAAAGATGAAAAGAAAGCGGAAACAAAAGAGAAAGAGAATGGAGTGAAAGAAGACGAGAAGAAAACAGAAGAGAAAGAAGTGAAAGACGAAAAGAAGGCGGAAACAAAAACGGAAGAGAAAGAAAAAGAAGTAAAAGAAGACGAAAAGAAAACGGAGGTGAAGACAGAGCAGAAAGAAGTGAAGGAAGATGAGAAGAAAACGGAAGAAAAACAAGAAGTTAAGGAAGACGAAAAGAAGACTGAAGAGAAACAGGAAGTTAAGGAAGACGAAAAGAAGACTGAAGAGAAACAGGAAGTTTCGGAAAAAGAGACGAAAAACGAAGTTGCTGAGAAGGCAGCTGAAAAATCGAAGAATTCCGAAATGGAAACTGATGCTAAGGAAGAGAATAATAAAACAGACGAGAAAAAAGTTGAGGTATCGAAAGAAGAGGTAGAAAAAAAGGCTGATGATTCAACACCGAAAGTTGATGGAAAGGAGGAGAAAACTGCCGAAAATAGTACAAAATCAACGGATGAGGCTGTTCCTAGTTCGAGTAAGGTGACCACCAATGGAGAATCTTCTGCTGAAAACGACAGTATGATGGAAAATGGAGAGGACGAAGAAGAAATTGATAATCTCCAGGTAAATTTATTAAAAAAATTCGAATGAAATAAAAATCCCCCTACTTTAGGAATTGAGTAAAAAGAATCAAAATTGAATAGAGTGAATTAAAATCAATTAAAAATAACTAAAATTAATGAACAAAAGTTAATTTAATTAAAATTAATAAAAACTAACTAATTAACTAATACTAACAGACAAAAATATTTGAAGGAAACTAAAATTAATATAATAAAAGTTAGTTTTAATTATCTTTTATTTACAATTTTTACCTTATTTTTAATTAATTTCAAATTAAAATTAGCTTTTAAATTAATGAAAATTGATATAACTGTGAAAGAAATAAAAAAAAAGAATAGATATTGAATACATTTTAATATTTACAAGAAAATTAATCCTTGAATTGAAATTTATAATTTAGTTCTTTCAAAATTAATTTCCATCTCAGTCTCTCTTGACTTTCAATAAGATTGTGTAACATAATTGAAATATAATAATCACAATATAAATAACTAATATTTCATTTCCTATGAAAAACACAATATTTATACAAGAGGAATTGAAAATAAATTTTATCTTGTTTTCAAACACTATATCACCTGTATAAACAACAGTCTTGAGAGAAGAATAGCGATAAGATAGTGTTCAAAAATTTGCTCTCTCTCTTTGTTTTTCAAACACTCGCAAAAATTGTTTTACCTTCGAAAATAATTTATATTAATATTTCTTTCTTAGAAATTAAAATCAAAAATCATTTTAACTTGATAAAAATGTTGTGGATCATTTGATTCACACATTTTTTAATTGTTCTTAATGTTTAAATGGGAGGAATATTTTTTTGTATTAATTTTTAATAAATTTTTTTCAAAAATTTGAAAATAATTGAATTTCTGCGATGAATTTTCTTATTTTTTAAGATAATTAAATTTTGCAAATAATTTTATTAGAACTTTTGAAAATTATTAAATTTCCATGATGAATTTGATTATTTATGAAGATAATGATAATTTTGACGAGAAATTAACAAAAAATTTTGAAAATAATTGAATTTCTGCGAAGAATTTTATTACATTTGAAAATAAATGAATTTCAAGGATGAATTTTATTATTTATAAAGATAATTGAATTTTTGAACAGACTTTTTTAAAAAATGTTTAAAAGTAATTAAATTTTGAAGAAGAATTTTGATATTTATAAAGATAATTGAAATTTTGAGAATTTAAAAAAATTTTTTGAAGATAATTGAAATTTTGCGGAGAATTTTATTACTTTTAAAAATAATTGAATTTTGGAAAACAATTTTATTGTTTATAAAATTAATTGAAATTTTGAACAGATTTTTTAAAAAAATGTTAAAAATACCTAATAAAAATTTTGCCATGCATTTTATTAAATTTTATCAAATCATTTTTAGAAAGTATCAGAATATTTTTTAAGATCAGGGAAAAAGTCAAAATTTTGTCTGGAAATAAGGAAAAAAAGAAAATTTTTTCTGGTAACCCTGATTATATGTTCTTAATTTAATACAATAATTAACACTAATTTCTGTTTAATTGAAGGTCGCTTGGGAAGTGCTCGATCTCGCAAAATTAATAATCCTAAAACGTGGACCATCGGGCTGGAAATTATTAGCGGAAGCACACAGATTACTCGGCGAGGTGGCCATTGAAGGTGGTAATGCAGTTGGAGCAATGACCGATTTCGACGCGTGTTTAGATTTATTACAAAAAATTGAACCATGCGAACCACGAGCAATTGCCGAAATTTACTATCAACTTGGTTTGGCTTACGCCTACACAAATGAATTTGACACGAGTATTGAAAAATTCCAAGAGGCAAGTTCAATTCTCGAGTCAAGAATCAAGGAACTCGAATTAATCACCGATCCACCAAAATCCGACGATCCATTCTACACCATTGAAGGTGAAATCAAAGAACTCAAGGAACTTTTGCCGGAAATTGGTGAGAAAATATCCGATATGAAAGACGCAAAACAGGAGGCATGCAAACGTATTATTGAGAATATTCGCGAAAAATCAGCTGCTGGCAGTTGTTCAAATGGCGCAAGTACAAGTGCTGCTCCTGCCGTCAATGGTGGCGCATCATCCTCAGGTTCATCATCAACATCATCCTCGTCTTCCGGTCTATCAAAGAAATCCGTCAACGATATTTCCCATCTCATTCGTAAAAAACGCAAACAAGAAGATATGGCCGGCGATGAGAGTTCACCTTGCAAGAAACCCTCCACGGTAGAATAATTTTTTTTCAATTTTTAAAAACCGTATAAGTATAAAATACAAAAACAAAAAACAAAATGTATTTTGTATAAATTCTCCGTACCTCAATTTTTATACGTGATCGTTTTTCTACTCTTTTTTTTAACGAAAACATGAGACACTAATGATAAATGTCTCATCGACACAATATATTTTTTTTAATTTTAAAAACAAAACTACGAAATAGTAACTATAAGTCTTAGCCTTAATGTTTTCTTTTTAATACTCGATTACTACTATTCTTTTTTATTTATTATTCAACGTTCTAGTTCAGCACAAAGTGTGATAATTTTTTAAAATGTTTTTTCTTTTTCGTTGTTTTTTTTTCTTCTCTTTTTTAAGAAACGCTGTACTATATCCAGGATATGTAAAACGTTGTAAAACCTCTAAAGGCTGATAATAAAATAATGTTCGTTCTTTTCTAAATTCATTTCAATTTATTCACACCTTTTTGGAACAGAAAAAAACATTCGTAAAATTTCAAATTACAATTCTTGATTTTTATACATATTTTAATAATTAGAAATATTTTTAATTTTAATTAATAATATTATAATTATTTTTAAATAATCGTTTTATTTCATTACAATTATTTTTAAATAATTGTAATATTGAAATAATGTTTTGCTCTTGTAACATTTTTATGCTTCAAATATATAATATAGTGATTTTTTTTTAAATATTATAAAGCAACAATACTTTCTCAGTAATAATTTTGTTGGATTGATCCTACAAAATTTTGGACGGATTGAGATTCTAAATCTAGATAAGGCAATCATTACATCATTGGACGGAATTTTATGCTGTCAGTAAATCACAGATTATAAAAATTTATAAGTTTTTATAAATTTTATATAAATACTGTTAGAGAATTTATAAATTTGAATAAATATTTTTGCATTATTTTAAATGCAAATATTAATTTTGAAATCTTTTGTTAAATTTACAGCAAATTAAAAAGTCAGCAATTTTTTGTTGTTGAAAAAAATTACCGATTGATGTAAAGAGGTAGCGAGGCTATTCAGTGCTGATTCTTAAATATTAATCTCTAAAATAAGTAAATGTTTAAATTCTATGAGATCAAAAAAGTGAAATGAATATGAGATATGGTTGAATTCAATCACCAAGAAGCTCCTCAATTCCATCATCCTTGTCTGAATTGTCCTCGCGTTCGACATTTATTTTATAGCCAAGCGCCTCCAGTAGATTAACATTATAATAATAACTCAAATTAATACCAGGAACAAGGCGCTTCAATTCTTCAACAGTAGCACGTGCCCTCTCCATTTTTCCAATATCCGCAAAATGTTGAGTTATCGTCGCAAATAAATCCCCACGACGCACCGATTGCTCCAAATCGTCGCCCTTTGTATCCAACAAATGTCGCACTTGATTCATCGCCGTTTCCGTGTCGCCTCGATCAAATAATCTAAAACATAATTTTTCATTTAAAAAAAGTAGTTTATTTCGAAAAATAATTTTATAGAATTAATATAGAATTTTTATAGAATTAATATAGAATTTTTCTTATTCACCTTTTAATGTCCAAATATCGTTTCACCGTTGACATTCGACCATTAACAACTTCAATGGCTCGTCGATGAACTTCCGAATCTCGGGGATCGACAACTTTTGCCAAACACTTGCTTGCCTGATTAAGAGCATCGAGGGCCTTTTCATAATTTTGAAATTCGTCTATTTCAACTTGTGCACAGGCAACGTAAAAGTTCGCCAACAAATCCATTGCCTTGCCTTTCGAATAAAAATTAATGATATTCCTCAGAACTTCCGGTTGATTTTGCCAATCGAGTGACTGAAGATAATTTCCAGCCATAATGTAAATTTCCCGTTGACGTGAAACTTGTGCGAAGAAGCATATCTTCTCGGTATCGCCCGATTTCAATAATGCCTTCATTGCTCTCAACTTATTACCGGCTTGAGTGAATTTTTTTGTCGCCAAATGATAATTTCCCTGATGAAATGCAATTTCTCCAATTCTCTCTAATGTCGAAATTCTCAATCTTTCACGTTCCAAGTCCTTCTCAACTTTTTCGACTGTCATTTTTTCGGCCAAGTCCTCTGAGAGCGTGATATTGTGCTCTTGAATTAATTGCAGTGCTTCGATATAATTTTTCCCGGTTGCTAGTAAATCGACAGCTTTTTCGATTTGTTCATTTTGAACAAAATAATCGGCACATTTTTGTATTAATGCCGGATCTGAATCGGCATTCACGTCCATTGTGATTATTTGCAGGGCATCGTATTGTTGTGTTTTGAAAGCGAGATCCATTGCTTTTCGAAGTAATCCTGATTTATGATAGAGTAACACCGCCTTGTCAGGTTGATTGTTCTCCTCGTAATATTTTGCAACGTCAATTTGCGATTGACGAGGCGCCAACATTGCCAGTGGCCATAATTCCTCCGTCATGTCGTGCTCCTAAGGGAGAAACAATTAAATTTGCCAATTAAATAATTAATCGCTAAAGATTAATAGTTAAATTATTTAAACTAAGGAAATTAAAACTAAATTCAAGAATTGAATTTGATTTTGAAATTGATAAATTTAATGATACCTTATACAATCGGATGGCATTTGTGTAAGCTTTGGCCATGGAATAAAAGTGAACTGCTTGGGCGACATTATTTTTTGATTCATAGTGCGCAGCCAAATGATACGCAGAAGCTGCGTGATTTGTTCTCATTACCAATTCGCAGGCTTCGTCCTCTCGATTCAGAAAGCACAACAATCTCGTCATTGAAAGAGTATCTTGAGCGACTTCATATAAACGTAATGCGCCTTCCATATCGCCTGTTGATTCCGTATATTGCGCGTGCCAATTCTTCACATCTCTGAAGGAAAATAAATTTTAATTAATCAATTAACAGAAAAGTTGTGTTGAAATTTAATTTTCGAAAATTCAAATATACTCACTGATCCTCGGACGTATTCAAATAAGTTTGCAACTCTCGCGGCTTGAGCAAAAGCATTCTAGGCACTTCAAATCTATGGCAATCGGCTTTCGTATAATTCTCTATGGCCTCCGTTATTTTTCCCTGTCGTTCCAGTGCTTTCGCATAATTATAATAACATGTCTTCTCACGAATTTTATTCTCACTCGAGGCCAATGTCAATGACTCCTTAAATTTATTGCGTGCCTCCAGTAACGATCCAATTAGATCCAATCTCTTCGCCTCTCGAAAAAGACGTTCCGCGTCGTTCTAAAAAGAAAGCAGAATCAAATTTTATAACAAGAGAATTTTAATCAAAATTTTTAAAAAATCAATTAGTCTCTTTTGAACGATTTTTTAAATTTAATTTAATTAACTAACATGCAGTCCGAGTTCAATAGCGAGAATTCCAATTTTCGCCTCGAGAGTTAATGAATCGTCGTGCATTGCCTCGCGAAGTGCTCGAGCCGCCTTCGCTTGTTTCATATGACCCAAGCACAACATTGCCATATCCAATTGTTTCGTTTTCACGCACATTTTCGCTAGACTCTTCCACACGGTCTCATTTTTAATTGTCTTGATCGCCTTAAATGCCTCGTCCATATTGGTGATACTTAAATAGAAGCAAAAATCCAAAATTGCCTTTTTTGTTGTTGAATCACAATTCTCGAGTTCCTCGAAATCCTTCATTACGAGACGAGCAACTTTACCCTCACTGCTTGATGATAATTCGGAATTTAAAATTATTACATGAGGCGATTGTACGCCCAGTAAACGACAATTGTCATCGTTCATTGATCTCACATCCTGAACGACAATACCGTGATCGGAACTCGCGAACATTGAAACCAAAACAACATTCGTCGTTTCCTGTTACAGAAACAAAAATATGTGAAAATAGTTTAATTTAAATAAATAACGTATAACTGTAAAAAAAAGTGTTGAAAATAAAATAATAGGAAAATTTGTCACTTTCATTTTTCCTTTAAACTTACGTCAGATTCATTTGAAGACTTTGTTGATTTTGAATCTCTTGCTTCTGGCTTTTGTGCTCGACAAATCAAAAGTCTAGGATCATCGGTGTCCCAACAATGCGCGGTCACTAATCTTCCTTTACACTTCGTAATTCTGGAATTTTCAAATTATTTAAATATTAAAATAATTGAATACCTATTCAATTAAATTAATAATTAATATATTAATTTATTTGTTACTTTATTAATAATTAATAATTAAATTAAAATAATTATTATTATTAACATTATTATTGATAATTGAGGAGCTAAATGCTACAAAGGGGTCATGAAATTTGAATTAAACTTGATTGGATCCATTAATACTTACAATGCGGAATAATCATCAATTCCATCGTCATTATTGGCAAAATCAAATTCATGCAATTGATCGCTCTCAATATCCCAAACGTATAAAATTGAGCTCGGCATTAAATTGGCCATCGCCACGGTAATTGAAACATATCGACAATCAGAATTACATTTGGCTTCAATAATCTCGGCAAAATCACTAATTGCCTCATAACATGTCATTGCGCGTGTATAAAGTTTCGCCTCACGTTTACCGAGATCCCATATCTTTAAAATTCCATTTAATGAAGCAACTGTTAAATACTGTCCGGTCAATTCCATTGTTATTGGTTCGCCCTCCTCGGGTAATGTTGAGAGTGTTTGAATAATCGTTCCCTCAATTGATCTCAATTGAATGACAATTGGCGTTAAAATCACCAAAATACTCTCGTAAATGAGTATTTTCTCCGTGTCACAAGGGAAATTCGACACTGACGATGTACTGAACATACCATCTTTTTTCAATCTATAGAGCGCAATTTGTCGTCCAGAAGACACTGCGACGTAATCATTATTGACTGCCAATATTTGTACTTGAATTTCGGTCTTTAGAATATGACTTTTATCATCTTTTTGCAGGAGAATTTGCGTTGGACTCAATTGACTGGCGCAAATACCATCATTATAGGCGGCACACATCGGCTGTTGATGGAGAATGAAAACGTTCGTGATGCAATTCACTCCGAGTAGAGGACTTCGTAGCATTACAGCACCCCAAACGAGTTGCTTCACTGTTCCGTGAACCGTACACGATTCAGGGCATGTTGGCCAACTGTTTTCAATCGAGTCCGAGCCCGTTTTCTTTTTCCAGAAAAATATCGTTCCTAAATTTGTACCAGCGGCGAGTGTTTCTAAATAAGAGATTCATGATGTTAATAATTTGACCAAAAAGGGGAGAATGTTTAGAGAGAAATTAGAGAGCAGGAATACCATTATTTTTGCAGTAGGATAAGCTGGTGCATATTTCCTGTGGTGCGGCGACATTTCCCATTATTGATTCCGATGGTGATAAAACGTAAGAGTCATTTGTGTGAAGATCCCAGCATCTTACATCGAGTTCGCCTGTGAGAATCGCGAGTGTATTTCCACCTGTCCAACAAATCGAGGGACCGCTTCGTGAAATATCACTCTTTCCGCTGAGTTTCACCTGTCGAGAGAAATATTTAAATTTTCGGTAATTTTAGTTCCAAATATAGAAGAAAAATTACTCGCATAAAAGATTAGAAAATTACTTTTGTCAATTCGGTTAGTTGGCCATTTATCGGATCAGCTTGATAGTGGGCAATATTTAGTCCCGCTGTCAATACGACGAGAGAATCTCTCGATTGATGATGTAATAAAGAATGAAGAGTCGTGTCATTCATGCTGAGGACTTCTACACATTGACCTTGAACGTCAACAAAATAAATTGTCGCATTCGCGGTGCCAATGTAAAATGCATGATTGTCCCTTTGCGTTGGTATTGCCGTTGGAGCCGCGGTTTTTGGACGCCACGAACTAAAGAGATCTAGAGCTCTTTCATCGCCTGCCACTGCTGCTTTTGCCAAGCCACTGCGAATTTTATTTAAACAAAATATTGTTTAATAAGAATAGAAAAATTTGAAAAGAGTACAAGAGTTTAGAAAGTACCTTAAATCGACCGCTGGTTTTAGAGGAGAAATCTTAAAGGCAATGTGAGTGAAAGAATCCTTTAACTCGTGATGAAAAGTCATAAAAAGTTGATTTCTCGAATCTATTTTCCATCCAACTGCCGAACCCGCAGCATCGGCCGATACAAGTCTACCTCCATTTTGACTCCATTGTAAAATAAGAATAGGATCACGATGTGGAGTTACAATTGTATTAAACTCATTCGAACCAGTGTCACCTGCCCAGACCTGAAATTAAATTTTCATTCATTTACAATTTAATCTGCACTTTATTAAATTTTCATTCATCAACAATTTAATTTAAAAACCATTAAATTTTCATTCATTAACAATTTAATTTACAAACCATTAAGTTTTCATTCATTAACAATTTAATTTACACACACTATTCATTTTTTAATTAATTTACAATTTAGTTAAATACTAACCCGCATTTCGCCACTTTCCCAGCCAATAACTAGCCATTTTCTCTCAGGATGCCAAGCAAGGGCCGTAACTTGGGCCACCGAATGACCAGGCGATTCAACATCCTGAAGTGGTTCTCCTTGATCGTCGAAAAGTGTCACAAAACCCCCTTTGTCTTGAGAGAAAGCCGCTACCGCAAGAAACGGCAAATTTGAATGCCAAATCGCACAAGTATTAATTGAAGCGGTTTCAGGATTTTGCACCCGTGTATCAAAATACAGTGTCATTCTCACAGACTTTAAATTAAACCTATAATTATACAATATACATGTGAGTGAAAAATGAATATAAATTGCAAATAAATAAGCATATAAATATTTAATTTGACCTATATTGAATAATATTGATTATAATAAATATTTTAACTATATATTTCATGGAGAAATTACCTTTCTTAATTATTTAAAAACATGAGACATTCGAAAAATAACTTTTCCCTCATAATATCAGTTCCATTGTCATTGTTTTTGTAAAAAACAACACAACTAAACTTTCATTTGTCTGAAATAATCCATCATCATCACAAAATGTATAAAACGCATGCAGGGATGAAAATATTGATTTCATGATGGTCAAGAGACAAATAAAGGTTACTCATTGACGTCTTGGAGAAAAACTGATAATCTCGAGCATTGTCTCTCCTCTTTTATAACGCTCCTTAGGATACGATAAATCTATAATTGTTTATTCTCCCTCTTTTCATTTTTTGTTAAAAATATATTTTAGTTTTTTACTCCAAACACAATGACTACTTTTTTTTAACTATCCAAAAAACCAGATAAACATAAACAAACATCGATATTTTTCAATATGGCCGAAACGTTTCTCTGATTAGCTGCCGACTTGTCCGTAAATGACCATCTACCAATCAGAAAGCAGTATATTTACTTCGAGAATATTCGATATATGTCAAATGTCAAAAACGGTTTATTTTAGAGGTTAGAATCTACAATTAGTCATGTTGTGAGAATAAATATTTTCTAATAGTGCATAAAATTTAAATCAATACTTTCATTCTGTTCGTTTAATCGTAATTTAATTATTCAAGCATATAATTGCTTGGAGAAATGAATACAACACCTAGGGTAAGCAACAATAAGTTTAAATTATACAAAATTCTTCAACTTGGTGTATATATGTCAAAATTACAATATTTTGCAAATAATGAAAAAACATAAAGAAATTATGTGAAATTGGTTAAATAATGTTAAAAATATTCAACAGTTTCTTTTTATACTAATCTTTATAAGTGAAAATTTTATAAATTTTTTATTTTTTTTTGTTTCAAATTCTAACCTAAAAAGAAACAATATTTGGGACTCATAACCGCACCCAAATAATCAAAATAAGATAAGAAATAGTTTTTATTTTGAAATTTTTAATTTACTTCAGGTTTGTAAATACAATCTTCGAAATTTAATATTTTTTAATCTAATTTCACGATTGTATTTTTTTATTCATAATTTTAATTTTTTTTTAACATAAATTTGAAATAATTTTAATTATTATTATATTACAGCCGGCAGTTGGTCCTGCTCAGGAATTTAGTATTCGAGTTCCAAAGTATGTATATTTTTTTCAAAGACCTTGTTTATTTTATTTACTTTCTTGCAAAAGGTGAAAAATAATTTAATTTATTTATACCGCGCGTCCTTTTAAGGAACCATTACACTTTCCTTCTCTATAGCAAAAATATAAAATTAAAGATTTATTATTTTTGAAATATATAATATTATTTTAAGATATTCTTTATATAAATATAAAAAATAATTTAATTTTTGTTTATTTCGGAAAGAAATACAAAGAAAAGGCACAATGTGATGAGATTCACGTCAACTTTAAACGTGGACTTTACAAAATGGGCACAAGTTAAAATGGAACGTGAAAATAATTTGCGAGAATATAAGGGTCAGGATGAAGATGCTCCGAAATTTGGCGCTGGTTCTGAATTTGGTCGCGATGCAAGGGAGGAGGCTCGAAAAAAGAAATACGGAATTATAAGCAGAAAATACAAACCCGAGGATCAACCCTGGATTCTTAAGGCTGGCGGTAAAACTGGAAAAAAATTCCGTGGAATTAAAGAAGGTGGAATCAGTCAATACGCGTCATACTATATTTTCACTCACGCTCAAGACGGAGCCATTGAGGCATTTCCTCTTAATGAATGGTAAATCTTTATCCTTTCAAGTTTTCCCCTAAGTAGATTTATTTAATTTTATAAAAAAAGAACGTAATCAAAATAAAAACTTGAATAAAATTAAACATAAAAAACGGTAAAATTAAACGAAAATATACTGAATTTTAATCAAAACTAAAACTTAATTCAAATTAGAAGCAAAATTCATCTAGAATTTAAATATTTTTTCCCCACAGGTACAACTTTCAACCGATTCAAAGGTACAAGACACTAAGTGCGGAGGAAGCGGAAGCAGAGTTTGCTCACAGAAATAATGTGGTGAATTATTTTTCCTTGATGATTAGAAAAAAGTTAAAGAACGATGAAGAGGGTGAAGAGGATGAGGATTCGAAGGAGGATGGTAAAGGTAAAAAGGGAAATAAGAAATCCAAGGAATTCATGATTTCTGAAATGGATGAATGGATGATGAGTGATGATGATAGTTCAAATAGTGATGAAAATGAGGAAAAGAAGAATTCAGATGATGAGGAGGGTAAAAAAGGGAGTAAAACTTCAAAGAAAAATGAGGCCAAGAAGAAACAAAAGAAGAAAAAGAAGAAGGATGATTTTGAAGATGACGATCATGCATTTGAAGAGAGCGATGATGGTGACGAGGAGGGACGAGAATGTGACTATATGTCCGAATCAAGTGAATCGGGATCAGATCTAGAGGAGAAAAAGGAAATTAAATCTGTTGCCGAGGAAGATGCTTTGAGGAAATTACTCGTCTCAGATGAGGAGGACGATGACGATGACGAGAAGGAGAAGAAGGATGATGAGGATGATAAAAATGAAGAGGACGGAAATAAAGAGGCTGACAAGGTAAATTAAATATTAAAAATAGTTTACAATTCATAATTTTGGAAATTATTTTCATTTTAATTTCAATAGTTTCTTATTCTCTTAATTTTTTCATTTTTCAAATTAATTAGAAAGAATTTCTGAAAGAAAAAAGAAACGAAAGTAAAATTCTTTATTTAAATTGAACTTTTTTTTTAGGAAAAGGACAAGTCGGGAAAAGATGGAGAGAAGCGAAAGGACAAGAAGAAAAAGAAAAAGAGTATTCAGAAAAAAGATGTGAAAAAATCAGCGACTGGAAAAGATTCGTCGAGCGACTTTTCCAGCGAGTCAGATTCTGATTCCGATGTGCCTAAGGAAAAAGAAAAGGACAAAAAGGCGAATAGTGCCCACAGTTCCAGATCAACGACACCAACTCCTGCAGCTTCCACTTCTGAATTAATGAAGAGGAAAATAAATGCCTCTCCAGATTTGTCTCAAACGAAGAAAATGAAGTTGGATAGTTACACTTCAGTTCCCACACCATTCACTCCAAGTTCAAGGTGAGTTTCAATTTCAATGCCATCTTTTTTTAATTACCCAAAAATATTTAGAAAAAAATTAGTTTATATTAAAATTAGAATTAAAGTAAAATTGAAATTAAAATCAAAAGTATATAAAAATTAGAATTTAAGTTTCTTATAAATGAAAATCTGATATAAAGTTAAATATATATAAAACTCTTCTAAAGCAAGAAATATTTTAATCATTTGAAAAAAGTTGTCAAATAACTTTTATTATATTTTTCATTCTTCAACGAGTAAAATTTTGTTCAAAAATTCTTATAATTCTGAAGCATTAAAAAAAATTTCACATCATTAAATTTATATACTCAACCACTTAGTACTGATAATAGAACTAATGGTACTTTCAATAATTGATAATATTCTTCTTCTACATTAATTTCAGCGAATCTGGAATAACGGAAGAGGCAGTGAGACGTTATCTCATGCGTAAACCAATGACAACAACGGAATTACTGCAGAAATTTAAATCGAAAAAAACAGGCTTAACATCCGAACAATTAGTTAATACAATGACAGGAATTTTAAAACGTATTAATCCGACGAAACAAACAATTAAAAATAAAATGTATCTATTTATAAAGTCTCAACCTAATTAGGGACACGCGCAATTTTTCCCTTTTTTTTGAAAAAAAGCGTATGTTTAATTTCATTATTATCAACATTTCTTTGTTTGCCGTTTCTAATCGTACTGTTTGTGTAAATAATTTTAAAAAATTGTTTGCCTCAATAAAGGCGTAATTACACAATACCGATAATATAAATTATTTTCGCGATATGTCAAATTTTTTTTTTAACAAGCATGTGATTGTCTTTTTAAGCTATTCATCATTTGAATCTAAATTTAGGGTGAGAGGGATTTTTTAAAGGAATTAAAAAAAAATGCGCAAAAAAAAGAAACACAAAGAGAATGGGAGAAAGAAGATACTTATCTTTAGTGCCCTCAGAGGAGTTTATCAGTGAATTTTGTAATATTTTTCAAGCGTCCATCTCCTCCTCGTGTATATTATTCTTATCATTTTCTGTCGAGATTTCATTGCGGGTAAACGTTTTTTATTAACTTTTTTTTTTGCCAACGAGTTTCGGAATTAATTATTATTTTTATCAGGTGTATTTTTAAAAACAGTGTTTCGGTAATGTAGTGAAAGTGATTAAATTTTCGTTCTGTTAATTATTAACTTTTTTAAAACTAATTTGGAAATTCTTCGAGTGTCATGAGAATTTTACAACAGAATTTTTTAAGTCGATCGAGACAATTTTCATCAATTCTTCCAACATGTGCCATCAGTCACAATTTCCGACTTTCGAGCGTATGTTAATTTTCTATTCAATAATTTTTGCTTTAAATTGTAAAATTTGGTTTATACTTTTTGTATGTTTTTTCTATTGTTTTTGTTTAATTTAGAAAACGTTTGTTTTTAAATTATCAATTCATTTAAATAATTTGTCTATTTAGCTATTCTACTTGTTATTTATGCGGTTTTTATTATTTATTCGATTTCGTAATTTATTTTCATCACTTAGTTATTTTAGTTGTCTAAAAATGAAATGAATTATTTTTCTTTTTTATTCTTTTTAAATGAAGAAGCAGTGAAGTAATTAATTTTCTTTTGTTTTAGAGTTTGAAGGGTAAAATAATAGCGATAAGAAGGGAAGATCAGTCAGTATGGGAGAGGAGAGCGCCCCTGGCACCGACGAATGTTCGAAGATTGGTTCGCTCGGGAGTGAAGGTGATTATTCAGCCGAGCAATCGAAGGGCATATCCGGTGCAATCTTACCTTTCGGCTGGTGCCGTTTTACAAGAGGACATAAGTTCAGCGTCCGTGATTTTTGGCGTGAAACAAGTTCCCGTTGATCAATTAATTCCAAACAAGACTTATTGCTTCTTCTCGCATACAATTAAGGCCCAGGAGGGCAATATGCCCCTTCTTGATGCGATCCTCGAGAAAAATATTCGTCTCATTGACTATGAAAAATTAACCGACGACAATGGACAACGTATCGTTGCTTTTGGCAAATATGCCGGAGTCGCTGGTATGGTGAATATTTTACATGGACTTGGTCTTCGACTATTGGCTCTTGGACATCATACGCCTTTTATGGTGAGGAAACAATTTTTTGAAAATTAAATAGATTTGATGGTAATTTTAATTACTTGGTTTAGAACGAAGTTTGAAAAGAAAGTGCGTTAGATGAGGGAGATTTTAAAGATTGTGTTTTAGCATATTGGTCCAGCGCACAATTATCGTGATTCATCGATGGCAAGACAGTCGATAAGGGATGCGGGTTATGAAGTAGCGCTTGGTGCATTGCCAAAATCAATTGGACCACTAACTGTCGTTTTCACAGGAAGTGGAAATGTCAGTCAAGGCGCTCAGGAAGTTTTTCAAGAACTTCCCCACGAGTACGTGGCTCCTGAAGCATTGAGAAAAGTCGCCGAACACGGAGGTAAATTCCTCTTTCTTATAATTTAACACTAAATGTTCTTAAAAATTAAATAAAAAACAATCCTCAATTTTTACTGTATTTAGACACGAATAAAATATACGCCTGTCAAGTGAGGCGGAGACATCATTTGGAGAGAAAGGAGGATGGCGTTTTCGATCCAGAGGAATATGATCAGCATCCAGAGAGATATATTTCAACGTTTAGTAAAAAAATCGCGCCCTATGCATCGATTATAATTAATGGAATCTATTGGGCCGTTGACTCGCCAAAATTAATGACAATACCGGATGCAAAATATTTATTGAGGCCGGCGAATACACCATGGCTTCCGATAAGTGTCGGCGCACCGGCTTTACCTCACAGAATGCTGGCAATTTGCGATATCTCCGCCGATCCAGGTGGCAGTATCGAGTGAGTGAAACGATGATAATATTTATTTATTTTCCTTTACCAACTTATTAATATTTTCAGATTATGATTCAATTTCTCTCTATTTTTATCTATTTCATACTATTTCAAAAATTATAAACGAAATATTTATTGACATCGAAATGATGATTGAAATTTAATTCAAATGGAAATTCAAATGGAAATTAAAATTGAAATCGAAATAAAATCGAAATGATAATTGAAATGAAATTTAAAATCGAAACTGACATGATAATCAGAAAGTATTCTTTATCATAAATAAAAACTCTCTTTTATCGAATTAAAAAAAAGCATTTATCTTATCAAAAAAAAAAAAAATTACTGTCAAATAGATTTATGAACGAGTGTACGACAATAGATACGCCTTTTTGTTTGTACGACGCCGATAGAAATAAAGATACGAAATCGTTCAAGGGACCCGGTGTACTTGTTTGTTCCATTGATAATATGCCAACGCAATTACCACGCGAGTCAACTGATTTTTTTGGCGATTTATTATTTCCACATTTATTGGATATTCTGCAGTCGGATGCAAAAAAATCACTCGACGAACATAATTTCTCATCGGCTGTTAGTGGGGCAATTATTGCCTCTAATGGAAAATTAACATCAAATTTTGAATATATCCAAGAATTGAGACAATTGAATTTGAAGAGTAGGCACAAGGCTTGCATAATGGATAATGGATCGGAGCAATCGAAAAAGGTGAAGGAGAAACGAAAAAATTTGTTGTTGTTTTTAATAATGTTTGTTAATCTAATCAATTTAATTTCTTTTGTAGGTTGTTGTGCTAGGTGCCGGATACGTGTCGGCACCAGTAGTGGAATATTTACATCGCGATAAGAATATCGGAATTGTCGTTTGCTCGCAATTAAAAGACGAAGCCGATGCATTGGCCAATAAATATCCGGGCGTTGAACCGATATTTTTGAATGTTTTGGAACGACCCGATACATTATTGGATGTTGTGAGTTCTGCGGATGTTGTCGTTTCTCTGTTGCCGTATTCTTTACATCATGTCATTGCAAAAACTTGCATTGAAACAAAAACACATTTGGTGACTGCGAGTTATATGAATGATGATGTGAAGGCTTTAAATAATCAGTAAGGTTCAATTTTTATCTCTACGAAGAGGTGAAACAAGAAAAGAACAATTTCTCCATTTACTAATTTTTTTTTCTACGTTTTGTTAGAATATTTATGTGTTTTGTTCTTTTTCCAAATGTTTTAATTTTTAATAATTTTTCAATAGAGCTGAATCTGCGGGTGTGACGATATTAAACGAAGTGGGTTTAGATCCAGGAATTGATCATCTTTTAGCTTTAGAATGTTTTGAAGGGGTGCGACAAGGAGGGGGGAAAATTGAATCATTCGTCTCGTGGTGCGGTGGTCTTCCGGCTCCGGAATGTTCTGATAATCCTCTTAGATATAAATTCAGTTGGTCACCGCGTGGTGTTTTATTGAATACTTTATCATCTGCAAAATATTTCCACGAAGGACAGGCGAGTTGTTTTTTTTTCTTCGAAACTTTTCATTTTTCATTTTCTATACTTTTTTCTATTTTATTTCTTTGTTTCTATTTTATATATTTTTTTTATCTTTTTCTATTTTTATATCTATAATTATAAGTTTTACGAAATAGTTGAAGAATAGTTGTTTATTTTTGGCTTTTTGAAAATGATGTTTCAGATTGTCGAAATAACCGGAGGTGGTGATTTAATGTCAGCGGTTCAAGATTTAGATTTTCTGCCTGGATTTGCACTCGAGGGCTTTCCAAATCGTGATAGTACGAATTATCGTGATCTGTATGGAATTCAAAACGCTGAAACAATTTTGCGAGGAACTTTGAGATTCAAAGGTTTCACGGAAACAATTCAAGCTCTTCAGTTTCTCGGTCTAATTGATCCGAATCCGAATCCAATCTTGCATCCAAATGGACCCGAAATTACCTGGGTGAGAATTAAATTCAAAAAAGAAATTTCTTTTAAAAGATTAAAGCAATTAAAGTGAATCTACTAGATACATAAAATGTCTATTAATTGTTTTATTTTTCGGCTACTAAATAAAATTTTCCACTTGTTTAGAGATCGTTAATTTGCAACTTCCTCGGTTTGCCGAACGAGAATATTTTCTATGAAAATTTAAAGCGCAAATTGATTGAACGAGTGAATTCGGAGGAGCGGGTGAAGGCGATCGAGGATCTTGGATTATTGGAGGAAGATTTAGTTCTCAAATTGAATACACCACTTGACACGCTTTCTCATTATTTGTCGAATAAGTTGAAATTTGAGCACAACGAGAGAGATTTAGTGATTTTGAGGCACGATATTGGTATACGATGGCCAGATGGTAAACGCGAACTACGAGGTGTTAATATGGTGATTTATGGAGATCCTAAAGGACACTCGGCTATGGCACGTACAGTTGGCTTCCCAGCTGCCATTGCTGTTAAAATGATTTTAGACGGTAAATTATTCACTTTTCCAAAAAGCCCCATTTTTCCAAACAAATTAATAATTGAAAATAAAAAAAATAAATATCTTTTCGAAATAATTAAAATTTGAGAAAAGAAATTATTTCCTATTTACATTTACAAATTAATGTTTTGCTTTCTTTTTTTAAAAGCTTTTGTTTTAAAAAAAGAAGGTAAAGATTTATCTCAAGTGATAAAGGTAATGGAATGCGAAAAAAAACTTCTTTTGTTCTTCAGGTGAAATTCAACAAAGAGGAAACGTTCTTCCATTTACGCCAGACATCTATCGTCCATTGTTGAGTCGATTGAGAGCCGAGGGTCTCGAGTCTTTTGAAACTTCTAAATGGCTGTGAAAACAAATCATGAAAGAAAAAAAATTCATTTCGAATCATTTTTTTAATACAATGCACACTACACACCTGTAACAGAAAAAGTAATTAAATTAAATAGACAATTAGGTAAGCAATCAATTCGCCAATTAATTACACATATAACTTTCCATTAACAATCTACAATTTCGTATTATGAATTCTAAAATATTTAATATCATCGTAAATTTTAATAATCTATTCAAAAGTGAATTTAACAAGATAATTAAATTCAATAATTTAATTATTAATTTAAATCAATTTAAATTCAATACTTTAATAAATAAATAAATAAAATCAACATATTTAATTTAAATTTAGATGCAATTAATTAACAATAGAATTATCGTGAAGATAATAAAATTAAATAATTGATAATTAAATAAAAGTGAAAAATCAATTTGTGGTTAATTAGAAGACAATTATACATGATTCAAAATCTGTCGTTAAATTTATTGATATCGCCACTAGTTTCATGGAAAACTGCCAACAATACAATAATATTAGATCACTCATTGTTCAAGATATAATCGACGCGAGTTTCTTTTAAAGAAAACACTTTTTTTTTAATGACGATTAACGACTTTTCTTTTCTTTAACATTCTCATTAATTTATTTTAACAGGAGTAATCGTAATAAAATTTTTTTTTCTTTAATTCAACCTGAAAATTGTGATTATATCTATATATGTATATTTACGGAAGGAAACGTTCACAAAAAGCTCGAGAGTGTCAACTTACGTTCAAAATGGTGTTACTTTGAGCATAATGGCGAGCAGTGATATTACACAAATACGTCTACGACGTTGATTTTAAATTTTATTCATTTTATTTAAATAGCGACGTACCGACTAGGATAATTTCTTTTTTTCTTTTCATTTTAATAAATAACAAACTTATTGCAACAATTGTACGGCAAATCAGTTTTTCGATGAATATTGATTTTAAATAAATAAATTCATAATAATTATTAAATAAATTATCATAATAATTGTATTTTTGAACAATTATATTTCGAAAAATTGTATTTTTTAAAAAATAATTTTATATTAGCTAATATTTTTTTTGATAAAAAAAAATTCTTTTCGGAGTCACTGATTTGCTGTGCAACATTATTTTCTATAACAATGATTGATAAAATGATACAATCACAAAGTCGTCGGCAGTATTTATACAAATTAAATACAATCGATTAATAACAACCATTCGGGGGGAAGGTTTTCGAGATATTTTCTAAATTGATAAAATTTTTTCTTTACACTTTTTAACGTTTAACAATAAATACAAATATATATATATATATATATATATATTAACTTAATAATAATTATAAATATGTAAATTCATCTAATTATATATAAAATATACACGCAATATGATAATAATAACGAAAAAAAACAGAGAATTCAGTATACAAAATTTAATTTCTTCGTTGAAAATTGAAAAATAATTGTTTTGAAAAGTGATTACAGGACAATTTCGTCGGATTTTGCGGATGATGTCAATTATTGGAGCATAAATGAATTGTGAAAAAAATTTTTTTTTTCTATTTTTGATGAATTCTGGAAATGAAAACTAAAATCGAATTACGTATCTATAAATACTATTTATAATTACTTTTTTCTTTTTTAAGGGATATTTTTTATTTCTCTGTTTCTACGAAAACCGTTTTTTGATATCTTAAGTTCATTAAATCTAAATTTTTTTTCGCGACTTGTATGACGAAGATTTTTTTTCCTTTTATTAATTATCAACTGCCTAACATTAAAGAATTGACTAAAGTGTTTTTTTTCATTTGATCGACTATAGCAATATTATTGAGTCAAAGATCTTTTTTTTTTGCATTTCTTGTCAAAATTTTCTACGATCGTACATACACTATCTAATATTTGACAATGTCTAATTTAATTATTATTTAATTATTTTTTTGAGACATATCACCGCACTTAATATAATATACTTACTATAACTATATGTTTTTTTTAAACTAATCTCGTGGATAAAATTTGAGGAAAAGAAAATGTCAAATCGCGCGCTAAAGGCTATCGTGATGTTAATTTGCATTATTTTTTTTATTATTACAGTCGATAATAAAAATTTTCACTTATCAATTTTTTTTTACAAATAATTATTGAAAAAAGTAAATTATTTTTTTTTTTTGTTTAGTAACATATCGAGTGGTCGTTTGGATATTTTAGTTCTATGTGAGTATTTCGTAAACATTTGTATTTACTTAAGAATTTAAATCTTTTGTTTTTCTTTCATTTTCTCTTTGTTTTAGCTTTTGTTTTGCTGTTTAGATTATATTTATAGAGGATTTCTTTTTTGTTAAAAAAATTTGTAGATGGGAAAAAAGAGTTTAATGTCTAATGAAGAGTGGATACGGGAATTTCCGTCTCTTACTCGAAAGTTTAAATTGTTCTCTAGTACTTTGGGAATACAAAAAAAAAGTATGGAAAACATAAAACTTTGCGAGAAGTTGTTTTAGCCAAAGTATTAAGAAGAGAGACGACCAAAACTTGAGAATTTACCTAGAGAGTATATGCTCCAAGGTAAACTTCAATTTTCAGTCGTCCCCTTATTTTCTTTCTTGTGTTCAAAAGTCGAATTCTTTTCTTATCTAGAATTTTTAATAAAAATTTTCAATTATTTTTTTGTTTTTGAAGAATTTTCGAATTTATTGAATTTTTACTCATTGTCTAGACGAAATTTTCAATTCGAGTTAAAATTTGTTTAGTATAATTGAATTTCCTTCTTTATTTTCTTTATATTTTCCTTATTTTTCTATTTTGAATTGGAATTTGATTTTGAATTTGAATTCACAAAGGGAATGTAACGGATGTTGGCATGGCAACGTTTGTAAAAAGTAAAACTTGGTTATAACTTGGAGACCGTGCTATTAAAGCAATCAAGTGACCTCAAAATTATTATTTCATATTCATTGCAAAGCAGTACATACACGCAAAGTATAAACACACGTGATCCGATATATATCAAATGCACTACATTTTCCTGGTTCTGGTATGTAATTCTCTTTATGTGTTTCATATATCGAATATCAGATTTCACAAACACTGGAATCTAGTATTTAGTCAAAAATAAAATTAGTAAACTATGGCAATTATTTTTTTTCCCCTTTCAAACAAAAAAAAAAGATCGAAACACACATTTACGAGATTAACACGAATCTAGTTAATGTTTAATTTATTATTTTTTCCCCTTCGTTTAAATCATACTCTTACATCTCGATAACAAAAAAATTGATTTTAAAACACAATGTAATAACTTTAATTCTTTTTTTTTATTTTGTATTTTCCTTTTCTATTTTTATATCCTTTATTGTATGGAAGCCCATTTTTTTATACCAATCTGAAAAGAAACAGGGGAAAGAAATTGAAAAGAAACTGAAAAGAAACTAAAAAGAATTTTACAATAAAAGGACAATAAAAAAATACATTTGTAAGAATCGAAAAAGTGAATTAATTTTTTCTTCAATAATTAAAAACTTCAATAATTAATATTTAATATTAAATATATTATTTGAAAGATTGAAAACAGAAATTTAATATACAGAAAAGTGAATTTTTTCAACAAATAATTAGTTTTGTGAAATATTGTGTATGGTAATTTTTTTTATTAATACTATAATAACTATAATCTAAATTTTAATTTATTTACAATTAATTGCTAAATAGATACTAAATATTTATAAATATGTATTTTAAATGATATTGACTATTATTTAATAGTATACAATAGTCGGGACTATCACATGATTTGAAATACTGATTATTACCGCGGAAATACTTTAAAAAACTTGCTTCCATTTACTTATTTCTTCTTTTGTTAAATAAATTCAATTTTTCTTATATTAAATTATGAGTCTTTTTTTAATTAATTAAAAATGAATATTTTATAATAATAATTATGTAATTAATAATAATTTATTACAATTATAGAAATTAATAATAATTTTAAAATATCGAATCAAAAATTTTTCAATTAATTACAAAGAATAAAAAAATTAAATGATAAATATAAAAAAGTAATTTCTATTGATCTAACAGAATCAACAAATGCAGTCTCCACAAGAGCGGCTGTACATTGTGTTTATTGTACGCATTTGCAGTTTCAATAAACGGAATTATTGCTGCAAATATGAAATGATTACTGATCATTAATCACCGCAAATATTCGGACGTAAAAACCAATGTTTAGATACAAATTTCAATTTGAAAATATTTAATTATTCTGTAAAAAGAAATAGTTCTTTCAAATATAATATTTATTTTTGGTTTTTACTTTTCCTCTAAAGAAGAAAAAAAATATCTAAAAAGACCACTTGAAATGTTATTTTAACATAAAAAAAAATGTTTTTTTTTGTTATTTTTGATATTTTAATTTGTTATGTGGGTATTGTTTATTGGACGCACTTGATTTCACAGCCACAAGAAACAATTTTCTGTAAGCTTGAAAAATTTTAAGTGACAGGATATTATTGCAATTTTTTTTAAACTTTTCTTTATTATCTATATTTATGTACAAATCCCTTTTAAATTCGTGGAAATGAAAATTTTTCTTTTTGATTTTCTTTATCAGAAATTGAGCTAAACTTATTGAAAAAATTCAATTATTTAATAAGAACATAAATATATAATAACAATGAATAAATAACATCTTTTTTATTTAAGAAAATATAAATAAGTAATTATTAAATTATTAGATTAATAATATTTAATAAATAAATATATTAATTGATATGTTAATAATATTGAAACATAACAAAATAGAAATAAATAATAAGTAACAAATGAACAATTAAAAAAGTAGTCAACAACAAGCAATAAATTAACTTAGAGTATTATTTATAACAGATAATATTAAAAAAGAAATTAATTCGATTAAATTTTGAGTGAAATATTTATTAAAATTGAATTAAAAAAATGCTTGAAAACTTTATTGCTATAAAAAATATTGAAAGCAGTAAATTATTCACTGAACATCGTAATTAATTAACAATTACGATTTCGTCTCTAAAATTTGCAATTTGAAACTAATTAGTGGTCTAGTGATTTTTTTGCTTCAATTATCGTATAACATTTGGAGGAAGGGGGAAGAGTGATATAATTAGATTTGGCACAAAATGCTCTTAGTTTCAGCATAATTTTCGAAAAGTAAAAAATTCCATTTTTACAGTAAAATAATAATTAATTGGAAGAAAAATATTCTTCCCTAAAAATTTCCTATTTTAAAAATCATTCAAATAACAAAAAACAAAAGTTCCATTAACAATTGTAATTTAAAAATAATTAATTTCTTGTTTACTAACAACTCGTATTAAAAAAAATAATAAATATTAGTTTAAATAAATTCCCAGAATGAAATTTTGATTCTTAAAATTAAAAATATTTTTCACTTCTTTATAATTATTTGAATTATGAAAAAAAATTTGAAAAAAAGAATGAGTATTTTTATTATTCATTTTTTTTAATGCTCAGTGTCAGATTAAGTAGTTCAGAAATTTAATAATACAAGATTCATCCATTTAATGTACATATGGCGTTTAATTAGCGCAATTGTTGTTAATATTATTAAAAAAATAAAATACGTGTCTTAAATTACGATTTTTGATTGTTATCAGGAGAGTATAGAAAGTGGTTTACCGAATGCGGCAAGAATATTTAAACATTATAGTTGCAGTCGAGAATTTTGGACAAACGATCGTTTTTGGCAACTCAAGTATTAACCGCAGCATCATTTCCGGTCCTATAAAAGGATTCGTTTAATCGATTATCTGACCAAAACTCGACTACAATGTGTACCACTTTTAATTAATGCTTACAAACTATATATTGGCGTGCTTTACTTTCTTGTCCTTATTTCTGCTTTTAACCTCGTTCGACTTAAGGAAAAAAAAAATTTTTTTTATTTAAAAATATACTTAACAGTAGAAAAAAATGATTAATTGGAATTTTGATATAATTAAATTAGTTATCAAATCTAGAAAATTCATTAAAATTGAATTTTTTTCTTTTTCCATTTGATTCATAATTTTCGAGACAAAAATAGAAAATCTTTCTCTAAATATGAAGAAGAAAATTAAAAAACAATAATTTTTTTAAGTAAATAAATTGTTAAATTATTTTAATTAAATTTCTCTTAAATTATTTTTTCTACAATTTTTATACTTTTTTGCAAGAAAAAAAAATGATGAGCAAAATAGTAGGGGAAAAAAATAATATTTTTTCAGAAGAAAAATAATATTAGTTTTTCATTCAAAGTCACGTGCATAATTTTTTTTTTCATAAATATATGAGGTAGGTATCAAAGCTTTGGCATTTCTCTGAACTTCTAATCTTAATCCGACACTGAGTAAATCGTCAAACATTACGTTGTATATAAATATAATAACGTAATGAAAATTGTACTTTTTTTTCTTGTTTACACTGTTTTTCCTCTAAATGAGTTTATTCCCTCTTTTTTTTTTATTTTACTTGCAAACTAGCAACAATACTGCTCCCAATTTTCGTTGCTTTGTTAGAAAGATTGCCATTGTTTTTTTTGAGGATTGCAATCGTCAATTTAACAATTTAAATTATTAATTTAGTCATTACTAATAATTAATTTCTTAATTTATCAATTAATTATTAGTGAACTAAATGAATTAATAAATTAACAATTAGTTTAGAACTTAATTAATTGATAATAATGACATTAATTTGTTGATATTAATTATCAACAATTAATAGAGATTATAATTCGTAATAATAAATCAATAATTTTAATTAATTAATGTTTTTTACATTTTTTAATAGAATTTGAAAAATTTATTCGCTTGTGAGATAAATTCTTTAAACAGAAAACTGTGTTTTACGCATTTTTTTTTCGTTTTGCATTCTTCGAATGTCGATATTGTCGATGAAAGTGTTTCTTTATTTTAAACAGTTCAATATATTGTATACTTTTTATTCTCGTTTACGAATTTTCTTTTTAGTAGTTTATCGATTTAAAAAATTACGACTCAATATTTGTAATAGTCTTTAAATTTTTTTTTTACACACGCAAATAGTTTCTGATTTTCTGTACATTTTATATATTTTTTTCAGCACTTTGGTAGTAATTTTTTTTTGCTTTGAAAAAAAAGAAATTAAAGAGATTTATCATAATATTTTGACGAATTTGAAGGAAAAAGTTGGAAATAAAATCGAATGGGTTTATTATTCTATTCCCCTGGAATATTCATTTGAAATTCTGTACAAAAGATTAATAATACATTTTCATTATAGATTTTATCGAATTCTTGTATTTATGCAAATGGTGGATTTTAATTAAATGTGCTTTAATTAATTTTCCCCCCACAAGTTCCAAGGGGGGCCAATCGGCTCAAGATTGTCAACGTGGCAAGAGAATGGTCGTTTATAAATTTAAAAAAATTGTCTTTTGAGAAAAAGAAATATATTTTTTTTTATATTTTGAAAATAATATTACTTGTTGAAATTCTCTTGTAATTTTATAATTTTAATTAATTTTTCCCGTTTTTTAATTTTTAGATATATTTTAGACATATTTTTAGCTTTTGATTTTAAATATATTTCCATATCAACATTTTTTGTTTTTTGTATTATTTTTTTAAGAAACTGGACAGATTTTTATTTTCGGCATAGATTTTTTGTGCTATTAAAAAAAGAATTCCCAAAAATTGTGTATTTGTTTTTTCTTTCTTTCAAAATTCGACAACCTAGTAGAATATATGAAAATTGTTTATAAAGATTGTTTCTTAACAGTAAAGATTTAAATAGATTTGATTCAAGTTCCTTTTTTTATGAGGAATAAAGATTTCACTTTCGTCGGAAATCGAATTTCCTATTTTTTTTTGTGTGTATTTACAGAAGGCAAAAATTGTCCTTATCGTTAAATTTGTGTGAATTCTTTTGAAAAAATATTACCGTCCGTTTATTTGAAATAGTTTCTCGAAATAGACTAGAGAATTTGCCAGACATTTTTTTTTTCAAAGTGTAAATTAATTACCAGAAAAAAATGTGCATTTTTTTTTGTAAAGCTCTTTTAATCGGCTAGCTTTGGAGTTAGCCGAGAGAATTTGATTTTCTCACTTTGCCATTTCTCTCTGGCTTCGTAGTAATTTTTTTCCTTCGATGCTTTGTTTCATTATTTTCCGTAAGTTTCGAATCGAATGCATTTTTTTTTGTTTGTTTGTTTAAAAACTCTTGAGCAGTATTTTTTGTTGGATCAAATATTCGGAAAAATGAATAATGAAAAATTGTTGTTTGAAAAAAAGATGAAAATTAGATTAGAAAGAGAAGTGGAATTTTAAGGGGGAAAATGTTGCAAAAATTTTTGAAAGATGAAATTACTTGGATTTTGTTTCTCTTGTGATTTCACGTGGCACGTTAGCGGCGTTGATTTGAAGAGATTGATTCAGCAAAACAAATCTTTTTCCGATTGATTCCAGCAATGAGCAGTGAGTAGGAAGTAAATTTGTTGGTCGTGATTTGTTGTACAAATTGGAGATGAAACAGCTGACGTGATATACGGCAGTAAAGTGTAACAGGGTGGCGATGGTGAAGTTGAAGACGAGAAAGACCATGTCGATGAATCGTTACCATTGATTGTTGAATTAATCGTGGGCATTATTTCTTCTTTTTCTTCTTCTTCTTTTTTTGAAGGTATGATTTTAGGCGGAGATCAAAGTTCAGAGTCGAACATCGTCAACGATCGTGTAATCACATCGTCCTGAAAAAAAGAAACAATTATTTATTTATTTATTTGTGTATATAAGTAAAATAAAAAAAAAATTTGTTTAATCCTACTTTGAGGCAGCTTTCAATAAATTCCTCGATGGTTATAATTCCGTCTTGGTTTAGGTCCAACTTCCGGAAAACTCGATCCAATTGATCCCTCGCTCGTTTTTCATCTTCGGCCAGTTGATGATGTCTTCTGCCCATTAATTCGTGAATTGCATTCACTAATTCACCAAGTTCACTCCTCGTTATACAACCATCTCCATTGATATCGTACAATTTAAAAGTCCATCTTAATTTCTCATAAACACTTCCTCTCAGAAGTGTCGAAAGTGTTACTAGAAGGTCCTAAACAAATTTTTACACAACACCAAATTTAATTTCATTAATTAATTAAATTAGCAAAATAATGAATTAGTGAATGCAAAAAAAATTCTTATTAAATTCTTTATTAATTTCCTCAATTGGTCAAAAAGCAAAAATTAATATTATTACTAACTGAAAATTAAATATATTTCTATATTATTTTTGTGAGAGAGGAAAAATTTGAAACATCTGCGTAAAAAAATTTTTTGATTAAAAAGAATCTGCTTTTTTCATTATTCTGAAAAAAAATCTCTTTTTATATTCTTACATAGAAAGAAAAGAGGAAGCTGAATAAGTGAACTCTGTTTTACGTTCTTTTGAGCAACGTTTTAATTTCCATTTAAGAATAAGAAGAAGAAGATTCTTTTGAAATTCTGCTGACGAGCTAAAAATATCGACTTTTTTTAAAAGTTTTCATCTTGAAAGATGTTTTAACTTTTAAATTATCAACTTTTGTGTATTGTACTTAAAACTATGGTATACAAAAAAAAAACTTGCTTTATGTGCACAAAAATCATTTGCAAATAAATGAAAAATCTTCCAAGACAATAAAAATTTTCATCTCTTTTATAATTAAAATATCGATCTAGGAAAACATTTATTTAGAGCAAATATTGTAGTCGCGGATATAATGAAAAAAAAAACATTTGAATTGAATTTCATTATTTGTGTTCGACAGTTTGTGAATATAAATATATTTTTTTTTATTTCTTCAACTGGAAATAAATGAATCAGTTCGACATTGTTCGTATTTTAGCTAATCAAAAAAAGGACTATTAACTTTTTTTTTTAAAGCGATAACCGCACTAGTATATCAGTTTATTAAATTAATTTCCCTATTTCTCAATTATCGATGCGCAATACGTATAGTTTTGGTAATTATTTATTTTTCCAATATTGAAAAAATAAAATATAAATTCTTTTTCAATATTCAATTTTCAACAATTTTCATATATGTACTTTAAAGAAAAAATATTTCTAGAATTTTTTTTCGTTTTCTAATTCAAAGGACTGAAAAAAATTGTTTCTGAATGGAAAATTGTAATTACTTGGTTGAGCACACTAAAAAAGGAATGTACTTTTAGGTAAATGAAAATATTCGAATGTATAGTTACCCTAAAACTGATGGCGCCATTGCAATTTACGTCAAAAGCTTTGAACACGTAATGGGCGTAGAAGCTGGAGTCTGAAAATCCAGACCATTAACTAATTACAAAAAAAGGGGGAAAAAAACAAAAATACAAAACAGACTTCTTACATAATGATCAACTTACTTCCATGTGGAAAAAACTTAGCGTAGATGTCCTTAAACGAATCCTCATGAACCACTCCTTCAGGGCACTCCTGTAAAATAAAGAAGAGAAATATATTTAAAACACAAAAATTTCATAGTTCTAAACACGAATACTAAATTCTCTTCAACTTTGACTAATAACGAATTAATTATAATTAATAATACTAATTAGTTTACATATATTATTTATTATCACACTGATAACAAATAAGTAATTAATTTGTATATAGAAAAAACAGAAAAGGAAATTTATTTGCAAATTTTAATTTTAAAATAGTTATTTTTCGAGTTTTAGACATTGACCATATTATAAATTTATAACAATGAAAATATGTACTAAACAAAAAGGACTTTTTTTCGAGAAACTTATTATTTTCTTTTCATTACCGAGACCAAACACGTTTGCAACACAAATAAATAGAAAAGAAATGTCACCATCTGGAAATGTCATAAAAAAAATTGCTTACGGAGAATAAATATATACTGTTATTATTCTTTTTTTTAAATAGGTCAACAAAAATTCTTTTAATATAAAAAATAGCACAGATTTCAAAACTTCGAAGGAGAAAGAAAAGTAACGATTATAAAACAAAAAATGAGAATTCCACACACAATACCAAAAACAACTTTCGAAGCCTACAGGTACTATTAATATTTACTCACAAATCAGAATTAAAGAAATTTTTTTAATATAATTCATATTTTGAAATATTAAAATAATTAAGCAAAAGATGAATGTAATTAATTTTTCTTGTCATTCTTTTTCGCAACAAGAAAAAAGTAAGAATGTAAGAAATTTCCTTTGAGCTTGAATTCAGAGGAGAATATTTCGCAGCAACAAAAAGGGCGCTCTATATAGGATCAACATGAAATCCTTTATCTCTCACTCTCTTTCTCTCCCCTTTTCTCTTATGAATATATTGTTATTTGAATCTAGATGTTCATCAGAGACAATTTCACTGCCTCGTGAGCAAAATAGGACACTTAGAGGAGAAAATGAATTTTGGAATGAGAACATTGTGCCTGAATTGAAGGTTCTTTCGTTAAAAGTAATTGTCCAAGAGTGGGAGAAAAATTCAATTTTACAGGATCTTCCGACTTCCGAGGATCGAGATCATTTACTCGAATTACTTCCCACTAATCTACCAATTAAATTAATTATCAAGGAGATACCATACGAATACTATTGGGAACGTGCCTCTAAAGCTAGGTATTAAAAGCACTTTTTTTCTATTTCCAGTTTCCACCACGTGTGGTAGAAAAAAAAATTAAAAAGAAATCTCGAATTCAAACATTCGAATAATATCAGGGCTCGGTTCGTCTTTAAGACTCAAAAAAAGTCGCTTTTAGTCGCTTAAATTCACAACAAAAGTCGCGAAAAGTCGTATAAAATTTCCAAAAAAAGTTGAATGAAATTTTAGGGAAAAAACGCCGAAAAGGAAACACGAAATTGTCAAAATTGTAAAAAAAATCACATTTCTCGCCAACACATACTTTAACATCAAACAATCTGGAATAATATTAAATAAAATTTAATAAAATGCATGGCAAAATTTTTATTAGGTATTTTTAACATTTAAAAAAAAAATTTGTTCAAAACTTTAATTATTTCTATAAATAATAAAATTCTTTTCCAAAATTAAATTATTTAAAAAAAATTTAATACAATGCCTGTCATAATTTCAATTATCTTTATAAATAATAAAATTCTTCTCTAAAATTCATTTATTTTCAAAAATGATGAAATTCTTCGCAAAAATTCAATTACATTCAAAATTTTTTTTTAAAATTCTCAAAATTTCAATTATCTTTATAAATATCAAAATTCTTCTGCAACATTTAATTACTTTTAAACATTAAAACAAAATCTATTTAAAAATTCAATTATCTTTATAAATAATGAAATTATTCTCTGTAATACAATAATTTTCAAAGAATTTTAATAACATTCTTGTCAGAAATTCAATTATTTATTTATTTATTTTTGTACATTTGTAATTATCTTTATAAATAATAAAATTTACCCTAGAAATTCATTTATTTTCAAAAGTAATAAAATTCTTCGCAGAAATTCAATTATTTTCAAAAAATGTTTTAAATTTTCTCGTCAAAATTATCATTATCTCCATAAATAATAAAATTCATCATGTAAATTTAATTATTTTCAAAAGTCCTGATAAAATTCTTTGCAAAATTCAATTATCTTAAAAAATAAGAAAATTCATCGCAGAAATTCAATTATTTTTAAATTTTTTTAAATTCTCCCCACAATTTCAACTATTTTTAAAAATATCAAAATTCCTCTTCAAAATTCAATTACTTTTAAACATTTGTAGAAAATCCGTTCAAAATTTCAATTATCCTTATAAATAATAAAATTATTCTTTGAAATTCAATTATTTGCAAAGAATTTTAATAAAATTTTGGTCAAAATTTGAATTTTCTTTATAAATAAAAAAATTCATTCTAGAAATTCAATTATTTTCAAATTCTTTTTTTTATGAAATCTTATAATATAAAATAATTGATTTTATAACTCGGTCATCTTTAATTATTATAAAACATGAGGACATCGATTGCTTCGAGTCGAAGACTCGGTGTGATCGATTTCTTCATGTTTTATAACATTTTTTTATAAGTAGTTTAATTTCAAAAAAAGGTTTGAATTTGAATCTTTTGAAGAATTTTAATTCTTATGGAAAAATAATAATTAAATATTTATTTTAAAAAGAAGTTATTGATGTTTTTTGAAAAATTTGAAAGAAACCTTGAAATAAACCTAACAGAACATTTTTTTGACTAAAACTTTTTCCTTTAACTTTAATTTTCTGAAAAAAATTTTAAAAATTTCAGTCGCATTTTACTAAAAAAAGTCGATTAGTCGCATCTTTTCACAAAAATCTGAAAAAAGTCCCATTTCTTTAGAAAAGTCGAAAAAGTGGCACAATCCGAGCCCTGCAATATTCGTCCCAGCTTTCAATTTTAATTTAAATGAAATTTGTCATTATTATAAATATTATAAATTCTATTATTAATTATGCAATTATTTACCACGTGGAATAGAACCCAACGATAGGAACCAGATATTTATATACCCCGTGTATTCCATCTCATTTGCGAGAGAGTTTTCATGCCGTCTGGGCGGAATTTCACGCAACTATAGTGGCGCGAAATTCAAATTTTAAATTATTACAAATATAACTCGAACTAAAATATTCGAAATTGGAATAACTTACAATGAAATAAAACACTAAAAAAACTTCATAGCGACATGAAAATTTCGAAAAACCGAAAAGTTGAACGAAAAATAAATGAAAAGGAATCTTTTTACAAAAAATGTTAAAAGCTTCCTTTGTACATTATTCGATTTGATTTATACCACAGGAGAAGGTTAAAGTTTGATAAGGCTTTTAATATTCTGCATGTTAATGTGTAAATGCATGAATACAGTAGCTCTCTCTCTCTCTCTCTCTCTCTCTCTCTCTCTCTCTCTCTCTCTCTCTCCCTAAAATATTGAGTAAATTAACCGAAGCCGTTGTGTTGGAATTTATACGTATAGATATAAGCCTGGTAACTCCGTTACAGTCAGTAAACTGGTCGCTAAATTTATCATAAGGTGGTTTAAACAGCTTTTACCCCATAAATGTGGACAATATTGAACATGCTAATGTTGCTTCTCTATATATATGTAATTATAACCAAGTACTGTCCTTTATAATATTCCCTGTTGGAAAATTATTTCAATCCTAAATACTCCTGCGAAAACCTCAGATTTTGATTTTAAATTGTTTGGTGTCTAATTAAGACAAAAATGATCTTTTCGAATCCAGTAATTAATATTAATTTGATCACAACTTACTGGAGATTAAACATTTTTTTGTTATCGTTAAAATAGAAATAGTAGCCAATCATCTTTTTCGGTTTTTCAATATCGGAAAATTAGTTTTCCGCTATGGAGTTTAAAAATTTTTTAAATTGCGATTGGGAACAATTTATTTAACAGGGTTACCACAAAAATTTAATTTTTCTTTTCCCTGAACTGTCGGAACTGTGGCAACCCTGTCTAAAGAAAGGTATTTAGAAAAAGGAGCAAAAAAGAGTTGAATCAATAATAATAAAATAAAAATCTCAGATGGGAATTCAATAATCTTGTTGAACATGGAAATTCATGGCGTCAACTTTATTGCGAACGACATTTTGCGGAATATTTGGAATCATTGGATATCACCTATTTTGATGTCGAGCAAGAAGCCTGCGAGGAAGTCATACAACTTTTACGCGATTTCATTTATACTATTAAAATACATTGTCTAGTGGCCACAGAGTAAGTAATCTGGTTTATCACACAACACTACTCGCAATATTATTCCTATGTGCATGTTTCTTTTTTCAAGTAGAAACTAAAAATTTATTCTCTATTACGTGCTATACTACAATATATTACTACGAATAGTAATACAATTGAAATTGGGCATTATAATCGAAAACTGATTTCAGATATCCTTTAAAATTAGCAGAAAAGGAGAATGATGATGAATCGCGCACTGAAACAGACTTTCCGGTTCAACATATTCCAATGAATATGATTCTTCCAAAACTGTCAAAGCTCAGGGAGCTTGTTATTAATTTTGGAATGATTTACTTTAACGATGGTTTCGAGTGGAAGGATTTTCAGTAAGAATCAAAGGAATTCAATATTAGCTGACTATTCTATTTAAAGCTTATTCCTTGTTCCGGAAAATTGATTTGAGTTTTTGTGTATGCCTCTGCTTTCTGTGTCATATTTAATTAATCACATCTATAATCCTCTTGTGAAACAATAATAATTGAAGAACAAAGAAATGAAACGGAATAAGTATACCTATCGTAACGATCTTAATGATATTATTAGATTTTCAGTTGAGGATTGCCGGAACTTGGGTCGTGGTATCAGAGACTGTTTCTCTTTGAAGAAATTTGCCCTGACAAAGAGTAATTTGGACCAGCCTCGAGTTGCAGCTTTACTTCAAGAAATGACCGTGAATAATAGCGTGAGTTTAGATTTCAGATGAAGACAATAATATATAAGGCACACACACACACACACAGAGACAAAGTTAGACTGGAGTTTACTTTGATGAAATAAGATACAGAAATCAATAGAGTCAGTTATAGCGGATGCTTGTTTGCCCTCAAGTCACGAAATCACGACATGCCATGTCTATTAATAAATATGTACATATAATTGCAAATGAGCACGTGAACACATGAGTAAAGACATTATCATCAAGTTCCTCGAATGTATTTCCTGTTCTCATTAAGTAGCAATTTTATAATGACAAATCATTTTGACACAACTTAGGAAAAATGGATTCTCTATTCTTTTTCTACCTGAAGGTTATAATATTCAATACGGAATAAAAAAGAAAATACACGATTTTTTTACTATTAAAAATACTTTCAATTCCGATAAGAATTTTCGAAACAAAAATCAATTCCGTAAATACCTTCTGGTTTCAAAAATTATGGGATCAAAACTAAAAAAAATCCTCTCTCTGCATGTTTCTATTCTAGAGATCAGAACAATAATCAAAAACCACTTTTATTTCTGATAATTTACCGAAACGAAAGTGAATTCTCTATCTAATGTTTTGATTCTAAACTTAGGATCAAGACAATAATCGAAAAATACTGTTGTTTTGGAACAAGAAGGTCAGAATATTGTGTGTTCCTAAAATAATCGAAACCTAATAAAATATAAAAATAAAGACTGAACTTACATGAAGGTTTTCATATACAGAAATAGAGACAAGTTTTTTTGTGTGGATAAATTCTATAATTCATATCTTTTCCTAGTGAATCAAGTCGAAATGTATTGCATAATTTATAAAGGCAGCATTTAGAAATAATTGAAGATCTTTTACGAATATTTTTACTCTAAATGTAAACAAAAAGAATTTTGATGATTCCTAAAAATAATAATCTACATAGCCGATATCTCCATTATAATAGTAGCTAATTTTAGATTTCTAATTCCAGCAGCTGCTTATTGATAAAACCTACGAGCTTAATTTTCTGAATCTAAATTCTACTTTTAGACACATTATATCCTAAGATTAGAATGACTCCGACCGAATTATCCTGTAGATAGTTTCGATTTTATTGTTCAAAAGTAACATTTGATTTTAAGATCCATTGCATTTTTGATCAAAAATCAAATGCTATATGATCCAAAAGTAATTGCAAAGTATTTTTTAATTTTAATGATGGAAGTTTCTGTTAAGAATATCTGAATGTTATTATAATTAAATGCAAATACGAATTAGCAAAGAGTAAACATTTAATAGTGTAAAATTGAAAACTATTTTTCTGTATTTAGGTGGAGGAAATAGATTTTTCACATTGTAAATTGGAAGACAATGGTGCACAGGCCATTGGTCTTTTTCTAACAATGCACAAGCATCTCAAAGTTTTACACTTGGCGAACAATAAAATTGGTCCTGTGGGTGTAGCAGGCATTGTGTATGGCTTACTTGAAGAACATTCAGTGCCTCTGAAGCATCTGAATTTGCGTCTAAATCCCCTACAGAATGAAGGAGGAATGCACATTTGTTCCAGTAGGTACATCTTCCATAACTGAAAGTACTGCCACTCAAATATTCTTTTTCCCTCTCTTCATAATGTCTCCTTCTCTCTCTTTCTCTCTCTTGATAATTTCTCTTCTAAATTAAACAATTTCTACTACAACATTCATCTCCACAATTATGCATAAAATTCTTTGAAACCAAAAATAACAAACGAATTGTTTGTAATACGAGAAAAGGGGACATTAGAAGGAGAATAATTTTTGTTTTTGAAAACCACAAAGAGACCACAGGATCTCGGGTTTAAAGTTGGAAACAACCGCTGCTCACAGGAGGTGCGACTATTTTGCTCAACTTAAATTTAACACGACTTGGGCTCGGAGAAGATAACGATTTTCCACCTTATATGTATATAGTTGCTAGTTGGGATCTTAATTATTACTCGAGTCTTGTTACAAATGCTCGAACCACACATTTATTCTAAAAATACCCAAAAGGAACTAAAATTTCGAATCTAAATTTCAAATTAAAACCAAACGGAAGCATTAATTATTACCGTTAATTAGCCATAAAAAGAAGATTTTAAAGAGCAATTATGGTCTGCTATTTGTATGAGAAACAAAATAGAGGATGACTTTTAACAATGGTTGTTATTAGTTGCTACTTTTGTTATTATTACAATACCTATTTAATTCTGTAAATCAAATTTTAAATTCAAACACTCTTTTTGTTTGCAAACATAAAATTTTGAAAACATTGTTTGCAGTTTTAGCTTCACTAAAATCTTTATACCATTTTTAAAAGTACAGATTGCAATGATGTTTAAGAATCGAATTCTCGACAATTGACAATGTAGATCTAAAAATATTTCTCTAAAAGAAAAATGGCAAAGGTAAAGTTGAAACGTCATGTTCTGTTAAAAGACATTGACACAAATTAATGTCTATCATGTCCTGACATTAGCTAACAAGAGTTTGCATAGTTTTACTCAAGCACGCTCGTCTGGAAGTATTGAATATTAGCGGCTGTGGACTTGGCCCAGAAACGGGTATCGGAATGGCGGAAGTCATTGCTTCAGGGCACATGAAATGCTCCAGCTTGGAACTTGATGTGTCGAATAATAACTTTGGACCCATTGGTAAGAAGTTATGCTGTTGTTTTCAAATAACTTTTTTCATATTATCTCTACGTTAGATTTTATAAAGCTATAGAAATATACAAACAGAGATCTACAATTTTTACTGTATTCTATTATTCACTATATATTTATTATTACAAGTAGAATAAAAATTAGAAATAGAAGTATTAATTAAGAATTTTCTGTGATTAAAGCTGGCGTACGATTCGACGAGAGTTTGAAAATTTGCCCCCTTATTGTTGCATTTGATTCACGTTTGTGCAACTTTAACTATGAAACACTGTTTTCGATTAGCCAGACAGTTTTCAGGTGAGAAATAATTATTTATATACTTTTGCTTCTGGTAGAAATTTTCGAAACTGTTTCGATTCATCAGCAAAGATAACAAAAATACTTTTACTTTGAATAGGGGAATTTTGGAACTAATCCGAAATTGTCTCTGTGCTTCGGAATCAAAAACAATAGTAAAAGATATTTTAGTTTTTAAAAAAATAATGTTTGACAAAGAAGCAGAATTTCTCAATTCACTGTTATTATCAGAAAGTTTCGACTAGATGGAGAAATTTTCTCAATCTCTTCTTATTGATGACAAACAAGCACATTTTCGAAAAATCCACCATCAGCAGAATAACTTTTCGCTGAACTTTTCCCGAATAATCCATTATGAATAGTGCAATACAATCGTATTAAAAAAAGAAAAAAAAGATAACTATGAAGTAAAATTTTCTCTTAAAAAAAATAGACGACAAATTCTAAGTACAGAATTCAATTTTTTTTCTGCACGAGGACAAAAGTTGAATAATGATTGGCACACCCTGAAAGTGTAAAGTATGCTTTATCTGCACACGTAGAATTTGGTTTAAAAAACTATGACAATGCTTTGGATTCGAGCCAGATTTAAGATTCATTGGTCTCTCTTTCTCTCTCTCTTTTCCTCGGTTATATGAATCAAGAGTCGATGACCTGTTTCTGCATATAGGAGAACATGAAAATAATGGTCTTGAATAATAATTGATTTTTGCTCCTTTCAACTATTAATTAACATTTCAATCGAATTTCCTAAAGCAATAAGGTTATTAGAAATTAAATGCTCATGTTTTGATATCAGCTTTCCTATTGTCTATAATGTTCCTAATGATCCCCTCTAATGACTATATCAATGTTATTTGTCCTTTTTTTTTATTTTATCAAAAAAAATATTGAGTACTTTAAAAACATTATCGATTTTTTCCCTTGTATAATATATTTGAAATAAGAACTATAACTTTTCGAAATCCTCTATGCAGTTAAATACAGTTTTGATCCTCAGTCATTAAAAACAAATTTGGTATATAAAAGTATAAATCTCAAATTGAACTTTATCGATTTTGAAATACACCCACCGACACACACAGACACAGAGTAATATAATGAGAAACTTATTTTTATTAGTGTGCGTATATTTTTCAGTGTACGTGAAATCACACATAATTCTTTGGAAAAACTTTTCTCTTCTATATTTTCACCCTCCTACATATATATACATATATAACAACTCTCGAATTCTACGGATTATACTTTCACATAAAGTTTTTTTATCCCGCAAAAATTTTATATACAGTCAATTTTTCATTTACGTATGACTGATTTCTGAAAAATTTTTCTCATCAAAAAATATGAGAAATATCATGTTTTGAAAAATGGAGAAACTGCGAAATATTTTACAGAAAAGAAAACAAAATATACCATAGGGGTAATTTTTTGTTATTCTTTAATTTTGAATATGATTTTGGAATGAATTGCTATATGTATTTAAATTTTTTTCTGCTTGCTGGCTTCGCACTCCATTATGAGTTTAAAAAAAGTAGAAAAGAGTAGCCTTGACGACAAAAAAAGTAGGAAATAGTAGCCTCGATGACAAAAAAAAAGAATTAAAGAATTTCATTAAAAACGTTTTAAAAAATCGAATTTTCAAAGTATTTTAATTTAATAATTGATAAATAATTAAATTTTATAAGGAGTCATATATTCTGTTTTCAAGTTTCTTAGTACGAAGATTAATAATTAAAATTTTTATTAGTTAATTTTAAAAAAGATACAAACTTCAAATTTTTTAATAAAATTGAATTTTCGCAGTTTTTTTCTTGAAAATTTTGAAAAATACGATTTTTTAATTCTGTAAAAGTTCAATTATTTCTATAAATAGCAAAAATTCATTTATATTCACCACAAGAATTCAATTGTTTTCAAAAAATTTTCTTAATTCAATAATTTGTATGTCTACTATTTGAATAAAATTTCCAAAAAGTATTCAATTATTTTCTAAAAGAATGAAAATTTCATAAAAATTGAATTATTAAAAATAGAGTTTATCTTCTTTTTTTTTAAATCAATTATTTGAAACCTTTTTTTTATAAAATCCTCGCAATAATTCAATTACTTTCATGAATAATAAAACTCATTGCAGAAATGGAATTAGGTTTAATACAATTTCAATCAAATTTGTCGAAAAATGCAATTATTTTTAAAAATTCGATTAAATTTTGTCTAAGGAATTCAATTATTTCAATTATTTTCATAAATAGCAAAATTTTTCCAATTTACCAAATTCTTTTAAATATTATTTTTGAAAAATATTCCTCTCAAGAATTCAATTATTTTTATAAATTTTTATAAAATTAAAAAAAAAACAATTCAATTATTTTCAAAAGTAATAAAATTCTCCGCAGAAATTCAATTATGTTTAACATTTTCTTCAAATTCTCCGAAATTTCAATTATCTTAATAAATAATTAAATTGCTCTCTACAATTGAATTATTTTCAAAAATTTTAATAAAATTCTACGCAAAAATTTAATTATTTTCATAAATATGTAATAACATTTTTTTGAAGGATTCAATTACTTTTATAAATAGTAAAATTCTTTGCAGAAATTCAATTAGTATGAATAAATTTAAATGAAATTGAATTAATCAAATTTTCAATTACAATTATAAACAGACAAGATTTTGTTTGAAAAATTGAAAAAATTCTTTGTTTATAATTCAATTATTTTCCAAATTCTAGATTTATGTTCGAAATGAAATAAATAAAAATTTGATGAGAAAATAAAACCGGGAAAAACGGGGAATTTAAAGGTTAAACACAATTTATAATCAGTCACTATTGATAGAGTAAATATGTCGGTAAAATTATTTCCTATTATCTTATTGGCGGTCGTTTTTCATTAACGATTTTAGTTTTTAACACTGTTTTTAAATGGAAATGTGAAAACTAAAAATCTAAATTTGACTATTTTGTCCCGAAAAGTAGCTTTTAGTAGCATTAGGCCTCAAAAAAGTAGCCTCGTATCAAAAAATTAGCAAATAGTTTGTAAATTGTAAATTTGTATAATAAAATACAGCTGAGTAGTAATTAAAAAATAAATAAATTTCCAAATATGTACACGGAGAACAATTTTCACGCGTGTGCAGTTTGTGTCCACTTTTATATAACACAGGATGCATTTCAGTGGCAGAGAGAAAAATAAATTTGTACATGTGCGAGAAAAGAATTTGGACTACAGCCACTAGCCACTATACACTTGAATTCCCCTTCACGTATTTGCCAGGAGAAACATTTTCATTTTTCTCCTTTTCTTCCTTACTTAATTTTTCAACAATTTTTTCTCAATCTTTCTCTTCTCTTTTTTTTCCCAAGAATTCTCTCACTTTTGAAAATTCACTTTGTACCTAAGGTATAAAGTTGATTTTCCAACGTGTGTCGAGAGAATAAGTGCGAAATATAAAGTATTGTTTTTTCAATTTTTGAAATAAAAAAAATATACACTCCTACTTCTATCTATCACCCGGAAAAAAATTTATTTTTGAATAGAAAATAAAATAAATTTTACATCATATCGTTAATATGGAATTTTTCATTTTAATATAAATAATTTTGAATTGAGAAATAAAAATTTACAATTGCAAAAAAAGCTTCCAAGCGAGACAAAAAAAGAAGACTTGAAAGCTATCGTTTTATATAAATGAAGAAAACAATGATGCTTTTGATATATAAAATGTTTGTAGGTCGCGCTTATCAGGCACTGTATATATATTATGTTTTTCCCTGAATACGCTTTGCTTTGCAAATTTATTTTCACTTGTCCTATACTCTCTACTAAATATAACGACACTCTTCTCGTCTACTTTTGCCCATCAAATAATTTCCTTTTCTTTTTTCTCTCTCTCTCGCAGAAATAAGACTCAAAAGGGAAAAAATGAGGGGAAAATGTTTTTATCAACTGCAAGTAGCATTGGAAGTATATCGTCATTAATTTTAAAGGCAAAGAATTTATTACCGTCAAAATATTATCATACGCGAGCGGAATCGTCCTCAGGCAATGAAGATAAAAATGAACAAGACGAAGATTATGAGGAAAATGAAGATGAAGAAGAAGAAGAAGCTGATGGAGATAATGCGGAAACTGAAGATGGTAAAAATGATGAGAAAAATGAAGATGATAAAAATAATGAGAAACATGGAGATTATAAAATTGGTGAGAAAACTGATGGTAAAACTGATGGTAAGAATTATGATAAAAATCATGAGGAAAATGAAGAAGATGATGTAGACGAAACTGAAGGAGATGATGATAAATTTGAGAATGAAGCTTATAATGATAGCGATTTTAGAAAACCGAGTGTAAAAAGCATATTATAATTTTTCCAACAAAAAAAAATAAATATTAGATAGAGAAACTAATTTTATTTGCTAAATATTTTTTTAAATTTTAATCTTTGGTGCAATATTTGTTTGCAGTAAAAATAAAGTAAAACTAATTTGATTACCTAAATATTTATAAAGAAAAAGAGAAACTTGACAGTTTTTCATTTATACAAACTTAATTTTAATTTAATTAAAACTCACACCGCTTTATTGTTTAGAACTTATTTCCTCGAATTTAACTTCGAGTATACTGAAAAAAGAGGAAAAAGAAAAAAAAGTCGAGTTGACTGTGAGCGAACTATTTAAACTTTTAATTGCTTGTCCAAACTGAAATTGGCATAATAGAATGACCTAATTAATAAAAGGGAAAAGAAATTCCCAAGTTTTTTAACCTCCCCCTCTTTTTTTTTGAATACATAAAGAAGGTGTGGAACACGAATTAAGTTATCAATTTTTATCGTTCACTTGACATTATAAAATTACATCCACATCCATAATGCATTAGATTTTTTCCCCATGGTGTATAATTTTAACTTTAAACTAACTTTCATTAGCAAATATTCTCGGATGTTGTATAGAGCATGATGTATATTATTTTCTATTTTAACTTCTCTTATTTTCTTTAACAATTTCATCCAATTTTTAAAAAATGGTTTTCCTATGAAAAATCATGACTATCAAGTTCGGGGTGTTATTTCTTTTCTGTATTTGAAAAGGGGAATAAAGGGGACGATTTAAGAAATACTTTAGTATAAACATATTAATATTATAATATTATAATACTTTTTCAATCAAGGATACATATGTGTATATAAATAAATATATGTATACACAATGTATAGTGAAAATAAATCGTATCGGTTTTGGTGCCTTTTAGAAAAGTATATGTATTCCCTGTGGCATTTCCTGCAATCCAATAAATCACGATAAATTCGATATAAACTGCCTCTTGTTATATAATGCGCAATTTCTCAATAGACGTTGCCGAGGACATGGGCAGTTGCAGTAACGCTTTTCAAGACTGGCGACAAGCTGACTACGAATGAAAATCACTTAAAATCGATAATAGAAAAAAGGCCATTAACACACTGTGTGTGATAAAAAGAAACAGGAAAAACAAAAAAAAAATTAAATTCCTACAAAAAGGAACCACAATAAAAAAAACATATTTTCACAACCAAAAGAATCATGTTTTTAAAGAAAAAAAAATAATTTTCAAAAAAAAAAATTACATTTAAAAAAAAAATTTACAGAAAAAAAATTTTTCGACACAAACGTAAAAATAAATCGATTGACTGCGGAATAAAAAATTAATAAACAAAAATTGAATAGAAAACAAATAAAACAATTAATGGTGAAAAAATAAAACATTTGCTTATTTAATAGAAAAAAAAATAAAAAGTACCAATATAGCAAAACATGAATAAAATATAAATAAAAAACAATTCACTGTCGAATAAAAAAACAATTACCCTTACGATAAAAAATTAATAAACAAAATTGATGTTAAAAGAAATTAAAAAAAAATATCAAAAAAATATAGAATCAAAGCAAATAACCGAGCAATAAAAACTTACTAATTAATATAAAAATGAGAATGTAAAAAGTTGCATAAAAAAACACAAAAATATGCATAAAAAAATAAAAGAAAAGATTTCTTAATTTCCCCTTGTAAATTAAAAAAGCGATAGTCGTCAAATTGCAAAAAATTGCTTCTCATTCTCTTTTTCCTGTCTCACAGGTGTCGTAAAAATAAAAAAAGGCTCCTAAATAATTTTACTATATCATTTCTGATTTCATAATGGTTTTTTTTTTTTTTTGTAAAATATTGTAAAAATGCAACGAAATGCATCAGTTTAAAGTGCTCCTGAATTTTACGAATGCACTTTAAAGGCGAAGTACATAAGATTTAATACCGCTCATGTCCGAATGAACCAGCGATAAAAGTATGAAATTTTTATAAACAGACCATATAAGAGATATTGAATTTTTGTTACATAAAACTCAAAAATTTCATGGTCGTAAAAATATATTGTTTATAGAAAATATTAAACATGACACTTTTATTTTATTCTTTATTATTATTATATGCTTCGAATTCGTATATTTAGTGAATTAATTAAATTATTAAGAATCATTGAGAATTATTTAATTCAATTAATTTCACAACTAAATTGATAATAATTATTTTAAGTAAACATAATTTAGCGATAAAAAATTGTTTCTAATAAAACGCTTATCAACTTTTTCATTAAATTTTTAAAATGCGACAAGCATTTTTTATTGCTTTTATATTTAATATATCGCTTCATTCGGGAAATTTTATTTTCCATTGAAATATTAAATACAATTGATTTTATGTCACGATTTTAATATAATCCATTATAAGCTCCACTGCATTCTAAATTTACTTATTGAATAGTACACCATTCAATAAATACTTTTTTTGTTGCAAAGATTTTTTTTTTTATTCTAAAAAACTTAATTGGAATTTTTTTCCTTTTTAATTTAAATATATTATGGAAACATTTTCTTTTCGTTTTTGCAGTATAATTAAAACATTGAGGGGAATTTTTTAGCAACCACTTTCTACATAATTGATTCATTTTCATTATTTTATTGATTACGTACTATTTATTATCTAACATTATTTTTTTAGTTTTTTCGTAGTTGATTCTTTTTTTCATTATTTTGTAAAATAATCCATTATATTAATTATTATTATTTATATTATTTTTTTTCAATTTTTCGCAGTTGAATAATTTTTTTTCTTACTATTTTATAGAAAATTTATATGTTTAATATTTGTTCTTCACCCTCTTAATATTCAATAGTAGAGAGAAATGTAAAAAAAATGTGATTTAATTAATATTTGCGAATACACGTGCAAAAGAATTTTTATATAAAAAAAAGGGAATCGGATTTCTGGCTTTCATACAAATACACAGGTTGACATGAATTCAATTTCGTGTAATCTAGATCTACATGTTCCAAAATTGATACGAGTTGCGGACGTAAAAAAAAGTTGAGAAGAGTGCAAAAGCCAATTTTTTTCCAACAAATTTATATTTTTATAATTATTTTTACAAATATTAAACCAATAAAAACAGGAGTAATAAAAAAAATACAAGATTCCTATCGATAGGAATAGAAATATATGTGGAAAATAATAATAAAAATATATTCTACAAACAATAAATAAAATTAATTTTTCAAAACTTGAATTGAGTAATTTTCCTTTTAATTAAACTTTCAATGAACAGGGTGTCTACTATTTTCATTCAACAACATTCTCGGTTATGGCCTAATTTTTTCCCGGTTTTCTTTTTTCATAAAATTTAAATTTAAATTTGATTTCGAACATAAATAAATAATAATTTAAATTGAAAATTTGGAAAATAATTTTTTCAATTTTTTAAAAATTATCTTGTTTTTTTATAATTACAATTGGAAATTTTTTTTTTCAAGTTTATTACAATTCTATAGATAATAATTGAATTTCTGCAAAGAATTTTTCTATTTACAGAAATAATTGAAATTCTTCCAAAGAATGATATTATTTATGAAAATAATTTAATTCCTCTGAAGGATTTTTATTACAATTTAAAAAAGGAGCAGTGATAATTAATTATTTACTTAATACGTAATAAACATTAAATTTGCTTAAGAAATGATAAATATCATTTATTTGAACATTCAGAATTTTAGAATCATAAAAATTTAAGAGAAGTTAAATAATTATAACTATTGAATATTAATAGAATAATATAATTTTTAGAAGCAAAAAATTGATTTAAAACTAAGAAGGACTTTATATATTAAAAATAAAATTATAATTACGGTCCTAACATTATTTTCGAAAAATTTAAATAAAATTCTTTCAAAGAATTAAATTATTTTTCAAAAACAATGTAAAAAAATTCTAATTATTTCAAGAATTTGCAATTATTTGATTAGAAAAATTAAATTATTTTGAAACAATGGGATTGAAAAATTTGAACAATTTTTTTTCAGGATTTAAACAAAAAATTTGCGACAATTCAATTATAATAAAAAATTTGAAGTGCATATCGTTTTTTTAAAATTAACTAATAAAAATTTTAATTATTAATCTTCGCACTAAGAAACATGAATTCATTAAAATGTGACTATAAAATCCAATTATTAATTAATTATTAAATTAAAATACTTTGAAAATTTTATTTGTTAAAAAGTTTCTAAGGAAATTCTTTAACAAATTTAATTACATATTTTCAGTCGAATTTCACAATATTTCTATTAACTCCATGAATTTTAAATTTATTTCCATAATCTGTTTAAATTAGTTTCTGACTTTTACTATCAAATTAATTTTTTTTAACTAATTCAAAGTTAGAGATGAGTATAAATATCTGGAAAAATTGAAATAAAAAGTAATTTTTTTAAAAACAAATTAAAATAATAAAACTTTTTTTAATTTTGGTGAAAAGATCGCTAAAAAAATACAAAGAAATAAGAAAAATTTGCATTTTTAACGCACTGTCTCGTCACTTCTTTTTAGTACGCGATGATAAAGATAAACGCAATAAGTAAAAAGATAAGAGAGAAATTGAATTTTCTTAAAAAAGTGCAAATATTGTCATAAAAATTTGAAAAGAGTGTCTCTTTTAATTGATCGAATTTTCTTTATAAGAAGGTGATTGTCCAGTTAAATAGTGAAATTCCTGAATGAATGACGAAGTTCCTTGTGTGTGTGTATATATAAACATAAAGGTGTGTACATCGATGTGATCAGGAGACAAATGTATCCAATGTTCTGGTGATGGTGGGATGCATTTGTGACGTCATCGTGTGTTGCTAGCGAGAGGATGAGAGAATGAAGAGAAGGAGAATGAGGAGGGTCGAGAGGGAACAGTGTGTGAGAGAGAGAGAAAGGGGGGGGGAGAGGAGAGGAAATCGATACAGCCCACCAGCATCACATCTTTTCCCTCATTCTCTCTTTCTCTCCCTTGGCCTCGTTCCGCTTTTCTTTTCTCTCTCCCTCATTTTTTCCCACTTTTCTCCTTCACTCACATACAGACACACACTTATAAATATTTTTCCCGGTTCCTCACCTTCTTTCATCCCCTTTTTTTAAGCATATTTCTCTTCCCCCCTTCCACCCTTAAAGTCGTCCAAATCTTTCATGAAAAAAAAAGAAAAAAAAACCATCTCCAGTCGACTATATGTCAGATATACTCAAGTCTCGCACGTGACTACTTTTTTCAGATTCCTTGTAAAAGTAAAAAAAAAAACAGGAAACATTGTTGAAAAAAATCTCAAGATATTATTTTTTTATTGAGAGGGGATGTTTTTTTTCTTTTGGTTTTTTGAATGAATTGGAGAAAATAATAGGGAATGTCAATTTTAGAGAGAATTTAATTTAATTAATTTAATTCTCCAATGGGGAAATTGTTCGTTTGTATAAATATTTATAGTAGACCAAAAGGGAGGCGGTAAGTGTTATTTTTTTTTTTTTTTTAAAGAATGTGTAAAAATATTTTTTCTACATGTATACTTGAAGAAAAAAAAAGATGAGAGAAAGTGTTTAAAAATACTTGAAAAACTTGAAAGATAATCGCAAAGTTTGGAATTTAAATAACCAGCACTCTTTACATTGTGGAAAAAATCTTCAAGAATGATTTTCTATATTGATAACAATCACTTGCAGTATTAATAATTAATAACACTATAATAATTTTATTTTTGAAAATTAGTTTTTCGGAAAATTGCGTAATTATAAACTTCTTTTCAAAGTAGGTAATTAAATTCTCGAAAATAATTCAAAACAGTATATGAAGCAAATAGCATTTAATTGCGACTTAAGTAAAAAATTATATTTGATTTGAAATACTGAATAATATTTTATTTACTTTTAAGATAAAAATCTAATTTGTTCTCTAAGAAATAACAGATATATAGAGAATTGTTATATTAAAGCTTTGCTCTGTATATAATATAGAAAATTTTGAAATTATATTTTATGCCAATTGGCAAAGAAACTAAAATGGAAAGGGACTGTAGTGTACATCGATTTATTTGTTTCGGAAACTTCTATTTGCTCGTGATGTGTAACAAAAAAAGCAGGAAAAAATAGAAAATAAATGCAAAGTAGAGCACTGGAGTTACAGAGTGTGGCTCAATTTCAGTCCAATGCGAGTATTCTTTTGCATATATGAAAAATCTGCAGTCCAAAAATTGAATTAATTTTCCAATATTTATTTTCTTGCGACGATTTAATTGACTACCATAGCAAAAAAAAAATTTTAACCTGCAGAAAAAATCAAAAGGAATAATTTTATATGAATTAGAAAAAAATAATAAATTGCAAGGTTCTACATTCAGTAGTAGGAGGTCAATATTAAGTCAGACAAGTTAACGTGCGCATGATTTTTATAGAATTCAGTGACTAAGGTCAATTTATCGTCGGACGCTTTCAATATAATGATTAATATGATTAGAATTAGAATAATGATTACAATTAGAATATTTACAATATTTTTTTTTTCGTCAAGAAAGCTTTTTATAATTCGAATAATAATCAAATCACTTCAGAATAATTTGATTTAAAATTTCAATTTTAATGCTAAGCTTTGAAAATCTGTGCTTAATAGCAATGTGTTATTTAAAAATGAAAAAAATTTAATAAAATTTTTTTTTATTAACCTTAAAAAAATCTTAAGGTGTGTAAAAAAATTTGAATATAGGTTTAAAAGTTTATTTTCTCTAGTTTTAATAATGAATTTTAAAAGTTTTTTTAAGGGATTAAGGTCAACGTGTAGCCAGACATTAAATGTATATAATATAGCTATATACGTACATAATTTAAGAAAATCTTTCTTCTCTACTACTTTTCGTCTTCTTTTTAATTTTTCTTCTTCATCTTTAAGTTTAAATTATTATGAAAGTATATAAATAATAAAAATACAAATATTAAAAGCTACACTATCAAATTTATATATAAATAATGTTTATTTCACAAGTATTTAATATAGCTACATACATATTATTTTCCATTTATTAAATAAATGGAAATAAAAGTTCATAAAAATTTAAAGGTGAATAGAGAAAAGGAAAAATGAAATAATATAAAAATAGGAGCGATAAACGCAGAAAACTTTCGCTTGAACTTGTCTGACTTAATATTGACCTTTACTACTTGAAACTATATATATGTATATTGTATGATCCTCGCAATCTATTATTAAATATATATCAAACATAGATATATATTTTTTTTTATTTATTGTTCAGCACAGTTTTAAATTTCTCTTGTATAAAATAATAAAGGTAGAATTTTCTTTTTTTTAAAACAATTTACTGTGTGGGAAAAAACGTGTAAATGTAAAACAAAATTTATATTTTTTACATATATAAAAAGTACTGCGTAAGCGTTTTAATATAACATTATAGTGTAGTAATGAATTTTAAATGACTTATAAATATGAATATATTTCATTTTTAATGAAGTTTAATTAAAATTTTAATAATATATAGATTCGAAGGTATTCAATTACATAGACCTTCATTATAGAGTCATTTTCATTAAATACATGTATATTCGGACAAATAAGCTATATTGATTTCATAACTTTTCACCCCTATAATGGACAATAGTTCAATATATCTAGTTCTCGCTCATGTATATATGATATTAATATAATTTCTATTATTATTATTATTATTATTATTATTATTTATTAATATTATTCTTATTAATATTATTATTACCATTTTTATTATAATTGTTATAACTATTTTTAGTATTATTACATCTCTTATTTACAATATGTCCATAATACTAATCACATTTAGGACAAAGTACAAATCTAATTTTAATGAACCAGCGAAAATACACTGAATGGAAATTTATATTTAAATTTGTAAAAGTATTTTACAATTTGGGATTTTTTATATGAAAATTTTTATTTGTTACACTTTTTCCCCAAATTGCAAAAAAATTTACAAAATTTAATATATTTTGTTTTCAGTGTAAACTTGATCCAAATTGGAAAACTTAATTGATTTATTCCGGAGAAGAATATATTATTTAGACACCAAAAAGTTAATTTGTAATTAATAAACAACAGTAATAATAACATAACAAAAAAATATAGTTATATTTCTTTTTTCAGCAATAAATATTATTATTTTTATTCTTCTCAAACTAAAAGGAATATTAAAAAAAGAATTTACTATTATTTTTCAATATTAATTATTTTAATACTCACAAGATGAGAATTGAAATGTAAATAAAGAAATTCGCACACGTATTTTAGAATGTGTATAGAAAACGTGCTTGAGTCATGAACTCGTAAATTTAGTCGATAGTAATGTGAGTGTTAAAAATGTAAACACAACCTTGGGAAAAAAAAGGTAGTAAACTGATATGCGAAAATATGCATTTTGTTGTTAAATAAAAAAATTTTTTTTTATAAATAAAGAAAAATTATTAATTTACAAGCAAATTTTGTTATAGTTCGATCAAAAATTAAGTAACAATTTTTTTCGGAATGTAAGTAAAATAATTTATCTATAAAAATAGACAGGGAAAACAGTAAACATAGTTTGGCCCGCGCGCGCTAATATATATTCATAAGCAGAAGACTAAAAATGATTGCAAAAGGTGTAAATTCGTCACGAGCTTAAATTAATCAACTGGAACGTTTATTTTTGTATAATATATGTATATATAATGAATTAGATTAGAACTTGAAGGAGGTTGAAGAATTTGAATTTTTAAAAGTACACGTGTTCTGTTCTATAACAAGACTGGCTCTACGCCAATGAGCAAATGCATCCTTCTACCTTTAACAATAACGGAGAGAGGTCTAGGCCTAGGCTTCTTGTTTGAAATTACCCTCTATAGCTTATACAGGAAGTATACATATACCATATATACGCTTCCTTTGTGAATGCAATCTTCTTATATATTCTCCTGGATATATACAAAACATACAATAATACACCTGCAAGTAGGAAAAATGATGCTTATTTCCTCAACAAAAAAAATAATAATAAAAATAATAATAATATGTCAAATAATATAGAATATATAATGTATTATACAATAATTAAATGTAAATTTGTACTATTCTTATATTTACATTTCTTCTAAATTTATTTGTTCCTTTCATTGCGAATTTGAATTTCGCGCCATTCTAATTCTATGAATTCCCGCCTAGAGGGCATGAAAACTCGCTCGCAATCGAGAAGAAAATGAAATGGCTTTTCGAAATCTTATTTTTTTCTCTCTCTAATTTTAAAATTACTATATACGAAATAAGAAATTTTCCAATTAACACTAAATCAGGGTGAATAATAATTTTTATCTTGTCAACTATTTAGAAAATAAATATTTTTTCTTAAATATTTTTCCTTTCAAAGAAGAATATATAATAAAAAGTCTCTAATCGATCTACATATACTACACGTAAGCTGCAAAATCCGAAAAAAAATTCTTCTTCACGTTTAATAGGGAAAATTGTAATAATAGGGTCGAATTTCTTAGTCATTTATATAACCCTGACTTTTTCAAGGTAATTCCTCAATCATTACCAAACTAGTTAAATCGTTTTAAGCTTTCTCTGACATTTCTATATTATATAGAGATTATGAGAAATAAGACAAAAAATCTTCCAATTCTTTTTTATCTTAAATCATCCGAAAAAAATTATTCTTCATATTTCAACGAAAAAATACCAAATATACTGATGATTTAAAAGAAGTAAAAAAAATATATTAATAATAATACTAATAGTAATTAAAATAGACTTTTTAATCGACAAATTAAAAGTATAAATTGTATTTTGATTCAAATTGCGAAATGTGGTTTATAATATAAACAAGAATTGTGAAAAGAAAAAACGAAAAAAAAATTTTTTATTCCTTCTCCAACAAACTACTAACGTATTTATCACACGTATAAAAATGTCAGAGTTTCCGGAGTTGATCCTTCTCTACTTTTCACCCGCGTGTTCGGTTAAAAGAGTTAAACGCTACAAATCTGAAACACTCCTTACTTTCAACCTTCATTTAAACTAAAAACACAATTCTCCTTTTATAAAACCCATTTCTCCAGAAATATAACAGGCACATTACTTTTTCCTGTCAAGTTTTATATTCCTCAAAAATTTTTTTTTTATACATAAATTATTATTAGTGGAGAATTTTATTACTCAATTTTATTTAATATATTTTATATTTCATATATAATATTACGAAAATATGAAAGAATTAGAATAATTACAATTATTACTAAAAACAAGAATTTTTTCCGGATTTTAATATTAATAATAATTATAATAATAGAAAAAAGAAGCGTGAGCCCTTCACTTAAACTGAAGAAATTAGAGCAGTCAAGCACACTTGTGTTTGAAAGCACAATGATAATATCTTTTTATCAGAAATCTCACTGACCTTTGTTCTATGTAGAACAATTATATAGTTTATATAAAACGAAAACCACTTAGGCTTAGGAATGCCATTTTTCACACAACTCCTTGTCTGACGTTCAATCTCAATTAACTAGTCAATAAATTTTTTTCACTTCCCACATTTCAAAAGTCTCTTCTATTAGAAAAATTATCTCCATTCATCGTTGCTTTAATTTGCTAAATTGTCCTTTACGTGCGGATAAAATAATATTTATTATTCCAATATGTAAATGTTAATTATTATTATATTTATTTTATTCTCCCCCTGACACTAAATAATATTCTGAGTCAATAATATTCTCTGAACATGAAAAACTTTTCTACTTAAAAAAAATGTTCTATTACATTTATTTACGTATTATTGTTATTATTATTGTTCTTATATTATTGTTTATAAAACAATAATGATAAAATAAATATGTAATTAAACAATAATAATATGTAGATATTATTTTTTTTAAACTACAAAGGTTCTTTTTCGCAGCAGCAGCAGATAGAGAGAAATGAATACAAAAGGAATTTTAAAAAGGCAACTTGTTTTTCGTCTCCTCTAAAAATATACTTTACATACAGAATGGGAGTTTGCATATCATTATATAAGTAATAACAGTGTTAAAAATTTATTCCTCAAGACCTCTTTCTTTTATCTGCGTAAAGTTGCAGCAGCAACAATGATAATAATAATAATATAAAAGGAATGAAAAAATTTACTAAAAGTAATAATAAATAATATAATAATTAATAAAAATGTTCGCTAAATTTAAATTACTTATATTATTATACTAGTGGTATCAATTTATGCATAATAATAATAATAATAATAATAATAATAATAATAATAATAATGATAATAATAATGATAATAATAGTAATAAATAACAATGCCACAGCTCTCCGAAAAGTTATTAGGAAACTATTTGTTTAGAATTAGTCCTTACAACAATTGAAAGCCCAAAAGGAAAGATAAAAAGTTTCGAGAACATGAAAGATAGCAGCAAGGTGTGCGAAAATGACGTCTACGGAAGGTACACTATCAGTGTATCGAGTCGTTATGAAAAGTAGGTCATGCATATTGGATACTAGAGTTTAGAATTTAATATGCGGCTACCGGTTACTGTCTATATAATTTTCTTCGGAAAAAACCGATAAAAATATCGAAAGCAAGTAATTTTAGTCCCACTACATCCTTTTAATCACTTGCACAGTGAATCCCATTTTTTTTTTTGCTCAAAAACGAAAACTAAAAGAAAAGAATCGAAATTTTTCAGTTAAACGTGCGAAAATAAATTAGTCAAGATTTTACTAAATATAAAATTTAGAGAGTTAATAATTTACATTACTAATATTATAAATATGCGTAATTACAATTATTATATGTTTATATATAAACATATATAAAAAATAAATATAAATAAGATAAAAAATATATTTTTTATCAATTTTACTACAGTATTAAATATATTTTGCTCGTTTGCGAGAGGATTTTCATGCCGTCTAGACGGGAATTTACAGAACTAAAGTGGCGCGAAATTCAAATTTCATACAAAAATAAATGTAAGGAATAATAGTTTTGTGGCTTAATAAAAGAAAAAATAATTTTATATATAGTCTAAATACACTGTATAAATGAGATTTAATAATTTAGGTATTCTTTGCATGTCACAGGAATTATATAATTATTTATATAAAAATTATTCATACTTTAGCTATATAAATCAAAATTTAATTCAATCACTGGAAAAAAACACCGTTGGGGGTACAATTTAACCAAAATACTAATTATTTTAAATTGTTAGAACTTGATATTCAGGTAAATGTGTCTATCAATTAAGGCAGTTAATTATTCTCGATGATGAATAAGCCGAGTTTTAACAAGGCAATTTATTATACAATATAATCGATTATTATTTGTGCTACTAACTCTGTGAAACAGTTTTGTGGCAAGGATTATATACATATACGAACGTATGAATATGTATATGAAAAAAAAATATATACGAACAAATATATATATATATATATATATATATATATAGGTATGCGTGATATGCATGCATTCCATTATTACAGGAAAGTATTATGAAAAAGAGTATAAAAGACTGATCACTGATAACAAAAACTCAATTCCCCTTTTCATTATTTGCCCACGATTTTACATATATTTTATTTTCTATATTTTTCTATACATTATTTTATATATAGGTTTATATATATATTTTTATTCCTAAATTTCAAATTCTTTTAATTTTTTCTAAATTTGAATTAGTAAAAATGTTTACCAACATCTACTATAGTTTATTCATAATTATTTATTCAAAATTCAAAAGCAAATATTAGTAGAAATGACTATTGATTAATAAAATTTACTAATTGAAAAACTAATTTACTAATTTAGTTAGTAATTAAAAATTAGTATAAAATTTAATTTAAATAAAAAATTGTTCGATTTAAAAGTAAATATTTATTTGGTAATAGACAATTAATCGGTAATTACACTGAAAAAAAAATTTATTTGATTCAAATAATCGATTATTTGACTATTATCAAATAAATATTTACTTAAATCAAATAATTTTTATTTGAATCAATTAAATAATATTTGCTTCAAATACTGAAATATTTGATTCCAAATACACTGAGAAAACGATTTATTTGATTCAAACATATTTTGTTTAAATCAAACTTAAAATATCTTTGCTATACAGTCAAACAAATTTAAGTTTAATTCAAACATATTTTTTCGTTCATTTATAGAAAAAATATATATTTAATTTAAACATAATTTATATTTAATTTTAAATTATTATTATCAACTTTTAAGTTTTAATGAAACATAAAATTTTTAAACATATTTTTTGTTTCAACCAAAACAGAAAATATGTTTGAATTAAACATAATTATTCAAACAAAAATTATTTTTGAATCAAAACAGTAAATATTTTCTATTATTTGAATTAAGCTTAGAAACTAATTTCAATAAAACAAAATCACTTAAAATTATTTTTTTACTTGAAACGAGTATAATGTTTTCTCAGTGTACAGTTTACTTGATTCAAATAAAAATTATTTGATTTAAATACAGTTTATTTGATTCAAATAAAAAATATTTGATTAAAATAAATATTTATTTGATAATAGTCAAAGAATCGGTTATTTGATTTAAATAAATATTTATTTGATAATAGTCAAATAATCGGTTATTTGAATCAAATAAATTTTTTTTTTCAGTGTAGAGTAAAATAAATTTTTATCAGTTAAACTGGTTATTCAGTAAAAAAAAAAAATAATTTAAAATTATTTCAATGCATGTTAGTATATCCTTAATTTAATTTGCCCCTAATTTTCACAAGAACACAATATAACTGTTTTAAAAAAATTACATTTCAATGACCATGTATATTTAGGTAAATATTATTTAAATTATTCTTACAATTTATAATTTAAATTTATTTAAATATAAACTTTTCATACATTATGTATATGTTGAAATTGAATATAAATATTAATAATAATAATAATAATAATACACTATTATCACATCCATATATGTAAATGGCGCGGAAAAAACGTAAATATACACCTGAATTCGTGTGTTCACGTAAAACATGTAAAGTTTTTCAAGTGGGTTTTCAGTACTTTAATTGCACCGCTTAAGCACCTATTTCAGGTTTTCTTTGAGAACTCATTGACGGACAAAAGCGCTAGACGAATATTGCATATATACACGTCTCAGTTTTCAACTGCACACGTTAAAAACTCAACAAAAAAAAAGAAAAAAAATGAAAATGGTCTTTTCCCATATATATATTTATATAAATGCCAAAAGTCACAAAATATACACGAGCAAAAAAAAAGAAATATAAAAAGCTTGTAAATTTTTACTATTAAAAAAAAAGTTTTTGATTTCCACTTCAAATGTAACCTTTTATAAAGCAATTTAGATGATAACATCGAATATTCCTTGGAAATTTAATTTACATATCGTACAATCCACGTTGAAGAGATTGAATTTCCGTTTTGAAAATAAAATCAGAATTTTTTTTTTTCTGTTTTAGTAGATTAAAAGAGGGAGATTATTTTTGTAAATCAATATTTTTTTTCTTGCGGACAATTTTTACAAATTGGAGAAGAAATTGTAGGTTATGTGTATTTTTTGCTAAAAATATTATATAAATGATATAAACAATGATAAATGACAAATTAGGTTAAGCTTTTGATATTTTTGCAAATAAAGAAACGTTAAGTCAAACTATTTGTTATTTTTGGAAAATAAAAATAAATTAGAGCAAAAAAATTATATTTAATAATATATTTTTTGCACTAAAAAAATATTACGATATTTACTTTTTGAAAATAAATCACGTTTATCTGTAATTGAATTTTTTTGTGAAACAAAAAATAAATACAATTGTCAATTCGAATATAATTTAAAAAATATGAGAACATAATTATATTTTCTTTGACATGTTACAGTGTTTATGAATGAAAAATCGAAAACAATTCACTATGTCAATAAATATTTATATCAATTAGTAATTTCCTCCGGATCAATATAACAATTATAGACACACCAACATGTCTTCTTTAAAAAAAAAAGGTGAAAAAAGTTGCAACTATTTTTGCAATATTGTTAAAAAAAGGAGAAAAAAAATGTAAGAATAAAATATTTTGAAAATTTTTGATACGCCCTTATTTGTTTTTTTTTGTAAATAAACAATAAATAAGTAATACCTGTTTAAATCCGCGATACATAACACGGATTTCCTGTCTGGAAAATTTGGTTTGCCTCAAGAGTTCTTCGAGGGCAACAGGCCTTGTGTTTTGGTGTCGTGGTCGTGGATTTTCAAACTCGAAAAGTGCGTCTTCTGGTCCCGGCGAATCTGGAGGTGTCGCCATTTTTTTCCCCTTTTTTTTAAAGCACTTTTTTCATGAAAATTTCACTCGTGGGAAAGAAAAACCAGCACTTGTTTTTTTTTATTTAAAAAAAAGAACAGTTTCTTAAATCAAAGCATTCACCAGTTGAAAAACTATCAACATTTTTTTTTCTGTATCACTTTCGATATTCTTGTAATTTTATATTTTTCAAAATGGCATCGAGGGCAGTCATGTTTTCTATAATTACTTTCATGATTGTTTACGAGATTATTAACGTCACCACTTTATTCACGGTCATTTTTATCGTTATTTTGTTTAATGTGCCAAAAGAGGCGTGTGATTTGAAAAATTTAACAAAAACTTATCATTTTTCAATAATAAATTTCCATTGTTTTTCTTTTGTTTTGCAATTTGAATTTAATTTAGTTACAATAAAAGTGAAAAATTGGTTGTTTGTTTAGATATATAATTTTATGTAGAGAAGGGACACAATGTATCAAGGGAGAAAAGTCTTTATTTCCTGGATAAATTCCAAGAAAAACTTTACTGATTGCGTTATGTGAATCATTTATTTGTAGAGGTTAAGAAATACTGTTGTTTTCTTTTTTATTTAGCAATATTTTCTTTCCGGAAATATTAAGCAGATAGGGAGAGGAGAAGATGCCGGATCGAAGATAATGGGGGCTGTATTTCATCTGCTATTGAAAAATATAACTCTTTTCTTCGATCAGAATGGCGATTTTGTTGATACTCTGTTAGATGAAAATGCATCATTCGTTCATCTTCTTAAGAAATTTTGCCACATAAAGCAATGTTGGATGTAGAAGAAGAGAAACAAATTTTTAAGTCACAAATCCTTTCTTCTGTGTAATAATAATAAACACGCAAACTGAAAATCAACATCCACAACACTTGCGGGAGCACCGCCGCGAACTGACTGTCGTCTGCTACCGATGACAGTTTGTGAAAGGAAACTTGGCAACGTCCAATTTTTGCATCCCGAGTGACATCTATGAGTGAATATGCTACTAAAACAGTCGGTAAAATCGACTAATATATAAGCCCAAAAGGTTCTCATTTTAGTTGGAAAAGTTAATTTGTTAACTTGGACTCTGATTCGTTGAGAGCAGTTAATAATTACCGACAAAAAATTCAATTTCAATTATAAATAAAAAAAATACTTTTTCAAATGTAAATATAAAAAATATTGATTTTCTTGACAATTTATCTTTATGAAAAACAAATAAAAATTATTCACTACTTCGTTGTTTTCAAATGCTCCGAAAATGCACTTTGCAAAAATAATATCGGGACAATAAAAATTCTTCGGAATAAATATAATCGAAAAGTGGGAAAAATTCACGATTTATAAACTAAATAATTGTTACAACTTGACCAAACAATATTGCTAGAGTCAAGAGGGACTTACTCATTGCAGAAATAATTTTTTTTCCAGAAGATCTGTCAAACATCGGACTTTTTTCCACACAGAATTTTCCTCGCCCTCGTCAATGAAACTCTGCAGAACCTAAAAAACCAAATTTATAATATTTACTTTTTAAATAAAAAATCGTCAAATTGGAAATGTCTAACAAAAAATTCTATTTAATTAAAATTGAATTAATCAAAATATTATTGAAAACAAAAAATTTGATTCGTATTTCTTTTAAATAACCTATAAATTTGTACCCTTTTGTTAATTTTTTTATTAGAAAAAAAAAATTTTTGAGACAAAAGTAATATCAAATATTTCCCTCCGTAACGGACGTAACCTCAAATAGACTAACAAGTTTGAACAAGTTGAGACTTGAACTATTAAAACACATAATTTAGCGAAATTTCTAAAATAACTAAAACAATACGTACATAGCAATGTAAAATTATCATTAGGCAATAAAATCCTACACAAAACTGCATTAAATTAGAGAAATTTTTTAATTCTTGCAATATTTTGGTAAAAATTGCATTTTTCGTAATATGAGAGTCAATCCGAAATATTTTCGCGAAAGTTTGATGAATAACTAATAAACAATTAATAATTTAGTAGAACGAAGAAAAATTTACTAAGAAATACAAAAATTCATACCATTTTAAAGCAGAAAATAAAGAAAACTTGTATTGCTTTCGTCGTTGTCAATATTGAATGTTGTGTGTGAATGTGGCTGCGACTAAAAATAGCAGTACATCCAATAGTAGAAAATAAAAGAACTAATCTTTATCACAGGGCCACCAACCTAACTGTAAAAACATTGAATCATTGTACATCAACCGATATTTAATAATATCGATCTTATTTCAAAATAAAATGCTTCGTTATCTGTTACTTTATTGAAATTAATTATTCATCAAAATATTTTTTTAATTATTAATCATTAATTATACATTACCTGTATACTCTAGAAAATTTACTTTCAAATTCAGAGCGCAAAAGCTCCGTGTACCACCTAGCGGCAATGACGCAAAAATGCAATTGTCAAAATTTTTAGGTTATCTTTCTGACGAAAAAATTTTTCCAAAAATATATTGACGTTTCTCATAATTTTCCTTAAACTCATATAGTACTTTGATTCTTTACATAATACTGAATGTAATTAATGAAAACTTTCTTTAATTAACGTTAAGATCTTTAATAATCGATTAGATATAATTTTGGATACACGGAGCCTGTACATTCGCCATCGAGCGAAGCCTTTTGCGCAATGAGAAGTGATGCCAACCTAACATTAGGAAATTTCTAACCCACTCGCCACTTCTGCCAACATAATATTTTTGATTTGCGCAATCATTTGAAAAAGTGGCGGTAATTTAAATTTGTCTCTCGAAAAAATTGTTATTTAAAAAAGTTGAACAAGAAAATTTTTATCTTTATTGAAGAAATTATACAATTCCTGGAGAAAATGAAGCTGGCGCAATAATGTCATGTAAACTAGCAAAAGTTTGAATGCCCAATGATATTAAAATAAATAATATTAAATAGATCACTTCGTAAAGGTGTTTCAGATAAATAATTGTCCAGGACCATTCATTTGGAGTTCGAAATATTATTCCCAATGTGCAAATAACAATTATCAAAAGTTGACAACTCATGTAAGTTTTGTTCACTCTCAATACACTTTCGGAAAATCTTGAAAATCGAATTAATTGAGAATTTATTATTTTTAACTAATTTTAATTAATTATAATTACATACACATGATATAATTACAAATAATAATGAATAAAATATAAAAATGTAATAATAATTCATTACATTTAAATATAAATTAAATTATAAATTGAATAAATCTTAGAAAAAAAATTAGAATAAATTTCAAAAAAATACCTTTCTTTGGAACATATTTGTCCTAGAATGCAAAAAAAATATGTCAAAAGCAGTGGGGAAAATTGATTCAAAATTGATGTTATCCCATTAATTATCAAATTAAAGTTCACTGAAGATAAATTGTAAATTACTTCTTCTATATAGTCTGCATTTAAGACGTAATTTTCCTAAAAGAAATAAAATTGAATAAATAAGTAATTAATTTAATTGATTAATTAATTAAATTTAAATTATTAATAATTATTTATTTGCATGAAAATTCTTCTTCGGTATAATAGAACAAAATTAAGTGTATAAAATATACCTGATAATTATAGAACAAATTTCCGAGCCAAATATGTAACAATATAAGACTTTTATTTTTCCGAAGTAATACTATTATTATTAGATTAAAAATTATTTCCATTGAAATTATAATAACATTGATAGCACTTTTCTGACAAGCCATAAACACCGTACAACAAATAATTAAATTAATCATTAACTCAATTGCACTTGATTTTTTTCCAATACAAGTTTTCCTACTGAATACCACTAGACTGTATATTAAACAAACACAATATCCACTCCAAATTACTATTAATGGTATTTTTCCAGGGCTGAAATAAAAATATGTTTTTTAATAGAAAATAATATTTCTATGTTAACAAATTATTAATTGTTAACTAAAATAACTATTGATATTTAATAAGAAAAAATCAATAATATTCAATATATTCTATTCTATTTTTCTTAGGATTCATTATAAGAACAGTGAGAATAATAACTTATTCCATTCAATATACTTTATAAAATTAGAATATTTTCAAATAAGAAAATATTACCTTGAAATTGAGAAAAAATAAAAGGTGGCCTCTCCTTCAGCAACTTTAAATGCATAAATTGCACATATTGTAATAATTGAATAGATAGATATTATGCTTTTCTCAAATTTATTAGATAGTGTTTCACAAAGACTTCTGCACACCGCAGCAATAATTATAAGACCTGAAACATAAAAAATTGTTTCAATTATTAATTTCAATAAGAACTGTTTATAAAAAAAACTAATAAAATATTGTTTTTAGTATAAATATTAAAATTCATGCACTATACCAATTAATAAAATTGGAGAGACAAACTTGGGATTAAGTTGCAACCAGTAGTCGATACTTGTAAAAGATGAATTGATCCTATTCATAAACAAAAGTAAATGAAAGATTGCGGATATAATTCCATTTCCAAATGAGTCAATATTTTCTCCATCAATTCGATTAATAGAAGCTATGATTTTCAGTAGAATATGTGATTTCATTGTGATAAAAATAATCCATAAACAAATGCTAGTCCAAAGAAAAATCCAGATGCTTTTTTCATATTCAATGAAATTGTTTTCTAACAAACTGAATGATTTTAAAATAGTTCCCAATATTAGAGCCATAAAAAGCGGATTTTTCTTAACCACAGGCGGACGATCAACTGTTGACGATAAAGTTCTTAATGTTTCCTTTGATTTTCTTGCTTTCGCCATTAAATTCTAAAAATGATAAACTGTTTTTAAAACTTTTTCTTTATAAAACCGTTAATACAAAATAAAAAAATATCTTAAAAATAAAACAAAACTTAGAGAGCGAATGATGACGAAAAATAATTTTTCTTACCGAGAAGAAAGAAGAGAGAAAATTTTCCTGCTGTGTAAGAATGACAGAATTGCAAAACATGATTGTTACAATAATCGTGAGTACAATTGCTTCTTCTTTTGACATCGAAATAAAAGAAGTGACTCTTCTTAAAGTTCCCATCGATAAAACAAATACGAGAATAATAACGTGAATTCCAAATGTAGAAGCAAAAGTTTTGAGATTCTTCGTACTCGTACAAGATGTGTTCAATATTATTACCAAAGCCTAAAAAAATAAAAATTATACTCAAAATCTACCAGAGAAAAAAGTTAAAACTACTTCAAGAATTTACATAATAAAAATTACCTCGATTAGAAGAATAAATGCCAAAAACTGAAGACTAGCATTCTGTTGATTTCGAAGATCATGAATGATTTTTGAAAATGAATTCATTAAATTTTTGTAAACATTCAAAATCGCTTCACCAGCAGTTACATTGTTTTCACCATTTTCTAAATATTCTCGATGATTATTCACATTTTGTTGAAAAATTGGAATCAATGCTATTTGAAAAAAGTACGTTAATTAATACTGTTATTTATTTATCTGATTTCTTTATTAATAATTAACTTAATGATTAATAAATATTGATAATTATGTATAATATAAATTTAAAAATATATATTTTTTAATATAAACATAAAATATATTTTGTAATTTTTGTTTTCTGACCATATTAAATATTAACTGTTAACTATTATAAATAATTAAATGTTGAAATTTAAATAAATAATTAGCAATTAATTTTATACTCACAATCCATGTAAACAGTGGCGTTTAAACTCAGTAAATACTGATATAAATGTTGAGTATTGGAATAAAAGGCAAAAATTTTCTTAGATAATGTGTAATCAAACAAGAAATTCTCATTAATTGTACCATAACTTGATGAAGGAATTGGTAAATGCGTCCAAACAGAAATTAATCCCGTTAAATCTATTTCCTCTAAATATTTCCCGGCACTGTAAAAAAAATAAAAATGTTTAAAACAAAAAAATGTTATTCTTTATAATTGAATAATTCGTAATTTATTAGTAATAATTAATTAAATGAAAAGAATTAATAAAACGAAACTTACTTTTGCATCTCACAATGCTGATTCTGAATCATAACAAGAGGACCCAAATTTTTATTTTTCTTAAAATCATTTTGCGAAATTCGAGTACCAGAATAGCCCATTATTATAATTTTATAATTGATCTATAAAAAGATAGAAAGAAATTCAACAGAACTTATAAAATTTCAATATTCAGATTATTTATAAGTGTATTATTAATTATTTAATACTTGTAAAGAAAAAATATAAAATAATGTGAGAAAATTTTAAGTAATATTTAAGTAATTAATAAATTGTAATAAGTAAATACACTATATTTTATGATTTCATGCACAGATTTAATGATAGCATCACAATTTTGTAATTTTTGTAATTTTGCGATGATTCTTCGATTACCAGTATTTTTTGGAGGTTCCAGATAAGCTACCAGCCAGTCGAAGTCTATTTTCTAAAAGTGAAAAATTTAAATATACATTAAAATATATTTAAAAATATATTAAAATATATTTATAATAATAAAATATAATAAAATATATTAAATAAAAATTATAAATTGAGAAAAATTGTTTCCAATTGCTCACCATAGAAGATTGTTTGTTATGGTAGAATTCGTTAAATAGAATTTTATCAGTAATGTAATAATTAGGAAAAAAGGTTCTAAATCTATTTTCCTCGTTTACCGAATGAAAATTATTTTTTGCTGAAAATCCATTATTCATGAAAGTGTCATGTAGAATTCCAGTTGGTGAACCACTTATCAATGTCTATATAAAAAACGATTTTTAATTATATTTTATTTTACTTCTTATTGTTTTTTTATTACATTATTAAAGTATTGTCTTTCATTAATATTACCATCAGTTTTTGTGTCGCAGTAGAGAATGGTTGTTGTTTATAATTAGAAAAGCAAGCATCACCATTTTTTACTAGACTTGTAATGTATGGGAAATTTATATCATTCAAATCTTCTGTTTCAAATTCGTCGACAATAAAAAGGTATAATTGCTGCACATCAGGAGAATAATAGCTGTTTGGTTTCAATCTGAAAGAAAATAAACTTATAATAATAAAATACATACAGAATATTTATTCATTTTATTACTCATAAATAGATAAATTTGATTAGATTAATAATAAATATTATATTAATATTAGATTAATACCCTTCAACAGTATCCGAAAAATTCTTGTCTTCAGCAAAATTCAGCATCAATTTTGGACTGCTAGAGTAAATTAATATAAAAATGGCAATTATACTTGATACACAAGAATAACCGAAAGTATGTTTCTCGTTGATGATCATGATTTAATGTAAAATTCTCTTCATGAATTTCAAGTTAATGGTTAAAATATTCTCCTCGATAGTTTTTGACATTTATAGATTTTTAAAATTAGATTTTCATTTTTTTCTATAAACCTTGTGCTTTTCAATTTTTTTTAAAAATTTTTTCTTGCCTAAAAAGTAAATTTTGAATTTAAAATTAAAATTAAAATATTGTTTTTCCTCTTTCAATAAATGGATAAAAGAAAAAAAAATTTGTTTAAAATGAAGATTTTCGATTTTAGTAATTCTCATTTTTTATTATAATAATCTTTCTCTACAATATTGTAATTGTAATAATAAATAACTATAGTAAATATTTCTATTAAATTGTATAGTCATCTAAATTCATTGTAAATTTTGTGTCTACTATTAGAGAGAATTTTAGAATAGTTTCTTTCAATTGACAGTTTCAATATTATATCACATATATTTTCACTTGTACATTATAAAAATGATTTGCACAAGAGAAACAATTATAAATAAGTCTGCTGTATAGATTGCTTCGTAAATTAACTTTGGAGAAAAAACAGTCCAGATAAAAAGATGATAACGTTGAATTGCAACAATTACAGTGTAAACGGTAATTGGTAACAGTCTCCATATAATAAATTGTTTGTTAATTCCTAAAACTATTTGGCACGAACTGAAAATAAAAAGAGAACAAATTATCCCCGTACATTACATCCAAAATTTTTTAGAAAGAATATTATTAGTTTATGATCAGATCGATTAATATTATTTTCGACTAGTTTACTTACAAGTTTGGCTTCTCGAGTGTCTCGTTATATAAATGTACTAAATAGGCAAGAAGAGGCGCTGAAAATGTATTTATAGTTATAAAAATTGTTGCTATTGAAATGCTGTATGACTCCAATCCGACATATCCTGCGGCAACGTCAATAGTTGCAAAACTATTCGAGTTTCCCTAGAAGGAATATAGAAAAAAATTTAGCACGAGTTGTATTTTCAATTTTTTTCTCCGTAGTAAATAAACTACTTACCTGATAGAAGTAAAAAACGTTGCCCAACCAAATGTAGAGTATTGTACGTAATTTTTCAAGTTTACATGATTTTGTAATCATTTGAATAACCGACGCGGATAATAATTGTATAGGTAGTAAAATAACATTGTGCGGTCTGTGTAAGAGAGCAGATATCATCACCCACACGTGAACAAGAAAGAATAAAAATTGTGGTAAAACATTTTCTCTCATTTGCTGTCCTGTCTTTATCAATCGTAACGAGCAATGAGAGAGATAGACTAAGATTAAAAACCAAAATATCTGCACCTCGAAGATTCCTCTTCAATAAAAAGAAAAAATTATTAGTTAATTCAGTAAATATTCTTATTTTCCCTAAATTCAATTCCAATTAATTAATTTGATTCTTACTTCGAATCCGGATAGAATTGAATTCCAGAAACACTTCCAGTCACCATGTGTCGAAGATATATGCAAGATGCCAATGATAAATTAATTAAAAGACAAGGTTTCTTGAACCTCTGTTCCTCGTAATAGTAGTCAATTTTAATTAACAGAGCTAGTCCTGAAATAAAAAAAAATATATTTAACGAAAAAAGAAAATTGAAAAGAAGTATTTAAGGAAATTTGTCGTTAAAAATACCTAAAATTAGAAAAAGTGATAGTCCGATTTTGTGATTTTCATCAAGAAGCCAATCGGAGATGTCTGGCAAATGGGCATATTTATTGCCGGTACTATTCAAATTTCTCAGGAATCTATGTGAGAGGAGAACTAAAAATAATTTAATTCCAATATCAACTCGTGAGTATTCACTGAAAGGAAAAATAAAAAATTAACACAAGATTTGCATTTTAGTTTAGAGTTTAGAGTAATTGTCAAGAATTAAAACTTACCTCAATCGATACGAAGAACATCTAAAGACGATATCATAGAAACCATAAACTAAACAAGTGGCCCAGAAAAAATACCAAGTCTGGTGTTCCTCTTCAACAAAACTGCTACTCGTTAGACTAATTGTATGTAAAAAACCTCCGATAATAAGAAATACTTTCATCACGTTGTAGTTTTTTATCTGAAATTAAACAATTTCTTGTGTAATAATTTATTTAAAATTGTATAAAGATTATTGTTTTAATTTATTACTATTAATAAATATGAATTAATATTAATATTGAATATTATTATTTTATGAATATTAAATATTATTATTTGATGTTTTTGAAAATTAATTTTTATTTTATTCTAATTTTTTACTTATTTGATTTATTAGAAAAATTCGTACCTGACTAGTGTTCGGAATGTTGAACTTGCATTTTGTGCACAGGTAACTGTTACACACTAAAATTAAAACGATAGAAGTTGTAAGAATTGCACTATTTGGTCCATTGGAATATAATACTGAATGGCCCTCTTCTTCGAATAAATAATTCAACAATAACCATAAAAATACGGTAGCCGTAAGAGTTAACATCACTTTCAACAATGATGAATCTCCGTGACTTTGAGCATTCAACATAATATATAAAATCTATTTAAAAAATTACTGTTATTATTATAATTATTTAACAATTAATATTACATTAAAGAACATTATAATCTTAGTAATTGTTATATTAATAAAAAGTTACATTCAATGTTAAATGTAAATTTAAAGTTTAAATGTAAATTCTTATTGCATTATTATAGGAAAAATTTATAATTTTTTAAGTAAGAATTCCTTTACCTGAAATAGAAAAATCAAGGCAATCGTCATAATTGGTACGTCGTATTTGATCATACTGTGAACAAGAATTTCCCTCATTCCTTCAAGTGAACTACGATACATCTTAATAATATCGTCTACCATTTCATTTGATTGGCCATTGGCATTTAACCAAGCGACATGGAATTTAATCGCATTCTCATACTCTTTGTACGCTTCTGTAAAAAATTGATCTTAGCTTTTAATTTTCCAGCTCTAGAACTAAATAAATTCGAAGCAAAGAAAAAAACTTACCTTCTGCTTTATAATTTGGAATTTCCTTGAAATTATTGAGCAGCTGTTGTGCATTGTAATAGAGAATAAACAATTTTTTCTGTACAGGTAAATCATTTAAAATGTCCAAGGAAACGGTTCCGAGATTCGATGAAGGAATTGGAACGCCAAGAAGAACAGAAAGTGTCGATGCTAAATCAATTTGTGCAATTTGACGTGGTTCGCCATTTGTTTCTGGAGGACAAGAAGTGCCAATTGTTACAATTGGCACCAATGTTTCTTCTTTAGTTGCACCACCGTGACCACCGGAATCTTTCATTCCATGATCACCGCAGACAATAAATAAGGAGGGAATATTAATTTTCGTCTGAAAAGAAAACAAGTTTCTACTATTAATCTAGTGATATATTTTCTACTGTGAATTTTCTACTGTATATTTTCTACTATATATTTTCTACTACGTATTTTCTACTGTTATTATTCTGTCGATTTTCTTTTCTAAATTTCACAAACCCAGTGAGTCATTCGCGATTGAATTCGTCCAATAATCTCGTCCATCTCTCGAAGTTTTGGCTTAATTAAGGGGCTGAATGGACCGGCCATGTGCCCAATGTGATCTAAACCTAGGTAATGAAGAATCATCACTGACCAATCGTTTCTGTGAAGTTCTTTATTTAAATAACGTGTCACATTATTATCGACCTGCGAAAATAAAGAAAATTAAATTTATTTCAAAATAAAATAAAAATTGAATCATTTATCAAATCCAGTTTTTTTTCACACAACATTGGTATTTGAAAAAATTTAATTAAATGTATTTTTTGGGCAGTTAAATAATAAAATTACCTCAGTGTAGTCTGTCACGAAAAACGAGGTCGTGCCATCGTGACGTGTGAATGTTTTTGGAAAAAGTTTCAGCCACGTATCGTCGCCGTAGAAAATTAATTTATGACCTTGATTTTTTGCTTGTTTCAAAATGCTGTCACCAATAACAGCATTTCCACCCAAGTTTAAAGCAACATCAATAAAACTGGGAACCGTGCCCGACGTTACAGCCTTTTTTTCAAAAATCGTTTTTAATATTCAATTAATACTTTCAATTCGGCAGAGTGATTTTTTCGATTTAAAAATTTTAAATAAAAACTTCTTACCTTTATTCTAGGCATCGTTACCGTCGGTGGATTAACTTTGCCCTGAAGTAAACATGATAATTTATTTTCTATGAGACTTTGTAAAATTGGCATCGAGTCTTTCATTGTGTTTTCAGCAACAAAATTCCATCTAAATGCATCGATTACCATTATTACAATTCTTTTTGCTATCGGTTGATACAATTCTTCAGTCTTCACTCTAAAATAACAAAAAAATAGTAATTTCAAGAATTGAAAATAAATAAAAAATAAATAATAAATAAATAAATAAAAATGTTTACGAACTCTTGCTTTACCTGATTTTCTCTACAAATTGTGGAACATCTTTCATATTGGCAACCGAATTTTCATATTGAACTAAAGGAAAGAATCCGTATAAAAAAATTGTTATGGAAAAGAAGACAATCAACAATTTGTAACCGAACAAAAACCATTCAGTGTACTCATGTTTTCCTGAAAAAACACATCTTTTAAATTATTTCTAAACAGTAGAAAAATGAAAATGAATGTTCATTAACTTTAATTCACAAAGAGTTTACTATCGAATAGAGATTGCAAAAATATAATTGAAATTGTAAAGAAACTAACATTTGTTGTTATTTAAACAAACTTGATAAAGATTTTCTCAAACTGTTTATACAAACCTAACCTCAAAATATGTCGCAAGTAAAGGAACCTAAAGTAAACTGTAAGTCATAAAAAGAACTCTGTAATAATTATTTAATATAAAACATACCTGCTCTAGAAGACTTCATTTTAATCAAATTGTTCTAAAATAATTATTTAAGTTAAAAATTATCTACTTTAAAATCCATTTGTAAATCTACTGGATGTACTGTTAAATAAATGTACATTATGAAACTAATCTCCGGGATAATGATATTTTTGGAACAAACAGAACTAGATAAAAGTTTTCTTATCCTGGAACTCATTATAATATGAGTTTTGTATAAATAAAGTACAAATACAGAAATATGTGTTCATATGAAAAAAGTTTTAAAATCCACACTTGTCAACAATAACAGCTGTCAGACTGTCCCAGTCATACCAAACGCAACACACACTTTCTCCCTAAAATTTAGAAGTTTTTCTCCCATCAGCGTTGGTAGTTCTGCGCATAGTGGTTTTCTTGGGAAATGTCGGAAATTTCAGAGCGCTTCCCCAATGTATTGTCGTCTGTCCTGTTGTCGAGAGTGGAACTCAGAAAATGTTTTAAATTGAAAGTATTTTTTTTTTGTTTTTTCGTGTGGAAAAAAGTGTGGTTTTCAAACTCATTTTGGAATCAACGTGGATTCCTTATTTTTCAAGGACTATTGTTTTGTGAAGAAAAAATTTGCATACATGTATGGAAATATGAGGGAAAGGGAGGACTTTCCTCGAAATTTTCCACCATATCAACCAATTCCAGGATGTTCACCGCGGGCCTTGGGCCTCGACGCCTTACACAGTTTTTGTAAAGAAATTTATCCTAACCAAGGAAATCCTCTCACTGTGACAGCTATTGTTAAATACTGGTGAGTGTCCAGAAAGGATCTTTTCACTTTTATCTTGTACTTAACCTATTGTTCAAACTTTTCTGCCAAGTGTCCTTTTCTTTTTGTATATAAAATTCCTTTCTTTTCTTATAGTTACATTTTTATTTGCAATAGATCATACGTAATAATTATAATATTTGTAACATTAATGAAATAGTCAATTTTTAATATTTTTATAATTTCTACGTTTGTTGCAAATTATTGTTGATTGTCAATTCACTGTTGTTTACATTTTGTTTTAATGAAGACTCAATTGTTTATTTAGTTTTTTTAATTTTTATACCGTAGAAGTTTTTTTCTATTACTACGTTTTCGATTTTAGGTTATTTTCAACACTTGTTTTCTTTCTTTATTATTTTTTATTCGCTTATTTATTTTATTTACTTTACTTATTACTTTAATATTGTGCTAATTAATTTATAACTTTTTGATTTTTTGTATAATAAATTGAAAAAGGAATACAATTGTGGAATAGTTTTTAAATGATGAATTAATCTTTCGAGTTACTGTGCAAGAAGTGAAACGTTTTTGTTTTTGTAACCAGGTTGGGTGGTCCAGACCCTCTTGACTATATAAGCATGTACGAGAATCCCGGATGTCCAGAAATTGGAGTTCCACCTCATTGGCATTATGTCAGGTAGTAATTTATTATAATTCTCTGATTTTTAACTATTTAAAAAATTTTTAATTTTACCTTATTCTTCTATATTTTGAAAATTTTAAAGTTGCTTCTAGAATTTTTGAAATTACAATTCTTATATACAAATGTTTAGTGTCCCTCAACGATCTGTCGACCCAAACATAAATTATGGTTTCACTTTCAACTCCGCCCCGAAGCTCGGAATATTCTTCGAAGAAATCAAAACTTCTTTATGGCCAAAAAGAGTTATAAAATAATTAATATTGCTGTAAAGTTTACATAGGATTTTACGTAGAATTATATTTTATTTATTTTATTTCACATTTTATTTATAACTTTGAAAATTAGAAGACAGATTAAATTTGTCTTAATTTCTACAAAAAGCTATAGTTGAAAAATGTTTGTTTAATTTTGGAAAAAATGTTGAACTGGATAAAAAAAATTCAAGGCGATTGTAAAAAAGGGATTATATAGTTAAATTAGGGGACGACAGGAAGTTTGGAATTTTGTCGTGTCTCTTCAAGTTGTTTTTCAGAATTCTGTCATTTGTGCACGTGCCAACACATGTGGTGTGTATTAAATAAGAAATATTAGTAAATAATTACGTAAAATATTTAGCGGAAATGAGGGAATTTTTATTGTATTATAAATAAGAGTAATAATTATAATTTCTACACAAGAGGACTACAATAACTTTTTACATTTCTATTTTCTTACTGAATTGAATTAAAAACTTAATTTGATTTTGAATTTATTTTAATTTGATTTTGAATTTGAATTCATTTAAATTTGAATTTGATTTGATTTAAATTTAAAAATGAATTGGAATTCGAATTTGAATCTGAATTACATTGTCTAAAATTAAACGAAATCGGACGTTTTCTGAAAGAGAGATTTTGTCGCGTGCCATTGACATTTATGTTTTTTTTTGTGGGGAATGAAAAAACGATTTTTTTTGTCTTAACTTTTCAAGAAAAACAGCTGTCGTAATAGAATGTTTTATATTTAGAGTGTAGGGTGCAGAAGAATAATTCAGTTTAAGCCATAGGGTGCACCGGCGGAAATAGATCTCAGTATTTCCCCTTTCTTAGTTCAAGTCTCTTCCTTCTTTTTTTTCCTCTTTTTTTTATACTCTCAAACTCTGCGCCTTGTATGCATTTATTTATATAACGCCATTGATGGAACGTCTAGACGATGAATGTACATTAATGAATCAGTCTTTCTCCCCGGATCTTTGAAAAGATCTCCCTCTTTATCGAAAAAATCAGTTTAGGTGGTAACGATAATTGTTTAGAATATTAATAGAATTGTGAAGAATATTAGTACAATAACTAAATACTATTAATAGAAGACATAAAACAATTCTAAAGTATTAAAATTAATGGGAGTCTATTCTAATTAATACATATTTATTATTGTTTTCGTCTTTTATTTTTTCTTCCTGGGGAAAATTGATATTAATGACTTTTCTTTTTTGCAGTTTTGGTTTATCGGATCTTCACGGCGATGGTAGATTACATCCGAAATCGGGTCCAGGTCGTCCCAGTGGATTTGGTTTTGAATTGACATTTCGATTGGTGCGAGAACGTGGCGAAACGACACCGCCAACATGGCCTGCGAATGTAATGCAGCAATTAGCGAAATATGTCTTTAATTCTAGTAATATGTTATTGCCGGGCGATCACGTCTCTTGGCATGCAGCACTCGACAATGGAAATGGTCGAATTACGCAAATTTTAATGGGCAAAGATCCACAATTACCATCGTCAGCCACCACTCCTTATGGAGAAGTAAGTTTCTATTTTCTACATTCACGAGAATGTAAATATTGTAATTTAAAATTGTTTTGCTTTTTTAAATTACATTTTTCTACATTCTCATAAAAAATGAGAAAGTCTTGGATTTGTGCGATTTTTTTTGTTTACAAATGTAAATATTTTCTCTTTTAGGTTTCATTTGTACAAATTATTGGCGTGACGTCCGAGGAATTACAGGCAGCGCAACATTGGAACGGTTTGGGTGTCGTTAATCTTTTAAAAACTTCAAGTGGCTGCGGACCTTGGCTCTTGACTGATATGAGAAGAATTCACTCGATAATGGACGAGGATCCATCGGCGGCGGTTAAAATTCAAAACGGAATCGAGAGAGAAGGCTCGAATCTTAGTGGCGTTTCAGCGAAATGTTGGTCAGTTTTCTTTCCAACAAACAATCAATTTCACTTTAGAAAATTCTTTTTCATATTTTATTTTTTTAAATTTGCAACTACTGAAATTTTATACTTCTAATTTTACAATAACTCGGTTCTAATTCTTTAAATTTTACAATAATTTGAATTTTTCTACTAATCTACAATAGTTCGGATTTTATGCTTTGAATTTTACAATAATTCGGATCTAAATCTTTAAATTTTACAATAATTTGGATTTTTCCACTAATTTACAATAGTTCGGATTTTATTCTCTGAATTTTACAATAATTCGAATTTTTATTCTTTTAATTTCATAAAAATTCGAAATTTATTCTTTTAATTTTACAATAAATTGCAAAATGGATAATTTAGGTGAAGTGTGAGAGAATAAATTTTACTTTATTTCAGGTGGGTGCAAATCTCCGGAGACAAAAGCAGAGAAAGATATCGAGAGATAAGAGAAGATTCTGACGATGAAGAGGACGTAAAACCAGTTGTAAAAGCTGAAAGATTATCGCCAACGGAAAACGATGGACAATCGACGGATGAAAACGGTGTCAAAACACTTCCTGGTCTTCATTTGACTTTTAATTTGGAGGCTGGAAGTTTATTACCATTAGCAATAAAGTAATCAATTTTTATCCTAAAGAAAGTTTAATTTACTTGTATATTCTTTTATTTTTTGTTTCAAGAATTTTTTTTTTCGTTTTTGATTAAAAAATGATTTCTCCTTTTGCAGAGGACGTGTAATGCATGGTCGACATTTCACGTTTAAATCTATTTTATCGCACGCTGCGGTTACAATCGTTGCACCTTCCGTCACAGGAACGTTAGTCACAAAAGACAAACCTTACGTCGTCCAGGGACCGTGGTTGCAAGTTTTATTACCCGAGAATTTGGCCGAAAGAATGTCGTACGAGTTTCAAATCCTAAACGTGCCTTCACAAGTTAGTATTCTCATTAAATATTTAAATGTTCCTTATTTTTCTTTCACTTGTTTTTATTTCTCTCGTATAGTAACTTTGTAAATTGAATTCGAAATTGGAAGAATTTTATTATATGTTCGTTAAATTTAAATAATTTTAAATATTAGTTGAAAAATTTATTTCAATAATCAAAATTTATGTATTTTCTGATGTTATCAGAATTTTATTTTATTTAGAAAAATAATTTCCCCCGTAATTTTTTTCAGATACAGCTTCCAAAAACGTTTTCCTGGCCGGAACATAATCTCGCCATAACAATAGTAAATGATTAACATTAAACGCTCCGTCGATTCATCGATCATTCATCATTTCAAAACAAGAAAAAAAAATCCTGTAAGTTTTTTCTCTACTCTTCCTATCGCAGTGTCTGAATTTTAAACTTTTACCACAACGACAATAATAGATAATTCCAAAAATATTCGAAATCATTGATGAATAATGTATTTTGAATTATTAGAATTAGATAGTTAATTTTATTCACAATTTTCTTCGTTTCTTACTTACAAGAATGGAATGAGTTTAATTTCTCTTCGTGCAGCTACGTTAATTTTTCTTTCTTTCATGTTATAATGACATATCAAGTAATTTAGTTAACTTATTATTATAATTGATTGCAATCAATTGAAAACAACTAACAAGTAAGATAATTCGAATTAGTACAAGTTCGTTACTAATCAACTTTGCACAATTAAGATTTGGAAAATAATTTTGAAATTTTGATTCGTAATGAATGTTAGTTATTTAATTTTGTACATAGTCATTAATAGATAAAAACAAAGCGAATTACGTATTTATATTTTATATATATACTTTGTTATAAATAAATGAATGAAAGTTTTAAATCATTTTTCGAAGTATTGTTAATTTTAGTATTTATTTCATTTCATTTAATTAAATTTAATTTTATTTAATTTCATTTAATTTCAATTATTATTATTGATATTATTTTTATTAATCTTCTATTCAATAGAATAGAAGTGAAAAGAAAACACGTTTCACTTTTCAATTAAAGAGAAAAAATGATAAAAAAAAGAGTTGAAAATAAGACAAAAACTTTATTTGCAAAACAGTTACAACAATGGACAAAGAGACATTTACAGTTTCTTGACTCACTTTGCGTTTTGTTGCGCTGAAATAATTAAATAAAACATTTAAGAAAAATTAGTTTAAGAAGATTTCTATTCTGTTTGTTTAATTTAAAAGATCTCTTTAAGTTTTTATTTAGGAGAATAACAATTTTTCGGCTATTTTACCAAATAATCAAGAAGGTGAATTGAAGCGTCGTCGACCTCGTCTTCGATTTAAACCCCTCCGTTTCGTTGCTCGTCTTGGAGCACAGCATTCCTCTAATTTCATACTACCAGCAGAGCACCCCAGTGAGTCCGATTTTGCAAGTGGATTGAACAAGGAAAAGCCAGAATTCTGAAATTGAACGGTATGTCATTGAGGCCGATTAGTACATTAGTTTAATTAACGACAATACTCAATAGCGTCGACAACGAGCGATTGAGAGTATTAACGGAAGTCTTTTCTTCTTTCTGAATATTTTTTTCCCTCCTTCAGTTAATAATTATATTAAGTGTAATTACTTTAGGAAATAGAGAAAAATTGCAAAAAAGAAAAAGAAGAAGTGTAAATTTTTACAAATTACGAAGAAAAATCTTTGTTCTTGTGTTGAAAGAAAAGTGTCACTCCCCGTCTTGTTTAGTGGAAAAAACAAATTGCCACAATTTGCTGAAATTGCATTTTGTAGAATGACTAGCGTATATATAACAACAAAAGGTATGAAAATCTTTGTTAAAATTTTTGTTTCCAATTTTTTTGAATTTAAATTATATCCAAAAGTTAGCTTTATGGCAAAATGTAAACAAAGCATGAAAACGTTTTGTTTTGATAAATATTTCGTTTGTCGTACTTGACAATTTGAAAAATAGCAAGTTAACTAATAGAATATAGAAAATAAATTCAATTAAATATTGATGATACAATTTTATTCAATATTTTATTTTTTATTCTATTTTTCACTAATTTTTATTTAATTTTTTGTTCTATTCTTTTTTTTGGAGCAAAAAATTGGTAATTTAAATTGAATGAAAATTTTTGGCATAGTATATTTAATACAAGAACCAGATAACTCAATGGAATGTTTTGAATGTTTTGAGAGAGCATTCCTGTAATTAATGGATCGTGTGAGTTACCTGGTTTTTGTGTCAGATTTTTCGTTTTGGGTTCGAAGCAATTACAGACTCGAGAATATCGTGAGCGTGAGATGATTACGAGGAACGCTTTGTAAAAATTCTGAAATCCTCTTTTTTTTCTCTCTTCGCTCGAGGTCGCTAGAAAATCAGAATTTCATTTCTTCAACGAAAATTCTATACACTGTATGTAAATTTTTATTTTTCATTTCAATTATTTCAGATAAATTAATTTGAAACAAGAATTTTGCGGATAAAAGTGGAAAATGAAAATAGAAAACAAAAAAAATTTGTGGAGTGCAAAAAAGAATTAATTGATTGTAAATATTTAATAATTATTTATTAACTATTTATTTATTTATTAATTATTCTGTTACAATTATTTCATTGAGATATAAAAATCTCTTTTTCAGAAAGAAATGTATTTTTTTTTTTTTTGAATTGAAAATAATGATTCTCTAATTTTCTAGCGACTTGTAAATTTTTGAAGTATTTTTTTATTTTTGCCTAATTCTACGAGACAAATAATTATCATACCTGATTTAGAATGCTGATAACAACTTTAATAGCTCCCAACCATAATAAAACGACGATGCAAGCGGAGGCAAAATCCTCAACATCGTCACATGTAATACTTCCAATGACATTAACAATTCCTTGAAAGACATTGGCAAATGTTTGCATCGCTTCGATGCATAAATCGCGTAGAAAGCAAATCACCTGAAATAGGAGATTCATCAGGACAATTATCAGTTCCAGTGTTCTTGTGAGAAATTCGAGAAATATGTCCACAAGTAATTCAATTGTGTCCCAAAACCAGCTGACAATGCCCATGAGAAAATCCAAAAATTGATCGAAAACATTGTAAATACTTGGACCCCTCATTTTAAACAGTGTTTTTAATTTTCAAAAGAAAAAATCGTGAAAAATTTTGTGACAATATAATTTGGAAACATTGTAGAATGACAGGTCTCATAGTCTGAATAGCGGAATAATTATATATTTGACAGGAAACAAATGATTCTTGAAAATCCACCTTCATGGTGAAGACTTTATTTATTTATTATTGTATTAGTTTTTAATTTTATTGTTATTATTTTTATTATTTCTAATTGATAGTAAATTTTGCTTAATTATTTTAGGAAAAGTAGAAAAATAACTCTCGTCTTGTTTGGATGAATGGAATTTCTATACTTTTTTTTTAATTCGATACAATATCTGACTTTTTTTTACTACTACATTCCATTTTTTTAAATTGAAAATAAAGAAAGAAAGAAACTAATTCTTCTTTCGGGAAATTGACAATAAATATACTTCCTATTTCGAATACAATTTTTTATTCAATTAGCAAAAATTGTGTATAACGGAAATTTTAACCAGTTTTAACACTATTTATACATAATCAGTTTAAAACTTAACAATTTATTTTGCAATCTATTTTGCAATTATAATAATATATTTTTTTATTTTCTCTAATATTTTTTTTTCTATAATAATATTCTTTTTCCTAGTTCTAAAATATAAGACTTTTATAACAGACTTTGAAATATTTTTCTTTTTAAAAATATACGTAAAAAATGAAGGCACAATTTTTTTTCTCCTTGTAAAAAAATGAACACAGTGAGTGAACACATTGAAAAATAGTATATATAACATTTTTTTGTTTAAATCTTCGAATTAAAGGTAAAGAATTTTTTTTCCAATTTTCATTTTTGGATTTAGAATAAGTCGATCACAGTAAGATTAAAAATTATGGTGTTCGTTGAGATATATATAACAAAAAGAATTTTTCTTTTAACATTATGGCTAAAGAGATTTAATTTAAAAATATTCTAGAGTGAGGAAGGATATTAAAAGAAGAATTGTTGGTTTTAAATTTCGAGTAGATAGATTACAAGCGTCAGCATCACTACACGATTGAACGCAACCTTTGACGTATCTGAAAGAAATTTTTTCGTTTTAATTTGTATAAATAATTTATTGAAAATTTTAATTTTTTTGGTGAAAAAAAAATTGAGGAAAAAGAAGGTAAAATTAAGAATTAAAATATCAGGGAAAATAAAATGGACAAAAAGTTTCAATGGGAGGAAAAAACTCACTTATTATCGAAATAAAATCCTCCACAGTGGGACATTCGTATTAATTCGGAATCTGTTGTCAATGTACCACTGTCTAAAGCACAGCTTCTAATTGTTAATGACACGCCAGAGTCGTCTGTAATTTTTATTAATAAAGCGAATTAAATTTATTAAAATTAAAAATAAAAAAATCTCTGTTAAAATTAACTGTTCTTTTATGACATATTTGTATATACAATAATTTATTATATAATTAAATATTTTAAATTCTTTTTATATGCAATTCTTTTTTTTATAATTATGTGCTTTTTTGCCTACCTAATTATTATTTTCATTAGAATCAATAATAAGTTGTTAATTAATTATTAATCAATAATTAATAAATTATTCAATTTATACAATCGATTAGGAAATTTACTAGAAAATTAGTTATCCTAATTAACTGTTCTAATTAATTCGGAATATAAATAAATTTAATTTTCAAATATTAATTTTTAATTTAATAAATTTATTGTTTCTAATTATTAAATATTTTAATAAATTTTAATAAATTATATTTAAAAACTTATAAATTATAATGCAACTGGCTTTATAAAATTAGCTGTTACATATAATAATTATAAATTAATAATTATATAATTAATTGTTATAATTATTAAAATTGGCTTTTTTGAAAAAGGTTTTTTTTTCTTTTATAATTTAAATTTTACTTACAGTAAATTCCCGCTATTTTTACGCAAGCGGTTGCAGGGAAGAGACCATCACGATTTTTACGACCCCCTAAACAAGGGGACTCTAGAAATTCCAAGCTTCCATTATTATGAAATGGGTCATCACAGGGTTTGTTATCTCCTCCAATAGAAACACATTTGAAGCAATCCAAAGCATTGCCTGAAATTCAATCGAAAATCAATTGTCAACTAATTTAAGTAAAATTACTCAGAACTTCATAATAATAGTAATTATAACAATAATAATAAGAATTTGCTAATTATTTCACTTTGAATTAATTGTTAGTAATAGATAATAATAATTGTTATTTCCAAGATTCTCTATGAAAAAAGAAATTTTAATATTAATAAAAATGATTTATAAATTAATATTAAACACTATTATTTTTAATACTATTATTATTACTATTAATATTATTATTATTATTATTATTATTATTAACATTGATATTATTATAAATATTCATATATTATATATTTTATTTTTAAGTACAATTATTATTTTTTGAAAAACTCACCCCCACGTGGAATTTCAATAAGAATTAGAATAAATAAACTCAGGCAGTATTTAGAATTAAATTTACTCATTTTCTTTCTTATACTATTTATTTAATAATTAATTAAATATATTTTTATAAGGAGGAAGAATTGGCTTTTTTCTCTATATTTTTTTTTCTTTGAATCACTATATTACAATGATCACAATTTATAGATTGACGTAAATGTTTTATTGTTAACTAAATTTAGTAATTTTCCGGGAAAAATTGGCATTTTTTTTTCTGAAGTGGAACAACGAGTATCATCGAACAAACAAAGTGGAGCTCGTCGATGTTGAGGATGTTGTGATTATAAGTAACCAAGGGAACTTGTATACACGACAATAATATATATGGGCAATTCCACGTGAGATTTACCTGTGATCAGTAAAATTCGATTGAATAAAGGCATTTTTTCTTAATCTTTATATAGAAAAATAGGAAATACGCTTTTTTTCATTTTTTCTTTAATTGACAAAATTTTCGAGTTATGAATTTTCGAAATTTTTTATTTTTAAAAGTAGGTCTATTTTCAATAGCTTAAAAGTCTGAAAATATTGAGTTTAGAAAAAAAGTTGGCAAAGAATTAGTTTTTGTTTCCATTCGATTTTTAGGAAATGTGAGAAAAATTTTTTTTATGTAAATAAGTTACTTTTTTTTAATCTTTTGACTCGAATTTTTAACTCGAGAATTTTGGCAATTAAACAAAAATAAAAAAATACGTATTTCTTATTTTTCTGCAAAGATTAAGAAAAAAAATATTTTTAATCGAATTTTAATGGTCATAGGTAAATCTCACGTGGAATTGCTCATGTACTCAACAATAATATTTTTGCCACTTTGTATATAGTGTCTAATAGTTTAATATAGAAGATTAAAATTAAATTTTAATACACAAAAAAAACATTTAACTGGAACACCGATAACTTTCGCTGAAATAGCAAAAGAATTCGTTGCAATAACTAAAAATTTTGCTAATATAGTGAAATTTTTAGTTGTTCCAGGTGAAGAATTTTTTTCGTGTATATTAATTAGTTAATTCGTTACTATTAAAATATACATACGATATTTTATTAATTAATTTACATTAAAATTTAAGTGAAAATTTTAATTGCAGTTCATAAGCAAAAATTTTTGTTTCAATCAATAAATATTGATTGAAACAAAAATTATTCTTTGAGAATTAATGAATCGTTAATAATAATTAATTATATTACGAAAGGTGTTAAATTTCTCATTAGGGAGAATATTAGAAAATTTCCAATATAATAGGAAATTAATTTTTATTTTTGCCATTCACGAATAAAAGAACAGTAAAAATATTAAATAAATTAATATTGTTCGAAATAAATTTTATTTTTTCCCCAATATTTATTGTAACCATGAAAAAAATTTTATTTAACAATAAAAATTAATTAAATCAGTAAAATTTTGATTTTTCCATTCAGTATTAATAATATCTATGATATTGTAATAAATAAAAATATAAATAAACATTTACAAGTAATAATATTAAAAAATTTTTAATAATATTTTTTTTTAATTTTACTGCAAGCTTAAAATTTGCGAAATAAATTTTAAAAAAATTGTTTACTTTCATGATAATAATTAAAGTTTATTGAAACACCCGTTAGACAAGGATTAGGATCGCGTGATTCTCTTTTCATTTAAAGAGAAAAAAGAAAAATAATAACAAAAAGAAAAACAAAAAAAAAACTCCTCTTGCATACTAATATATCACGCAAAGATAATTTCCATGCACATTACTTTTGTGCATTATGGAATTAAAATTGATGAAAATGTATACTTTCTCCGAAAAAAATAAAATTCCATGGAATTAAAATTATTTTCTCGGTTTTTGCTGAAATTTGTATATACACTTTATAATTATATTCTAGTTTTGATTAATTATAATTTTTCATCATCATTTCTTTTCTTCTAAACAATTTTTTTTATGGAAAAAAGTATAAAAAAGAAAAAAATTGATGAAATTGATGATATCATTTTCTTCATTTTTTTCTCATCATTTGTTGCTTATATTTAAATAAATATGTTATTTTTAATTATTTATATAATATATAAAAATTGTAAGAAAATAAATTGTTCTGTGTCCTTTTTTACATAAAAAGTAATAAAAACAGAAAAAATTGATGAAATTGATGATAACAACATTTTTTCTATTTTTACTATTTTTGACGAAATTTGCCGCTTCTTTAATTAAATACTTTTATTTCAAACTATCAATATTTTATAATTAATAAAAAACAATACAAATAACGAAAAAATTGCTCTTTTTCTTCCTTTATACAAAAAATTGATGATATTGATAAAATCAGTTTTTAAATTATTTTTTGTCATAATTTTCCGCTAATTTAAATACATATTTTTATTTTAAATTATTATAATAATATAAAAAAAATTGATTTGAAACCTTTTTTTATATAAAAAATAATAATAACAGAAAAATTGATGATAAGAACATTTTTCCTATTTTTGACAAAATTTGCTGCTTTTTTAATTAAATACTTTTATTTCAAAACTATCAATATTTTATAGTTTATAAAAAACATTACGAATAACGAAAAATTGCTCTTCTTTTTTTCTACAAAAAATTGATGAAATTGATCAAAAAAAATTTTTAATTATTATTTGTCATAGTTCTTTGCTAATTTAATTAAATATTTTTATTTTAAATTATTATAATAATACAAAAATAATTATATGAAAAAAATTTTGTCGATAATTTAATTAAATACTTTTTTTTAAATCACTAATATATTGTTAATATATTTTTTGTAAAAGATTCTAAAGAAGGAAAAAAATTGATGAAAATGATGATATCATCAGTTTCATCAATTTTATTATTTTTTATCATTTTTTGTTACACATCTGCTGGAATATTTGAATTTTAAATTATTAATAATTTAATAGTTAATATTAATATTAATATCAATTAATAATTAATAAATTAATATTAAATAATATTTACTAAATAAAATATTAAATACTGGACTAATTCGATTAATTCGGAAATTAATTATAAATTTACTTATTAATCTTTTTCGAATATTTTCTTTCTAAAACAATAATTCGAATGTTTGAAACACACTACATTGCTTTTAGAAACTAAATTTATAAAAAAAAGATAATTAATTATTTTTTAAGAGTTAATTAACTATTGAAGAAGATCAATGTAAAAGCGAAAGGGTTTGAATTAAAGCGCCACGCGCATGCTCAATTAATGTCAGCCAATCATCTTGCTGGCAGCAGCCGTGTACACACATCTTTGCTGTCGCAAACTCACGCACCAGAAAACACTGCGTTTTAATGTGATATGTGTTTGACGAAAATGTCTCGATTTTTGGATTATTTATGTTTATCATTATTGTTTGCGTGAAAGCACGTGCATCGCGTGTTATTCGCGTTCCTGACATTTTCCAAATTGACAATGGGCCAATCCTCCAGTAAGAGCAGTACCGGTCAAAGTGGTGAGTAAAAAAAGAATTCTCTCTCTTTTTTTTTTACTTTTTTCTCTTATTTTTTATCATCTCTAAATGAACGAGAATTGCTTAGCGACAATTCTGACAGATTATTTAATTGACATATGCCAATTGACAGTAATTCTATTTATTTCCCAGTGTCGATAAAAATTGACCTCATTTTCTTTTTTTTATTAAAAGCGAGCTTTGATTATTTCCTTACATGTCCCCTCTCACCCCACTAGACATCTATTGATTACATGAAAATTCATTGATGATTTTGTTGATGACACGTTTTTGAGGTTAAGTTTTTGTATTTTTAGACATGAAAGTCGATTAATTTTCTTCTTTCCTAATAAGTGATAGTTGTTTTATTAGATGTTTTTATGGGGGTGACAATATAAACATTAGTCTATATAGGTTATGTTTCTCTTGTCATTTAGAAGTGGAAATTAAAAATTAAAGGGATAAAATATTATGAATGTTTTCCATAGTGTTCGAATTGTGAGAATAAATATAATTGAGTTCTTCAAAATTTTTTTTCTGTGAATTTTTGCCTTTTTTTCTTGGGTTTTCTCACGGTGTGAAGGTGTAGATGAGTCTTTAGGGAAATTTTTTTCATAGGAGACATTGATCTTGAAATGTAAATAAAAGGATTGACACCTGTTACTTCTACTTGTTCTTCTTTACTCTTTTTTTCATTCTCTGTTTCTCTTATTCCAGATTAATTAGGACTTGCTATTCAGTTCTGTTGTAGGAGAAAATCCTTGGTAATTTCGATAATTAAATGTCGATTTTGACAAAAATTTGAATACGACTGTCTTACATAACATTGTCTTTGTTATACAACGCTGATTGTTTTTTTTTAATTAGTAAGCGATATTATATTTACGTAGTATTTTCGAATATAAACATAATAAATGTAGAACATTTTCATAGAACATTTTCTTTAAATAAATATTGAATTCATTGTTTTTTAAAATCAGTAAATAATTGTATAAATTAATAAATAATAATTTTTATAGGATAAAAATCATAATTACTGGGATTTTATAATAATTTATTCAATATAATGTTTATTTCATTAAAATTATTAATTAAACATAATTTTATTATACTTGAGTCTAAATTTTCGTCACTTTGTCAATAATACTTTTTATTTGGCTAATAATTATTATTATTGTTATTACTATTATTATGTATTACTAATTGTAATAATTTAATTTAATTTTATTTTAATTGTTACAATAATTAATTTTTTATTATTTTATTGTACGAAGATTGTAATTTATTTTGCTTCTACAAGCAATTTTTAATATTAAATCCTTTGTTATAATAATTTATTATTTTTTATTATTTTATATTACTCATTATTTTATTATACGAACGTAGGACTTTATTTTTAATTTCACAGATTGTAAGGGGAATTAAATTTTCTTTCTGGATATTTAAGTGAATAATTTATTGTCGAGAATTTTATGAATGGATGTTAAGAGTTGGTACAAGGAAAGAATTTTATTTTTAGCCATTTGATTGCCTAATCATCTGGTATTTTTATTTTCTTCGCAGAAAGTAATCACGAAAAAAGTTGGTTTCTTACAGTTTTCTGTTTTACCTTTTGCCTCAAGTAAAATAAATTAACCGGAACGACCTCTTTCTGTGCTTATTGGTAATACGATGTCTGAACTGTTTTGTTGGTAATATATTTAATTTAAAATAATTTATTTAGAAAAATTAATTTTAAATAATTTATTTAGGAAAATTAATTTTAAATAATTTATTTTGAAAATTTAATTGAGAAACAATTTATTTCAAACAGTTTATTGAGAGCAATTAATTTTTTTAATTTTTATACTAAATTTTTAATAAGATATTTAGAACAATTTATGTTGTTAAATTTTTTACTAGATTTATAATAATTTATTGAAAACAATTTATTTCTAAATAATTTACGGAAACTACATTTTTTTTAAACTTTTAAAAACTTTTTTATTTATTTTGATTATTACCAAATGAATGAATGAATGAAACAATTTTAATTTTAAGTTTACAAAAATTGTTAATATTAAAATTGAAATTAATTAAAAATTTGATTATTTGGCGGTAATTGTATGATTACATTGAAAATTATGCAAGTATTGTTTATAAAACCACAGGAAAGTGCGTTCATTAAATTATTGGTAAATTACAGTGTAACAAAATTTATTAATTTTGCAATTTTAATAAAATAAGAGATAATTATTAACAAAAAAAATATTTATGATTTATTTACTTGCCATAAATATTTGTGCCTTGATAAAAATTTATTTGTTTTAAATAAACAATGGCATTTTATCAAATTAATACTTATTACTTCTTTCAAAAAATGTTTATTTGAATCAATTAAATGAAAGTTACTTCAAATACTGAAATTATTGATTCAAATTCCAATACAAATTATTACTTGATTTCAATAAAAATTATTTGATTCAACTAAATATTTATTTGATATAATGAATTTTTATTTGAATTTTATATAATTTTTATTGGAATTAAATAAATTCCTTTTAACTGTAATTTATTTAATTACCACAATTATATTTATCAAACATCTATTATTGTACCAAATAATTGTAATAATTGTACAAACAATAATTTTTTGTTAATTTTTAAACTAAATAAGTATTTATATTTAAAACCATCAAACATGATTATGTAGAAATAAATATTTTGCTAATAATCAATAATTGTGAAATATTTTCAAGAAAAGTGTTCAATTTTTTTCTTTATTTTTATTATTTTCAGTCGTTATTTTACTATGTTATTTTAATTTTTGTAATTATGTAATTTTAATTTAACTAAAATAATTATTTAAAATTATTGTTCAATCATCAGGCACTAAGAAATAAATATAAGAATCGATATAAATTAAAATTAACAATATATTGTTAATTAACAGTTATTAAAGTCAACAACTGTGAATGTTAAATTAACAATAATTTTCCACTTCAGTATAATACTTTGTCCAAATATTTATGCACTAAAAAATTTTTTGTTCAATATTTAAAACTTGGTCGAAATAGTTTATTTGTTGTGAAATAATAATTTTCTTTGGTATTGTTTTAATTGTTTAAAAAAGAAAAAAGAAAAGTTATAATTTATTAAGTGTTCATTTTAATTTTATACTCCTAAATTTCTGAATACTTAAATGAACGGAATTTATTTACTTTTTCTTCAAATACAAGTTGCATTTACAATAATTCTGCAAAAAAAAATTTATAAAGTTTTTAAATATTTAGGTCTAAGTTATTTTTAAATTTTATTAAATAAAATAATAAAGAAGAATAATTTTTAAAATTGTTTTTAAACAATGATATTTCGTATATTTGGTCGTTAAAATGAATACGATTTTTGTTGATATAATTATTTTCAAAAATTACTTAAGGCAGTAAAAATGTAAAACTTAAACTAAATATTTAAAAATGATGAATTATTGTTTTGATACGTAACGTAACATTTAGTAATAAAATATTAATTTGTCGAAAAAATAATTAAATTTCATTCCTTTGAACGTTCAAATAAAAAATAAAAAGTAAAAAATTAGTGCAATTGAAAAAAAAAATTATTTGATTCAAACAATCGATTACGGAAAATTTAAGTTATTTTTTATATAAATAAAAGTTAATTTAACTGTACTATTTCGTTCACGGAAAAAAAACAAGTGGAACAGCGATAACTTTCGCTGAAATAGCGAAAGTATTCGTTGCAGTAACTGAAAATTTCGCTAATATAGTAAAATTTGTTGTTATTCCAGGTGCAGATTTTTTTTCGTGTTTATTATCAAGTATTTTAGAAATAAAATATTAATATTTGAATTACTGACTGACTTTTTACTATTAACTAATTTTATTTATGACTTATATTGTTGATTGCCAACGATAGAGTAATAATAATAAAACTAATAATAATAAGCAAATAAAATAATTCTACTTGAATGCCTTCGTTTTCTATCTGCCAGATTTAGCATCGAATTTGAAAAAGAATTTTAAAAAGTAAAAATTTACTTATATATATATACGTGCGTAGAATAAAAGTTTTTGCCAACATGTGTTGAGTTTCTTTTTTTTTTCATAAAATTTAACGACTTGGAATTTAGTTGAATTTGTGCGCAGATGAAATTACCGCGCATGTGTTGAACACGTGTTTAGAGAATTTTCGAAGATTTGCGACTCTACCTGACACCCTTGTTTCTTTTATTCGTTATGTATATACTCTATTGCTGATTATCCTCTTTTGGCCATAGTCTGGTGTATATTTGGCAAAAATTTACCTGAATCCACTATGAGAACAAATCTCTCTCTCTCTCTCCAGATGTAATGAGAAATAAAAGGCAAGAATATTGTAGCTTAAAAGAAACTTTTTCCACATCTGGATTTGTTTTGACCAAATGTCAGTGATCCTCAAGAGTTTGTCTTCATTCTTCTAGCGTGAAATTTTTTTCTTCTTCAATTTTTTTTTTGTATTAACAGAAAAGAGAAACAGTTTGCTTTAACAGAAAAGAGAAACATTCTGCTTTAATAGAAGGAGAGAAACATTCTGCTTGAACTGTTTGTAACAGATTTTAATGTTAGGGACACTTTTATATATAAGGTTTTTATTATATGATATGACGAGTTGTATATTGTTTTGGCCGGGAAAGGAAAATTTTGGTGTAACCTTCCTTTTTGGAGAAGAGAAGTCTTTATGGTGCTTCGAATTTTTTGAGACTTTTGAACTTAATGTGATACTACTGGGCTTGCAAGATGGTTTTCGTATAGCGCTCTCCGCAAGTGTATAGATATATGTCTTAAGGCTTAGCATGGGCCACAGATGTTATTGTCATATGGCAGACACGGGTTTAAGTTCGGCCCCCCCTTTACAAAACCGCGATGCACAGTGGTAAGAATAGTTAATTGTCTGTGCATCGGTCATGGGATTTTTGAAAGTCACTCTTCTACATGTGAAATAGTTAATATTTAATAATTCTCCAAAGTTTGTGCGTTTTTCACTACTTGAACATATGGTTTTCCATATTGTGCTCGTGCTTTTTTTTTTTTAATAAAGCATCTGAGGGGTTAATGTTGTTTACTTACAAAATTAAATGTTTCTTTGTCTTCGATTTCTTTGTCTTTGTTTCCTCATGAACGAGAGCCTTTGTACTTCATATGTAAAGAAGTATCTCTGTTTAGGCTATACAAAATGCAGAAAGAAAAAATCTTTATAATGTATTTTCTTATATTCTCGAAACCGTGGTTCGAATAGCACAGTTTTCTCCAAAAAGGGGTTCAAGTTGCCAAAATTATAAAACCTTTGTTTCGATTTTAACCCTAAAATCAGTTCTGATTTTAGGATTTCTTTTCGTTTTTTAATCTCTTCAAGTCGATTGCAAAAATGGAAACAGTTTTTGGTCGACTTAATAGAAAGTGAAAGAAAATTTTCAAAATACAATCCGAAAAAAAGTTTGTAACGGATGTGACCTTTTATAACTGCATTTCCGATCATATTTATGATGTGTCGGTTCGGATATAGAGAGAGAGACAGAATTCTACCTGTTCGGGATTATATACCTTTAAATCGAATGACCTCGCTCTTTTTCTCATTTTATATTATACATACGAAGATATAAAGAAGTTCGCCCCCATCCTAAGCATATACTTTTTAAAAATCCATCAAGAAAAATTGTACAATGAGCCCTTCCTGTAGAGATAAACAGGAAAAGTCCTTTTAAAGGATGACCCGAAACTCCCCTACATACAGAAACTGACAAATCTATTTATATTGCGCATGCATCGTAAAAATTTCTCCTCCACTTTTTGATAGTTTGATTGCATAACGTATATGCTTTAGATTCGGTTTTTAAATTCAGGTATACAGAATATGCAAAATCCGCAAGGATGAAGATCAGCTGTTCACATGTGGACTCTAGTTTAAAATTTCCCACACCGAATGATAATTCATTTCTCTTACATAAGAATAGCTCTTTAAATCTGAATTTACCATAAAAATAAATACTGAGAATGAATAGTTGGCGAAAATTTTATGGTCTTTCCCTTTTGGATTCACAACCATTTTAGAAAAGATCGAACAATGTTCTGTATTTTGAATACATTGCTATTAATTTTTGTTGTTGTAATTATTGATTGTTTTAGTTATAGTTTTCCTAAATGATTGAACTGATTGAAAATGAAGCTGAAAACATAAAAATTGTGGCAATATTTGCAGCTATGGGAGAAAATCAAGGAAGTTTTTTGAGAATTAGGCTCTCGGCCAGATTTCAGATCAGAAATGCATTCGTGGCCTATAGTGGAATATGTATATGTATTTAAGCTTTGAAATTGAATTTCCAGAGAGTCATTAGACTTGTGTGAAGTGAGTCTCGTGCGTCACGAGACTGGGGTCGTTGATGTTTGCGAATACGTTTTGCCGTTTCCTATGTCGAGTTTTCGCGCGTCTCCAAGATAGTATATACTGCGGCGTATAGAGTACACCTTCTGATATAAATATATATGCGAGAATTAGGTCGCTGCCCTGTCCTGCTGCGTTAGCACTATCCGTCTACGCACGCGAAAAATCTTTGAAAATCTTTGTCTGCATGTGCATTTCACTTTCAAGTGAATACCGGAAACAATCCTATCTATATATGCAGAATTTGGATAATAATTTTACACTCTATTAAAAATTTCACTCCAATTTTACACCGAAAAGATTGATTCAATGATGTTGGCACATTGGAAAAGTTTTTAGCCAATTTGTATTCAAAACAATAACAATTTCCATCTTTCGGTGTTAAGTTGTACTCTGATTTTTAACGGTGTTGAAACTTTTCTTTATTTCTACTTTCTGCGTCTGAATTAAGACACTTTTGATCAATTAAATAGTGTCGATTCGTTTATTAAACAAATACCGTTTTTACTAATTTTTAGCCAAAAGCTACTTATTCTTAATAGTCGTTTCTACCAATAGTCAAAAGAACTGAATTACTTTAGTAAACATTACTAATTGCAATGCGCTCCCAAAAGGTACCCTAACAAACGATTTCTAATTTTCGATACAAAATATTTGAATCAGGTGTGTAAAAATTATTTGAATCACAGTAAATCACAGTGAATCACATTAAAGTGAGGTATTAAAAGTGTTGCAGATTAAATTAACACCAAAAAAGATTAAAATAATCAATTTTGGTGTTATTTTTTACAATTAATGAAATTTTAGTTTATTAAATTATTTTATAACTATAAAACATGAAGATATCGATAACTCCAAGTTTTTGACTCGAAGTGGTGGATTTCTTCATATTTTATAATAATTAAAGATGACCAAGTAATAAAATCATTATTTTATATTATAAGCATATTATACTTCTTCAAACTTATTATCATTACTTCAATTCAATTATTATTTTTAAAAATTTTTAACTACAATTTTACTTTGTATCTATTATTTTTAATAATAATTAATTAATCGATTTCACGAAATTTCAATTATTCCTAAATTGTTTAATTAACTGCATATTAGAAAATAAAAGCGTCAAATAATATTCTAAAAATTCAATTAAACTATTTGAAAAATATTAATTTCAAAATTCAATTATTTCCAAAAAGTTCACTCTATATTTCTTTTAATATTCAATTATAATCTAAAATTTCAACTGAAATTCATTTTTATGAAATGAAAATCAATTTTTATTGAAAAATTGTACAAGAATTTAATAATTTACATGCAAAAGAAAATAATTTATTGAATAATTGAATCTTTCTCAAAATTCAATTCTCATAAACAATTTTAGTAACAAATTTTTTAATAATTCAATTCTTTTACGAATTTTATTAAAACTTGCATGAACATAATTACTTTTTTCAAGGAATTCAATTATAATTGTATGAAAAATAATTGAAACGCTACGATGAGTTTTATGAGAATTTTCAAATTTATTCCTTTAAAATTAAATTTTACAAAATTTCAATTATTCGGTACTTCTGCAATTAAATATATATTGAAAAATGAAGACTTGAAATAGTTTAAAAAAAATCCTAATAAACTTTTAAAAAGAATTAATTCTACAGATTTTTTTGTCAAAAGTATGAAAAATTAAGAATTTCAATGATTTTAGTTGGCAACTTTTTCAAAATTTAATTATTTCTAAAGTTCCACGTTATAATACTTTTAATACTTAAGTTTAATGTAAAATTTTAACTGAAATTCATTTTTAAAACCATTTTTATGAGTAAATTCTACAAGAATTCAATTATTTAAATACAAAAATAAATAGTTTATTAATTTCATGTTTGTTGAAATTAAATTCTTATAAAAAATGTTATCAACAAATTTTATAAATCATTTAATTCTTTGGACGAATTTTAATAAGATTTTGAAGAATAATTACATTTTTCGAGGGATTTTATTAAAATTATATTAAAAATAATTTGAATTTTGCAATGAGTTGTACAATTCATGAAAATAATTGAATGTTTGCGTAGAATCGTATTCAAATTTTTTTTAATAATGGAAGTCTTTTGGAAAATTTTATTGAAAAAAATAGTAGATATTGAAAATTATGGAATTTTAGAAAACTTTTGCAAATAATTGAAATTTTGACAAGAATTTGATTAAAATGTTGTAAAATAATTGAATATTAGAGAAGAATTTTCTTATTTATAAAGAGAATTGAAGTTTTGACGAGAATTTTTAAGTTTTCGCAAAAAAAAAAAAAATCTGTCATTTTCTGCTGATTGTCGGCTGTGGTTACTTTTTATTAATTGTGAATTAAATTACTTTTCATTACCCGGATATTAATTGAAATTGTTCTAGTAGTAGGTAGCCTGCGACTTATTGAAAATAATTGAAATTTTGCCAGGAATTTGATTAAAATTTTGTAAAATAATTGAATATTAGAAAAGAATTTTATTATTTATAAAGAGAATTGAAATTTTGACGAGAATTTTCAAAAATTTTTGAACACAATTGAATTTAGTAACTATGTTGCTAAGTTAGTTAATAAGTTAGTAACTAAGTTAGTAATCAACTTACTATTTTCCCTGGTGAAGGTAAATTCGTTGAATTTTTACAAATCGTTGACTTTGGTGTTTTATTTAAAATAAAATTCCATTCATAATTAAAAATAACACCAAAATAGATTATTTTAATCCTTATTGGTGTTAATTCAATCCTAGAGGGTTTAAACTATTGTTGATTATTTTTATCGATTCTGGTGTTATTTTAACTCCTCACGTCTTACTGTGATCAGGTAAATATTTAGTTGCCAACGCAGTTGCTCTAAGGATATCAAATTATCCCAAAAAAATGTTTAAAAAGTTTCGGGTATCTTTTGATTCGTTTTTTGCCTCATATTCTTAGAAAAACTGTTAACAACTAAATTTATTTGAATTCAAATATTTTTCCCATTGTGAGTTAAAACATAAAAAATGTAAAAATCCCACTTTGTATTCAGATTTAAAGTGGTCGTTTTCATAAAATTTCTTTATATGTATATTAGAATTTTTCACAAACTTGCGCTTTGGGGAAATAAGACATACTTGTAAAGTAGGTCAAGTTGGCAGTATTTCTGACATTATATACAACTTTTTTTAGAGATGTGAAAAATTATAGTATAAATTTTTTTGCTCTATATGATTTATGTATATGTAATTTTGAAAACGCAGTTAAGTTCTTATAGACGAGAAGTATGTGTGACATTTTTGATTTATGTAAATTTTTCTTATTTGAATATATTGGTTTTTTCCTTGCTATATATTCCTTGTTGGGGGCGAATTTTTCGTCAGCTTTTAAAGCATTTTATGTAGAATGAAGCTTTAGGAATAGAGAAGCTCTGTCGCAAGAGGACGCTGGCCCCAAAGTGCTGAACACGGAAATGCTATATACACGAGTACAATCGTGAACATGCCACTTGGCTACAAAGATATAAGTTTCTGTATATACATTACACTGTGTCTGCTCCTCAAACAAACGTAAATGCATCTTTAGAAACGTGTGCTCTATTTTGGCTGAATGCAATTGTAGTTTAACATGATATGATGATGTTTAGGTCAAGTTTTTAAAATATTTTTAAGACGGATGATTAAAAAGAAAACATTTTGCAAACAAATTATTTTATTGGAGTAAATGTAATCTTTATTACACGTATTGATTTAATTATTTAATAAAATATTATTGAAAGAATTGGAAATATTGACGAATAATTTAAGATTCAATATAGAGAAGCAACTTTCCACCTGAGAACGCCAAGGTCACCAGTAGATGGCAGTTTGGTTGTTTCTTGGAATTTCTCCTGCCATCTAGTGGCGACCTTGGCGTTCTCAAGTGGAGAAATTATTTTATCCTTTCGAAAAGTTTTTTATAATTAAAAACATGTTATTGCAAAAAGAACCTTTTCCTATGGGCTAAAAGAAATAAATTGATTATTAGTCTATTATGAATGAAATAAATATTTTCTTGAAATAAATTATTTTTCTTCCAATCAGTTAATTGGTAGGATTTGAATAAAATACTGTGAAATTATTGATTAAAAAGTATTTGCTTTTGATTAAAAACTTCCTGATTCAAGTAAATATTTATTTAATATTAGACAAGTAATCGGTTATTTGAATCAAATAAATTTTTTCCCCCATTGTACAGAATACAGAGAAAAAATACTTTATAAACATATATTCTATAAAGTACATACCATAGTCAGTTTTATGTGTACAGAAATTCTGTTTTGTTTTTTGTGAGGATTCCTCGTAAATGAATAGCCTTCATTCACATAAAGGAACATTTGATTATAATGTAGATAATATCTTTTGTTGAATCACGCTCTTTATTAACATAGATGCGGGACTTTGGTTGTTACATTTGATAAATTGAATGATCGGCGCATAGGTCATGTGAAAGAAAGTCAATAAAATTTGGATTTGTGTTTTCTGTCATTTAAATTCTGTCTATTAATATATAACATGTATACACACATTTTGATGATAAATCCAATATTGAAAAAACATTCTTGGCATTTCAATGTCAAGATTATTCATTCATGCTGAAGATATTCTAATCTCCTTTCGAAATGTTCCGCTTGAATCTCATTTTTAAATATATTCTCGTTTACATTTTTGTGTTCGATTTAAATTAAAGTAATTTTTACAATAATTTATTTCGAAAGATTGAACAAGAACAATCTTGAACTCTTGAACTTTAAATTAACATATAATTGGATTTTGGAATGTATATTTTTGAATTAAAAATGAACGGAAGGAGGAAATTAATTTCTTTTGAAATTATGATTCTGATTTTTAATTCGAAATTAATAACTAATATTTTTAATTCAATGTCATTTTTTTAGTATCAAATGTCTATTAAAATTTGACCATTTTTGAAAAATTTTAATAAATCAAGTCTTTTTGAAATTGGTCAATATTTTTAATATATACTTTATTAATTACTGAAAATAATGGATTTATAGAAGAATTTAGCTAAAAACACGAAAAAAATTGAATTCGACGAAAAGATTTAATTATTTTCATAAATAATAACAATATCATTGGAATTCAATTATTTACCAAATTTTTAAATAAATTTCCTAGTTATTTTCGTAAATATAATAGAATAAAAATTGCTGTTCTAGGAAAATTTTTTCTTGTTATTAATTTTCTCACTTCTACTGTCTAAATCTGAATTACTGTAGTTTCCTGCTAATTAGTTAGTTCCACTTGCGACGAAAGTTAACAAGAGAGTAAACGATTGTATTTTTAAATTCGTAATGTCTGCGCGAACACTTGATTATAGACAGAATAGAAGTTAATTCAGCCCTGGCTAGACCTGGGCTATTCCCGGTATCAAGTAGTAGGTTGGCTTTGCGCGGAGGCCTAAAGTTATCCCAATGCAACGTATTCTTAAACCACAAAAAGCGAGGAAGTGGGAGAAAGATGTTTTGAGAGAAGGAATAGAGAGTCTAAAAGTAGGGAGAGTTAAAAAATGCTCAACTTGTTAAAGAGTGCAACTATGACGTCAATTGGAAAAGGTTCCTACATGAGCCATCGTCACTTTAACCCATCTAGACTTAAAGTTAACATCGACAGGCATTTGCGTACAGTATATATACACGCCTTGAAAATTGGCTACTCGTCAAAATGAGCTATTTACAATCTTCACACAGTGTAAATATAAAATCCCATATGTTGATTTAAGCATTCAACCCCTAATTTATTCCTCATTTTATATTCTTTGTTTGTCTCTCTCTTTTTAAGGCTCCTTTGTTTTTCTCTCTTTTTCTTTCTTTATAGACGAAATTTTACCAATAATCTAATAATTATTATAAGGCTATAAGCTTTAGACAATATTAACAATATTTTAATAAATATAATAAAATCACCAGGGAAAATAGTAAGTTGATTACTAACTTAGTTACTGACTTATTAACTAACTTAGTAACATAGTTACTAAATTCAATTGTTTTCAAAAATTTTTTTAAATTCTCGTCAAAATGTCAATTTTCTTTATAAATAATAAAATTCTTCTCTAATATTCAATTATTTTTCAAAATTTTAATCAAATTCTTGTCAAAATTTCAATTATTTTCAATAAGTCCCAGGCTACCTACTACTAGAACAATTTCAATTAATATCCGGGTAATGAAAAGTAATTTAATTCACAATTAATAAAAAGTAACCACAGCCGACAATCAGCAGAAAATGACAGATTTTTTTTTTTGCGAAAACTTAAAAATTCTCGTCAAAACTTCAATTCTCTTTATAAATAAGAAAATTCTTCTCTAATATTCAATTATTTTACAACATTTTAATCAAATTCTTGTCAAAATTTCAATTATTTGCAAAAGTTTTCCAAAATTCCATAATTTTCAATATTTACTATTTCAATAAAATTTTCCAAAAGACTTCCATTATTAAAAAAAATTTGAATACGATTCTACGCAAACATTCAATTATTTTCATGAATTGTACAACTCATTGCAAAATTCAAATTATTTTTAATGCAATTTTAATCAAATTCCTCGAAAAATGTAATTATTCTTCAAAATCTTATTAAAATTCGTCCAAAGAATTTAATGATTTATAAAATTTGTTGATAACATTTTTTATGAGAATTTAATTTCAACAAATATGAAATTATTAAATTATTTATTTTTGTATTTAAATAATTGAATTCTCGTAGAATTTATTAATAAAAATGGTTTAAAAAATGAATTTCAGTAAAAATTTTACATTAAACTTAAGTATTAAAAATACTATAAAGTGGAATTTTAGAAATAATTAAATTTTGAAAAAGTTGCCAACTAAAATCATTGAAATTCTTAATTTTTCATACTTTTGACAAAAAAATCTGTAGAATTAATTCTTATTAAAAGTTTAATAGGATTTTTTTTTGAAACTATTTCAAGTCTTCATTTTTCAATATATATTTAATTGCAGAATTTCCGAATAATTGAAATTTTGTAAAATTTAATTTTAAAGGAATAAATTTGAAAATTCTCATAAAACTCATCGTAGCGTTTCAATTATTTTTCATACAATTATAATTGAATTCCTTGAAAAAAGTAATTATGTTCCTGCAAGTTTTCATAAAATTCGACAAAAGAATTGAATTATTAAAAAATTTGATACTAAAATTCTTTATGAGAATTGAATTTTGAGAAAGATTCAATTATTCATTAAATTATTTACTTTTGCATTTAAATAATTAAATTCTCGTATAATTTTTTAATAAAAATTGATTTTCATTTCATTAAAATGAATTTCAGTTGAAATTTTAGATTATAATTGAATATTAAAAGAAATATAGAGTGAACTTTTTGGAAATAATTGAATTTTGAAATTAATATTTTTCAAATAGTTTAATTGAATTTTTAGAATATTATTTGATGTTTTTATTTTCTAATTTGCATTTAATTAAAGAATTTAGGAATAATTGAAATTTCGTGAAATTGATTAATTAATTATTACTAAAAATAGTAGATATAAAGTAAAATTGTAGTTAAAAATTTTTGAAAATAATAATTGAATTGAAATAATAAAAATAATTTAGAAAATATAATATTCTTATAATATAAAATAATGATTTTTTTACTTGGACATCTTTAATTATTATAAAATATGAAGAAATCCACCACTTCGAGTCAAAAACTCGGATTTATCAATATCTTCATGTTTTATAGTTATCAAATAATTTAATAAACTAAAATTTCATTCATTGTGAAAAATAACACTAAAATTGATTATTTTAATCTTTTTTGTTGTTAATTTAATCTGTAACACTTTTTAATACCTCACGATTTACTGTGAATATTCTAATAAACAGAATAAAATTACCCAATAAAATATTATAACGAAAAATAATACATAAAAGAAATGTTCCAATTTTAAAAAGTCTCTCACTTTAAGAGTATTATATTCTAAAACTGTAAGAATGATATGCATGGATTATGTTCTTAAATAAGCTGAGATCATATTCTAAAGATTAAAATATCCTTTTCTCGTTGCACACGTGGAAAAAACGAATATAAACTTTTACTACATTCGCAGTAAAATCTAAATTGAATGGGAGTAAAAGTTTTTTTTTTCAAAACTTTAAAGTAAAACAGCTATAAATTTCACTATATTAGCACAAAAAATTCAGTTATAAATCAAATAAATTTTCTTCACCCTGACTTTAATTAACGCAGTAAAAGTTGCTTCGTATTTTTTCCGTCCGTGTTTTTTATGCTCAATTATCATTCCCATTTGAAGCACATAGAAACTATTATAATTGAGGCCATTAATTAAACAACTATTAATTATTTTTCATAAAATTCAAAATCAATAGTGAGACATTCTGCACTTGCAGGAAATCTCAGATTCTCAGCCTTTTGTGACGACTATATATATATTATATATAACATACGAAGCCCGTGACGGTGTCGAGATGCAAATCAGAGTTTGCTTTCTCGTTCAAAATTAATTATACAATTCTCCTCAGTTTGTAATTAAGGGAACTTACATATATATTCACAAAGAGTTACCACAGAGGACTCTCAAAAGGGAAAATTCTGAATGTCAGGGTCGCGTTATATAAAAAGAGAAAAATTTGTAATCTTTATAAAAACACATTAGGGGAGCGGAATAATGCAACTTTTTTTCTATAATCAAAAAAAAAGGAGACGTAAAAAATTTATGCAGTAGTATATATACCCTTTTCACAATCATACTCCGCGGTCGATTGAATAAAAGTAATAAATGATGGACTAAATCTACAAGTAGAAAGTAAAGAGAAAAAAAATTCCATTTGAAGTAAATTCACCCTTTTGAAATTTTTTTAGGTATTTTTTTTTTTTTTTGCTATTCTGTGGGTCGCACTTGACGGTGAAGAAGGGTTGCGAGGAGTTTATGAGTTAAAAAAAAAAGTGGTTGCACACATTCGAAATGTCATAACTCATCTAGTGTTGTACATCCTTTCGCTGCGTGTATTTTAACTATGGATGTTTATAGCAGTGAGAATCGTAGCACTTGTTCACGTAATAGGAAGAATTAACCCCTTTTGTGATACTATATGTACTATATGGGGATTTCAACCCCTTGGAGAATCCGCAGTCATTTGTTCTTGCTTCTTTAATTACCGCACCCTTATAATAGTAGTGGTTGCTTTCAAAAACTTTAGCGCGAGGGATTTTTTCTAAATTGTCTATAGACGTGTGAAGAGCAGTTTATTTTGTTTGCTCTGGTGATTAGGAAAAAAAAAGTGTTTTCAAAACGAAAGACAAATGGAACGTGGAAAAAGTTTTTTATGATACCGAACAGTTGGAGTGCTAAATGAAAGAGTAAAGAAAAAAAAATTCTTCTGCATTTTTTTTTTATAGAAATATTGAAATTTTTATTTTTCAAAATGTTTATATACCCTATTGACCTAATATATTTCCAAAATAGAAGCTCTTTCACTATTATAATATTCCCTTTTTTTTTAATGATACTCGACTGCTTACCATATGACGTGATGACCTTAATTTTATTTTTCTCCTAACAAGCGCCATATTGTCATTATAGGATTATAACGAAATAATATTTCTTGTATTTTTTTATATTTTCTAAATTCCCGAATTGAGAGGAAAATAGTCAGTTTGTGTGACTTGTAAGAAGAGAACCAAATGTGAAAGAAACGAAAAGAGCATGGCTTTATTCTAAATTTAGATTCTGTAAGTCACCCTTCTGATTTGAATTTGTCCAGTTTCTCTCTTGAATTTTGTTATATGCATGCAGAGCAGAAAGCTTGTTGTGTTTTTTTTCTGTCTGTGCCATGATATATGAAATTTCGTTATAAAAATTTCACGACCAAAATTCTATTCAATTTGAAAACCCCTTTAAAAAAAAAAAAATCGTATTCAATTCTCTCTGCTTCCATCCTTCACGGGTTTTTGGCAATATAGACGGCTGGCTTGTGCTTCGCCAACATCAGGCCCTCAATACTCCTACGCTCTCGTTTTTATTATTCTTTGTGAGAAATGAATACTTATTGCCGGATGAATGCGAAATTCAAGGCGAATATATATATGTAGATGTATATTGTACATATAAGTGAAACCGATGCATCAAAAATAAGGACAATGTGCTTCAAAACATCAACCGTCCAAATGTGCATTTTCACCCTTCCCATACATCGAAATAAATATGCTTCTTTTCAATAAGGGAGTGAATTTTTATAATGGAGAGCTTCTTATTGATGACGGTTTTTTTTTAATTGTATGCACGAAAGGTTGTTTTTCTTTTTATACAATAAATATATGAGTATTCTTTTTGGGATAAATATGGTTAAAGATGTTGCATTGCTATATTGGAAGTAAATGCAGATAAACATTGTTGTTATCTTTTCGAACTAAATGCTGATAAAGATGTGTCATTTTTGTGCTAAATACGGATGAAGGTGTTGCACTTCTATTAAAACTAATTGCAGATAAAAATTGTTGTTATCTTCTTGAACTAAATGCTGATAAAGATGTGTCATTTTTGTGCTAAATGCGGATAAAGATGTTGCACGTCTATTGAAACTGAATGCAGATAAAAATTGTTCTATTCATTTTGAACCGAATGGCAAAAAGATGTATTCTTTTTGTAGAAATATTTGTTTGAAAATGCAGATACAGATTGTATTCTTGTCGCGCACTAAATGCAGATGAAGATTGTTGGACCTGTATAGATAAAGCTACATTCTTCATGCAAGTAGATTGGGAAAAATAAATGTTGCATCCTTTTGTGGAATTAGATGTAGAAAAAGATGTTTCCTTGTTGTATTGAATCCGAATTATGATCTATTCTTTGATTCTTTTTGAAAATAAATTTAGATACAGATTGTCATATTCTTTTGGAAAATAAATTTAAATAAAGATTGTCCTATTCTTTTTGAATCTAGATGCAGGTAAAGATTGTTGCATTCCTTTGGAACTCAAATTCAAAACATAGCTGTAGTTTTTTGACACCATAAATTTCGAAAACAGTGTTCCATGATTTTATCGAATTAAATGCATTTTCTTCGGAACCAAGTGTAGAAGAAGATGTTTTATTCCTTTCGGATCCAAATGCAGATAAAGATTGTTGTTTTGTTTTTGTATTAAATGCAGATAAAGATTGTTGCATTCTTGTTGTGGCAAATGTAGCTAAAGATTGTTGTATCAAATGTATAGCTAAAAATTGTTGTATTAAATGTATAGCTAAAGATTGTTGTATCAAATTTTTAGCTAGTAAGATTATTGTACCAAGTGTAGCTAAAGTTTGTTGCAATCTTTTCGAATTAAATGGAGAGTTGTATTCTCTTTGGAACTAAAATACAGAAGATGTATGATTTTTTGGATTTAAATTCGGAGAAAGATTTAATCTGTTTGGAATGAAATGCTTAATTAGTTGTTACTGTCTTTAATTCTTGATGTATCAAATGCAGATGAAGATTGTTGTATTCTTTTTGAACCAAGTACAAAAAAAATGTGTTTGGTTGGAGAAAAATGACAATTTTTTTTAAAATTGTAGACGGACGTTAGATAATAATAAGCGAAGGATGAAGGCACGTAAAATATGAGAGCGCTTCCTTTGAAGAAATTATGCCGTATAAGTGGCATACGGTTTTTTTTAAAAGAAGAGGGAGGAAGGCGTGTTTTAAAGTCACCATAAAAATTATGAGTACTTGCTCATTCTGGAGAATTACGGTTCAACACTTCTTGTCTCTCGCTCTCAACTCTTTTCTTTACTTCATCATCGTCATCCCAGAAGTTACCTCTTTCTCTCTATTTTTTTTCCTCTCTCATACATCTATATGGGTATAGGAATCATATGCCCTGTGTATATACTTATCCCTACCAAGTGTACATATAACCAGGCGAGCCACGCGCCACTCGGCTCCATTTCATTGTCTTCTCACCCATCTTCTCATCTCTCTCTTTACAGAAATTTCCAACATCTGTCCGACTTCTTCCCTCCCTCTCAATGTTCACTTGGTAACAGCGTGCACCATCCGTCTCCTCCCTCTCTTTTCTCAGAAACTCGAAATTATTTCTTCTATCTGCATTTTGGAATCTGCCAACATTTCTAGGGAAATAAACTTTTATCTTTTTTCTTCTTTTCCTTCTAGGGCTAGTTTTCTTTTCTGGCTAATGTTTTTTGAAGAATTTTTAATCAAAAGCCTAATAATAGTTGTTAATTATTACCTTTTTGTATTATCTAATTATTAAGATTTAACCATAACATTATCTTAGGCAAAGTGGAGTAATTTTGAAGTACGCAGAGGGGAAATTAATGTTGTATTCAACATTAAGGATTGCGCATTAGTATTTACTTCAAGTCTGGAACATTATTCATTTTCTCTCTTTCTGTTTTGATCTCGATAAAATTAATAGGAGTAACAAGGAAATGGTAGCATGAAAAGCAGTGCATTTTAAAATATTTTTAATCTGTGCAAAGATAAATTTTTAAAAAGCAACTTTTGTTTCTGTTTTTCCTCATTAGAGATGAGCTTTTCAAGCTTTTATTTTTTACGCATCTGTATTATACTATATGTATAGATTATGAGTAAAAGTAAAGTAGCTATTGAAAAATTAAAAGAAAATGATATTAAATAAAATATAATAATAAGTTATATAGTTAGTTTTATATTTCAAAAAAAGATATTTTTATATTTTAACTTTAATTAATTTATATAATAAGAGAGGGAGAAGCAGAAAAATATTCTTACGCACAACAGAAGAATTTTGAAATGCGCAGGAAAAAAATAATTTCATATTCAACATTATTATGGATTGCGCACTATTAGCTTCTACTCTGCAACATTATTCATCTTCTCTCTCTTTTGATCTCGATAAAACTAATTCCCCCATTGCCAAGAGTAACAAGGAAAAGCTAGCATGAAAAGCGTTGCATTTTAAAATATTTTAATTCTCTACAGAGATATAAATTTTCAAAAAGCCTCCTTTTTTTCTCTTTTTCCTCGTTAGAGTTGTGCTTTTCAAGCAAAGTATCTGCTTTTTTTTTTACAAAACTGCGTATTACACTCCTCTGTATATATAGATTATTAATACATAAGAGAGGAAGCAAGAGAAAAATATTCTCTGCTTTTGACCCAGATTTGAAGATAAATACTTGGAGTGTATATACGGAAGAGTATTTCGAATTATTGGAACTATAAAGTTAAGAGAGAATTCAGGGAAATTATTCTTTTCTTTTTCCTCAAAATGTTTTGCATGTATTTTTTTTAGCGAATATATTCGCTAAAGTTGAAACTTTATTGTGACAGGAAAAAAATATGTAAAAGTTGTTGCATAAGAGAGGTGAGAAAAAAAGAAGTATTCAAGAGATATATTGTGTGTGCATTTCATGAAATGCGAAGTTTATGAAAAAAAAAGTTGGTTTATGTATATTTTAGTTTGTTCGTTTGCGAAAGAAATCGCGTTGCATCAAAAATTTCTGGCATCAAGCCACTCATATGGGGGCAATGCTTTTACAAGAATGTTTCGGATTTGTAAAATATTTGCGCATTTGAATATTTTTCTTGTAAATATTTATCTTGTAATTGTTGTCAACTTTTCTTATTAAATTGAGGAGGACAATTTTATTTAGTTTTTTTTTGCTTTTTTGATCAATATTTTTCCTTTACTCTCTGCATCTGAATTGGGGTATATAAAGTTTTTTTTACTGATTCCAGATTTGATTGTTAATAAAATTGCATAGATTTTAGTAAATTTTTTTAGTAGAATACGAAAGTTTAGTAAAAAAAATATTAATTTTTTTAGGAGAATACTAATTTTTAGCATAGAAAACTAAACTAAACTTTCAAAAAATTTAATTATTTAAAAGAATTTTAATGAAATTTTTCGCAAATACTTAATTATTTTAATACATAATAAAATTTTTACAAGAATTCAGTGATTTCATATTTAAATACAATTTTCATTAAATTTTTTCGAAAAAATTAATTATTTAAAAGAATTTACGAAAAGTTTTTCACGAGAATTAAATTAATTTGAAAAATTTTAATAAAATTCTATATATAAGATAAATTCAATATTATTTCTATAAAATTTTAATTATATTCGTTGAAAAAAATTTGTAAGATTCAAATATTCTCACAAAAAATGAAACCTTCACGAGAATTCAATTATTTTTATAAATAATAAAATTTATTGCAGAATTTTAATTATTTTTAATACAATTTGAAAATAATTTTTCGAAAAAATGCAATTATGTTCACAAATTTTATTAAAATTCTTAATATGAATCCAATTATTTCTAAGTAATTTTGACAAAATTCTTTATATAAATTCAATTTTAAGAAACAGTCAATTATTAATTAAGTCGGTTATTTTATTTTAAATAAATCAATTTTCGCAGAACTTTTCAATGACAATTGATTTAAAAACAAATTTTAGTTAAATTTTTTAATAATAATTAAATATCACAGATGTGAAATCTTTAAAAACTGTAATATTTTAATTTTTATTTCAAAAAAATCTTAAAAATTTTTTTTTAAATTATTTAATTTTTGAATAATTTTTAATAATAATTTTAACAAAAAATCTATTGAATTTTGGAAGAATTAAAGTTAGAAATTGTAAAAAATTTCAAAAAAAATATGTTTCTATATAGTAAATCATTTTCCAAATATTTTATTTTCTGTGGAAAAATTAACAAGTATTTAAATATTTAATTAACAAAAATTGTTTAAGTTTTGAATGTAATTTAAATTAAAAATTGTAAAGAAAAATTATTGTCTTTTGAAAAATTGCTATATGAAAACTATAATTAAAGTTAGTGAAATTACTTTATAAATAATTTAAGAAAACTTAATTATATTTCTCATTATTGGGAAATTTTGAGAAATATAATTAAAATAAATTAATATATTATAATTTAAAGAATTTTTTTTCTACTTCTAAAAATTATTTTTTAATACAATTAATTAAACAAATTAAATAATTTAAATTTATTGATGTATTGGAAAAGAAAAATTTATTTAATTAAATACTTTTTGCTATTTATTTAAAATTAACTTTCAATCGCAAAGTTTGTTATAATTATTTCCTACTAGTAATTAGTCATTTTCTACTAGTAATTAGTCATTTTCTACTAATAATTAGTTATTATCTACTAATAATTAGTTATTACCTACAAATATTTAGTTATTTTCCACTAATGGTTGTTTTATATTAATAATTAGTAATTATCTGCTAACAATTAGTTGCGTCCTTTACTATGTAATTAAAAAGCGAAAAAAGGGTCAAGATTTTGCCAACAATTAGTTTTTTCCTTAATTAATCCAAATTTAGAGAGTCAATTTTCATTTCTCTATTTTGATGAAAATGGAAATTTTTTTCATGAATTTCTATCGTAGTTATGTAGAATTTTTTTTTTTTTTTAATATAAGGAATATTTTAAAATGTTAGAGTATATCGAAAATCGAATGGTCGTCAACCAGGAGGCAATATTGGGTATATGGTGGCCGTCATAAGCCGGACGCACATCTGCCCATTTGTGTGGCAGGTGGCGATTTATCCATTGCATTCTCTCTCTCTCTCTCTCTCTCGTCTTGCTTACTTTTTCCCCTCCCTCGCACTTTATCCTCATGTTGTGTCTCTTTTTTATACACATGCTATATGGGAATTTCTTTTCACTCTCTCGTCGTCCTTTCTCGTCCTTCTTTACCGGCTCTCCTTTTCTTTCGGAGCCACGCGACAGAAACGACTGGCGCGTGTCGGCCTTGCCACCTCAGTGGGGATATTTCAAACTCCATGAGAGAATAACAAGATGAGGACTTAAAAAAAAAAATAACAGAACGGAAGAGAACCAAACGGAGGCTGCATCCCAATTTTTTTAATTAATCCCATCGAGATGATAATATCCACTGGAATAAGTTGATAGTTTATCTAAGTTCCTAAGTTTTCGTAGTCTAGTTTTGAATTAGTTCCACTTTTGACTAGATTAGACAATTTTTTTTAATCTCAAGGGTTGATTTTTTTAATTAATTACCTCAGTATAATTATTTTTACCATTTTCGTTGATTATTATTGAAAAAAGTTTTTTTTTTGGTACGTTTTGTGACGAAATGTAAGTTTTATGAGTTTCTATGAGTCTTAAATTTTCGCCCATGAGTATTTAGTTCCACTAAACCATTTAAAGACTGTTTCCATTATTTTTACATTATTATTCAAAGAATTTAGTTTAAAATTCATAGAAAATTATTATTCTTCAGTTCTATGAGTTCTGATCAGAGTTTTATGAGTTATATGTATAGAACTCTGCTTTTTTTCTCAAACAGAACTTAAAACTTTACATAAATTTTTAATTAGAACACAAAGAACTAAATTTTCAATAGTGATGCTGTATTTTTAAAATTATTGAAAATTTAGTTCTATGAGTTCCGATTAAAATTTTATGTGATCTGTTCAGAATTCTGGTTTGATTACAAAAAGTTATATAAATAATTTTTTTATAAAAGTGCAATCTTATAATAGATCTTGAAATTTTTTAGTTTGCTTTTGGAAATACGAGGAAGTTTGCATTATTAATACTTTAAAATTTACAATTCTATGAGTTCTGATAAAAGATCTATGAGTTTCGATGGAATTTCTGATTTTTATACAAAGGCTTTTACCCAAATAAATTGTAAATAATCCGAATAATAATAATATGAAAATCTAGTTTTATTCAAACTGTAATATTTAAAGGATTTCGAACTTCAGATTAAATAATTTAGAGTTCTATGAGTTTCAGTATTTAATTCCCATGAGTTCTGTAATAAGACTTCAATTTTCAATACTAAAAAGAAAAATTTACTACTTTATTCAAAATTAAAAAAAACTGGTGTTAATATCAAAAGCTTTTAAATTAGTTCTATGAGTTTTGGTTCGAATGTTCTATGAGTTCTAATTAAATTGTAAGTATTATTTTACGAAGAGTTCCACAAATAATTATAATTAATATCTTAATTATATTTTTATGAATTCTTGTCTTTTTAATTCTATACGTAGAATTATAGTTTCGTCAAAGTTGTAATTTGAAGAACTGTTGTTTAATTTTTAGAATTCTATAAGTTCTATGAGTTTTAGTATTTAAATTTGTCAGAATTCGATTTTTATTACTGTAACTTTTCGATATTAATTCACTCATCTTTCTAAACAAAAAAATGATTCCTAAAATTAAGATCCAAATGAGATATTATGTAATAAGGTAATAACCATCAATAACAATTAGTAAAATTTGTCAACATTTGGTTCTATGAGTTCAGGAATATTTTTTTAACATAAATTTCAATTCAAATAAATTTATTTCAATTCCATTTTATTTCGAAGACAATAAAAGACAACAAAATTATAAAATATAGAGAATTAGACTAAATTAGAATTATATATTTGAATAGATTATGGAAAAAATTAATTTCAAATGGATTTTTTTTCGTAGGGTACATTGTACTCTACATTTGTATATATTATACAAATTTGCAGTTACATAATACTGTCACAGTTTTTCTATAATATACAAGATTCCTTATCGCACTAGAAACATATTTACAAAAGTAAAAGTATATTTTTCCGCCTTTTCTTTTTATCAGTTTATAAACAGTACTTTTTCCGGCGAAGATATTATTATACCTTATTCTTTTTTAACGATAAAAATCTACTCTGCATTAAAGGCATAAATTCCGGTTTTCTCGATTCTTATACCAGCTGACACCACTTTTTAAGAACTTGTGTGTGGCACGTGGCTCCTTTTAAAACGAAACGGTTTTTTTCCTTCTTCTCATTGCGAGCAAGCATTTTTTTTTTTCTTAAAGCGAATTTCTTAAAAGCATCTGATCAATTTATTAATTACGAGATTCAACTTTTTTTCGACCTTTCATATATAAAGAAGAAAAAAGAAAGTAATATTAAAGACCATATGGAACTTTTTTTTCTTCCTCTATTTTATTCCTTTATTAGTCTCATCGTATAAGATCCTCCTTGATTCGATGATATTTATTATTATATGTTATATTGTGGTAGAGAGAATATTTTTCTTTTTATCGAGTAAAAAATTATCGTATAAAAAGTATAAAAAAACGAATAAAAGGTAGGGAAAAAATGAACGTATAAAAGGTTTACCTTCTGTAGGACGTTAATTTTTTTTTACTACTATTATTTAGAGGGAGAGAGAGTGGAATTAATGTTGATTTGGTTAGAAGTGTTTCTTTATTTTATATGTATTATTTGTCCAGGACTGAAGCACTCGAGTCGAGAGAGTGCGTTTGTGAGAGCACATTTGTTCGAAAAATCGTAAAATGCCTGGACAATCGACCCTTAACGATTCACATTGTTATGTTGTATGTGTGTATGTATAGCCAATGGTCAGTCTGCGAAAATTGAGAATCCGTGGGAAACATGGGAGAGTATAGAGAAATATACACAGTGACCACAGATTGAAATCGATAGAATCAACTTTTGTTTAATTTTAACAGATCTGGATTTTCAATCTTCTCTTTCCATTTTCAATTACAAAACGAAATATATATTGATATTCGAAATTTCCTGCGTTTATTTTCCAATCGAAATTATTGAAGGTTTTACTCTCTATATATGCACTGAAAGAAAATGTATATTAAATTTTGGTAAAAATATTTTACAATTCGGGGGGAAAAGTGCAACAAACCGAAATTTTGATATAAAAAATACTAAACTTTAAAAAAACAATTGAAAAATTTAATTAAAAACTTAAATTCTTGATTTGATATAATTTTACTAAATTCCACAAAATATTTTTTTTAAGCTTTGGAATTTTTTATATCAAAATTTCGGTTTGTTGCACTTTTTCCCCCGAATTGTAAAATACTTTTACAAAATTTAATATACATTTTCCTTCAATGTAAAATATTATTTATATAAAAAAAAAATTACAAAATTATGAGAAAAAATTATTTTTATTTTCGGGAAATTCTGTATTTTTGTAAGTCAAAATATTTAAAAAGAATTTATTTTCATTATTATTTGAAAATAAAATTTATAATTACAAAGTGATCGAAAAATTTTGAACGTTCAATTGAAAGAAATTTTATACATATTAATATTATCAACGAAAATGAAATATTTGGGTATAAAATTTAAATTAATATAAAATATAAATTTCCTTAAATTATTAAAAATAAAATATTTACAAAATGAGTCACATAAGTTCTGATATTTTTCTTAAATAAATATTAAGAAAAATATTTGTATAAATATTTTAGAATGTCATAAAAGTTCAAAACTAAAATTCTACTGTTAGGAACTATATAATTAATTTTTTTGATACTTGACAGAAAACTATTGCAACAAAATTTTAACTGTTCACAAATTTTAAACGTTCAAATAAACAAATTATTTTTTATCAACAAGATTTTTTTTTGTATAAATTACTGATTGTAATAAAAAGTTGAATTTTTTGATAAAAAAAAATGTTTTATTATTAACAAAAATTATGTTCCTAAAGTTTCGAACGTTCAAATGAAACGACAATATATTTTTAACTTCTTCTAATTTGTATTTTACTTAGAAAAAAAATTATTTTTCAGATTAAAACACATTAATTCGAAACTAAATATTTTCAATTTTAATTATTTTTCTTTTTTCGATAGTAATTTTGAAAAACACTTAAGGTGAAAAAAAATTTCGTTCATTTGAACGTTCAAAACTTTAGCTCCATCAAAAATTATAAAGTATTGAGAAAATGATTCACAAGTCTTAAACTTTGAAATGAATGAAATATTTACTAATAAAAATTTTTTTTAAAATATTTTTATTAATTAATATTTATTTATTACTGGTTGTAAGAAAAATTAGAAATTTTGATTTGAAGATGCGAATAACTCGAATTTTCTGCAGAATTTTAGAAAAATTGTACAAATTATATTTAGAGTAAAATATTTTTTAACTAAAAATATATTTGTATAGTGTTTAAAATTTTTTCTAGTTCTGCTTAATAAATTTTTGTCATTATTTGAACTATTTTCGAATATTTATCACTTTTTGGAATCATTTATATTCGATAAATTTTTTTATTCGAAAACTATGGGTGTTCGATAACTTTGACGTGATAATGCGGTTTAAAAGATTTTAAAATACTTTTTTATTAGATTAAATTTTGGTTTAATTAATATATTTATGTTTAAAATACTTTTTTACTTAAAAAATATGTTTATGTTTAAAATATTTCTTTACTTAAAAAATACATTTATGTTTAAAATATATTTTTACTTAAAAATTACATTTATGTTTAAAATATCTTTTTCCTTAAAAAAAATTATACGTTGAAAGTACTTTTCATTCACAAAACGAATTTCTGTCCTTTAAACTATTTTCCACAGACATTTATCATTTTTCGGTACGCAAACTTCAAAAAAGAAGATTTTGTGCATATAAAAATTTTTTTTTTTTGAATTTTTGAAGATGTGTATAAGAAGAAAAGGTGGTATTCATGGGGAATGATTCGCTTATTGAGACGAGTGTGCTGGTGTATACCGGCGATACCTGAGAAAAACTTTTCTCGTTTCTTGAATATAACATTGTGCTTCTATTATTTTCAATTCATGGTTCAGAGATTTTACAAGCACACACGTGGGAATATATTGGGGGATTTTGTGTCCCTTTTCTTATATATTTAATACAATGCCACGTGGCTCGAGAGAGAGAAAAAAATGCATATATACCGTAGGGAAAAACGGTGCAATAATATATAGTATGTGTATAGTATATACCTTTTTTCGAATATATATATATATATATATATATAGAAAAAGTCAGGTAGCCGATTCAAAATCACTGAAGAAACGACGCAATCTACCTGTCTTAAACTTTTTCTCCCTCGTGTGCCCTTAAAGAAATCATCTTTTCTTGTGCACCTTTCCATGCGAGAGATGAAGGTGCACACGCTGAAGGTGATCATTTTTCTCCACCTCTTTAAAATACCTGAGAGTTGTCTGGAAATTGAGAAATATTCTTTTACAAGAGTATCGCAGATGGAAAATATTCAAAGTTTTTTTCAAAGTTCTATATTTATTTTTTTTCATTTATTTTATTATTTTTTTACATATTTTGTTATTTATTTTATTTTTTTACTTGGTATTTTTTTTATTTTTTGATTTTCATTTTTTAATTTGTTGCTTAATTATTCAATAAAATATTATTAAATATTATTTTTACGAAGTAAAAAATTAAAATTATTAACTTTTAATTTTTTAGTTCGTTTTAAAAAAAAAGAGTTTCCGTCCAAATAACGAGACAAAAATTAGTAAATAATATATTCCAATTTTTAATTGAAATCCAAACAGAAAATTAAATTAAAATCTACTTGAAAATTAAATTTAAAATAGTTTTTACACTTTTATTGTTGAAAATAATTTATTTAAAAACTGAATTGAAAATAATTGAATTGCAAATAAATTGAAAAAGACAGTAATGAAAATCCCATCTACAATTTAAATGATAATATAATATTATTAAAAAAATAAATAGGAAATTAAAGTTCAAATAATTTTTACAATTTTATTGTTGAAAATAATCGTTGAAAACTACATTGGAAATAATTCAATTGCTAATGAAATTGAAAATAATTGAAGGCAAATATAAATTTTTAAAATATATAATTATTGCAAACTAAATTGAAAATTGAATTGAAATTAAAATTGAAAATGTAGTTATTGAAAATAAAATTGTAAAAAATTTTTAGAATTTTTTTGTTAAAGATAATTTATGAAAACCAAATTTTGAAAATCTAATTGAAATTAAAATTGAAAATGTAGTTATTGAAAATAAAATTGAAAAGAATTTTTAGAATTGTAGTGTTGAAACTTGAAAATATTTTTTGAAAACTACATTGAAAATTGTTTACAATTATTTACAATTTGTTTTTTCAATTAAGCAATTGAGTATCAAATTGTAAATAACAAATCGAAAAACTAAATTGAAAATAATTAAATTGAAAATTGAATTGACAATCCTTTTTGAAAGCTAAATTAGAAATAAATTAGAAATAAATATTGAAAATTATCATAATAATAATTATTAAAAATTCAACAGAAATTAAAATAAAAAATATTACGAATACCAAGTATTAAATATTATTCAGAATGCAAAATATTGAACAAAAATTTACATCATTTTATTTTTTAAGCACATGATGTTTGCGACAATCGAAAATCAATATTGATTATTAATTGTTATCAGTTTTAATTTTTAAACGTTTCACTTACACTGTTATGAATATGAATGTAAAAAATTATTCTCGTTAAATATTATTTTTTATTGTTATTATTAGATGCGAATGTTAAAAAAGGTGGAAAAAGGAATTATTTATGTTTCGCTTTTGAGTCTCGAGATATTCTGATAATATGCACACGAGTTAATGAAAATAAACAAGCTACACATTGTATATTAATAATGTAGTAATTGTACGTTCATTATGCACGGATATTTTTAAATTCTCGCGATATGTATAAATTTTCCGTTTCTAGATTGCAAACAGTATATATGCGGTGTTTATAATCATTATAACATTCAGTCTGATTACGGTCAAAATTTTAATTGTATCCAACAATTATAATAATTTTATTATCAAATGATAATTAGACTTCAAGTAGACTGATGCAAATTCGTATTGCACTTGGCACATTATGCTTTGTAAAATGTATTTTTCGCGGAAGAAGACATTTCTATTTATTCTTCGACCCTTTGATAATTAGGTTTACTATTCAGTTAATTGTATGAATAATTTAACATAACTATTAATTAGTACCTATTAGTATTTTAATTTTATTAATTACAATTATTTTCAAATTCACTTTTAATAATTACTTTTAATTTAGTTTCTAATAGTTATTTTGAATTTGATTTTCAATTTAATTATTTTTAACTTAATTTCGAATTCAATTATTTTCAATTTAAGTTTTTAATAATTATGTTCAACTTAGTTTTTAATAGTTATTTTGAATTTCATTTTCAATTTAATTATTTTTGACTTAATTTTGAATTCAATTATTTTCAATTTTGAATTAAATTTTCAATTTAGATTTTCATAATTATTTTTAATTTAAATGTTTATAATTTTTTTCAATTCTGCTTTGAACAATTATTTTCAATTTAGTTGTTAATAATTATTTTGATTTTGATTTTCAATTGAATAATTGTCAATTTTATTTTCAATTAAATTGTTTTCAATTTAGTTTTCAATTCAATTATTTTCAACCTAACTTTAAATTTATTTACTATTCAATTTAGTTTTTAATAATTTAATTTTCTTTTCAAAAAAATTCTTCTCAATTTAAGTATTTTCATAAAAACTTTAAATCTATTTATTTCACTTAGTTTTTAATAATTATTTGCAATTTAATTTTTATTAATTATGTGCAGCTTCTGTTTTTTAATAATTCTAAGAGAAACATGAACAAAAATTATATTACACGATTAAATAAAGTAGAATTGCAAATCACTCAATATTTTATTATAAATAAACTTTCAGAGGAATTAATCTTTCTTCTCATTTAACTGAATCAAAAAAAAAAAAAAATTGAGAATCAGAATGAAATTATTTTTAAAAGGGGATTTTTTTGGGTCATGAACCTTTTGCAGAAAAAAAATTGATTAATCAATGCGCTTGAATATTTTACCTGCGTGTGTGTGTGCGACCATTATTTTATCGTGCAAAAAAGAAACTCGAGGTAAAGGTCTTGTGAGTATATAGTATATGTGGAGGGGAAAAAAAGAGGAAGATAGTGTCTCCGGTAGCACTTGGTGTTCCGGGGTGCTGGAATAATAAAGTGGGTGAGCAAAATGAATGGGATATGTTGTGAGTGCTTCGGTTTAGTATTGTTGATCGAACAATGGCGTCTGGCTTACGCCGTGAGGGAGCCAGAAGGCAGCTGATATTCACTGACTGCGAGAGAAGAACCTCCGCTTGGTAACAACGCGGCCTTCTAATCTTCCTCCCTGTTTATTACAACATATTCCTCAAGAATGAGTTCATGTCATTCTCTTATATATATATTACACACGAATATACTTTCTCAGGTCAATCCTTTTTCTCGAGAGACGTCACAAAAAAGGCCAGCAATAAATGAGAAAAGTCGACTTTATACGGTTTTGTGAATTTTTATTATGGATTTACTTTTTATTAGTGTGATCTTATTTTGTTGAATAAAAATCCGTATATTTTATATATAGTTTTTATTTTTATTTTATTTATCCGTGTATTTTACTATTTACTATTTATTTTTACTATTCTGTAATCTGTATAGATGTTCTTGAGTTGTGAAAACTTGATTGTGTATATAATTTAGGGTACAGATTTCATGCTTGCGACTGCAATGTGGTGAAATAAAAAATAATATCAATAGTTTTTGAGAGATAAAATGGTGAATTAATTTCTCCACTTGAGAACGCCAAGGTCGCCACTAGATGGCAGGAAAAATTCCAAGAAACATTCAAAGTGCCATCTAGCGGTGACCTTGGCGTTCGCAGGTGGAGAATAGGTTTTCCATAATGACTTTTAAAGTATTCGTTAACATTCGAAATTCTACAATTATTTATAATCAAATTTAGACAGTTTGAAAATTAGTAGAAACGAATTTCAATTTTTAATTTACTCTCCTTTTCGCTATTTTTTCTCCTCCTCAATTTTTTATCACATAATTTATGAAGTTACCACGAATTCTAATACAAAACCTTAATTTTTTTCCATCTCTACCAATAATTTCTTTTTACATAACTTAATTCTTGAAGAAAATATCATAAAATTATTAATTATAAATTATTATTTAATAAATAATTTTACCTATATATTTCAAAATTAATTGAATTTGAGAAAAGTTGCGTTTACAATTTTCATAATTAAATAGATGAACTTCAAAAGGTTTTAGTTTGAAATTTAAGAAAATTTTTATTTTCAATTAATATAACAGCATGGATTATTCGGTTTTTAATGATAATTTTTTCAATCACTTTTCTCTTTAAATATTTAATATATTGAGGTGACATTTTGTAGGAAAGTGTAAAATATATATTAACAAAGGATTTTAAGGTGCAAAAGTTTTAAAAATCCAAAGATAAATTATAATTTAATAAAACACTCAGAATGTGATTAAATGTGTTAAATTTTTTAACACTTATATATAAATTTAACTAATTATTAAAAATAATGGTTTTACAGTCGAATTTTAATTAAAAACACTTAAAAAGTTGAATTTTTGAGAAATTACAATACAAATATTTACAAAAATCCAATTATTTTAATAAGTATAATAAAATTTTTCACAAAAAGTCAATAATGTTCAAAAATTTTCAAAAAAATTCTTGTCAAAATTGCAATTGTCTTTATAAATAATAAAATTTGTCTCTGAAATTCAATTATTTTCTAAAATTTCTATAAAGTCTTGTCAAAAATTTAATTATTTTCAAATGTTTTAATAAAATTCTTATCAAATTTTTTTTTTATTTTAAAGTTTCCTCATTTCAATGATTTAACTATTTATTCAAATTTATTCAACATCGATTTCATTTTAATAGAAGTTTGCGAAAGAATTTAATTATTTAAAAAAATTTTATTTAAATTCTACACAAATATTTAATTATTTTCATATATAATAAAAATTTTACAGGAAGTAAATTATTTCCAAATTTTATAACGAATTTCTTCATAATAATTCTATTATTTTCATAAATAATAAATTTTTTTTACTGCGATTCAATTGCTTTCTTAAATAATAATATAACTCATCACTGAAATTCGTCGAAAGAATTCAATTAATTCAAAATTTTATTTAAAATTTAAAGAAGAATTTTAGTTAAAAATTCTAGAAAACAATTATTGAACTGAAATGATGAAAATATTTTTAAAGAAGTTACAGTAACAATATACTTATAACGTGTCTTTAATTATTATAAGTTATTGAAGATCAAAAAAGTTTGAATTTAAAACTTCAAAATCTTAATTTCTCCATGGAAAAATTATAATGATTAAATGTTTATTCAAAAAATAAATTATTGACGTTTTCGAATAGTTTTACAATCAAAGAAATTCGTAAATAAGTAATGAAAAAGAATTTATTGATGTTTTCGAATAATTTTACAACTCAAGAAATTAGTCAGTAAATGTAATACGACATTTTTTTTAGTATTTACTAATTTTTAGAGTGCGTTAGAATATTCTTTAGGGTCAGGGAAAAAGTTCAAAAATCTTAGATAAAAATCTAGAAATCATGGAAAAACAAAAAAAAAATTTTCTAGCAATCCTGTAAATTAATTAATATTTAAATTCTCGGTAAAATTAGTGGACAAATTTTTAACGAAATAATTAAAAATGTAAGTCAAAATGGGGCTGAAACAATAGTACCCTGTTATTTTGGAAATTAAATTTAAAAATTAAATATTTTCTTTGTTTAAAAGCAATATAAAATTTATAACAGTCTAGTGGAGACACTTAGCTGATAACTGCGGGTGTTGTAATTAAGTTTCATCACGTTAAAAATATTTTTGAAGATTGTAAAACATCCTATACACTGCGATTATAATAATATCTGATTCTAATTAAGATTTCCTTTGTTTATTACAGTCCGTTAAACAATATAGGTTTCGTAAACAGAGAAAACGTCCGTCTAGATGCATTCAAGTTCAAAAATGATAATTATATCGCAATTGAGAGAAAGTTTTTATAATCAGAATGATGCTACCTAATTAAAATTAAATTAGATTTTTTTCCACTTTATACTTTTCATTTTGTGTTTATATAAATGTAGCTCTAGTGAATTGTATGAATGAATCGTTGGAGAGCTCATTGAATTTTCATTAGTGAATACATACATGTATATATATATATAGATATCTTTATACACAAAGAGAGGCTTTCTATTCGTTCTTTGATATGTATACACTATGCTATATACCTGTACGCTGTTTGCTTATGAAAATTCTAAAGACTTGATTCTCGAAGATGCTTCAACACTCTCTTGAAAACGGTCCTTGATCTTTTTTTTTACAAGGACTCTTGATGAGAATCCAGGTAATACTATTAATCGATCTTTGAATTCTAACCTGTTGCATCGCTAATGTCGTTGGTTCTTATTCTCGAAATGTTATATATTCTTTTTCCATTCCCTTAAAAAAAAAACAGTTTTTTAGTTTTTTCCCTCTTTCTGTGATCTCTAAAGTTTTTAACGTTCAAATGAACGAAATATTTTTTATTGAGGATATTTTAATAAATTACTAATCATAAAAAAATTTATAAACTAAAATTTTACTTTTACAAACTCAGTAATTAATTTTTTGGATAGTGACGCAAAATAAGTTCAATAAAAATTTAATTTTTAGAAGAAATAAATAAATTTCGTTCATTTGAACGTTCAGAGCTTTAGGATCATTTTCTGTGTGATCCCTAAGTTTTGAACGTTCAAATGAACGAAATATTTTTTATTGAAGATATTTTAATAAATTACAAATCATAAAAAAATTTATAATCAAAAATTTTACTTTTACAAACTCAGTAATTAATTTTTTGGATTGTGACGCAAAATAATTACAATAAAAATTTAATTTTTAGAAGGAATAAATAAATTTCGTTCATTTGAAAGTTCAGAGTTTTAGGATCCTCTATTTCTTCTTTTTCGATATTTTTAAGGCTGTACTTAATGTATTTTTTTTTCATTTGTATTTTTAATTTGTCGACAAAAAAAAGATATTGATATTCTTTGGTTGTTTGTATTTTTTATTGACAAACCTAAAAAAATAAAAAAAGTGGGGAAAATAAGGAGAAAAAATAAAGGAAAGAGACGAAAAATTAATTAACGAAAAGTTAATTAATTTTTTATTATAGTTACAATTTTTTTATAATCTTTTTATAATTTTTTTTTCACAGCATTGACGGACTAAATAAATTTTTCTATCTTTCTCCAATACTGTATTGAAATTATTAATTTTTCTTTAGAATTTTACTCATTGTTAAAATATTAACTAATGAATGGTTTTATTTATGAGACAACCTTTATGATATTGCTTCTAATGTGCGTTACATTTTCGTTATAATATCCTATTAAATTTCTCTTTTTTTCTCTTTTGTTTGTTTGCGGAGGAGGGGAAGAAACGATGTCTATTTCCTGTAGGCCACGTGTCTATTCTATTTATCCGTGCAAACTCTTTTTTGACCCGGGTCAAATTACATTTCGAAATCGAAAAAGAAAGCAGCTGTTCATCTGCGATGGACATTCGATTTTTTTTATACACATATAAATATCGCCACCGCCGCATCAATGCGTATAAATTTTTTTTTTCTTCCTTTCATCTATATCCTTGGAGTCATTGACTCCCATATATATAGATCAGTTTCCAATACTTTGTGTTTTCAATACTTGAAAAAAGATACTGAAAATCCCTGCGGCAGCAATTTTTGTCTGTCCATTTGAAATAATTTTCAGGCAAAATTCTTTTTTTCTGTATTTTTTCTTTTTTCAATGTTCCTAAATTTTCGAAGGTTCAAATGAACGACAATATTTTTTTTTACTTCTTCTAATTTGTATTTTATTTACAAAAAAATTATTTTTTATGTTAAAACGAATTAATTCTTAAGTAAATAGTGTTTAATTTCAGTTGTTTTTTCTTTTTTCGATAGTAATTTTCAAAAACACTGAAGGTGAAAAAAAAATTCCGTTCATTTGAACGTTCGAAACTTTAGTCCCATCTTTTTTCATTATTATGAATTTAGGCCTTTTCATTATTCTACAAATTATATAATACGGCGAAACAAACAAAAAATTACAATTATGTATTTTTGTTTTATACAAAATTTGTTTCTTTGTCAGTTTTTATTTTTGCTCCGTTTTGTGTCTTGCATATTGGTTTTTCTGCGTTTTCAATAAATTTTTTTTTGCTTCCTTTTTTGATCTTGTTTTCTTTATTTTGCACCTTTTTGTTTGTTTTCTTTTATGGTTTTTCTTTCTTTTTGCTTTTTACATCTTTTTGTAATTTTTTAGTAATTTCTTCGTCTCTTTCTTTTATTTTTGCCCCCTTTTGCTTTTTCTCCTTATTTTCCCCCTTTTCTTCATTTTTATTTTTTTAGGTTTGTCATTTTTATTTTTCGGTCTAATTTGTGGTTGAGGTTTACAAATAAGTTTCTCGTTAGACAAAAATTTTTTTTGCCCCTCATTTTGAATATAATTATAAAGCACATTGTAATGATAATAAGGTTCTCTTTCTGATATTTTTGATATCCATTTCCGAGAGAAGTATAGAACAGCTGATATGTGCGTTTTATATAGATTCGCGTATTTTTTCTTATTTTCTTCCTGTTCCTTAAATCAATTGGTTACAATTTCTGATTATATATGGAAACTATAAAAGTTTTGCCAAAGTCAAATTGTGTAGAATTCGATGGACACACGCACATACACCTGGACTCTTTTACGGTACATCCCCTTGTGTTGTATTGACACCTGGAGAACACATGCCGATGAACTGAGACTATATAAACCTCATACTCTCATTCTTCAGATTTTAGCCTTTCGATTTTAGTCACGGTTTTGACTTTTCATATTTATATATATATATGCAACAAGGGGTCATTTTCACCCACGCGTTCTTGTTTAATCAACCGATGATAATTTCAGATCATTTTTTTCTTTCGTTTTTTTGAAGGGGAGCCACAAACAGTATTTTTTGAATTAACAGCAATTTTTCATATTTAGTTCTGGATATTAATTTCGTGAATTAGTAATAATATTGCGTAAATTAATTTTCAACTTTCTGTTAATTAAATTTTGAACAGAGATTTTAAATACCAATTTATTTAGTGAAAAACCAGTTCTAAGAGTCGAGAAAGATTGAAAAGGAAAAGAATATCGAAAAGGAAAGTAAATTAAAAATTGAAATACGCTTCTATTGATTGTCAACCTGTCTAAATTTGATTATAAGTAATTATAGAATTTCGAATATTGACGAAGAGTTTGAGATTCAATATGGAAAACCAATTCTCCACCTGAGAACGCCAAGGTCACTGCTAGATGGCACCTCGGACGTTTCTTGGAATTTCTCCTGCCATCTAGTGGCGACCTTGGCGTTCTCAAGTGGAGAAATTAATCCTCGATTTTACACCTCGAAAATTATTTTACAATTTCGTAATTTTTTTATCCGACTATTCAGAACTATTAACAACATTTCTTAAAACTTTTGGTACGATTTCTTATTTCTAAATTAACTCCAAGTTCCCAAATAGAAAAAATTGCAAAAAGTCAATTTTTCTGCTTCATTACTTTTATCATTTTTTATTCTTCTAAATTCGTATATCTAAAGTGAAGTAGAAAAATAAAATAAAAGTGAGGGTGTATAATTAAAGATGCCTTAAAGGATAATCGGAGAAAAAAAAGGATGTGGAAAGATCCAGGGTTCACCTGGGTCATTTTGTGTTTAAATATACATATAATAAAATAAAAGGGTGAAGGAGAGTTTTGCGTGGTTTTAAATTGAAAAGAGGATAAAATCATTCTACCCCTGTACCACTAGCGCAGCTTTCGTTTTATTCAAATAATTCCGAGACCCCCTTGACATTCCAATAGTCTGCAAACGGTGAGCCATTTCTAAAGCCAGATGTTTTTCAATTTTCTTAAACTTCTATGTGTACCCTTCTCGTCTCTTACCGAATAGGCGTCCCTCCTCTTTCAATTTTGCAGCTTGTCCACTTTTATAAAATGTGTATCACTGACCACTTAATATTTTTCTACAGATTATCTTTCTCATCTAATAATCTCTCTAATATACTTTTTTCCTCTAATCTATATTTATTCTATAAACATTTTAGTTAATACGTTTTATTCAAATGGATAAAAAAAATCGTCTGGTGGGGGGACTCGAACCCTCTGACTTTGTAGCTGCGTGAATAAGTGCCTCAACGACCATGGCTAACCAGTTGCAAATTTTTTTTATTACATTTTTTTATTCTGGATTGTAATTTGTAAATAAATGGAATTTTAATAGTAACTATAAAGCTGTAAAAAATGAGTGAAAATAGTAAAAACGTGAAAAAGTAAAATAAGTAGTAATACCAAAATGTCAAATATGACAAAAACTATAAATGTAAATAAATATAAATAAATATAAATAAATTTATAAAATTATGTAAAGTAAAAACACAAAAAATATGTTTATTAACTTGCTTTTTATAAATTATAAAATTCTGTTTCTCTTTGTTTCAGGTGAGTTTAGTTGCAGTGGTCTAAATTTTGAGTATAAATATAAAAACGTGATTCTTGAAACAAAACGTAATAAAAGAGGTCTCATTCTTGTGTCTAAACCTAATAACAACAAAATGAGTGAGTAAAGTCAATAATAATAATAATAATAATACAAAATTATAATTATGGGAAAATGAAAATGGAATATTTTTGAAAAAAAATAATATTTCACTGATGAGGTACATGTAGAATAACCTCTACGTATAAACCTCTATACTCAATTACTCGTTTATTTTCGAGAACTACTGTAAAATGCAAATTGAAATGGCAATCCCTTGATTTGACTTGCCAAGCGTGGAAATTGGATATATTTCGAGGTAGAATTATGTTCCGTGAAAATCACATATGTCGGCTCACTTTGCGACTACTGTATTGTGCATGCGCGTAAATTTCTATATTTTATCTGGAAATTCCATTTTTTAATTATAGAATTTTAGCAAATTTCTTGAATTCTCGCAATATTTTCAGCATATTTGAATTTCGATATTTGAATAATGGGATTAAAGAAAATTTTATTTGCGGTTCAAATAAACGATTGTTTCTCTGTTATCAAGTAAATATTTATTCTTGAATCAAATAATTTTTACTTGAATTCTATTTTTTACTTCAATTATATTTTTTTACTTGAATCATACATTTTTACTTGAACCAAAAAATTTTTTCTTGAATCAAATTAGTTTTAGTTGAATTTAACGAATAATTTTACTTAAATATTTCAAAATTAACTAAATATTATAAGAGTTACATTTACAATTGTCATAAATAAATGAAATTCAGAAGGTTTTAATTTAAATATTTGTAAAATTCGAATTATCACGAATTTATTTGGAAAAATTCAATTATTTTCAATAGCAAAAAAATTTATCACCGTTTGTCAAATATGTTTCGACATTTTTTTTAAATTCTTGATAAAATTTCAATTATTTCCAAAAGTAATAAAATTCTTCTCCAAAATTTAATTCTTTTCCAAAAATTTAATAAAATTCTTGTCGAAAATCCAATAATGTATATTTTCAAAAATTTTCCTCAATTCAATTATTTTTACTATTTATATTATTTTAATAAAGTATTCCAAAAGAATTCGATTATTTAAAATTTTTTGTCGTAAAATTCTACGCGAACATTTAATTATTTTCATAAATGATAAAAATTTTACAGGAAATAAATTATTTTAAAAATTTTATAATAACTTTCTTCACAATATTTCAATTATTTACATAAATTCTTAAAAATATATTATAATTATTCATCAAAAGAATTTAATAATTTAAAAGTTTGTTAATAAAGTCCTTTATGAGAATTCAATTTTAAGAAACATTGCATTTTTCAATAAATCTATTTATTTTTGTATTTTTAAATTATTGATTTCTCGTAGAATTTTTTTTGTGTAGTCAAATAAGCCTTGTAACAAATAAATAAATCGTAAAAATTAATTCAAAAATGAATTTTATTTAAATTTTTAACAATTGAATAGTAAAACCACTACATCATTAAGTTATTATTAGAAATAAATGAATTTAGAAAAGATTTCAAATTAAAATCTTTAGAAATTTGAATTTTTCATACTTTTAAATATAAAAATTCAGTTAAATTATATTTTTCTGGAAATTATTTTTTTTTTTAAATTATTTTCAAATTATTTGAAGTTATCATTTTCTAATATACAGTTATTTGAAGAATATGAAATAAGCAAAATTTTATAAAATTTAATTGTAAAAAAATTGATTTAAAAATTCTCAAAAGAAACTATTTTGAAAAGTTATTGCAAATAATTGATTTAAAGAAGAAATTTAGTTTAGAATTCTTAAAAATAAAAGATCCTAAAGTTCTGAACGTTCAAATGAACGAAATTTATTTATTTCTTCTAAAAATTAAATTTTATAATTTAAATTCAAATGTTTTCGAATAATTGTAATAGAACATTTTTTTATTCTATTAATTTTTATAATTTTAGAATAAATCAGAATATTCTTTATGTAGGACTAGGAAAAAAGAGAAAAATTTGTTTTGAAAACAAGGAAAAAGTAAATTAAATTCTGTTTGCTTCAAGAATGTACTGAAATTATTATGGTTCGATTAATCAAATTACTTTTAATCAAATCGAACAAATAATAATTTGATTGATTAAAATTAAATTAATTTTGATTTAATTTGATTTGATTTGATTAAAAATGATTTGATATAAGGTAGCTTTTGTTTTGTTTTATATCTTATAAATTACAAAATTCAATTTGTGTAATAAGACAACTTTTGTTGTTGTAAATGTTTTCTTGGTATATTACATGAAACAACAGGTGTGATTCATCGGCACAATGCACGCACAGTTTATAGCAGTGTTATAAAAGTAAACCTAGAAGGTAATGAACTTTATTTAAACGTCTGCTTCCTATGGCTGCGTGACTTTTTATTAGAATGTACGCCACGTACATCTTTTACCATAATAACTACAATGACAATATTCTCGGAATCCTTTCACTCCCGCAGAAAATAATTATTATCTATTGAATAATAGAAAAAATAATTTAATCATAATGTTCAAATTTAATAATGTAAAAAATAATTGAATAATAATGTTTAAATTTAATAATGGAAAAAAAATTTAATCACAATGTTCAAATTTAATAATGTGAAGAATAATTTAATAATTATTAATATAATCAATATATTATTAATACTTTAGAAAATTGTGGAGTATTATAACATTTTACCACTAAAACGGATAAAAATAATCTACAAGTATTTAATCCGTCAAGATTTAATAATAATTAATATAATTAATATATTAAGTATTAAAATAATCCGTTGACGATTAACATGACCCATCGAAGGATTATTCTTCCAAATTGGTTTAGTTTTAGTTTTTAGTTTGTTAAAATTTGCCCCTTTTTTGTGGTAAAAATGAATCCAAAAATTGAGTAATTTAATTTTTCTTATGTTAAAACTTACTGTAACGGGTTTTAATACCTCTGTTTTAATACTTCTGTGATTGTGAATAATTTTTTCTTTGTTATTTACAATCATAATGAATAGAAGTTTACAATTGAAATGAATTAAACGTTTTGGGAATAATTGCTTTTTACAAATATTATAATTATATACTAAAGGTAGCAAACATTAGTTAATTTTTAAGTTGCATCATTGCAGCATAAAATAGATTTCCTAGAAATGAAAAGAAAAAGAAAAGAAAAGAGACAAGATTGATATAAACATTTGAGTTCTAAGATTATATTGTGTCATTCTCTATTGTTTTGATATCTCGAACCTGTTGCAACAGAGTTTAGTTATGAGTTTAATATACTGCGAATTATATGACAATGTGTTTGATATTTTTAGGAGCATGAAGAATTAATGCGCTTATATATACAAGAGGAAGTTTGTTTATATATGTATATATGTTATAGAGTGTGTTAGATAAATGCCATTCTGATGACTTTTGCATGGCTTTTATATAGCTTTTAGTCATCAGCTTAAATATATGATTCAGCCCTCAAACCTTTTCCTCTTCTTTTACTTCACTGATGTATCCGCCAAGCAGACAACTGCAGGATACAGCATTTTTAATCGGGTTCTCGTCTTTCTTTGTAGCAGCTGCGAATTCTGCGTCTTACCTTCTTTTGCAAAAGCAATCAACTTTTTTAATTCGTTAAACATTATACATATGCACTCATGAAAAAGAAATATTTTACTCAGAGCCTAATGAACTTTATGTATTTGTTGTAAATAAATTTTATTTCGTTTGAATAAATTTTATTCAGGCAGAGCTGTACATGGTTCGTTGTAGCTAAAACTGGCCTTGAGATTTGTTAGCAAGTTTTGAAAATTAATATTAATTTTACTTTTTCTTTTTGTTTAAAACACTGCGAACTAGAAAGTTCCAAATTGCAACGAATTAATAATGCCAAAATTATGGATTAAATTCTGATTCAGATTTTTGCTATTAATATGATCCAATTTGGTATGAATTTTGTTACTTTTAAGAAAAATGTGAACCAACAAAAATTTTTGAAAAATTAAGACTCTAAAGTTCTGAACGTTCATTTTTAAACGAAATTTATTTATTTCTTCTAAAAATTAAATTTTTATTGCAATTATTTTGCAATACTATCCAAAAAATTAATTACTTAGTTTCTAAACGTGAATATTTTAGTTTTTAAATTTCTTTGTGATTAGTAATTTATAAAAATATTTTCAATAAAAAATAATCTGTACACTTGAACGTTCAAAATTTGAGGATTATAAAATTAAATGAAGCTGAATCTAATCTTATAAACTTATTTTTAAAAAAATATTTGAGTGGCAGTTTTTGAAATCCACTAATTTAAAAAATTTAACTTAATTTGTACCGAATAAATTTTTATTTTATACTATCTAAATTTTAATTATTAAAAATATTTACTAATTTGAATCAGTGACTTACTTTTTGCTTTCGAATTCGAAAAAAGAATTAATTAATTCATTTGAATATTTAAATCTTTTGCATTCTCTACAAGTGTTCATTGAGAGTTTAGGATTGTTTTTTGATCTTTTAAATCTGGTCAGAACTGATAGATTTTTTTTCTGAAAAATAATGAAAACCTTTATCTAAAATTAATTACGCATGGAAAATTGAACTAGAATTATTTAATTTAAAAAATGAAAATTAATATAATAATAAAAATTCAACTGACTTTTCTTTTTAAACTGCAGCAGTTTATCTAAATTGCGTTTGTAATTTCCACTTGATAATAATTATTATTTTTGATTCTTCATAATTAACATTCTGTTAAATAACAAGTTTTCTCTATTAACATATTTCGTGATTTGGGAAATTTTCGTTCTAACATTTACTCTAGTTTCTAGAATATGAATTTATAACTTTACACACACACACACACGGTTTTGTCTAGATGAAGTCATGTTGACAATGTTAGAGCAGCTGTTCAGTTAAACTTTATAGTGGAAAGTCACGTAGAGAGCAAAATTGATATTGCATAGTGTGCACTTTTGTCTTCATCGCGAACAAAAGTTAAATTAACAATATGACAAACATGAGTAATAGTTTCTGCAAATAAATTCAAATATTGTTAACAATATGCGCATATAGATACAAATTTCAATTAAAATTATGTTACTCAATTTTTTCTCTTAAAATCTTTTGTTTATTTTCAATTTGAATACCTAATTTCATTCGTTTTCTATTTTTCTCTTTTGCAAAAGTTTGAAAAATTTTCCTAAATTTTTTAAAGTATATTTTTTTAATTGGCAGAATACTCGTGTATAATAAATATGAAAATAATTTTTAATAATTTTTAATATACTTATAAGAGTGATAAAACGAAAATTTTCAAGCGTGAAATGTTCACAATCAATATAATTATGATAAAAATCGATAAATTTTGTAAATTTGCAGTCTTTGGAAGAGTAATATTATAAATAATTATTATCCTACATTCACCTGCTGTGGATTCACCTTGTCTGACTTGTTTTTGCTTATACAATTTTGGTAAACGGGTTATGTATACCTATATTTGAATTGTAATAAAGTGGCACATCGAGTGCATTTATTTTTACTTTTTACGACGCGCGATTATTTTTCTTCGTATTCAGAAGTGTCACATCCATAATTATACTGTTCATCAATCAATAGTTAATTGTTTATTTAAAAATTAAATTAATTTTAACTGACGAAAATAAGTATTTTTTATTGAACAGCTGTTCTTCTTATAATTATTTAAAAAATTTTAATCATTCAAGTTCTTCTCAAGTTAGATAAATTTTTTAATATATTTTTAATTGATTATGGAAAATAATGGATTTATGGAAGAAATTTTAATTTTAAAAAACTGTAAAAGAAATTAAATTTTGGAAAAGATACAAATGATTGTAAAAATTCAATTATTTTCAAACAGTATTATTATTATTCATTATTTTTTTATTAATACAATTTCTTCGCACATATTTAATTGTGTTAAAAAATGAAGAAAAATTCTAGTCAATGTTTCAATTATCTTTATAAATATAAAAGTCTTCTCTAAAATTGAATTATTTTCAAAAATTTTAATAAAATTCTTGTCAAAATTTTCAATTATTTCAATAATTTTAAACAATTTAATGATTTTCAATCAATATCTACTATATTAATAAAATTTTTCAAAAGAACTCACTCATTTAAAGAAATATAATAAAATTTTGCGCAATTAAAATTTTACATGAATTCAATTATTTAGAAATGTTTTCTAATTTTCTTTACAATGATTCAATTATTTTCATAAATTATAAAAATTCTTTTTTCAAATTCAATTTTTTTCATAAATAATCAACCTTATCGTAGAATTTCAATTATTTTTATTTTTTAATACAATTTTAATGGAGTTCTTCGAAAATTGTAATAAATTCATAACATTTTTATTAAAATTCCTCAAAAGAATTCAATTATTCAATAAATTGTTTTTCTTATTTAAAGAATTGAGTTCTCGTTGAATTTTTAATATTAATTAAGTTAAAATTGAATTTTAGTTTAAATTTTAAACAATAATTGAATATTAAAAGCAAAATTCAAGCAAAATTAGTCTTAGTTTAAAAAAAATAATTAAATTTATAAATGGTTTGAAATTAAAATTTTTGAGAATATGAATTTTTCATACTTTCATGTTTTAACTAACAATTCTGTACAATTAATTTTTTTGAAATTAATGATTTCGAATAATTTTACAATTAAAGGAATGCATAAATAAATAAAGTAGAACATTTTTGAGTATATTTATTTTTAGAGTGAAGCAAAAAATTTCTTTAAAAAAATTAAAAATTGTTTTTGAAAATCAGGGAAAAATTAGAGAAAAACAAAATTAAATTTTTGTGTTAACGCAGTTATTGATCTTAATTAATGACATTAATTATAATTGTTGGTTATACCTATTTATAATTGTCGATAATTAATAATAATTTAAAGTAATGACAATTGATTATTACAATTAATAACACTTACTAATAATAATTTTTAGTAATTTTTGTTTATAACTGTTGGTTTAATTGTTTCAAAAATATATAAATGTTTTAAAAAATATTGACAATTATTAATTTAAATTAGTGAAAATTGTTAATTCTAATAATTAATGAAAATTGTTAATTTTAATAACTAATGAATATTGTTAATTTTAATAATTAATCAAAATTGTTAATAATTAATTCTAATAATTAATGAAAATTTTTTATTTTAATAATTAATCAAAATTGTTAATAATTAATTCTAATAATTAATGAAAATTGTTAATTTTAATCATTAATCAAAATTGTTAATAATTAATTCTAATAATTAATGAAAATTTTTTATTTTAATAATTAATCAAAATTGTTAATTTTAATAATTAATCAAAATTGTTATTTTTAATAATTAATCAAAATTGTTAATTATAGTTATTAATTATAATTATGATTATGTTTAAATTACAATTATTATTGTTGTGTGATAATCGAAACTATTATTCACAATTAATTATTATTGTTAATAGTTAATTTTAATTACGATTATTAACTGTTAATTATGATCGATAATTGTTAAATATAATTATTTGACAATTTCTTTATCATTATAATAGTATTACGACAATAAAAAAAAAATTCTGCGAAATACTCGATGTCGCGTATATATTTGGTAGTAAAATTTGATTAATTGTATTGATTACTTCTCGGTAATTGGTCCAGAATAGTAGGTAGCTGCTGCAAGGTGCGCTTTTTCTACCTCCGTCTCTCTTGTCTTCCTCCTCATTCTCCTTTTCCTTTTCATCTTGTGTATACATGTGTTAAATATATACATATGCGAGAGGGATAAATGGTCTCGTGCGTATAAGTAGACGACGTTTTCGATTGGTCGTTGGCACGCGCACGCACCTGCCATGCATCTTTTTCAAACTTTCTTTGTCGCACCGACCAATATGTACATTTTATGAATTGCAAATTTTATATATAGAGAGAGAGAGAGAGAGTCTGAAGAAAAAGAGTGAGGAAAAATAATTCTACACGAAAAATCTTATTTTCAGGGAGAATTTTCCCGCTTTTTATTCTATACGCAGGTTTATTATTCCAAGTTTCATTTTGAAATATTATTCTTAAAGCTTTTACTCCTTTTTTCGTTGCTGAAAATACGCTGTTATTTCTTCAGCTCTAATTTCTTTTTCAAAAAAAAAAAGAAAAAAAATCCGTTTTTTTCCCGAAATTTGTTTATTCAAGTGTTGTACTACTAGTTTGGAATATATTTGTCAATACTTTGTGGAAATATCTTTTGCAATATTCTTTGCAATGTTAAAATCTGTTTCAATCTTATTTGCTAATTGAGGTTAAAAAAATATTCTATTCAATTCGAGAGATTTGCTTTTGGATTTTTTTGACACCTTTTTTTGAAAATTGGCCTCGTTTTTTCTTTCGCTATTTGTTGTGAAGAATTTTTCAGAATTTAGATATGAATTCCTTCTTATTATTATCGTTTCGCATGAAATTTTTTAGATGAAATTCCGTTGAATTATCTCGAATCATAGCCAACGGAATTTTGAATCTCCTGAATATAATTCCATAGTGAGGTTAGTATGAAAAAAATCTTCACTATTTTGTTTGAAAGTAGATAATTTAGTTTTTTTTATCTAAAAATAATGCTCTGATAATTTGGACTAGAATTTTAATTCTTCTTTTCGAAACTTTGTTTGATCTTGTCATGACGCACATAATGCAAAGAACTCTGCACATGTAATCAGCATGAATGTACAGAGTAAAGAAAAAATCATTTTTGTTATATATCTTTCATTTATCATTTGCCTTTTATCTTATTTTTCTATCTCAATAGGTCTTCTAATGTGTGTTGTTCTACTTTTCTCTACTTTCTCATTAAAACAATAATGTCTATACAAATGCCTAAAAATTTACTGTCGTATAATCGTGTCCGTAATCTGATACTTAATCCCAGTGAGATAATTATTTATGAACAAGAAATTATTCTCTTAGAATGCTTTTAAGTTGTCTTTAATATTTTTCAGGACAAAATTTTACACTTTTTTGATTAAGTTTTGATTAAAATAACAGAATACTTTTCTATTATACGAAATAAAAATATTCAATTGAATCGAATAAGTTGATCTGTGATCAAATAAATATTTACTTCAATCGAATATTTTGTTCAAATATCAAATTTATATTTATCTGAAATTCTGAATCAAATAATTTGATTTTTTTTCAAATAATTTTTCACTTGAATCAAAAAGTTTATATTTAATTCAGATAAATTGTATTTGAAACAATAATTAAATCAAATAGTATTTAATTGACTGAAATAAAAATTATTTTATAAATATTTTATAAATATTTTATTCAAATAAATTTTTTTTAATTCGATTGAATTTTATTTGATTCAAATAATTTTTTTCTTTTTTCAATTAAATTTTATTTGATTCGTTTAACTTTTATTTGATTCAAATAAACTTTATTTAGTTCTAATAAAGTTTATTTAGTTCAACTAAAAATTAAAGGAATTAAATAAAATTTAATTAAATAAAGAACAAAAATTTATTGGATTGAAATAAAATTCAATCGAATTAAAAAAAAATTATTTGAATAAAATAAAAATAAATTGAATCAAAGAAAATTTATTTGAATGAAATAAAGATTAATTTGATCAAACCAAATTTATTCGAATGTAATCAAATTTAATTAAATAAAAAAAAACTTATTTGAATCAAGAAAAATTTATTTCAAACAAATAAATAATTTACTTGGCTCTGAGGCAAATATATTTTCTTCATCGTGTAATTGATACATAATATAAATTTTTTAAGTAAATACTAATTAATTGAAACAAGTAAAAATTATTCTATAAAAATAAATATTCCTTTAAAAAAGCAAGAAATTGTTATTTTTTTTAAATAAAAAAAAATTATTTTTGATTTTAGTTTTTGAAGAAATTTTTTCGATTTCTGATATTTTTTTTTCTTCGATCATATAAGGAGTAGAAAGATCCATTTGTCAGGTTTTTTCGGATGAAGAGTGCTGACTTTTGAAAAGATTGGCTCCCTTGAAAAATTTAAATGGTGGATTTTACCTCTTAAGGATTTAAAGTAACAGGTCAGGTCAGAAAAACTCAGCTGGTTTTCTTAAAGTGTTATATAGAGGCGTCTGGTTGCGCCAAGACCGTTTATCAAGTGCACGGACCTTTAAATATTCCCATCTGCTTTGTACAAAATTCTACTTTTATATTTTGAAAAAGAAAATAAAATTTTGAAAATTATTTTCAATTTTTACATTATTTTTTATTAATTTTCATAGCTGGAAAATTTTTTTTCTCTTTGTAGGTATTTTATTTTGTTTGTATATTTTTTATTGTTACCATAGAACAATAGTCAATTTTTTAGTTTTTAGTTTTAGTCAATATTTTTAAAACTAGGGAAATAAATTTTCATTTTGAAGATAATGAATAATAAATTGAAAATAGATGAAATTAAATTTATTAAGATGATTGGAAATATTTTATATTTGATTTGAATTCGAAATTGTATTGAAAATAATTGAGTTGATTGAAAAATAGTTGAACTGGATTCAAAATAGTGGAATTGAATCGAAAATAGTTAAATTTATTTCCAAATAGTTTAATTCAATAAAAAAGTTGAATTAGACTGAATTAAATTGAAATAAAAATAGTTAAAACATGTTAAGTGTTGAATTCAATTGAAAAAAAAATATTCAACAAGTGTTACAATATTTAACCATAAATACAAATACAAATCTTGAATAAAACTGAAACTTTTCATTAAAAGAATAAAATTGACAAACACGAGAGTGCAATATTCTACGGAAATGCCACCCCATGGATCCATAGAATTTTATTTGCCCTCTCTTTTCACACACACACACATTGAGAAAAACTTGTCCTTTCGTCTCACGCCTCTCATTGAAAAATTTCATTTATACGCATATAGAATTTCTTCTCATTCAAAACGTTTTAGAAAACTTTTAAGAAACTATTACTTTTGAATTTTTCTCGCTATATAGTGTGTCCCCATGGTTTGACGATTTTTCTCCTTTATTTTTCTTATACAACCTGAACGTAACCGCTATGATCTAAATGAATAGATGAATGTCAATGAAAGCGATTCACGAAAAGAAAAGAAAAAGAAAAAAAAATCTGAAAGGACTCGTGTGTCAAAAGCTAGAAATCACGACAAGAGTAAAATATTTTCATTGTTGTGAAGATTTTCAGGATGAAAAAGAAAAGAATCGAAACCACACCGCAAAAGCGACACGACACGTGCACACAGAATACGCACCTTACACAAAAATCAATATTTTTCTTACCTAGAAAATTTTCCCGAATTATTTTTTCAATTTTTTTGTTGATATTTGCACGAAAAATTCAAATTTAGGTATTTCTGTCCGACAATTAACAGTAAAAGTCACTGAATTAATTTTTTTATTTAGTTCGAAAAATTTGTTTAAATTCTGTTGTAATTTTTAAATTTTAACTTTATTATTTTTGTTTAAGAGAATGGAAATTTTTTTAAAAATTCTATTGTAATTTTTTAGTTTTAACTTTTTTATTTTTGTTTAAAAGAATAGGAAATTTTGTTATAATTTAATTTTATTTTATTCAATTTGACTTTAAATGTAAGTTACTTCAATTTTTGATTAATGAAGTCCCATATACACCATATGGTAACACCTGAACATTTATAATGAAGTTTTTGATGAAATCGAACAGAAGAGAAACGAAGTAAAGAACAAAAGCTACTTGTAGCTCTATATATATTCGAGCCTCTTTTCTCTAAAAAAAAATTTTTGCGAGGAAGCAAATTAGTTATCTCTCAAATTTTTTGATCCAATTTTTGATTCGAATAATAGAAGAAGAAGATGTATTCTAAAATCATATAACCGACCATATATTTAAGAAATGAGAAAAAAATCGAACGTTAAACTACGTAAGGAGGATTTTTTATGTGCACCTGTTCTTTCATCGGTGGCTCTCTCGCAGGGTAGAAATTTTCGTTTAAACTACAGTATTCTCGAAAGACGAACATCTGCCCGGCGAAGGCTTTTTTTACTGATTCAAAAGACCATGGCAACCAGTTTCTGTTTTACGGCATCAGAAAATAAAAAAGAAAAAAATTGAGAAAAAAGAAAAAAAAATAACGTTTCATTCATCAGTTTTTATTCATTGTTGAACTATTGTTGCTTCTAATTTCTTTTGAGTAATAATGAAAATTTTGATTTAACTGAAAAAGATTTTAACTTTCGAAAAACGGGAAAATTTTTCAAACATTTATACTGGAATGAAAAATAATGTAAATTTCACGCATTTATTTACGGATAAGAATTAATTTTTTTCACTATAAAAAAAAATTTTTTTTAAATATTTTTTAAAAATGTAGACGTTAATTTGAATACTCTAAACTTTATCAAGGTAGAGTTTTACACTCTGTTCTTTATTTGCAATATTTAAAATTTTTTCTAATTTTTAATTTTTATTTATTTTCCATTTTTTAAAAATATTTTTCATCAATTCGAAAAATTGAAAGTACTGAAAAGAAAATTCGTTAATTTTTCACTTGAAATTAGAATTAAAATGCATTGAATGAATTTTTTTTAGTATTTTCATCGTCTCATGAAAATGTATAAAGTCAAAATTTCGAAATAAATTTTCATCATTTGGATTTGAATTGTTTTAAATAAAATATTGTTATTTAGAATTTTGGCGTTACGCTTTCATGAGATAATCTTCGATATACATTTTGTGACTTGAGGGTTCAACTGAGGATTTCCGTGAAGCGTATTTTTACCCCAGAGGTGAATGAATTTGTGGAAAGCTTTCCGTCTCTAGAAATGCAGGTCATGAATTTAAATTTTTATTCCCAACCAGTGAAAACGATATATATGTATAAAACCACAAAAATGTAATCCATATTTATTACAAACAACTTTCAACGTAGTTGTTCATATTTTTTTTTTATATGAAAATTCACAATCCATAAATTCTTTCGCTTGGAAAAAATCTCAGAAGGCAGAATTTTTAAAAAACAATGAAAAAGTTAAAAAGAATTACGATTTTGCTAAATAAATAGTTTGGATTAAATAATTTGGTGAATAAATAGTTGAACGAATAAATAGTTTGATGAATAAAGAGATAAATAAATAGTTTACTAAACAAATAGTTAAATAACTGAATAGTTCGATAAATACAGATTCAATTAATTAAATTTTTATTTTACAATTAATTTATCGAAATTTGTTAATTCTTTTTAATGTAAAAAAAGGGTTTTTTTTAAATTTAATGATTTTAAAGTGATTGTTAACGGGGAATATAAAATATCTTTAACAATCTGATAAACGCTCTATTTGAGTAACAAGATAATAGACTTTTCTTCTCTTAACACCGCCAAACAAATAAGTTAAGTGCTTTCGTATTTGCGAGTGCATTGCATAAGTGGTCTCTTAAAATAAAACATTGTAACTTTTAATGCGAGCATATATTTTGCATCGCTGATAAAAATACAATTAAACTCAAATTAACAATTTCTGTTTATTATTATTATTATTATTATTATTATTATTATTATTATTATTATTATTATTATTATTATTCTGTTATATCTTAATTATTTTAATTGCAATTGACTGTTAATAATTTAGTAATTATTAATATTAAATTAAACACCATTAATATTTTATTAAAAAAAAAAATTAAAACAGTGATAAATGGAGGACGAACTCTGAAGAGAACGAAATTAAGGAATAAAAACTATTCAAAATTTGGTAAAAAATATTATTAAATTGTAAGAATTATTATTAAATTATTAAAATTTGACTTAATAATTTAAAAGTTAATTAAATGTTAATTTTCACATTTTCCTTGCTGTTAAAAATATTTCATGACTGTTATAATTTTTTTTCTGCTTAAGAAAACAAATTCACCGAATAATTAATGAAATAAACACAAATGTCTAGGAAAAAGCGCACTATACGTTCGCTAAATGTATTTTCAAAAGGCGCAATACTATTTCCGGTTCTTTTGATTTTCTAAATTTACAACTAGTTGGTCCTTCCGTTTCCGAAACTCTCAAGAACTCCTCACTCTCTGTCTCTGTCTCTCTCGTTCTTTCTTGAAACAGATGTTGGCCAGCCGAAAATTTAAAGATTTAAGTCACGAATACTCTCCTCTTAATGGGGTTATATCTTTCTTATGTATTTCTTTGCTCAAATCACTGCTCCTGTCACGGGGCGTGTGATATTTTCATTTTACTCCCCAAGGCTAAAACTACTGCGCGAGTGCTTTTCAACTTTCATGAGAACGTGCTCACTTCAAAGGCGAGAAAATACAATTTTTCAAAATTGCCACACATATGTGAAACATTGGTCAGTTTGACTCGAAAGTTGCTTTTTTCACAAACTGAAGAAAAAAAATTTTTAGTGATTAGTTAAAACGTTTTAACTTTCCAGCAGTACGAAATAGTCTCATTGAGGCAATGAAAGTAAAATAATAATTAGGAAGAAAATTTAGTAGGGAAAAATATTTTTTGCCATAGTAGAAAATTATTTGCTAACTCGTAAATTGTGGTAAATATTTCAACCAATTGATTTCAAATGATGAATGTTATCGATTAGAGAAAATTGTATCTAAAAAAAAAGGTTGCTGAGAACAAGAAAAGATATTCAGAAAGATATCAAGTCTTCAAAACTAGCTACCGTGGAAATGGGGTTTTCGGAATAAATACATATATAAATATATTAATACAGATATCATACGGTTTTTGTATACACACACACACACACAAATATGCATACATATGTGGTTTTGAAAATTGTCGCATTAAAAAAAAGGGGAGAAAAAAAAGAAAAGTGAATGTTAGTAACGCAATATTAAAAAGATAAAAGATAAGGCAAATGGTTGAGGTGACATTAAAGGAGAAGGCAGCTGCATAGGGGCATCATCATCATCATCATCATCTCCTGTGGTCCCTCAGCTGTCACGCCGTTCCTTCCGAACATTTAAGACACACACAATTTTACTTCCGTAAGAAAGCCGCACTTGCCACATTGAACACGCGTTTGCAATTAATCATACCATATTTTTTAAAATGAACATTTTTTAATGACACTTTTCGAAAACATCAAATTGCACAAGCTTCGTGTTTAATTGCTCCTTTCAGAAAATTAAAGAAGAAGAAGATTAAATGCGCGCATCTTCTTTAATTACAAGAATATATTTTAGAAAATTATTTTTTGACAATATTTCAGCTGTTGAGTTTTGAACGAATTTTTCACTAAATGAGTCTTTAAGTATTTTAGCGAAAATTTAAATAGTTGTTTCAGTATATTGTCAACAATTGCAGCAAATTGTTAAGTTTCGTATGATCCCCAAGTTTTGAACGTTCAAGTGAAGGAAATATTTTATATTGAAGATATTTTAATAAATTACTAATCATGAAGAAATTTTAAAAATTAAAATTGTACGTTTACAAACTCGGTAATTAATTTTTGTCGATTGTGAAGTAAAATGATTGAAATGAAAATTTAATTTTTTAGAAGAAATATAAATTGAACGTTCAGAACTTTAGGATCTTATTTTCGTATATTATGATAATAATTAATAAGCTGTTATCTCTGGAGTGATAAAAATTAAAAAATTAAATCATTTAACATTTTCGAGGATAAAATGTAATATTTGTGTTATTATTGTCGTGAGCACACTTCACTCACACTGACTTTGAGACATTATATACATCGCATTTAATTGATAAATAGCTGGGTAGGCGTACAGATACTTTGAATTGTTTCTATAAAGTGTATATGGTGTGAATATGTGAGAGTAATATGAGGATGAATTGGGCAGTAATGAAATGATTGTGGCACTAAAGGGTCATCCTCGGTTAAATTTCTTGTGCATTATATATATATATATACATTCTATCTGAACTCTCCTCTCTTCTTTGCTTCTTAAGATCCAAATCAAAATTATATTCAGCATCTCGTATATCTGATAAGATAATTATTTCAACTCCCCCTCCAACTTTTTTAGCTGCCCTTTCATCATATTCTTTGTGTTTGTGTGAAATTTATTCGAAATTCTCTTTTTTTATTTATAACATATGTGACAGGGAAAGTTAAAAGTGACATACGGTTCGAAAAAATTAATTTTTTTCATTATTTAGTGAATCTGATGGAAAAAATGTTTTTCTATGATTTGGAAAAATAAATTTTTTATTATTTAGTGGTTCTGATAGGCAAAAATTTTTTTTTGGTTCGGAAAAATCATTTTTTTATTCCTGATTTATATAGTGATTCTGATAGAAAAAAAATTCTGTCTATCAGAATCACTAAATAATAAAAAATTAATTTTTTTTTTTGCCTAAGTAATAGAATTTTTTACATGAATTTAGCTATTTTCATAAATAATGAAATTCTTTTTCGGAGTTAAATTTCTTTTATAAATAATCAAATTCATCGGAAAAAATCAATAATTTTTAACACAATTTTAGTAAAACTCCTCGAAAAATGGAATTATTCCTTAAAATGTTATTAAAATTGGTCAAAAGAATTCAATTATTTCAAAATTTGTTGAAAAAATTCATTATGAAAATTCAATTTTAAGAGATATTTAATTTTTTAATGTATTACATATTTTTATATTTAAATAATTGAATACTCGTAGAATTTTCTGATAAAAGTTGATTTAAAGATTAATTTGGCATCAACTTTAAGATAATAATTGAAAAAAAAAATTTCGAAATGAATCTTTGGAAACTTGAATTTTTCATACTATTATAACTAATATATCTGTAAAATTAATGATTTTCAAATATGTTAAAAAATTTAACAAAATTCTTATTAAACTTTAAATTGTCTTTAAAAATATTAAAAATATTACATAAGTAATATTTTTTTAAAGGAATTTTATTATTTCCATTAATATTAAAATACATCGCAGAATTTTATTTATTGAATTACAATTTTAATCAAGTTATTCTTAAAAATATTATTTTTTAATTGATTTCGAATGATCCGATTGATTGAAATTTTAAGATTGAATTGTAATTGTTTCAAAACCCTCAAAGATAACTTTGTCAAAAATTGTTAAAAATAAAAATATTTTTTTAAAAAAGATGTTATTATATTTATTATATTTTTAAAAAAGTTTACAATTAATGAAATTTGTATGTAAATGTAAGAGAACATTTTTTTTGAGTATCTTATCATTTTTTAGAGTGAATCAAAATATTTTTAATATCAGGGAAAAAGTCATCTTAATTTACGAATCAGGGAAAAAAATTAAATTTTTGTCGCAAAACACTCTGTGAAAGTAAAATTTGTGAAAATACATTCTAAAGGTTTATAGGTACATTTCTTTTTGAATTCCGGTATTTTTTTCGTCTTGTGTAAATTTTTGTTTCCAGATGGAAAGCAATTGGTGGTAAAAAGGAAAAAAATAGTGAGAGAGAATTTTCGTTAAAGGCGGTGTAGTACCGAATTTTAAGTGCTATATTGTAGGTTTGATGAAGAAGTCAATTCTGTACGAGGCTGCTGAGCGTATCTCCGCTTCCTCAGTGGCAAACAAACACCTCCATCTTGTAGGATTTTACACTAATATATATGTGTATATATTTAAAATCTACTTTGTACTTGCAACACTTATTCTCAAACTCTCTAGATGCATCAAGTAAATTTAGATTATATCTTTAAGGGCGTTCCTGCAACTCCTCGAATCATTGGGAATACCCGTAAATCTTTCATACAAAGTGGCTTTATTCCGTTCCAAAAATGGAATTTAAAATACATTTTTTGTTTGTTTTTTTATTTTTTTTTACAGTAAAGTTAGTCACATAGAGTGAAGTCCCCTTATTTATACTTCATGAAGCCACCTAATAGATGCAAAACATTAGAGGTTATGTTTGCAACTTTTAAAATGAAAACACAAAAAAAGGATCAACTGACAATGTGAATCATTAATGTTTAAGTCTTCATTAAAACTAAAATATTTAATACAAACTGCTTTCACATTGCGATGAGTAAAAAGAAAGTTTCAAACAAGAAAAAAGTAAGGCTAACATAACCTTAAAGTGATTTGCTTCTAAGGTCCCTTTCTTCAAATCGCGTCACATTTATAAACAATTTTCAAACAATTTAAAACAATTGTTAAACAATTTTTAAACAATTTTTAAACAAGAATTGAGTTTAAAACAAGGCCCTAAGAAACTAAATCAGTAATTTAACTTTCCGATTAAATTTGTTCCATTCGTTATCATATCCACAATAGAGAACATTCGATTAACTGTGAATTGCAGAAGAAAAAGTAAAGTAAAAAAAAATGGAATAAACGGAAAAATATGTTTATTTAAATAGAGTTATTATTATTGTTCCCAGCCTATAAATCGCGAGTGTACAACGCAGTGTAGAAGCATGAACATGTATATAATTATGATATAGAGCCTCACGACGATAAAGGAGTATTACAGATAAAACTCGAACCTCGGCAGTATAGGAAGCGAAGCGTGTCTCCGCTTCCTCGAGTCAGAACCTGGTTAGAGATTATAACTGACAACAGAGTACCCATGTGACCGGATTCGTTGAAAATTACCGAAATTACCTGACAATTGTTCTTTCTTTCTATATTATGTGTGTATATATACACACACAGAGAGAAAGAGAGTGCCGTTCATTCATGCGGTTTCATTCATTTGTACCTAGACGCTTTCATTCAGTCATTTGTGCGCAAGTAGGCATTTATAATAAGTACACCATATGTCTGTATGGTAGTTCATCATATCGCGGAAATTGCACTCGCACGCCCTTAAATTAATTACCTATACATTTTACGGTCAATGACGGTCATTATCATTGTGACTAATTTTGGCGATAAACGATTTAGCTTTTGCCCTGAGAACTGTGTATTCGTGAATGGGGAAAAATTATTTGGTTCAGATGATCGATTACTTTTTTATTTATTTCGAGAAAATATTTATTTGATTCAATATTTATCAAATTTATCTATTAAATTTTAAATAAATATTTACTTAGAATAAATATTGAATCAAATAAATATTTACCTAAAATAAATATTGAATCAAATAAATATTTACCTAAAATAAATATTGAATCAAATAAATATTTTCTTGAAATAAATAAATATTTACTTGAATACACTTCATACAACTATTTAGCTTTTTTTATAAATAACTTACTGGCACTTACTTTAAAAGAAAAAAAAACAGTAATCAATTTCCTAAATAAATATCAATTTATTTTGCTAAGAAATTAATTCTAAGAGTCTAAAAAAATTTGAAGAGGATAAAAATATCAATGAGGAAAGTAAATAAAAAATTAAAATCCGTTCATAGTAAATGTCAAACTCTCTAAATTTAATTAATAATTATAGAATTGCGAACATTCTGAGATACAATAAATAAAAATGGTGCTGTCCACCTGCGAACGCCAAGGTCACAGCCAGATGGCGGTTTCGATGTTTCTTGGAATTTCTCCTGCCATCTGGTGGCGACCTTGACGTTCTCAAGTGGAGAAATCAAACCGCCGTTTTTATCCTCAAAAACTTCTTTATAATTAACAAAATGTAAAAGATTTTATCGTTCAGAATAATTTAAATCGTCTTTTTACTTTTTTGAAATTTTGTTGCATTTTATGTCCACTATAAAAAGACAATTTAAGACAATTATGTAGGAAAAAAGACTTTTGATTAAAATATACACTTTAGTAATTTAATACCTTTAAATAATTTATAATCAAGTTTTAAGTTTAAAATTCAATGTAACAGAAAATTTGTAAACTTATTTTTATTGTTTAAACCAAAACAGAAAATATGTTTGAATCAAATATTATTCAGACAAACATTAATACTTTTTCAATGTTCCTAAAGTTTCGAATGTTCGACTGAACGACAATATTTTTTTACTTCTTGTAATTTGTATTTTTTTTACAAAAAATTATTTTTTAGATTAAAACAAATTAATTATGAACTAAATATTGTTGTATTTTAATTATTTTTCTTTTTAGAGAGTGATTTTCTAAAAAAAAAGTTGAGGTGAAAAAAAATTCGTTCATTTGAATGTTCGAAACTTAGGCACATCTTTTGCATTAAAGAAGTATATATTTTCGAAATATTGGGATTAATCCTACAATCTAATTTCAATTAAACAATGTTATTTTAAATTGTTTTCGTATTTTATTTTTAAATATAAAGTTTTCACAGTTGGAAAATTATGGACGTTTCTTAAGAATTTTAATATTTTCTTAAACGTATCATTAAATAAAAAATGTTGAAAAACACAAAATAGCAAATTTCGCATTTTTAGTCGGTTTTTTGAAAAAGAAAAAAAATTTTGATTTAATGCCTCGCCATCTAGTGGCGATCTTGGCGTTCTCAGGTGGAAAAATTAATCCACCATTTTATTCCTGAAAACCTTTTTTATATTTAAAAAAATCTTATTGTGATTTATTTCTTATTTTACAAAAAAGATTTATTTGGTTGAAAAAAAATTGATAACGAATTTAAAATTAATTTTCGTAAATTGAGTATATAAAAAATTATATAATATATGGCTATAAAATTGTATATAAATTTATTGTATATATTAAAAAATACCAAAAACACAATTTATATTCAATCAAATTTGAAAGAAATTAGTAATTTAATTTTATTGGTACTTAGTGGATAATAATAATAATAATAATAATAATAATATTATAATAGTTAAATATTAGTTATGCATCTGTCAGAGTGGTGAACTGCTTAAAAACTCGTCCCCTTGAAAAGTGCAGATGTGTTCCTTTATTTATATATACGTTTAAAATTTTTATATGTGTATCTTCGTCGTGTGTGTGTATACATAGAATATAATATGTGAAATAGCGGAAGTACAAGGCGGATGGCAGGAAGTCGGTGAGACTGGCGCGTGCGCGTCGGGGGCGAATAAAAGGTACCAACCCCTAGAAAATATAGAAGAGCACGGTATTTTAGAAGTATTGTCGGCTCGTATTACTTAAAAAAAAGGGGGAGTTGTTGGAAACCAGAACACGAAATTTCTTAACGGTGATCAACTTGTAAAATTTTTTTTCCTACTCGTCCCTAATTATATATTTTTCAATTATATGTTATTATCTATTTAGTTTTTAAGTAGGATTTTCAGTGTATTTTTAAATTTTCTTTTTATATTTATTTTTTTTGTTAAACTTCCTTTTTATTGTATTTTTTTATTTACTTCGATTTTTATTTTATTTCTAATTTCTTCTTTTTTTCATTTTTTTAATTTACTTCTTTTTTATTTTTAATTTCTTCTTTTTGTCATTTTTTTAATTTACTTCTTTTTTATTTTTAATTTCTTCTTTTTGTCATTTTTATAATTTACTTCCTTTTTATTTTATTTTTGATTTTACTTCCTTGTTATTTTATTTTTAACTTCATTTGTCTGACTTCATTTTTATAAATTCGAGTTTTTATATTGCATTTTGAATTTCATTCAGTTTTCCTCTAGTTTTAAATTTATTTTCAGAATTTTATTTTCAATTTAATTAATATTATTTTAGTTAATTTATTTTACTTATTTTATTTTCAATTCGGTTTATTTTATTCTACTTTTAAATTAAGTTTTGTTTTGTATTGAATTTAATTTATTTTTTCCAAATTTTAATTCATATCTTTTACTTTAGTGAAAAACTTATTATTAAATTAAATTGTTTTATTTCAAGTAAATGTTAATTCGTTACAAATAAATATTTATTTGCTGCAGGTGAATATTTTTTTTGCTTCAAGTAAAAAATTATTTTTTGCAAAGTAAATATTGATTTTTTTCAATTAAATATTTATTTTTTTCAAGTAAATATTTATTTCTTTCAAGTAAATATTTCTTTCTTTCGTGTAAATATTTATTTCCCGATAGACGCGTAATGAATTATTTGAATCAAATCTAAATTTTTTTAGAGTATTTTTAATTCTATTTTTTAATTTTATTTTTTTGCTTCATTGATTATAATTTTTTTGTTTTGATAAAAACAAAAATGATTTGTGTGTAAAATCTGAAGAAATACTTTTTAAATACTGTGAAATTGAAAATAGTCGACAAAGTTTTTTTTTCTTTTTATCAAGATTTTATATAGTGCAGGAATCATAAGTGCCGGAAATGAGAACCTCTGAAGTTAGCACCCCTTGCAATCCATTTAGGGTTGCCCATTTCTTTACGAGACGAATGCACATCTGACAAGGCATTGACCGGAATTACAAGCTTTTACCCCTATTTTCTACGGAAAAAGAAAACCAGGAATCAGATTTAAGAAACCATAAAGACACACCTTTTGAAATAAATTTGAAACCATTTGATTTCATGATAGAAATCATTTTTTGAAAAGTTATTTCATTGAAATTATTCAATTGTTATCAGTATTATTATTGTTATTATTCTTTTTATAATTATTTTCATTATTAATATTATTATTATTTTTTTTATTATTTTTTATTATTTTTTATTATTTTATTATTATTATTACTATTAATACGATTATTATTACTATTATTACTATTATTAAATTAATTATTAATTAATTACTAAATTACTGTTTATTATTAAATTATTATTATAGATTGTAATAATAAATAATCTTTTACGTTTTTCGACTATAAAAAACTTTTTTGATTCAAGTAAAATTTTTTTTTTGATAATAGACAAGTAACTATAGTTATTTGAATCAAATATTTATTTTAGTGTACGTAAAGGAAAAAATATTCTAGGTTCGGAAAATTAATTTTAGTGATTGATTTCAAGTTGAAATTTTTTTTTTTCTGAAAGCAATTGGAAAACTGCGTGTAAACTAAAAGTTTATTACTTGCGGAATGCAAACGGTGGTTTTATCTATATGTATATTTTATTTTTTGTAATCATTCCTCTATTTATGTGTCAGGATAACCACAAAAGTCAAAGTACCAGACACAGATTTTATAGATATATGCGGAGAGCCACAAAATAATTGTGGTTTACCCTGATTCACATATTTCTTGTCTATTTTTACACCCCGTTTAGTGCTAATGAATAATTGAATACTTACAGTTTGTGCGCAACTTTTCTTGAAATCTCTGTTCGAAGAGAATTTTTTATTTGTTCCAAATAAAAAAAATTATATTCGAAATAAATAAAGTTTACTTGAAACGAATAAATTAGTTATGGCTTTGAGTCAATTTTTTTTTCCTCGGGTGAATTGAAGAAAATAGTTTTTAGTTTTTCCTAGCTAAATAAGTAATAGTACTTATAGAATTTTTAGTTATATTTTTTTTAATTATACAGTGAAAAAAAAATTTATTTGATTCAAATAACCGATTAATTGACTCGAATATATTATTGGATTCAATTAAATATTTAATTGAATCAAATAATATTTATTCGAGTCAATTAATCGGTTATTTGAATGAAATAAATGTTTATCAAAATTTATAAATTTTATTAAAATCAATTAAATTATCAATTATCAATTAAATATTTAATTGAATCAAATAATATTTATTCGAGTCAATTAATCGGTTACTTGAATGATATAAATTTTTATCAAAATTTATAAATTTTGCCAATTACTTATTTAATTGAAGCAAATAATATTTATTCGAGTCAATTAATCGGTTATTTACATGAAATAAATTTTTATTAAAATTTATAAATTTTATCAATTCAATATTTAATTGAATCAAATAATATTTATTCGAGTCAATTAATCGGTTATTTAACCCTCGGAGAACACATGGGGTCATTTTGACCCCACGATTTTTTGCGAAAAGCTTTTTATCTATTGTTTAATATTTTTTATAAGGATTTTAAAGTACACAGACTTATTTTACAGAGTTTAAACTATATTTTCAAAAAATCCGTAGGTTAAGCAGATGAACAGTTCAAAATTGGTTGAGCATTGAAAAATGACCTAAAAAAAAGATGTGTTCTCCGAAGGTTAAATCAAATAAATTTTTTTTCAGTGTATAACTAAAAAAATACAACTAAAAATATATAACTAAAAATTCTATAACTACTGTATTAATTAATTAGCTAGGAAAAACTAAATACTATTTTCTTCAATTCACCCGAGGAAAAAAAATAAATTTGACTCAAAGCCATAACTAATTTATTCGTTTCAAGTAAATTTTACTTATTTTGAATATAATTTTTTTTTATTTAATTTATTAAATAAAATGAATCTGGCAAATAATCAGTTATTTGAAGCAAATAAATTTTTTTATAGTTGAATTATTTTTAGTTTTCAGTTAAATTATTCTTATTTTTCAGTTAAATTATTTCTGGTTGAAAAAAATGAATCAAAATATTTTCGTGATTTCGAAGATTATATCTTGACAGAAAGAGGAGGGGGGGGGGAGGAATTAATAAATTGATATTGTTTACTGCGAGAGTACTAAGTGGCGAAACGGATATGCTTTTATGATGTTGAAGAGATATATAAATAGGGGTGCAAAAATGGGGGATAAATTGCAGTATATATCGAGGGCTGCTTATATGTGCTGATATCACCTGTAAAATGTCCTCACGTGTCGAGCAAAAATTTTCGAGGGGTTGAGCAAACGATTAGGGAGAATCCATATAGTCTGACACGTGCCACTTGCACCGTAATGACTGACATTACTTGTATATATATATGCCCTATATGTTTACTAAAATCGTTTTACTGGTACTTTATCGTGTTGAATGATTTATATCTGGCATACTTTATATATACATCACTCTCACTTGACTCCAAAATCTCTCAACAGAACACAGGAAAAATTTCTGTCATAATGTTTTCCAATGCTTATTCCTTTCGCTCTGATTTCTCTTTTGTACAAAAATGTATTTTTTTTTAAATTTTTGTAGTATTTTTTTGAAATTTGTTTCAGTACATTGCAAATTGTTTCTCGACAAAAAAAAAGATGCGTATTTGACTCAGAGTTCACTAAATAAATAGTTCGATAAATATTATTAAAAATTTATTTGTTCCAAAAAATTTATTTCTTATTTAGAATAAATTTATTTGTTTCAAAAAAATTTATTTCTTATTTAGAATAAATTTATTTGTTCCAAAAAAATTTATTTCTTATTTAGAATAAATTTATTTGTTCCAAAAAAATTTATTTCTTATTTAGAATAAATTTATTTGTTCCAAAAATATTTATTTCTTGTTTAGAATAAATTTATTTGTTTCAAAAAAAAAAATGTATTTCTTATTTAGAAGATTTATGTCTTTCTTGTTCCAAAAAAATTTATTTTTTATTTTAGAAATAAGATTTAATTTGGGTCAAGAAAAATTTTTTCTTGCAAACAAGATTTATTTGGTCGAAGAAAATTCATTTCTTGCAAATAAATTTTATTTGATGCAATTTTTGTTGTTTTCTTGTTGTTTATAAATACAGTGACAGTGGTACGAGTTTACGTTCATTTTCGCCGATCAGATCGTCATGCGAGTGCGTTGAATATCGCATTCCCGTGAAAATCGCTTATCGACCGGTTTTCATGGCGAGTTTAGTTTCAGTTCTCCAATTTGATCCACACCGCAATATATATATATCTACACTCGAGTATAAAATGTAATTTCTGCTCCTTTTTATATTTTACGTATAAATATAAATAAAGATAAAGTACGTTCGATATTATATACTGAACTGTTTTTTGCGATGACACTTTAGAGCTTAGAAATTGAAATTTTCCGCAGAGAAAAATGAAATGCAAAATTCCACTTAGGAATATATCTGTTAATGATCCGTGGACTTTTTACCGTTTCTCCTTATATACTTTATCGTTTCGAGTGTACATATTGGTTTTGCATTGGAAAAATTTTATGTAATCAGAAATCTGTTTTAATTTTTTTTTTTTATTATTTTCCCCATTTGTATTAATTAGGAAGTTTCCTGAATTTTTTTCAATGTTTTAGAGAGATGTTTAAGTTTTAATAGAGAAAAGATGTGATTTACTTTATTATTATTTGATGTGATTTCATTCTTTTTTGTATAGTTTGTGTAATTATTATAAATTAAATTAAAATTGTTGTTACGTTTGAATTTTTTTGATTAAATGGAGTAAGAATATGCAATTAGTAGTAATCTACCTTTATGTTCGAAAAGTTTTAAATTATCTCTGTCGGTAGAAGTTTGTAGAAATCAACCCGCATGTAGAATGCAAATGTATATGTATTTTTCACTTGTGGTTTTTGTTAAACGAAATCCGTGTTTTAATACCCGCATAATAGATTCGTTTTGATACTTTTTTTTCCAAACCGTTTTTGACTCAAATTCTAATTAGTGTGTGACTCTCATTTAACTTCATTTGGATTTTTTCGAAATTATTTTCCACTTATTTAAGACAAAAAAGTTTTTAGTTTTATATTTTTATTTAGTTTTTTGGAAACAAATACAAAAATTTCTATTTTAGAGATTATTTTATCTGATAAAAAAAAGTTTTTCGATTTCTTTGCATTTTAAACAGTTTTTTCATAATAAAGCTTTAATTTTTATAATATTTTATAATCCTCATCAGTTTCAGAAATTTTTTTCTATTTCAACAAAAATGGTTAGTAGTTTATTTATTTCCAGTTTTTAAATATTTTGATTTTTTGTTTAGTTTCTGAAAAATAAAAACAAACATTTAAATTATAAAAAAATATTATTTTGTAAACGAAAAGAAAACAGCAGAAAATTGCATCAAATAAAACTTAAAAATTTGTATAATTCAAAAATTATTGTAAACATTTTACCGTTTATAATTATAAAAAAAAATTTTTAACTGTTTAATTGCATAACAATTAATTTGTACTTTAAAATTTTTGTTTAGTTTTGAAAAATGAATTTGTATGAAAAAGAAATATTTATTAATTTGAAAAGTACAACTTAATTGAAAATAGTCTTCAAAGTTCAAATGTTTTAAATTTTTTGTTTCCTTTTTGAAAAATAAAAGGAAGTTTTCAAAAATAAGTTATATTTCTAAATTACTTGCAAGTAAAATTTTCTCCAGAATTTTTTTTTATATTATTTTATATTTTTATTTATTTTTTTCCTAAAATTGAAACAAAAATTTGTATTTTTCTAAAAAATTACTTTCTATTTATAAAACAAAATTGTTTACAATTTAATTGTTCAGTGTATTTACATTTTTAACTTTTTGTTCAGTTTTTGAAAAATGGAACAAAAATTTGTACGAATCGGAAATTTTCTATTCATTTAAAAAATGGACTATAATTTATTGTCAAACAGTTTTTAAATATTTTTAATTTTCTATTTTCTTTCAAAAAAGTAAAAGAAAATTTTCTTCTGGAAAAAACTGCAATTCTGAACTAGAAGTAAAGAATTTTCTTTTATTTTTCTGAAAGGAAATAGAAAATTAAAAATCTTTAAAAACTGTTTGCAATTAAATTATAGTCAACTTTTTAAATGGATAAAAAATTTTCTGCAGACGTTTTTTTAATTTTCTATTTTCTTTACTTTTCTCTTAAAAATGAAACAAAAATTTCCATTTTTCAAAAATTATTCTCTATAGTTATTAGAAAAAATAAATTCTTTACACTTTAGAAATACTTTTAATTTTTTGTTTCTTTTTTTTAAACATTCTTCTTTTTTTTGACATCAAGCAGAATATTTTTTTTTGTTTTTAATATTTTTTTATACAAACATATTTTCTCTGTGGTAATTTAGCAAAATTTTCGTTAACTTTGATATCGTTCGCATTCACTGGACCCGAACTTTTATTATCTCATCCTCATGGGAGAGAGGAACGTTACAAATCCCATGGAAACATGATCTTTCATCTTGTGTACCTTGAAAGAGAGATTGAGAGTCGATCAGAAATTTTATGATGTAAAAAAGTCCCTGTCACGTCAATTGAATGAATATTTCTTCCTTCTAACATAATGTAGTTTCGTCTCTAAACCTTTTTTTTCATCATCCCATTATATTTTCCAGACTAAAATTCCAATTTAGAAAGATACAATATAATTACGTATTAGAAAATCTAAAATAGAAAATGAACTTTCTATTGTAAATACAGTATCATTTCAGGGAACTTGTATGTATATTAAAAAAAGGGACACATTACATATATATAATGTATATAAACCGTGTCAACATTTAGAAGAAAAAATTACCCGAAAAAAATGATGTTAACAGAGACAAAAGTGAAATTTATCCCATTTAGAGAAAGAATAATGATCAAGAATAGTGAAAAAAAATTTTTTTTTAAATTTAAAAAATCTCAACTCTGAATTTTAGAGATTTTTCATTTTTCTTAATTTTTTTTTCCACCTTTTTTTCTCGAACCTTGGCATTTGTTGAATTGTGGGTTTGTTCGTTTTCCAGCAGGTAAAATCGTTTTAAGTGTATAGGGACCCTTCTCATTTATACCTTCTGTGCTGCATATTGTATTTATAAGAAAAGTGCACGTGTGCAAAGACCTCATCTATGCATACTTGCTTATACTTATTCGCCATTATCTGATATAAGTACATCGTGCAGTGGCCGTGCATTAAAGTAGTACTGACTTTACCTCATGTATTTTTCACTACATCATGATTTTTTTTTTTTTTTTTTTAAGAAAAAAATTATTATTCATCTTTAGGAATAAATTGTGGTAAAAAAAGAGTGCACACTTCCCACTTGTAATTATTTAAAAATATAAAATAATAATATATAAAATTCATTATGTTGAGGAGATTATAATCTGTAATCAGGTTATATTAGTATTCTGATTTTACGAGAGATTATTAAAAATATTTTTTTCATTAATATATTAATTTTAGTGTTTTGTATGGTTTTGATGATTTTGTTTTATCCGGAAGTATTTTTGTTTGGAATTATTTTTTACAAGAGTATTTTTTGGTAATTGAAAAATTTTTTGATTGTATTATTTTCGTTTAGTATTTTTGTAGTATTTTAAAATTTTTTAGTATTTTTTAGCATTTTTTAGTATTTTTATAGTATTTTTGTACTGTTTTTCTACATTTTTAACGGTAATGTATTTGTTTACTATTTTCGTTTAGCGTTATTTTTTTTATTTAGAAATATCTTCTTTAAGAATATTTTTGAGTAATCTTTTAGAATTTATTTCTATTTTTTAGTAATTTTTGGTATTTTAAAATATTTTAAAGTATTATTTGGTATTTTTAAATATTTTCCAGCATTGGTGTATTTATTTTAGTATTTTTTTAGCGTTGACGATTTTGAGAGTGTTGTTTATTCAGAAGTATTTTTTATTGAAAATATTTTTTCCTACGGTAATTTTTTTATTCAGAAGTACTTTTTTTACCTGAAATTATTTTTTACTAGAGTGTTTTTTAGACTTTTTAATTTTTTAAATAAATTGTACCATATTTTGTAAAGAACGTTTTGTAGAAATTAGTAAAACGTACTTTGAGCGATAACACTAAAGATTGCATCCTATATTTTTGCCCGTTTAATGAAAAATAGGAAACAAATATTAAAAAGTACTTAAATAATACTAAAAGATTCTAAAAAAAGGATAATAAATTTATGCCAAAAAAAATAAATGTACACTAAAAATACACTAAAAATATTTCCTTTATAAAGACGCAAAATACTTAAAAATATATTAAATAAGCACTAAAGGATATTATCAAATTGCGAAACTAAAATTTTTAAAAATCTTTTTGGAATATTTTTTAGCATTTGTTCAGTATTTTTCTAATTATTAACTGTACAGTTTTCTACAAAAAAACTTCTTTTCAATAGAATAATTATCTTTTTCTGCGATTCATAAAATTCTTCCTCAGCAAAAACATGTTTTTTAACTCGACAAGATTTCTCTTAATTGAAAAAATATTTATTGTTCCAAGAAATGTTTTTTGATTCGCAAGAAGTTTTCTCCATCCAAGAAATGTTTTTTATTCCCAGAAATGTCTCTTCATACAGGAAATATTCTGAGCAAACGAAAAGAAATGCGAACTTTGATTCAAATTAATTGCTCTTTGATCTGAAAACTGTTTCTTCTATGTCGTAATATTTACCAATCACAAAATTTGTTTATTGTCCTATAACTAAAAGCATATGTTTCTCATCCAAAACTTGTTTTTAATAATTTTTTCTATAACTAAATTTTAAAAAAAACTGATTCAAGACATAATTATAAAAAAAAATTTTTTTTAATTAGTATTCGAAATTTAGATAAAATTTTGGGTCAATAATATTAATGATCTGTACTGGAATGACTAATGAATTTTTAAATTCGCGATACTAGATGATTTCTTTCTTGAATTCATTCTTGAATTATTGATTCTTAAAATTGTAGTACTGAATTTCTAAATTCTGAATTTTCTAAGATCAGTGGTCAGTAAAATGAAAATCATCTTTGGGATCAATGATCAGTACTGTAACTATGATAATCAGTTTTTGAATCAGTACCTGAAGTAATAAATAATTTTTTAGTCGATCAGTAATTGATGTAATGATTTATAGTATTTAGTATTCAACTAACGATCAATTTTTAAATCAGTGATCAGTAGTCTCTAAATTTGAATCAGTTAAAAATATCTGCTAGAAGCAAAAAGTCAGTTAAAACCATGATTTTTAAGGTTCCTGAAGTTACCAACGATGCTCGGCATCGAAAAGTATTTTTTCTTTACTCCTTTTATTCACCTGAGAAGTAAAAAACTATTTGATAGTATTTTTTTAAATTTAAAACTAAAAAAAAATTGAGTGATTTTTTTGGTTTTGTACAAAAAATATTTTTCAATCCTGATCATCGATGGCAACTTCAGGGACCTGATTTTTAACTGATTCTATAATTAAGATAGTACTATAGAAGTAACGATTATTTCTCCAATTCAGCAAAAAGTAAATCTTACGATCTAGTCTTTAATTCTGCATTGTTTGCTTCATTGTAAATCCTCCAAAACTCACTAGGTTTTTGGATCTGTTTTAAAAATGTAATTGCATCTTATGTTAAGACTATATCATACAGTCGTAAAAGATTTTTCTACTAAATATACTTAAAAATAGAGATTAGTTCTTGGAAGCGATTAATTTATGGATCATTGATCGCAGTTATTAAATCATCGCCTCCTATCAATTAGAAACTAATTTCAATAATTAACGAGCAGATTCAATAATTCTCATTCTGAAGCGCTTGCTTTGTCAAACGGTTCCAAGCAATTTAACCAATTGACCGTTTTGAGCAATTTACAATCATTATAGAGATATGAAGCTACACTAAATCAAGAACCTGCTGGTACTACAGTTGAATGTAGCTTCAAGAAAAAAAAAAAGAAAAAAAAAACTGAAATTTGCATGATGATTGGGTGACGTGTCAGTGAATCTTATGAAAGAAGCACCCAGCAATGCGAAATATCACTGGTGAGGACGAGGGCGCCTGACCTCCCTATCGAGCAGGGTAGCCCGGTGCGTTTCAGGTAAAGGGCAGCTGTCCACCAGGTGCCGACCTTCCCTTTTCCTCTCTTTTTTGCCGATCCTGACGTTTCATCCACCAAGGAGTGGGAATCGAAGAAATTTCATTGGTCGTTGGCTCGCGCGCCGCTCAGCGATACCCCAAGCTCCCGTCTGTAAACTCTTCAGTCGACCCTGGACGCTCGAAGAGCATTCAGCTGTTCAGCAGCACGTGGCTGCGTCTCCCTTTCTCTCAAATTTTATATATGTACAACAGAAATTAAAACACGCGACGTCGTTCAGGTTAGGTTTCTTATTCCATTCTCTATCTCCCTTCGTACCACTGTATAGGGAACCAGTTTCAATCTTTCTTCGTTGAGTCCTTTGTGAATCACGTGTGCTCCATTATCATGCCAAGAGCCGGCGTGTTCGGTAAATTTATTTTCTAGTCAATTTTTTATTGTGAAACACTCGACAGTGACTTGGGAATAATATTTTACAAGGATTCTTTATCTTTAGAGGAATCTCGAAAAAAAAAAGTGAAATTTTTGTGTTTAAGTGTGAAAGAATATTTCTTTTCTTTTTGGGATAATTCTTGTTCAAATTCACTTTTGAAGAAGAAAAATCATGGGGGTGTCTGGAGAGTGCGCGATTAAGGGTGCTGGCAGTAAAAGCCATCCCTGTCATTGCTGTGGACATGCAGCAAATGCAAGTACAAGTGTTTCTTTGCATCATACCCATCATCAGCATCATCATTCACATGCGGCACAGCATCACAATCATCATTCGCATCATCAAACGAAACATCAAGTTGAACCACAACAGAATAGTACTAGTGATACCAAAATTCTTGCACCATTGCGCAGTAAAATGAGGGTGCTCAAGAAACTCAAACGAAAAATGGGCCTAGGTGAGGCGATATTTCTTTTTATTGTTTAATTTTGAATGTGTTTTTTTTATTTACTTGACTTTATGATAATTGGTAACTTAAGTTGGCAAATTGGGACAAAAAGGACCGACACTTTTGGTTCGTTTTTTGTCTCAATTTGATATCAGGAGAAAAACTGTGAACCATTTGATCCAAAAGTGTTTCAATTTGCTGCAAATCGGAGTCAATTTGATGCAACTTGGCAATTTGTTGCAACGTTGAATTAAGTTGTTCCGAATCAGTATCAATTTGCGATGGTTCGGTGATGACAATTTGCACAAATTTGGTATTAGTTTGATTCAATTTGGAATCAATTTGCTGCAAATTGGTTTTAACTTGATCCAACGTTGTCAGTTCGGTTCAATTTGGTATTAATTGCCTATTAATTCGGGAACAATTTGCTCAAATTTGGTTGCAGTTTGACTCAATTTGGTATCAGTTCGATTCACCGTTTTTAGTTTCTTTCAATTCCGTAGAAATTTAATTCAACTTGTCTCTTACATTCAATTCAATATTAATTTGCTTCAAATCGTCAATAGTGTAATCCACCATAGTATCAATTTGCCAAAATTGATATCAATTCGATCCAGTTTGCTATTATTTGTCACTAATTAAATTTTATCGATTTGCTTCGATTCGGTATTAATTAGCTCAATTGGACTCAACTTTCTGTCAATTAGACTCAACTATTAATTTTCTAACTTGGTGGCAATTGGATCGAATTCGGTATCAAGTCAACCAAATTCGGCATCTGGTTTTTAATACCTTCAAAAACCAATAATTGTGACTTTTTGAAATTAAAATCAATTACAATACAGCATTACGTTGGTTAATAATAGCAAATTGCAGCTAAAAATAGCAAATTGCGGTAAAACGAAAACTCAAAACTACAGTGTACAAACTTTTTTTTCGTCTTATGATACAACAATTCACGTAACAACGTTCCAATTGCATGCTGGGAATACATACTTGACTGACTTTTACATACGGATAAAGTTTCCATACACGCATGACTAGAATTATATTCGTAACCTTTACCAAGCATTTTATTTTTGTTATCCCTCGCTTCGAAAGGGAAATATCCTTTCTAGAAATTAAAATTAAAAATTATTCTCTCTTAAACAATATACTTTTCACCTTCTTTTATCCTCGCGTTTGAAAATAGCAAAAAAAAATATCTAAACGAAGAGAAATCCCTTCTTTTTCTATTGTATCGAAAAAATAGCATTGAAAGCCACACACAAAAAAAAATCGGACGAAAATATAGAATCTCATGACTTTTTAATCAGTAAACAGAACCGCATCTTTGAAACTTTACGCCTTTTTCTCTCACAATTTTTTACCAGGCATCCCTTGAAAAATGCTCTAGATTTCAAGTTTTTTAGGTTACAGGTAAATATATGCAAGCTGTGTGTGTGTGAGTGAAAAACTGACAAATTGACCGACTTTTTTTCTTCAATACAGGATTTTAGTCTCATTGCGAACTTTGGCACGAGTTTATTTCTCTTCTTTTGTTTATTTTTTTTGCGGTTCATTTAATATTTTTTTTTCGTTAATTATTCTCAACCCTTTTTAGTATCATTATTATAGAAAAAGAATCATTATTATAGTCATCCCTGATGGCAGTCATTGTCTTTCGTTTACCATCCCATTTCCTTGAGAGTTTTTTTTTTGTTTTTTTCTTTCATTCATGAAAGTCCGTTACTTGACAAAATAATTGCAGTCTTCCTTCTAGTGTAAAACGCAAAATTGATTCAAATTAAGACAATTAGTTTTAGGAGAAAATGTAAGGAAAATATTTCTAGATTGATAGGAATTTTTGAAAATGGGTGGCAAATTTTTTTAATTGAAAAGAAAAAGAAACAGGTGGGGAGAGAAATGAAAATTTCGTGAGTTAACTTTGGGAAAAGTTTGAATTGGTTAAATTTTGATTGTACTCGAATATGTAGTCCAAAAGTGAATATCGCTTTTTGTTCCGTTATTTGAAATGAGAAGGTCAAAGGGCTATGAAATGACGAAGAATTTTCTCTTTCGTATTTAAGAAAGCAACGGGGTTTTCTCTCTCGTCCCGCGAGATTGCGACTTATGAGAGAGAAACGACCAACGCTGAGTCCATTACTGTTATAGTTTACTTTGTGGGAGACCAAAAGGTTCACTCATCTAAAAGCATCCATTCAGAAAAACAGTACTCACTCTGTTGTTTTTAAAAAAAGAGTTCTCTCCACTTTCCTCTTATCTTTAAATTGACCCCGTCTTTCTCTCGATTTTTGAAACAAAACAAAAAATTCCATTCATCTACGATTTGTATTTACGTTTGGATTTATATTCGTAAATAATTCATGATTTTAATAATCGGAAATTGCAATCTTTACTACAAATATTACGATTCGAAAAATTGAAATAAAATTTGGAAATATATTTTATTCGAAACTTTTTGGTTTTCTTCTTATTTTTCTTTCGGTTTGGTTATTCGGGTTTCTATTCTTCAAGAAGGGGAAAAATTAAGGGAACAGCTGGCTCGAAAGTTACCCTCCTACTTTTGAACCCCCACTTCCTTTTGGCACCCCAAGCCTTGGAGTAACAAGATTTGTAGCGGTGCAGACAAAACAGCTGACGAATTCACCTTTTAATTTTTCAGAATTATACCGCTGTGTACCTGAGCCCCGACGTCCTTTACAGAGATTCTCATCCCGAATAGAATATGTCTCCCTTGGCATCCATAAATTTTTTTCATAGTAATTTTTCCCGGAATTTTTGGACCATCCGGAACACATATGTTTTTACCTGTTTGTATTTATAGGTATGGCTTAGAGTGCTACCAGAAATTAGTAGGCATAACCTCGAGAATTTCTAACATTGAATATATATTTATTTTTAACAAAAGACTAAAAGTCGATGAAAGAAAGAGCATTATTGAAAAGGAATTAATTTCCTTTCATGGATTTTTATAATTAGAATTCCTGAATTACTCTCGATGTCGATAAGTTTTTAATTAGTGTTTGAAATTAGATTTTTCCCCTTTCAGAGGAGAGAAGGATATTAGTACTTTTGAATGGGGGAAATAATTTATAGAATTCAGGGTTTCTTTTTTGTTTTTCGGAATGATGGGAAAAAGAATTAAGGATTCACCAATGAGATCACGATTTTGTTTTTTCTGTTGTATCAAATGCGAAGAGGAGACTAAAGGAGCGGGTTTTTCCATTCGTCTCACGCCTCTCTCTCTCTCTCTCTCTCTCTTCCACCTCATCTTTTTCTTCTTGGTGAATCAGTCATCAGAGAATCCCAGTCACGGATTCCCACAACAAGTTGTATTTCCATCTTTCTTCCCTCATCTTAAGCTAATTTAGAAAATTGCAACCCACAGAGAAACTATCAGAAGTAGTTTGTGAAACGTAAAATTCCTCGAAATTGCTTTTCATTTATTGTACGGATGATGAAGATGATGAAACAGAAAAAGAAGAAAAAGAAGAAGATGTAAAAGATGACGAAAAGGAAGAAGAAGTTTATGTTAAAATTTAAAATTTGTCGAATACAACTATCAAAACTTTCAGAACAAATAATTTTGAATGCTGCACAAGCTAGAGATGCTGCATTTTTCAAAACCATTTGTACCATTCGGTGTAGAAGTTGAATGTTTCAAAAATCTGCAGAAGAAAAGATGTTAAAAATTGCACCAGACAAAAATTCCAAAACAGTTTTCAGGTTCCCAGATATTAAAAGAATTTAATGCTACAAAAAAGTCGTACAAATGCTACTAAAACTAATGCTACAGCTACAAGCAACCACAGGTTGCAAATTGCTCCAAATACCCAAGATAAAAAAACCAGTCGAACGCATCCGAAAACTACGCAAAGTTTCTAAAACCAAAGAGCTAAAATCATCAAAAAATTATTAAACCCATCATCAACAAAGGCGAAGAATAAGATCAAAAATCTGTTTACAGTATTGCAGATCAGAAAAGAGCTAAAATCATCAAAAATTATTAAACCCATCATCAAGAAAGGCGAAGAATAAGATGAAGAATCTACTGTTTAGTATTGCAGATCAGGAAAGGTTTATAATCGGAGGAACAGAGTTCGTAGGGGCAAGAGCATGTTTGCCTATTGCACCTTAGCCTCTCGTTCACATCGGCAATCACTGACCATCCTCACACGGATACAACAAATACAAGGACAAAAACATCACACGAATACACACACTTAACCACCCACCATAGACTCGTCGCGAAACGCCTATGACGTCACATCGCGGTATAACCTGTCTTTGTTCCCACACATGCCATTTCGCGAACCGGTTCTCCATGTTCCGTATTGCCTATCAGCTGAGGTTTGCAACTATGTTTATACTTGCATTATACAATATATGTATATATATATACACATCGGTGATTCAGAACCTGGACTTCCCGACCGAGTTCAAATACTTTTTTTTCTCCCCTCCCTCCCCTTCTTGCCAAGTAATTGCGTAATGATCAATTCCAAGTCAGTGTTTATACTTGAAATATTGTTGAATTGATCTTTACATTATTGCACAATAAATGCGGCGAGGAATTAATGATAAAGGTTTCGATTACTTTTATTATGAGTGTTGTGTATATGTAAATATTTACAAATTTTGTAAAAATATTTATCGATTTGTATAAATAGATGCATTAAAAGGGGGAAATTAATTGAATTAAATTAAAAAAGGGAATTGAGCTTATCGATTTCTGAGTTTATCGATTAAGATGGTTAATTAGATCGAGTGATAAATTTTGATACAATCGTTAAGTGGTTCTTCCCTCTATAGTATGCGATTAGAGTAATTATTATCAGGTGTTTATGAGACTTGAACAGATTGACCTCGAAATGATAGAATCTTTGGCAAAATCAGAAAATTTTAATTTAACGTTCAAGTTGTGTTATCGGAGAGATGATGGTATTTATCTTCATCAACAACGAGCACTTGCACACATTTCCTGGAAGTGATTTTTTTATCGTTAGCTCACCAACGCCGAGTGTGATTATTTCTGTTTGTCTTCGTCTCTTTTTACAATCTCGAATTTTAATTTTCATCCTGAACCAAATGCCGCACTTTGATTCATTAAGAGAACTTGTTTGAGCAAAAATTCTTTTACTACATTTAATTAATTAAAACATATTAATTTTTACTCCTTTGGAGCCGAAAAGAGGCAATATAGTTAGTAAAATAAAACTACTAGGACAAGTAGTAAAATTTTGTCTAGTGAACAAGAAAAAATTTGTACCGTTTTTTTTCTGATTCCGCAATGAACAGATGGTTTGACGATTTTGTTTTGAGAAGAAAAGGAAAATGGTATTGAGAGCGGAAATGGTAGTGGAATATGATGACGAGGGCCGGAAGACGATGTTTGAGAGGGTAGAAGTAAAGTACCTGAAGGATCGTAATGTTCGAAGAGTTTTTTTCCGTTTTCTATTAATAGTTTTTTTTCTTAAAGTTGCATTTGGATGGAGAGAAAAACTTTTTTTGTGATGTTTCTTCTTCTTTTTCCCCACCTTCTGGATATGGTTTCACTCTTAATGAGCACGCTCTTGGTGGGGATTATCTTTACGCATTTTTAACTAGAAATTCAGGAAGCAAGGTCTGTGAACACCCCAAGCACGTGCGTCGATCCTCGACGACATGGCGAGGAGCCTGAAACAAGTTGGACATTAAAAAAAAAAATAAATGGAGGAAAAAAAACTGAAAGAATTCATGAAAGTAAAATGAAAGTTTTCTAGATGGTGTACTTGATTATTGATTATTGTGTTCTTGAATGTAGGAAAGAAAATTGTTTCTCTAGCATTGAGAATTGTTTGGTTCATTCGTATTCTTTTGGGTCAGGAAAAAGTTTGATTGCTCATTTTTGATGACAAATAATCAGTATTGATTCTTGTTCTAACAGAAGTAACAAACATTTTTTGTTCTAAAACAACTAACAATTGTGTTCAGGAACAATTCGTTGTACAGTAACAAACAATTTTTTTCGTTCTATGACAACAAACAGCATGTTCTGTAAAGAATCTGCTATACTAGAACAACAATTCTGGTTCTAGGACAACAAAAATACTTGTTCTAACAAGAACAACAAGCATAATGCTCGATTCATGTTTCAACATTGGATTGTTATTGCTCCGAGAGGGCAATTAAATTGAAGACTGATTACGCGCTGCTGACAAGATGTTGCATATGTTTAAGAGAATTGGAATTTTACGATTCCGATTAGAGAAGAATTAATATGACTTTTATCGCACTCTCAAAAATTGATGGTCGTCTTTCATCAATACCGATGTATGAATAACCGGTTTCCTCCTCTCGGTTATCTTCATGTAACAGTTTGATAGAGACAAATAAGTGATAGTAACTCTGTTGGACATCTGTCGACACTCAAGGAAGGAGGACGTTCTTAAAAACACACCCAAAATCTCTTTTGATAATAATAATTCCTCCAGATGATGCTTTCACTTCTCTGTTAAATTTTTTGTCTATAAAATAATGTAAAGAAATCCACATGTTTTTTGTTCATAACTTTTTTTTTCGTGCGGTTAAAAAAAGAGCGATCAAACTTATTTTGTTGCTTTCTAATGTTACTATGTGGATATTAATTATAATTAGTTTGGAGAATTTAATTTGGTTAGTCTCTATCGGTTAATCGGGAAAATGTGTTGGCTATTGGAAAATATTTGTCGAATAAAGAGGCGCGCAAGTTGAAATATTTTGTTTGGCCAACGATGATGAGAGAACTGTTGGTTTTGTTGCCTGTTGCGGTTTATAGATTGGAGTTTGCCTGCCAGTACTCTGCTGCCTTTTTTCAAAAGCTCATTGCGGTATACAACCCCTCGCGAACGCTTTATTACCCACAGGAGTACTTGTCCTAGAGCAAATGCCCTTCTATTTATAATGGAACAAATGTTTCGCGGAGATATAACGCTTTTCAATTTGGCACTTTTTTTAATTTTTCATCCGCACATTTGAATTTTGAATTTTTGTGCTTTGAATTTTGTTGGTATTCTTTCAATTCTTTTCCTTTTGGAAATTTCGGTTATTTCACTGTATTTTAGTATCTTAAAAAATTGCAGTCCTACTGGGGCAATTATTTAGAAATTGGAAAATAATTTTGAGGGAAGTAAATAGATGTTTGAAATAAGGATTCCTGAATGTTAGTTGTGTTGGAGACGATTTTGGATGGGGAATTATTTGGGTGATATAAATTTTCGTTTGGAAGACTTTGGCAGTTTTCTAGGTGCAGTTTGACTTGGTTTTAAAGGGGGTTTTTCCGCAACCCCATAATTCAGGGATTGAATATCCCCCGAGGGAGTTTGTTGCGAGTCTCTCGACTTTAATGGAACAAATGTTGCAACATAGTGAAGCCCTTCGCGGTTAGGAAGCATTGGCAAACATTTGTTTTGTCACTCCCACTACTTGCAATCTTTAAAAGTTGCTCTCTATTTTATTGCAACTTGGAAGTTTCAATGGAATTCTAATAAAATTCGTTGCAGTTTGAAAATTGCAATACAATTCTAATACAATTTTAATACAATTCTAGTAAAATTTTAATACAATTCTAATACAATTTTAATAAAAGTCTAATACAGTCTTAATACAACTAAACTGCAAATGTACTAAAAATACAATTTCGTATTCAATTTCTATTTTTCTATCCAGTTAAATATAGAAGTTACTCATAAGTCAGAAGTCTCAATAATTACCAAAATTAAAAACAAATTATTCAAAATAAACATCCAGTGATTACAGATTTATAATCAATCATGACTCACGACGAGATTTCTCTCCATAAATTTCCTTCTGTAGATTATGGAAAAGAGTTTTTTTTTGTAGAGGCACAAAAATTAGCATGTTTCTGAAAATAGCATTTTTTTGCTCAAGTTTTTTTTTATTTTTTGATTAGTCGATTCTTTCTTGACTTTTGCGACGTTGGAGGCGTTTTAATCGATTCGACCTTGAACGATGACACAAGTCGCCGGAAGTTTAATATTTGTGATACGAGTTTTCTGCACTGGTTAGGATGTCATTATCTTCGCCCACCTTTCATGAAGAGTCAGAAAAAGAGCAATAATTCGGCCCACTCGTTAGTTAAAAGAAATATGTATACATATTCGTGCCCCGTTGATTGAGTATTAAGTCAATGACTGAATGAACCGAGATGATGATTTAATTGTCTCTCGGGTCTAAAGGTCAATTCAACAACAACGTGACTCTGTAATCGCGGTAACTTTCTTTTTTTCATCTTCATCTTCATCTTCTTCTTTTTCTTCTTTTTTCTCTTTCAAAGTTTTCCCATTCGCAGCAACCTCCTTTTCATTATATAAACATTTCTTATATATTGTTTCTCGATAATTTTCCACGATTTCTTATCTGTTGTCATTTTCTGTTTTGATTAGAGCAAAATGTAATTGAAATAAAATAAAATTTGTTTTCTTTACTTTACTTTACTTTAACTCTATTTTCTGAAATCTCTTTTTCGAGTTTTTTAAATGTCCCGAATTTTCGTGTTTTCGAGACACAATTTGAATGATATGTGTCTCATGTACTATAAATCGTGTGAGTAACAACGAGAATTTATATGTTTCCTGAAGATTTTGCTTGCACGTCAGGTGCATCGATTTTCTTCACGTCACACAGATTAGACATACTTTCTGCCTTAAATCATTGTAAAAAAAAAATAATTCCTATATTATTGGAGCAAATCCGATAATTCGGAATATTATCTTTTTTCATCGTTCTTGTGCGAGGAGATATATTAATGAATAGCTTATTTACGATTTTATATATAGTTAATGAGGTCATGAATATAAAACTTCTTTATTCCGCGAGAAATACGCGCGCGTCTAAATTAATTAGACTGTAATGAGAGTTAGTTGCAAAAAAAAAACTCAATGGTTGAGATAAAAAAAAATTATTTTTTGCCTTATCAATCGATTCCATTGAGAAAAAAATGAAAATATCCCTTTATTGAAAGTTTTTTTCTTTTATATATTGAAGAGTCTATTACGCTTGATAACTAACAAAAAAGTTTGACGAGAAACCTAGAAATGTTAATTAATAACAGTTGTCGATTTTAATAAAACAATAATGAAATAATTTTATTGAATATTAATTTACTGTCATAAATGTAAAATGTAAATAAAATAGAATAAAAATGTAAATAAATTAAAATAAAATTGTAAACAAAATAAAAATGTAAATAGAAATATAAATAAGTTATTACTTTGAAAACTTATCTCTCAGCGATTAGACGTAAAAAAAAGTAATTCACGCACTGATTAATTCCTAATAATTAATATTTATTTATTATTAGCCGATAAACGAGAATCATAAAATTGTTTCCATTTTTCTTGTTTTGCTCGCAGGAGCTTTTTTTCCCTTCTACAATGTAATAATGTGCATCGTGAAGAAATTGGCGAAAAAGAAAGAAGATATATAGAAAGGAGGCGTTACTAATTAGTAGTGGAATTCAGAATAACGTTGTTATGGTTGAGAGCCACTGGGAACCATTGACCCCGCGTAAACTGGGAAAGTTCTCGGGTACTCCTGGTGTATATATGTGTTTATATCTCCGCAATGAGAGCAAAAGAGTGCGCGCGAGATGTTCAGGTTTCTTGTGTCTCAAATACTTAATATCTCTTGACCTGCATTTAAACGTCGGCACCTTTTTTCTCTCTCTCTCTTATTTTTACATTTTACATCTTCTTGACCAATGTTTCCTCTACTTTTGCCATCACAAGGAGCAATTCATACTCATGACCTCACTGCGCGATTATGTGTTTTGGCATAATGACGCTCCCAAAAAAAAAGTTGTTGATGATGAAAAAAAAACAAAATTGTCCCCTTATCTCGCTGATTTAATTAGACGACGAATACTGTTCTTTTGGTAGATTTTTTTATTTATGAATTTTTTTATTTATAACTTTTTTTATTTATAAATTGTACAGTTGTTGTATTTAAAAATAGTACAATTAGTGTATTTAAAAATAGTACAATTAGTGTATTTAAAAATAGTACAATTACTGTATTTAAAAATAATACAATTACTGTATTTAAAAATAGTACAATTACTGTATTGAAAAATAGTACAATTGTATTTTTAAATAATGAAATTACTGAACATACAAATAGTACAATAAATAAAATAGATTTCTACAAAAATTGGAGAAGAGATAAATTTCTTTTAATGTTTGAATAAAAAATTTTCCTTGAAGAAAATTTTCATGCCGCAGTGTAGTGAATATTTGAATGCAAAAGGGGGTGCACACGTTTCTATATCCAGTAGTCGAAATGGCTTCCCTTCATTCGATCCCTTCCGTCCTAAGGGGATTCGATCCTTCCTTCCTTCCTTCCCAGGATACTGAGGCAAAAAATAAAAAAATCTTGTGGGGAGAAACGTTACGAATGTTCGTGGGAATTCAGATGTAAATCCCCTTCCGTAAGGTGGATTTTCTTTTTTCTACATTTATTACATATAGAGATATTATATATATAATATACACCAAAGATGCCAACAGCTGTTCCAACGATTAGTTCCTCGACACTTGTCGTTATTTTTTTCTAGGCTCTTTGTTCGAACAGCGATCAAGTGCTTTTTACACTTTGTCCATTTTTCGGAGATTTTATTCGATTCGTATTCTTTTTGTTATTATTATTTTTGTAATTATTATTATTATTATTATTGTTGTTATTACTATTGTCAGTATCGTTATTTACTGCTATTATTTATTTTTTTCTTATTTATTATTTATTAATGGTAATGATTAGTATTTTTATTTTTGTTATTATAATTATTTTTACTTTATCAATGTGAGAATTATGCTGAATATTTTTTGCTATTATATTACCTAATATTTAAAACCATCGAAGGTATAATTTTGCCCTGCATTTCTATTTTGAAAGAGCTGAATATTTAAATTTTTAAAAATCTAGATATCTTCTTCGAATGGCAGATTTCCGTCCGTATATCGAAATGCCAGAAAATTCAGAACAGACTACTGGACGATTTTGTGAGTGCACTTGAGTGCCGCCAGACGTACACACACGAATATAAATGCATTTCTATATATATAAAAAAGAAAAAAAATATTTATTTCCTATAAAAATAAAATACATAAAATAGTTCAGTATAATTTTATAGTAGTAAATAACTGCAATAAAATAAATAAATAAAAGGAAATTATACATATATATATATATATATTGTTGGAGAGAAGCGTCCATATCGTTATCAACCCCCTGACAACAGCCAGTCTGGTGTCGAGGTCCGATCGATACAGCTTCTATTGCAATATCAACGCGCAAACCCCATAAGTGGGGGACCATCCAAAGCCGGACGGTTCCATGGAAATTCTATAGGAAAACTGCGTCTCTATATATAGGAAATGCATTTAGCCTCGCACGCTATATAGATATATATTTATACTTCCACCCCTATTCGACTGTGCCTTTGATTCCTATACCAGACGATAAAACAAAAAATAAAATTACAACAAAAAAAAGAGCTAACAAAAAATGTGCGACATTTTATTTGTCTCCTGGCGTGTTGAATTAATCGCGCACTTGCATTGTGAATGGAAAAATTGTTTCTTTCACCTTTTTTTGTCTCTCTATTTGAAAATTCAGTTTCTTTTTTCAAGTCTGAACAATTGTTATTGTTTCAATTTTTTTTTACCAAAAGGAAATTATTTTCCTAATTTTCCTCTTTAGAAAGGGTTAATTTTTGCTATTGTCACCGGTAAAAATTTCAGTACATCCGACTTCGTCTCACGTGAATTTGGGATTTAGTTTCTAAATTGAAATTGATAAAAACTATTTGTAATTTGATTCAGTAACTGATTTTTGGCATTTAAAATAGTTAATTATACTAACAAAGTAGTAAAAATTATTTTAATGGTAGAAATGACTAAAATAGTAGAAATGACTAGAATTGACTTATTCAAAGGCAAAAAATCCCTCACTGATGCAAATAACCAAAAACTTTTTCCTAAATCCTTTAAAAACTCCCCTCTTCTTTGTTAGAAAAGGGAAAAACTTTTTAATCCTATACTGGAAAAGAGACGACCGTACACTTATTATTCATGCTGCGGTGAAAATCCACAATACAAAAAGACGATCACTATACTGATGCGTGAAAAGAGATTTTTGACGCGTGAATATTTTATTTTTCGACCGAGTGTATTAAAATTCATAATCGCCTATACACAATATATAATATATTTAATAATGCGTGTTTACGTGCAATCCATCAGACAGTTTTGACATTTAGGACTGTTTGGAGCAGAATATCTATTACTCGAGCGGAGAATATTGGGAGAATTCTGCGCATTTGTGTGTACACTATGTGTATAATATATAATATGTGATATATTGTTATCAATGTATATAACGCTTGATGGGACATTATTGTGATTTCGAGCCTCGATGCACTGTATGAAAAAAAAGGAATATTATATATTCAATTCACCGATTTTTGATGGATTTGAATTTTCATTTTTATTATATACAGAACATCACAAATATATTGTAATTTCAATATACGTTCGTTCTGGCGCAAACTTGGTATTTTTATTTTATAACAGAACAAAAGTCAAGGTTTTAGGTTGTAAAATAGAAATACTGGAAGAAAAAAATTTTTCTACTAAACGTTGTATTGAATTTTAAAATTTTAATGTTAATTAATTCCTTTTTCTTCTACATATGCTAAATGTTGGCTATCAAATTTTTTTGAAGAAGTTTTGATTAAAAATTAGTGAAAAAAATTAATGGAGAATAAAAAATAATAGTGAATAGAAGGTACTTGGGAAGTAAATGAAAAGTGTATATAGTTTAAGTGCGAAATTTGCCAGGGAATAGAGAAAAACAAAAGAATAATTAATTTTCACATTGAGCGTTTAGAATTGTATATGAAATTTCTCTGGAATAATGTTTAACTTTGAAAAACCGATTGTGTCAGGATGCATATATATATATATATATAGAGGGATGATGGTGTGTTGGACAATGGAGAATGGGATCAAAAGCTTGGAGAACTATCGATCGGACCGAGCGAACCGTGTGCATTTTCGAGGGTGCTGGAATTTCGAATGGCGATGGTTAGGACATGAGGTGGGTAGGGAGGGGGCAGAAATAGCGAAATAGAGATAGAGATAAAATAAAAAAAGGAGGGGAAGGGGGAAAAATTGGGAGAAGGAGAAAATAGAAAGAGTGAAAAATAGAAAAAGTGAAAAATAGAAAGAGGAAAACGTAGAGAGAAAGAGAAAAAATAGAAAGAGGGAAAGAAAAATAGAAAGAGGGGAAGAAAAATAGAAAGAGGGCAAGAAAAATAGAAATAGGGAGGGAAAAATCAAGAGAGAAAAATAAAGAGAGGAAAAAATGGAAAAAGGGAAAAAAGAAGAGCGGAAAAAATAGAGACAAAAATGCAGAAAGGGAAAAATAGAGAGAAAAATAGAATAAAAAAAGGAGAGGAGAAAAGAAGGAGTAAAAACAAAAAGAGAAGAAAAAAATATAGAGGGAAAAATAGAGAAATATAAAAGGAATAGAGAGGGAGTAAAGAATTGGAAGAGGGAAAAAGTAGAGAAAGGGGAAAATAGAGAAATTGATAAAATACAGAAAGAAAAAAAATAAGAGAGAGAAATACAGAGAGAAAAATAAGAGAGAGAGAGAAATAGAGAAAAAAATAGAGAGAGAAACAGAAAAAAATCGACTCAAATAAAAAGAGAGGAAAAAATGAAAAAGAGCCAGAAATTCGATGACAATCACCAGAGCGAAAAGAAACCTCTGGGTCCCAAAAATTCTAGAGAGAGTAGAAATCAAAAGCAATATAGATAGATGATCAGAAAATTTCTTTGTCATGAATTTTCGAGAGTCCCATTTTTCCTCCTCCTCCTTTTTTATTTTTAAACAACAATAGATTGATTCCTACGCCATTGGAGAATATAAGCCCGGTGTTTGTGATCAGGGGGCCAGGTGGCAACGCAACCGTCGTTTCGGCAACCCCTATTCCTCACTCTGCCTGCATGGCAGCTGCTTGTCCAACTTTACTTGCATATGAGTTCCCACTTTTTTTTTTTTCCTACCAACATTTCTATATATATATATTCACATGTGGAGTAATTTTCAGAATCAGAAAGTCCCCCTTCCTTTTGTGACTGAAAAAAAAACTTGAAAGTAGAACGCAAAGTTATTTTATTCACCTAGGGGTGCAAGTAAAATTTCTACTCAAGTTAATTGTAGTAGTTTTCTTGGATGGATGTTTTGATGTTGTGTAGGGAAAATATTCTTCCGTATTCCGCACCTACTCATTTGGTAATCTTCGACACGATATTGCGAAGAATCTGGAGGAAGTTCTGGAATCTGAAGAGAGGGGTAGAAGGAAGTAAAGTTGGTTGTAAAGTTAGTCTAGTTATTGGTATGAGAAATTCCATGATCGCTCGAGTGTTGAGTTGTGATCAAGGGTTAAGGAAAAAGAGGGAGTGGTGGGTGAGAGAGGAGAAGGGAGGGAGAAGAGGGGGAAATAGTTGTGGGAAATTTTATTTTACGAGCATTTAGTTTCTAATAAACAAGTATGGTAGTGAGTGTAAATTTATTTTAATATTTCCGATTTTAGAAGGAAAAAAAACGAAAATTGTTCTTTGTTCGGAAATGTAGTGTTTTATGGAAATGATGTAATGGGTTTTTTGTTCGCCTTGATCGTCGTGTCTTCTCTATGACCTTTTTCGGCTTTTTACGTTTGAAAATTCCCTTCTAGTCATTTGCTTCTAAAGACTATTTTCGAAACATTTTTTAGTTCCTGAAAATCGAAACCATTTTCGAACATTATCGATCTTTATTAAATTGTATAGAACTTTATTAAATTTTATCGAACTTTATTAAACTTTACCGAACTTTATTAAACTTTCTCGAATTTTCGAATAAGTGGAACTAGTTCCAAAGGAAAGGATTTTTTGACTGTATTTTAAAACATCTTTCGAAGAATTGACCGTTCCGATAATAATCGATAATTGTTTTCGTTATATTGCGTTTGGAAAATTTGTCCCCGCCTATTTTGCGCGAAGCGAAATTATTGATAATATTGAAGATTTGTATCTTTGTTCGTCAGGGGCCTCTGACATTATCGTTGGGTGTGTGTTTTTGTGTGAGTGAATAGAGACAAGCGCCTCTTTGGCACGCAGGATATACGATGGTGGCACACTGACAAGAAACGCACACAATGGTGGAACGATGGTCGGGGCCCCACGGCAGCTGGGGCGTTTGGTTCAGCAACGCCAGTCGTAGTACTGGCGTCGTTCAAGCTGCCCGCCTTTTCCTCGGAAGTCCGTGAAATAAATAACGTTCGCCGATGAAACGAATCATTTTCTAAATCAAGCGCCTTTGAAAAACTTAGATAGAAACAAGGGGGGAATATAAATGTAATTTACAATTCTTATTTTTCAAATTTTTCCGCCAAATTTCGTGTCGCCATCTTTGTTGTTGCGCACATCTTCCGGTACTTCCCCCCTTTTGGCGATTATGTATTTAAAAAAGCGCGAATTTTTGAATTAAATGATTTTTGGGGTACACATTTCGGTGTGTGTGTGTGTGTGTGGTTTTCGTTTGTTTTTGGTTGATGATTTTGAATCGATAAATTCGTGAAAAAAAATGTCTCTCTCCTGCCAACGACCCAGGAAACCTCTCACTGTCGGAAGGGCTACTAGGGTGGCTCGCCTTAGGCTCTCCTCTAACTCTAACGGAATAGGTGAGTATATAGCGTGTTGAGTGAATACACAACTTCCATGACCGTCCTTTACCTTTCTTTCACGACCTACCTTTCGGTGTATATAAAATCACGCCTCTCGATTATTGTCTCTGTTTTTTGAATTGTTTTCAATTACTGCACAAAGGTCCATAACAAAGATTAATAGAAAGTCGAATCTGAATTTAAAAATAAGAATCTGACATGAAATAAAACTAGAACAACGAAACTAAAATGTAAAAAAAAGCTGAAAGAAGATAAAACCAAACTAATAGAACTAAAAATCTAATTAAAAATGGGTTTCTATTTTTAAAATATTAATTTTGGGTTTCTATTTTTAAAACGCAATTTCCTTTTAAGAAGTAATGGGTATTTTTGAGCAGACCCCAGATGGTGGGCGCAGGTGTCGACAAAAGATTCGTTTAGATTTTTTTGGTGGCGGAGAAGAAAATTTAAAAATTTGCAGATTTACGGTATCACTCGACCCAGATTCTGCTTTTTTTTAGTTTAATGAAGGTACTTAGCTAGGCACGTGCTGCTTTATACACCCAAGAAGTGGAATTTCATTAAGGTGTTCGTTAGCAACTGCTATTTGTGACCTCACAGCTCGGATGAGTAGCCTATTATAAAAGGATTTCATTTTCTTATCTTTACCTTATCCTTTCAATTTGTAGAGCTCCGTAAAATTCCACGCTCCCCAAGAATGCAAATAGCGAACATACAACTTAATTCCTAATTCCATAATTTTCAATTAATTAATACATTCTTTGCTTTCCTTATTAGCCACTAAGGATAAACAAATGGATTCAAACATCTTGTACAATTCCAATTATTATTATTTCTCTACTATTATTATTATTATTATCATTATCATTATTTTCATTTATAATTAATCCGCAACTGAATTAACAGAAAAGAAAAATTCGCCTACAATTATTAAATAGTAAATGACTGGAGCGTGATCGTTTTCTGAATGGTTTTTAATCCGTGTAAAGAGGGGTCGATTTTGGATCGTTAACCGATCATCGGAATATTTTGTTCACCCTTTTTTCTATGTATAGAGAGAGAAGGACTGGTGTTTTCTTTTTGACTAAATAAAACACCCCCGCAGCTACAAAATGATTACGTGCGAAATGACAGATGCTGTACTGGAGGCAAAAAAAAATACCACCCTCGCGGTAAAAGTAACTTGCCACTCTTAAGGGAAGAAAATCCCCTCCCCCACCTTTCACCCTCTAAGTTCGTTAATCTCATTGTTCATCATCCGTACTCCTTTTCGATTTAAAAGTAACCGCATGGGAATGCACACACTTGTCGCTCGGGGAATTTCAACTTCAATTACAGAATAAACCCCTTTGGGTTCTGCAAATCTCTTTGGTTTGCAACTTTGGAAAGTTTTGAAAAAATAATTCTCGACAACTTCTTGTTAGGAGACTTAGTAAACCATCAAAAACCTTGAAACAAAATCAAATCATTGAAGAAAAGTTTAAATTTGTGTCATAAAATTTGTATTAATGTTCGAGTCGTAAATGTGTTTGGCCTCTGAATGAATTTATTACTTGTTTCGAAAAATCACACTTTAGTATAGCGGATGTGTACCACTTTGGATAGAGATCAACAAAAATGTTAGTCAATTTCCTATTTTGTGGAATTTATTTATTTTTTTTTTATTGTAACAAGACAGGATGGGTGAATTAATTATGGAGTGTGACTTGATTTTAAATTATATCATTTGTTATTTGAAAGAGCAGTCGGGGCCCTACGCAGTTACATAACCCACATAGGCATGAGCGCGAATCACAAAGTCTGTATATATACATATATATATATATATGGACAGAGATGGATATATAGAAAGAGGAAAGGAGCAGAGAAAGAGAGAAAATCAGGGTGGGGAAAAAGGATTGTAAAAGAGAGTGTAAGAGAGGGATTTCTTTACTTCTTTTCTCATAGAGGACTTAGGCGCAGTAGCGAATGGAGGACTCTCTTAAAAGATCATCGTGGGAAACGAAATTTTCTAAATAGAGAGACAATTTTTAGATATATCTCGAGTGTACTACTTTAAAACATCCGTATGAATAGACTATCAGATTTTTCAGATTTTATTTTCTACCATTTGGAAGGAGCTATTTTTAATCTATTATTGGACCATTTTTTTTCCCCCTCTTGATAGAATACAGTTATTTTTCTTTTTTTACACAAAAATTTTGAGTTACTAATCTGCTTTTTTCGAGCTCTTGAAAACATTTATCGACTTACGTGCGATGATGCGTTTTATATACACTAGTGAATAGGATTTGTTTTCAGTCGAGCTAAACCGGTTTTTAACAGAGAAAAAAATTAGATATGCAGACAGATGAGTTTTGAATTTCGGGTGGTATAGTGATTACTAGTAGTGAATAAGTTCAGTAGGTTCTTGATGGGGGAATTTCCTTTTTTGTGGAATGGAAATTTGTTCCTTTTGCTTATTTATTCTGTAATTTGTATTCTTTTTGTTGTTGTTGTTGGAGTAGAAATAATGTTTGGAACGGAAGAACGTTGTTGTTTCTTCTTTGGTCATGATTGCAACGTTTGATATTTTCGGATTGAGAACATTTGTTTCTGTAATGTTCTTCTTTGTAGAACTTCGTCTGGTTGCTTAATAGTGTTTATTTTTTGGGTATCATTAAAATTCGTTGTTTTGGTACAAGATGAAGATTGTATCTATTGGCATGGAATTTTTAGTACGTTTTGTACTGACAGCATTAAAAGAGTTTCTTTTTGATACCAACGTCATAAGAACTATTAAAGAAAGCAATAGAATCAGAATCGTTTATTTGGGTACCAATAGTATTAGAATTGTTTGTTTGGGTACCAATAGTATTAGAGACAACATCATCAGAATTCTTCCAGATGTACAACACTAAAATTGTATTAGAAGTAGAAACAGCATAACATAAAAATTGTTTGTTGGTTTGGCAAAACAGCATCAAAATCTTTTTGGTACATCCAACATCAACAGCACGTAAGATTCTCTCAATTAGAAAACATATCGAGACAAGAGATCTGAATCTGTAGCAAAGTGCAGCATGATGCTGACAACCTAAAGTTCCAGCAAAGATTGACACTGAAGATTTCTGTTGGATGTTGTTCCATTGAAACATTTCTCTCTGGAGTCGTTTAAAGTTTGCTTCGGGTCGAATTGGAGGTCGAAATGATGACGATGTCTATGTGCGGATAAAACTTCTTCCGCGCGACAGAAATGTATGCCATCAGTTTCCCACGAGAGATATTCCATACGACATTATAGAAGAGGTCTTTGCCAATTATTATTATCCGTACGGCCTTTCGGTTCTTAAGAGTTGAAACTGCGCGCACTCCGATATAAACATAGGGCCGTAATCATCAACCGGAGAAAGGGCCCACACGATAATTGTATTCGCCAGATTGTTCTCTCTGCAGACAATGCATTATCAATGAAAAGCACACCTCAAGATGATGATACTCTTTATCTGCAAGTGCAATTCTCTTATTCATCGATTTCTCTCTTCATTTCTGATTCTTCTCTTTTTATTTCCTTCTTTCTTCCTTTTTCTTCTTGTTTTCTTTTTTTCCCTTCTTTTTCCTTGTTTTCTTCTTTTTTCCGATTCCTTTTTCTCTGCATGAAATTTTGACGGAATAGAGCAGTTGAATGATGGAGAGTTATTTGTCATCGCAGGGGAAAAATGGTTCGAGGGAAGAATAGAAGTCTGGTGGATTATTTTTTTTCTAATGGTGTTAGAGGTGGTAGGTCACTGTACCGAGGAAAGTTAAAGGTGATCTCCTGGATCGTGGCATCAGTCGAACAAAGAAGTTCCACCTTCAAGACTCGTTTATATCTCCCTTCTTTACGTCGCCCCTCTTTTGGATCTTCTTCCTTTCTCCTCGACTGCTTTCGGAGCACTTTGGTATCAGAAAGACGAACCTTTGCCATTACCACTCGAACCCATGGCACAAGAGAGAGAGAAAGAGAGTTCCCTTTTGTTGCTCATTCACCTTGTTTGCTCAAGTATGACAAGCGCGGACACTGTCAAGTTTCATCAAAAACAGTTTCTTTCAAAAAAAAGACGAAGAAGAAGAAGAAGATTTTCTTTGACTGGAGCTTCGATTTTGAAAGTCTTCAGTCGAAAATTTAAATTCTTTTATAATTTTAGCAGGACTATACATTAAAGTAAATTTTTAATTCTTAGTGTATGATTTTTGTTCGGAACGAAAAATTCTTGTGGAAAAAGTCTTCTGGGTGATAAGAAAATTTTTTTAGAAAATACGTACTGTTCACGTACTGTTTTTTTGAAGAGAGAAAAAATGTTTGATCCAAACAAAAGGCGACTGAAGAAAAACGTTTTCTTGTCTTTCATTCATTGCTAAATAATACGCACGCGATGAATTCTCACGATCATGTAATACTATATTTAGCTCCCTCTCTCTCTCTCTCTCTCTCTTTCTATATTTATACACAGAATTTTTGTTAAATACATAATAATGTTACCTCGATAGATTATTTTTTAACATTTTTTTTCAAAACGATTTTCGTGATATGAATGTTTCTTCATTTCTTTTTTTGCTGAAGTCTTTTATGCAACACTAGATATAATAATAAAAAGAGAAAAAAAAGCAGAGAGAAAGTAAAATTACATATTTTTTTGGGGGCAATTTATAAATGCGTATCGTGCGCTCTTGCAAGGTAGACTGAAAGAAAAAAAAATTATGATATGGACAAATTTAGCCGAATATGGAACATGAAAAAAAGAGGCAAAAGATTTTGCAAACGGATCGTTTCGCAGGACTATCGAGCGTGGAATTTTAAGTTACTTACTACAAGACAGGAAACTCGAGCTTCCTGGTCGTTGACCGATAGTCATGGCTTCCGTCGAAGAAACGTGAGATCCTGGCGATCGGAGAAAAAAGAATTTTTTTTCCCGTACTTAATCGGGATTTGCACGGACCTTGTCGATCGTTTCCGTTTACCGCACTCGAATCGTTCCCAAGGACTCGCGAAAAATTCGTCTCTCTATTTTTCTGTAATTTGGTTTTAATTTCTGTTTTTTGGATTAATTTTTGTCGTCTTGACTCTTTTTTTTCCTTTCTGAGTCTTTTTTTCCTTTTGACTCTTTTTTTTACCCTTTTTTTTCTTTTTTATTCTATTTTTTTCTTTTTAATCTCTTTTCCAAAGTTTCTTGTTCCCGAAAAATGTTATTTTTCAAAAAAAAAAATTCGTGTTTTCTCGTGGGGGTTGTTATTGAGAGGAGCACGTGGCACTGTTTGGAGTGCACGTGTGTTTATAACGAAAGTTGTGTCTATACTTAGGACGGAGAAAATTATTTTTGTTGGTTTGAGTTTAAGAGAGAGAGAGAATGTGTTGAACAGCAGCTAGTCAGACTCTTGATCTTTCAGGCGCAATGTTTATTGGCTCGTTCGTAATATACTTCACCAGAGGCAGCGACTTTAAAACCGTGGGAATTCTTATGACGTATACACCGTTGCAATGTTCGTCGCGATTATGACCTCTCTTTATTATTATTATTATTTTTTTTTTTGCAATTTATCTTGTGAATATAACAATTTATTAGAAATATATATTTATATAACTCAATCTCCGCCCACTCGTGACTATTATTTTTTTGTATTCATAACAATTGCTTCTATCTCCTTTTACCGTTAAATTGACGCAAAAAATTCTTTTTCCCCTCAAAGCCGAAGAAATCAATTTTTTTTCTTCTTCTTTCATTTACATTTCTTTTCTAGGCTTTTTTTTTATCAGTTTGTCAGAAACGGATGTTCTTGGGATAAATTAAATTTTCCGAATGAGATGGGAAGTTTTTTTTTAATTTTCGAAGTTTATTTTTTTTTCGAATACTTTTCTCTGGAGAAAAGTGGAATTAAAGTAAAGGAGAAAGAGAGAAAAGGCGATTGTAATTATCAGCTCGTGCCGGTGCTTTTTTCCTTCTTTTCTTTTTTCCCCGTCTGCCGGCGAACGTGAGTTGTCAACTTCCTTTATAAGTGACTAAAGGAAGAGGCACGCGCGATTGCCAGGAACATCTCGAGGAATTAGAAATTACAATGTCACCGATTTCCTTATTTTTTTTTTTTTGCTCTTCAATACATTGACTTGTGTATCAATACTCGAGACTGGTTTTCTTTATGCGATTCTAAATGCAAGTTCCGAGAGCGTGAGAATCGAATGGAAAATATACAGTTTGTACCGCGAGCAAGTTCGTGACTCTCTCTCTCTCTCTCTGCTTTTATCTATTTTTCTCCTTCTCACTCGTCGCGATCATCATTAGCCGATTAATTATCGTCACAAAGTGTAATTTCTTTTTCTCTCTAACTCGGTGAAAATGATTTATTTTCTAATTATAAAAATAATTGGCGAAAATAAATTTTATTTATATAGTTTGGAAAATCGATTTTTATTTGAAAAGTAAATAGAATTTTAAATCGAAAATAAAATTTAAAATAAATTATCGGAGGATATTGAAAATTGTGCTGGGAAAATTTGGGAATGAGTTCATTTTAATGTATTTATATATTTGTATATAAATTTTTTGTTCTCGAAGGGGGAGGGGTAATTGTCGGTTTTTTGACGAGTGAAACTTTGCGAAGTGTATCGACTTAATTTTAGCTTATTGTTATCGTGGTTTTGAAGCATCCTGTGCGAAAGGAAGCCCCGTTGCCTTGGGCCTTCCTTGTGCGCGCGAAACCGGTTTTCGAAAAACTTCCGGCAAAATACGTGCGGTTTCCGGTGTAAATATCGGATCTTCGCTCTGTTTACTTATATCAATATTCACATTTCACTCGTCGTTGTCAGTGTGAATCTTCTTCTTCGATCGATGAGACCGCGTCGTCGCTTGTCTCTCGTTTTTTATTATCAAACAACTACTCGGAATAATATTTATTCGAAAACAAAATTGTGTAAACATTTTTTTTTTCTTGTTGCTAAAATATTTAAAAATAGCAAACAGAAAATTATAATTAGTAATAAGTAGTAATTTAGAATAGTAAGAAAAATAATAATATAGTGAAAAATACTAATAGAAAAAAAATAATTAGTTTTTCCTTTGGAGTATGCTTTTATTATTGAGACTAAAGGAGGAGCGAAGATATTTTTTTTAAAGAGGGGTAAATTTTTTTTTTTATCGACGTCCTGACACCACCATCGCAGGGGGATAATTTTAATACACTTCCCCACGACGTCGTTATGAAATACCGGAGCGGAAATACCCGGTGCATTCTCCGAGGTGCTTTGCATTCGAAATATACTTTTATACATAGAGCGAATTCCCCATTCCAAAAGAGGTTTTTTAACCCTATTTTCTCTTTGTTCTCTCTCTCTCTTTCTCTCGTGATTCGGAATTTTCCATTTTTTCCCCCTTTTCTTTTTAATTCAAATTTTGTATTCACTCTCTAAAAGAAAAACCAAATGTGATTGAATTTAATTTCTCTCACGCATTATAATTTTTAATGTCACTCATAAAAAAAAGTCCAAGGAGAGAGGGCAAAAAAAAGAAAAGAAAATTTAATTACTTTATGCAAATGAATTGTCATTCCTTTGGGAATTATGTTTAATTATACCGTCAATTAATGGAGAATTGATATTAATTCTAAATTAACATTTCGATATAGTAATATTAATAATAAAAATAATAGTAATAATAATAATATTAAAAATAATAGTAATAATAATAATAATATTTTTTAACATTTAGAAATTAATTGAATAGTTAAAAAAATAAAAATTGATTTACTAACGAGTGATTGTCTTTTTGTTTCAGCTCCTAGATCATCGAGTGCAGGTACCAACAACCTGCCGCCCCTGACGTTCCATCAGGTGCATGGTGATAACATTAGATTGTGGAATGGAGGTACTGTCGCCAGAAGGCACGAGAGCTTTTGCAAAGGTGTCACCTTCAGCGCGAGGCCAGTGCGAATTGGCGAGAAGGTAGGAAAAAATTCCATTCTAATTAGTCGTCTTTGGAAATTCCCATCAGTCACTATTCAAATTTTCGAAAATTCCCCATGAAACTACTTAAATAACTTTTCAATTTTTGTCTTTGCTTCCCTAAAGTTTATGCAATAGAAAACGAATTAATAAAACGTAGAAAAAAATTCTCGAAAATGGCGGGATTCGAACGTGGGACAGTTCCGCCGTGAGGCAGACACTTTACCACCGGTCCAAGTGGACATTGGTCATATTTCTTCTTTTTTTAATTTTCTCAATGCTTTTTCTATCTTTTCCTCTTCGTAGAATGCTTTTGTTTTGAACAGAAAGTGTATTCCAAACAATTTTTAGTCGTTTTTAAATTAATATATAATAGTTTTTAATAACTAAAAAAATAGGAACTAAAAAATATGTATGTAGGAAATAAAAATTTGGAATCAAAATATAAAGAAAATAATCCAGATCGAAAAAAGAATAAAAGATTTAAAAAATAGGAAAATAAATAAAGAAACGAATTTTATTTTCGAATATTAATTCTGTGAGAAAATATTATTATCTAGTGAATTATTTGTTGGGCAATAAATAATTAACTTAATCAATTTAGTTCATTGGCGTTTTTTTGTATTAAACATTTCTCGCTCTTTTTATTTTTTTTTAGGTTTTTGCAAAATTAGCATAGTTTAGTTTCTTTTACTCGCAATTATTGATAAATTTTTTTTCTAAACTATATGGAAACGAATGTGATCTTAAGTGACCCTGGCTTTGCCCACGCATTAAGGTGGGTTGGCGATTTAGCATTAAACGCAAAGTAACAACAAACGCCAGTCTCTTTATGTCTTCAGGAATAAACATAGTTTTGCTCGTATAGGAAAGTAGGAGAAATATAGAATGTTTTAGCAGTTGGTTTTTTTTTCGCAAGCAGTATTCTAGGTTAAAGTCACCGCGTGTTGGTGAAAGGTTGCCAGAAGGTAGGCGTTGGATCGCTCGGCATTCAATGGAAGATCCATAAGAACGCAAAAAAATACTTTATTCATTGCCTTTCAAATATATATTCTCACACCCACTTTCTTCATTTTATCTATTCGAGCAAGTGTTTTCTATATTATTTCACATCTCCAGGGACTTGAGATAAAATACTTTCTTTCATTCCAATTCGCTTCTTTTTTTATCAGCTTTTTTTTGGGTAAATTGATTTCGAACGGAAATTTATTATTTTAGACGGGAATATTCGTCGATGTTGTAAACGAGAATTAAGTGAATTTAGTGAATAAATTTTTTGCGAATCGTCATTATTTTTATGCTATCGTGTGTCCTAGATTTTTGATGATTTTGCTTTTTTTTCCTTCTTGGCTGAAATGGGGATTATTTTCTGAATGTAAAAGATTTATGGGGAAGAAAATAAATTTGTTCCTTACTTTCGTTCTTGGGAAAATTTGTCAATAATTTTTTTCCTTTTTTTGTTTCTTGTTTTTACTATTCGATTGATTGAAAAATGTGAAAATTGATTTGTCGGCAATTTTACAAGGGGGAAAAAAAAGATGTTCGATTTCAATTGAAGAGTTTCTTGGTAGATGATGATGATTGTATTCATTGAGGAGGAGATGTTGCGAGGGATCATGGCGAGGGCACGTAGCCTTCCCTCTAATTACTGTATAGAGAAGTTCGACCTCGCATTTTCGCAGAGGTAAACAGATCGGCAAATCGTTCGTTCGGCACGTTTCAAGAGAATCCGAAAGATTTCGCAACTTCTCCACCATCATTCTGCAATCTCTCTGTTTCACTCTCTTTTGTCAATACAATTCATTAGAAAATTTTTTTCTCCTCATTCCCAATTATCATCGATTCAAGGCTCTTTTTTCTCTATTGTCCAACAAAATCCGACAACAATGGGACTTTTCGAAATTTTGTTTAAATTTAAAGTTATACAACTCTTTACGGAATTTTAACTTTTGTTCGAAATAAAGAAAAGGAAGAGAATACGAAAAGAAAAGAAAAAAGAAATATACTAATTGGTGTTAATATTTTTTTTGCAGGTATGCGTGAAATTCTTGGCAATATCAAACAACTGGAGTGGCGTGATACGTTTTGGATTCACGAGCAACGATCCCATTAATCTTCGTAATGCACTGCCAAAATATGCGTGTCCCGATTTGACAAATAAGCCGGGCTATTGGGCGAAGGCATTGGCCGAAAGATTCGCTGAAAGGGATTCAGTGTTATTCTATTACGTAACATCGGCCGGCGATGTTCATTTTGGCGTTAATGGCGAGGAGAAGGGAGTTTTCTTCACCGGCGTTGAGACCCGTGGACCATTATGGGCAATTATCGACGTCTATGGAAATAGTACGGAAATTGAATTTGTCGATCCAAATCGTCAGCATTTTAATAATATTAAAAAAGGTGCCGAACATAGCAACGAGGATAATGCACAGCACAGTAGGCACTCGGCAATGGACGACGTCAGCAATACAAGACGCGACGTCGAGAGGATCATCGTACCGTCCATGCAAAACGTGTCCATCCATCATGATCTCGACGTCGATCTACCTGGCCTGAGGTTTCAACCTTCCGGCGTTCTCTTCACTCCACTACCATTCCATCCGTAAGTATACTTGTTCAGTATAAATGTGCATGGAATTTACTCGCCGTTTGCGTGTCTCGCCCTCGGGAAACAATTTGTTATTAGATTTCCATTCCTGTTGTGATGAGAAAAACCTGGAGAATTCTCCATTGAATTAGTTCAATAAACCTTTGATAGAAACTAATGTATTTTCCGGAAATTAATAATCGAGTAAATAATGAAGAAATCATTGTTTTAAATTGAGATGACAAACAAACTGTAGACTTTGCTCTTTGTGACTTTAGCATTTTTCGTGAATAGCGATAAGCTTTATCAGTGTCTCTAGAGATACTTGGAATAAAAAAGAAGAGAAACGTTGGCAAACTTAGTGGTAGGGGAAATAATTTTCGAGAGGAGAAATCTAATCTTGACCTTTTTTTACAGAACTCGAGGTAGAAATGTCCACTTCACGAATCAGCAGTGTGTGGCAACGAGGGACGACGCAGAATTCTGCCACGGTTATGCGTTCACAAGTCGACCACTCTTCCTGGGCGAGAGACTCGTGGTCCAAATTCTGGCCACCGAACCAATGTACGTAGGAGCTCTCGCTCTCGGTTTCACGTCCTGCGATCCATCGAGATTGACATTCGCCGATCTGCCAGACGACAGCGATCTCCTCTTGGATCGACCCGAGTACTGGGTGGTCTCGAAGGACGTCGCCTCGAGTCCCCAGCCAGGCGACGAAATCGCCTTCACCGTCACCCATTACGGCGAGGTGCAAATGAGCAAAAACGGAGGACCACCCAATGTCGTGATGCACGTCGATCAGAGTCTCCAACTCTGGGCCTTCGTCGACGTCTACGGCAGCACACAACGAGTCAGGATGCTCGCTAGCAGACCAAATTCCCCACCAAGAACCAGACAGTGCATCCCCTCACCAGGTGCTCCACAACAACAGCCACAGCAGCCACAACAGCAACAACATTCGAATCACAGTAACGCCGCCACCGAATTGTCTCGATTCTCCGAAATGGTTCAATTCAAACCAGCAGTCGGCGGCGGTACCGTCCTCGTCGTCAATCTCCCTCCTCAGGGCAACTATCCAACACCCTCGCAAACTCCCCAACCGATCTACTCCTCCTCGTCGTCATCCTCGTCGCACAGAAATCCACCGCCAGTTCCCTCGCAAACTGCCTCGCAATCGGCCGCCGCTTCACATCCAGGATCATCGAGGCAAACATCGCCCCCACTCACCGGCACAATGACATCAACTGGCTCGTCGACTTATGTCGATCCCGTCTCCTATCAGAGTCTCGACGGCACATTGTCCTCGTCACATTTGCAACAGTGGAGCGAGGGTCTTCAGCCGACACCCGGACAGCCGAGCGAGTGCTCGATTTGTTACGAGCGCAATATCGACAGCGTACTCTACATGTGCGGTCACATGTGCATGTGTTACACGTGCGCGATACAACAATGGCGAGGCAAAGGCGGCGGTCACTGTCCCCTATGTCGAGCGCCCATCAGAGACGTTATTCGAATATACAGATCCTGAACCGAATTCAAACCCAGGAGCCGATCAAATTCAAGATGTCGAGGTCCCGTTCCTCTTTCCCTTTCATTAGGCACCTCATGGTCCACCTAGTCTCGACTGGTTTTCGAATATTTCGTTGTCTTTTATTTTCCCATCGCGGCAACTACCCGCAACTCTTTGAACAAGAAAAAAGAAAAGAAAACTGACGTAAAAAATTATTTCTCTCAAAATTGTTCTTTTCACTATCAACTCCAACTTTTGCCAAAATGATTTTTCCAAATAAGACACAAATTTAATCCTTCCAAATTATTTTCTGTAAAAAATAATATTTGAAAAAACAATTTTGAACAGATTTAATAAAACAAAATGATTTTAAAAAGAAAAATCAGTTTCGACAAAACATCTAAGATCACTATCGACAAAAATCATTAATTTTACGTCAATTTAGAAAAAAATGCCAAAAAACGATAAGAGTTCGGGTTTTTTTTTGCGAAAAAAATTAATTGAGGAGAGATACAAGAATGACGAGCGTTATTTTTTGCAGGAAGAGTCGTTGCGTCTGTTTTAGTTTTCCATCGAAGAACTGTCAATTAAAACGTAGAAAAGAAATTCAAAAGTAGAATTGCGGAGAAATAAATGAAAACAATTTTTTTTGCCTTCTCATGAAAATTAAATAGAATTTGGTATATAAAACGGACGCAACGAATTGTCTTAAGAGCCTGTTAAACTTGATGTCAAAGAAAATACCCGCGAAACACTGCCGGATTGAAATTCGGGGAATAGAAAAGAAAAATATGAACGAAGTTAGATCGATTGTAGGATTTTCAATTTTATCAACTATATATTTAATTAAAAAAAACAATGATAACTACTATTTACTAACTTATACTTGTTATTAAACTCTACTACTGTTGCTTCTACTTTAGATCGCTCTCTGATATTTTTGTCTTTTTTTACGAATAAAAATACATTGGATGTAAATGCAAATTTTGTACAAATTTATATTTACATGCGATATATTGATTCCCTATTGCGCTTCGACTTACTTTGTACGTTTTTTTTTGACAATGTATTCAATATTCATTATTATCAATTTTTACTTAACGCAGTGTGATTACGTAGTAAAAAACGGGGACGTTTCAGGTTTAAGGGCATTTATGCGCATTATTTCCAGTAGATTTATTTTTATTATTATCATGATTTTTGTCTTCGCGCTTTTTTCTCTCTTTTAGTCCAGTACGATTAGAAATCTAGGATGAAAAATTTAATTTGAAATCTTTTTTCCATTTTTTTCATCATTAATATGAATTCTTCTCTATGTCTTGTAAAGAAAAAATATAAAAACGAAAATCGTTTTGAAGAAATTTTTTCGCTGTCGAGAAATTTTCTTTGTGTTGAAAAAAAACAGATTTAATGAAAAATATTCAATTAAAAAAACGATTGAAAACAAAACTGATAAAAATATTTTAAAAAAAGGAACTAATTGGATAATTTTCATTAAATTTTGCAAGGGAAAAAATATTGTAAACGATGAATTTTTTATCACGATAGGACCCAAAAAGCGTCGCCCTGCCCATATAATTATTTGCCAAAGAAATCCTTTGTGTACGATTTTTTGTGCATAATTTCTGAGGAGAAAATTTCGACACAGAGGATTCGTGACTTTGAGTGATCCCCAATGATTGAGCGTTTGAGACTATTTTAATCGTAGAGAACTCGAAATAACTGTACTTTTACTGCCGATTGTGCTAAAGCGAGCGCAATAGATTTATGAAGATGTGTATCGATTAAAAATGAAAATATTCCTCCACTCTTATTCGAAAGCATTCACAAAAAGCGAAAGAAAATCAAAACCTTTTTTTTTGTAAATGAAATTGAAAGGGAAATTCAATGACAAATTTCGAATGAGAGTGGAACGATTATATTTAACAAAAAAAAAGGCGCCTGAGTGTTTTTGTATAGGACTGCGATTGTGGAAATGATCTTCCAGTAGATTATTAAGCAAACGTAAAAATTTGATACAACGCTTTTTTCGACTATATCAAATTACGTTTTTTAAGCGAACGCAAGTTTTTATACAATCATGTTTTTTATATAATCGTGACAGTGAAGTATTTTTGTGTGTACAGTAAAAAAAAATACGAAAATGTGAAAAAAATAGAAGAAAACACGAAAAAAATGAGATCCTCGTTTGAAAAAAAAAATTGCTACTAGCAAAATTCTCCTAGGATTACGAAAATTCCGAAAAAATCCTTCGAATTTTGCATAATTAAGATTAAGAAAAAGAGATCTTCTTTCCTGTATTATTTTCCTAATGCCACATGAAAAAATAAAAATAAAATACATTTATATATTTCTAGGCCGTGCCTTATGTATCGGTATAAATATTGTTAAAACACAGCATCACTGGAATTGACTTATCCGTTAAAAAAAGGCACTTGTATCATCGTCTTTTCATTTTTTTTCTCTAGAACATTTTGAAAATAGATTTATTGTGAAAAACAAAAAAAAAAGGAAGGAAGGGATCGGTAGCAATGAGACAAAGAAAAACCGAGGTATTTCACTCTTTAAAAAAAAACTATCGATACTATGTAAAATCTTTGTTGTTGGAGAGAAAATAGAGGAAAAAATAGTTTGCCAGTAGGTTTCACAGCTTTTTTTTTCTTGGTGACAATTTATTGTATCTTTGGGGCGCTGAAAGTTATTTTGACAAAAAGAAAGAACAACCTGAATCAGAATACTGATCGGAAAATTGTCTAAATTGAGACGCTTTTGTAATATACGTATTTGTATTCGGACTCTAAAGAAGAAAGTTGAAAAAAAGCATAACTAAAAAAAAATTGTAATACGAAAAAATCCTTTTTTTCCGATAAAAGAATTTTTTCGAAAACTATCAAGTCTGATTCAAGTTCGTCATTTTCGAATTGGCTTTTTTTTATTCTTGAAAATCGTACTTGTAAACAAAAACAATTTTTTTTCACGAGGAAAAGTCACCGAGCGACTCGAAACGCGTTTGGTAAATTGCAAACGGTGTTTTTTCGAGTATTTCTGGTCACTATTCTTCGGAAAGCAAAAAAGAAAATTAAAAATTTTGCGCAATAAAGCAGTAGTGAAATCTCTAGTCCAGCGAGCGGCAGTCAATTTTTTTTGTCTGCCAATCAAAAAAAAAAATTAATAAAAAATAAATGAAAAACTAATGATAGAGAAGAGAAATTTTATAAATATAGAGTAAAGAAAAAATGAATGCAAATTATGGCGTTTGTCTCGCCTATTAGGAGATTTAATAATAATAATTATTATTATTCTAAGTGTTGGAAGATTAATGGAAAAAGGCAAAGAATTTGTAAAATTAATTTTTAAAATGATAAAATCGAGAGAGAGAGAATGTATGAATGAATGAATGAAAAGATTATTGTAACAAAATACGCAAAAAAAATACGATAGACATCTCATTTTTTCTTTTTTCTTCGAGAGTAACATTCTAACTATTGTCATTATAATTAGTAATGTTATTGTGATTATCAAACATAACTAATACATAATAATCAGATAAATGGAATGTCTTGAATAAATTAAAAATTCTTTCTGTCCGTCGAATTAATTTCATTAATTTCATTAAATTCACTTAATTCATATAAAGAGTAAAAAAAGAAAATAGAAAAAAGGGGAAAAATATACAAAAATACACTTTTGTGTATTTTCTTCTATTTTCCTATTTCTTCTTTTTTTTCTTTTTTTTCTTGAATGACTCTTTTGGATTAATAGGAGACTTTTGATGAATTTGCGATGCTATTGTAACGTCTTTTCGCAAAATTTGTGAAGAAATTTTTTTTTTGCGACTCGATTTCAATGAATTGTACTTATTCATTATTTGAATCTCATTTTTTTCCTTTTTGTTTGTGTAAAATATTTTACTTGAATCGTTTATATTTATGAGGAGTTTTTTTTTTGCTTTTTATGGTCAATGTGCGATAGGGTATTTCTCTTGAATTATATATATATATAGATACTGATAAAAATTTATACATATGTAATATAAATTCGTGCAGCACTTTGTGCTGTTCTACATAATATAAGAAGCCTGTATTATCTCTGAATTCATTGTCTTTTTATTCACACTTCTCACCCTCTTGAAAACAATTTTTTTTTCAAATTTGGTAAATTATATATTTTTTTGTTTTTTTTGGTTATTATTTTATTTGGTTGTAGGAAATAATTTTTATAAATAATAATATAATAGAAGGAAATAATATAGAAATAGAAAATAATTTTTAACAAAAATAGTAATATAAATAAAATAAAAATACTGAAATAATAATAAAAATAATACACTAGATAAAAAATTTAATAATTAATTTGAATACAAATATGATAGTAATTATAATAAAAGTAATAGTAGTGGTAATAAAAATACTAAGAATCGAAAATAAAAAAAGCGACATAAAGTAAAAAATAAATTGTAAGAAAAATATAATAGTAACAATAATAATTATTTTTCTGTGAAATAATTATTTAGTAACCACTTTTTTTTTCTTTTGGGAAACAAATATTTTGTTTTTTTCTTTTTTTCTGAGCGAAATTTGTCGAGCAAGTTTGGGAAAAAATTTATTCGCTAGACTTCGCATTCATGAATACAATAGGTAATGAAAGACGTGTGCGATGGTAAATTGCTGCAGCTGCTGTAGTTTATGAGACGTCCATGACGAGAGTTTACAATAGGCGCCCACTTGGTATCCTTTGCCACCCCCTTTGACGGGGAGTTGCAAGTTAGAGATATTTGGAAAGTTGAGTAGCATACGAATGTCCTTGGCAGTGAGCTAAAACGTGCACTTCTTTGGAATAATAATAATATTGTGCAACAACACTTGCATTATTAATGTGCATCCTTTTCGCACGCAAAAAAGAAAAATAATAATAATAATAAACTGCCGCCAAGACAAAAGATGAATTTGAAAAAATTTAGTATTCCTATAGTTTCTCATGAGAAAGCAATAATTCTAAATCATAATTCATAATCATATTTTTTTTAAGTAGAACGAAGTTTTTTGGTCAGGCAAATTTGTTTATCGAGGAGAAGTAAAGTTTTTAGTCCGGCAATAATTTTTGTGTAGAACAATAAAAATTTCGCTGCAGATTTTAATTTTCGAGTAGAAGAAAATTTTTTTAATCAGACAAATTTTTTTTCAAAGTGGATTTCTAATAAGATTTTAAAGATTGCTTTAAGGAAAAAGGAAAGTAAGAAGAAAAGTTTGAATTAATTATTTAATTTATTATTTTGAAATTTGAAAAAATGTGAATAAAATTATTTATTATTTTTTTTAAACTAGAAAAAAATAAAAATAATTGAAATATTTCAATTTCTATTGAAATAAAAGTAGTTAAAATTTAAAAAGGAGTAGAAGTCAGACATGATTTTTTGTTCAAGTAGTAAAAAACAAATTTACTCAGACAAAGCTATTTTCTTAATATTTAAGTAATAAAAAATAGTTCTTGTCAAAGAAATTAATTAAAAATTTTTGTAAATAAGAAAAAAATAGATAAGGTGGAAAAATAAGTTCAAAATTATTGCAGAAAAAACTGTAAAGTAGTATGAATAAGTTTTAGTCAGACAATTGTTTTGGTACTATTAATTAAAGTAGTAAAAATAGATTTCAGTCAGACAATTTTTTTTTATTTTTCATTCAAGTAGTAAAAATAGATTTTAGTCAGACAATTTTTTTTTGTATTTTTTATTCAAGTAGTAAAAGTAGATTAAGTCAAACAATAAATTCAAAATTCGTGTAATCATAATTTAAGTAGATGAAGATAAATTTAGTCAGACATTTTTTTTGTTTTCTTTTCAAGTAGAGTAAGAATAGATTTTGTCAGATAAAAAATTTTAAATTGCAGAAAATAATGAAATCATATTTAAAAAAAGTTTTATTACCAAAATTAAAATGAATTCATTTTAATTTTGGTGAAATTAGTAAAAAGCAGATTTAGAAGAAAAGTAAATTTAGAATTTCTTGCAACAAAGATTTTAGTAGTAAAAAATAGGCTCTGTCTAAAAAAAAATTATTTAAATTTTATTTTAAGTAGTAAAATCAAACTTACTAACAATTTTTATTTGTTTTCATTTAAGAAGTAGCAGAAGACTTAATGAGACAATAAAACTAGAATTTTTGTAATCAAGATTTAAGTAGTGTTAATTAAATAGTACCAGACAATAAATTCAAAATTCCTACAATTAATATTTAAGTACAAAATAAATTTAATTACCATTCTTTTTAAAATTATGGTTCAAGTAATAAAAACAGATTTAGTGTAAAACTTTAGAATTTTAGTTATTAAGGTTTAAGTAGTACAAAATAAATTTAGTCAGTCTTTTCTTCTGTTATTTTGGTTCCAGTAGTAAAAGTAGATTTAGTCAGATAATTTTTTTAAAAATTTGGTTCAAGTCGTAAACATTCATTTAATCGAACAATAAATTTCGGTTTAGTGGAATTAAGAATTAAGTAGTACAAAATAAATTTAGTCAGACATTAAAGTTAAAATTCTTGCAAAAAAAATTTAAGCAGTGTGAAATAAATATTGTCAGAAAATAAATTCCAAATATACGTAATCATGATTTAAATAGTAGAAAATAGATTTAGACAGACAATTTTTTAATTTTTTGTTTAAGTAGTACGAAATAGGATTAGTCAGACAATTTTTTAAATTTTGGTTTGGGTAGTACAAAATATATTTAGTCAGAAAAATTTTTTAAATTTTGGTTTAAGTAATACAAATTACAAAGCAGATATAGTTTCAGGCAATTTTTATAAATTTTGGTTCAAGTAGTAAAAAATAAATTCAGTCAGACTAAATTTCAAAATTCTTGCGATAAAGTTTTAAGTAGTACAAAAACAGATTCAGTCGGAAAAGAAATTAAAAACTATTGCAATATAGCTATAAAGTAGTATAAAATAGATTTAGCCAGACAAATTCGTTTTTCCATTTTTTACAGGTAGTAAAAATAAGATTTATTCTAACAAAACATTGATAATAGTTTAATAAAATTAATAAAATTAATAAGATTGATAAAATAATTAAAATTATTTAAATTAATAAGATAATTTATTAAAATTAATAAAATTAATAAAAGTAATAATATTTAATTATTAAAACTAATACGTTAATCTTAAGTAGTAAAAAATTTGTTCAGTCAGACATTTTTTTACTGTTTAGAATCGAGTAATAAATTTTTTATATTTAGTCAGACATGACGACGAGAAAGTTTTTTGATTGTATGCGCATAGCGTATGATAATTATTGTTAGTCAACACTTTTTTTAAATTTTAAATTTGCATTGAAAATTTGAATAATAGAACGCCTAAATAAATTTTTTGTAGAAAATATAGAGTAGAGAGAAAGCTCTTGCAAGTTGTAAAAGCATACAACTATAACTATCTAGTTTAGAGTGTGTGTTGTATATCTATATATATATACATTTTCGCAACCACATTTTCACAAGCTGAAACCAATTCCCTTCACAACACACGAAAACTTTATATGAAACTCACGTTGGCTTTTGCTGGTAATTTGAAGTTTCGTTCATTACACATGAAGTAAAATGAATGCTAAAATGAGCTTTTTGTGTCCGCGATTTTAGGTCACTGCTCATCGTAATTTCTTGAAAAATAAAAAACCATTTTTAGGCCACTTCTTCCTGTTTTTTTTCTTTTCCATTTTTTATGTCTTTGTTCGCTACGAAAACTTTAAGTAGCAAAATTAGAAATAGAAAGAAAATTAATTATTTTTTTTTATTAAATAACATTAGTTAAACACTTATTTTTTTCTCTACTCTTTTCATAATAAGTATTTAAGTAGTAAAAACTGGATTTAGTCAAACATTTTTTTTTATTTAATAACATTAATTAAACACTTATTTTTTTCTTTTCTCTTTTCCTAATAAGTATTTAAGTAGTAAAAACGAGATTTAGTCAAACAAAAGATTAAAAATTGTTTTTTTAGTTTAAGTAGTGAAACACCTTTTCAGTCGGACGATATCTTAAATATTTGTCTAAGTAGTAAAAAAAAGATTCTGACAGACAAGAAATTAAAAAGATTTTTATTTAAGTTTTGATGTAGTAAAAATCTGTGTTAATTTGACAAAACAGTAGAAATTGTTGTAACTTAAGTGTAAGTAGTAAAACGCTGTTTTAGTCAGACAATTACTTTTATTTTTTTAAATAGTGAAAATTAGGTTTAGTCGGGCAGTAAATTAAAAATCAATGTATTTTAAGTTTAATTAGTAGAAATTAAATTTGTTTGACAATTTTAAAAGTAATTGTTCAAGTAGTAAAAATCGGGTTTAGTCAGACAAGAAACTAAAATGTTTATCATTGAAGATTAAAGTAGTTCAAAATCTGTTAGGCAGGCAAATCTTATCTATTTTTTTGTTTTAGTACTTCAAGAAGTACTAAAAATAAAAATACTCAGTCTGACATTAAAAACATTAAAAAAATATTTCACAACTATTTGATGGAAAAAAATTATTTCGAATTAAATTGAAATTTATCCAATTAAATCGTAATTAAAATAACAACAACAAAATGTTTGCATATTAAGAAAAAAATGTTTATATATTTTCGTCTCTAAAAAGACATTACATTTTATATAAATATAAATACTAGAAAAAAAAGTCAAGACACAACACTATATACAAAAATCGTGTAAAATCGTGTCAATTAAAAAGAGAAGTTTAACAGATTTCTTTTTAAATGACACTTGTTACAAAAAGAGTGTAAAAAAAAACTAGTACAAAAATTGGTAAAAAAAAGAAAACAAATAATAAAAAAAATAGAATAAAGTGTCAGGTTGAAATAAAATGTGGTCTGTTCGTTCATCCCATTGCGAAATTGGAGATCCAGTGAATTGCGACAATCTGTTGAATTAAATGGCAATTTTTGCTATATATATATATATACACACACAGATGTTAAATTCTTTTCACATTTCGTCCTCTCCTTCTTCGCCTTCTGTCGAATCCATGCCAACCTCCTCGTAGTCCTTTTCCAATGCTGCCAAATCATCACGAGCTTCGTTAAATTCAGTTTCGTCCATACTTTCAGCAATATACCTGAATATTTTGAACAAAAGTTGTAAATAATTATTTTATAAAAATAACATGAATTCTTGCAAAAAAAATTTAAGCAGTGTGAAATAAATATTGTAAGAAAATAAATTCCAAATATACATAATCTTGATTTAAATAGTAGAAAATAGATTTAGACAGACAATTTTTTAATTTTTTGTTTAAGTAGTACGAAATAGGATTAGTCAGACAATTTTTTAAATTTTGGTTTGGGTAGTACAAAATAAATTTAGTCGCAGGCAAATTTTTTAAATTTTGGTCTAACTAGTACAAAATAGATTTAGTTTCTGACAATTTTTTAAATTTTGGTTCAAGTAGTAAGAAATAAATTAAGTCAGCTTTCTTTTTTATATTTTGGTTTAAATAGTATTTAATAAATTTACTGAAACAATTAGTTCAGAATTTTCGCTGTCATAATTTAAGTAGTACCAAATAAATTTAATTAGGTATTTATTTTTGTTATGTGGAAGTAGAAAAAATAGATTTAGTCAGACAATAAATTTTGAATTTTTGCTATCGAGCTATAAGTAATTTTAAATAAATATTGTCAGACGAGAAAGTAAAAAGTTTTTCATAAAGTTTAAAATTGTAAATTTAAATTTAATGTAAATTGAATTAAATTGAATTGAATTGAATTGAATTTAAATTTAATTTAAATTTTAATTTATGTTGAAGTAGTTTAACACTCATACAGTTTGACAATTTATTTTAAATTTGACGTTCAAGAAGCAAAAATATACTTTTTCAGACAGTAAATTTCTAATTTGTCCAATAAAGAATTAAGTAGTACAAAATTAATTAAGTCATCCAATTTTTCTAATTTGGTTCAATTAGAGTAAAAATAGATTTCTTCTGACTTTTTTGAAAAAAAATTTTGTTTCAAGCAGTAAAAATTGATTTAGTTACTATTTTCTACTATTATTAACATTTTTTCCTATTATTCCTTATTGATAATAAATAGTTGTTTATTAATACAATTATTACTGATACATTTCTAAATAATTAAAAAAAATGTTTAATTAATTCCGAACAAATTTTCCAACATTAATTAGTTAATTTTCTCTGTGTAGTAATTTAATAACGGAATAAATGTTATCGGTCCCTTAGAGTAAACTGTGTTCAATGAGCATAATTCCAGATTAGCATTAGTCTCATTTCATCATCGAACTCTAATGAGCAATTATTTTACACCGAGTGCCAATGTGTATGTATATATATATACAGACATTTGTATTTGATTTTCTATCACTTGTATTTCACTTTGATCGTGTATATAATTACTGAATGAATTAATACCATTGAGTGGAATTTTATGCAAATTAAAATTATTTCAGAAAAATACAAAATAATAATGTTTTTTTCACTGGTAAATAAATTTCCGAAATTTTTGAGTTAAATACTAACTAAAGGAGTAAAACAATATATTGAATTATGCAACTTCAATTGAGAACACTTAAATTATAATAAATTCTACTGCAAACATTTCTTTTGCACGATTTTTTTCGTAAATAAATAGTAAATAAAAAAATGATAGATTTTTTGTAGAAATAAATAAAAAAAATACTAAGTAGTAGAATTTGTCACTCGGTAAAAGATAATATTAAATTTCTTGACATTTAATAAAAAGAAAATAAATTTTTTGTAGAAATAAAAAAATACTTAAAATAAATAATTAAACTTCTTGAATTGTGTATATTTTGTATTGTAGGCTAATCTTTAAAGACTGTATTAGAGTCATTTTCACATTTATAAGGTTAATAATGCTGAAAATTACACTTATTTTCAAGTATTGCTCTTTTTGGAGTTCAAGTTGCAATTAGAGAATAAATGATTATACGTAAAATAATACAATTTACCAGTGCACGAATGCTCGTTTTGAAAACATAAGATCAAATTTTCTGTTTAATCGGGTCCAGGCATCCATGATTGCTGTTGTATTCGCAAGCATTGCCATTGCTCGTTGGACTTTTGCCAAATCTCCTCCAGGTACAACAGTCGGGGGCTGATAATTAATCCCAACCTGCGGAATTAAAATTTAAAATAACTTTAAAATTCAATTACGAAGGAAAATAGTGATAATAGTCGAAATAATATGATGAAAACAATAATAAAAATAATAAAAATGATAATGAGGACAAAAATAAATAATAATAATGAGAAAAATAATGAAAATAATAATAAAAACAATAATAAAAATAATAATGAAAATAATAATAAAAATAATGAAAATAATACAAGTAATAAAACAAACAAAAATTAAAATACTAAAAACGCAATAATAAACTTGTTGTGAAAAAATAAAAAATAAAAATATTAAGATTGCCTGACAATAATAAAAATAGGGAACAAAAAATATATTATAACAAGAATATTGTAATGAATTTGTAATGATAAATAATATAAAAAAGTAATAAAAACACTGAACTGAGAATATGAAAAATACTAAAAATATTAAAAATAGATTTAGTCAGACAATAAGTTAAAAACAATTTTTTTAACATTTTTACTTTCGTTTGTATTTTTTTAATTAAGTAGTAAAAATAGATTTAGGCAAACAATTAAAAAATTCATGCAATCAAGATTTTAGAAGAATAAAATAAATTTAGTCATACATTAAAGTATAAATTATTGCAAAAAAATTTAAGCAGTGTGAAATAAATATTGTCAGACATTAAATTCTAAATTCGTAGAAAATGAAATAAATTCAGTCAGGCATATTTATTTTGGTTTTAGTTCAATTAGTAAAAACAGATTTGGTCAGACAATAATTTGGAAATTCGTTCAATCAAGATTAATAAAAAAATTTTATTTATGAAGTTTAAATTCATTGCACTAATCTGAAATAAATTAAATAAATTATATTTATAATATAATATTATATTGTAACAGTACTTTAAAAGAAAAGTTTATTTATTTGAATAAAATTTTAATTTATTTTGCCTTTTGTATTCGGGGTTAATTAAAATTATTTATTTAGATAAAAGTTTCGAAATTAATGGAGATAAAATTTTATAAAATTAGAGTAATAAATTGATTTCAAAGTACTCTCTGAATCTACATTAGTAAAAATATTTACTAATTTCAATTAGTGACTGAATTTTTGTTTTTGAATTAGTGAATTTTACTTAAAAAATTTGTAAAAATTACAATTTATTTAGTGAAATTTACTAATTCAAAAGCAAAAAGTCAGTCACTAATTCAAATTTGTAAACATTTTAGTAATTCAATTTTAGAGAGTAGTAAGAAATAAATTTATTCACTTTATTTATAGAATTTGGTTTAAGTAAAAAAATAGATTTAGTCAGACAAACAATTTTAAATTTATGTAATAAAGAATTAAGTAATAAAACTACTAAAAAGACTGGAAATACTAAAAAACTAAAAATACTAATAATACTAATAATACTGAAAATACTAAAAATATTAAAAATATTAAAAATACTGAAAATTCTGAAAATACTAAAAATACTAAAAATACTAAAAACACTAAAAAATATTGAAAATAACCATAATAATTAGTATAATAAAAAATTATAAAAAGGATAGTAATAATATTAATAAAAATAATAATAATAATAATATTAATATTAATACTAAAAATATTAATAATAAAGAATAATAAAAAAAGATTAAACACCTTAAAACCCGTGGGACACCAATCGACGAATTGAATGGCCCGTTTAGTTTTGATTGTTGCAATTGAAGCATTAACATCTTTTGGAACGACATCACCTCTATAAAGTAGACAGCACGCCATGTATTTGCCCTTTCTTGGATCACACTTTACCATCTGATTTGCAGTCTCAAAGCACGCTGATGTCATTTCCATCACTGTTAATTGTTCATGATTTGCCTTTTCACACGAAACAATTGGCGCGTAAGTTGCAAGTGGAAAATGAATTCTCGGATAGGGAACCAAATTTGTTTGAAATTCCGTTAAATCAACATTCAATGCACCATCAAATCTGTATTTTAATATAAAAAAACATTAGTAAAAATTATTTAAAAAAATAAAATAAACATGGAATGCGATATAAATTATAGTAACAACTATAAAATATTTTACGAAAAAGAAAAAATGTCTATATTGCTAGAGGCAAATTTGTTTAAACCATTTAAAAAAAAAAACTAAAAAATTTCCAATTAAAAAAATAAACGAAATTAAAAGAAAATAAATTAAAATAAACGAATTTTCGCTTAGAAAATAAAAAGACAAAATTAAAAAAAAATTGCAAATTGTCTTAAATACCTTAACGATGCAGTTATTGAAGAGACAATTTTTCCAATCAAACGATTTAAAAAATAATAAAATTTTAATATTAATAAATTCTATTCATTTTGAATGAAATATAATAATAAATAAAATAAGAAAAATAAAGAAAATAAATTAAATAAATTCGAAATACGTTAATATTGGCGAATATTTAAATATTGAATTAATAATCCCTACAATTTAATAAATTATGCAAATAAATAAATAAGAAACTCAAACGAATTAATTAATTAATTTTAATTAATTTCGAATTAAAAAAATTCATTTAGAAAATAAAAAGACGAATTTGAAAAAAAAAATTCGAAAAAAAAATTTGAAAGAAAAATTGCAAATAGTCCCAAATACCTTAATACCTAAATTCTTTCAAAAATAATTCTAAAAGTCTTTTCATCTCAAAAAATCAATTATTTCTAAGATTGTTTGTAAAATTTAATTGAAAATTTCAATTATTTTCCAAATTTTTAAGAAAATTCTTGTAAAATATCAAAATTATTTTCTTTAAAGATTAAAAAAATGACACAGTTTGATAATCAAAATTTTAAGTTTGTCAATTTTTTAATAGAATCTCACTGAAGAAATTAGTAAAATATTTTCACAATTTTAAATAAAATTCATTTATTTTTCAATCTTCGAATAAAGTCTTGAAAACAATATTATTATTTAAAAAGAAAAATAGTAAAATTCTTCGCAAGAATTCCATTATTTGTATAAATAATATTTTCCACCATTTTTCAAAAATAACTAAAATATTTTGAATTAAAAAAAAACTCGTTTAGAAAATATATAAAAAGACCGAATGGACAAAAAAATATTCGAAAAAAAATTCAAAAAAGAAATTTGAAAGAAAAATTTTGCAAATAGTCCCAAATACCTTAACGACGCAGTAATTGAGGAGACAATTTGTCCAATCAGACGATTTAAATTCGTATAAGTTGGCCTATCAATATCCAAATTTCGACGGCAAATATCGTAGATGGCCTCATTATCAACGAGAAATGCACAATCAGAATGCTCGAGTGTCGTGTGAGTGGTGAGTATTGCATTATAAGGTTCAACAACTGCCGTCGATATTTGAGGTGATGGATAAATTGCAAATTCCAATTTTGCCTTTTTCCCATAGTCAACTGAGAGACGTTCCATTAGCAATGACGTCAAACCAGAGCCAGTGCCACCGCCAAATGCATGAAATATGAGAAAACCCTGAAGTCCATTACACATGTCGGCAGATTTTCGTATTCTATCCAAAACCAAATCAATCATCTCCTTTCCCAATGTATAATGGCCGCGGGCATAATTATTCGCCGCGTCCTCTTTGCCCGATATCAATTGTTCCGGATGAAATAGTTTGTGGTACGTTCCTGTTCTCACTTCGTCTGAAAAAGGCACAATTATTATATTTTTATTATTTTTATTTTTTTATTTATTATTATTTTCTGTTTATTATATTAATTTTTAGGATCTTAGTTTTTTGACATACAAAACAAAAATGATTTGTGGTCAAAGTGGACAAAATAATATTATTTTTATTGTTTTCCATCATTATTAATTTTATTTATTTATTTATTATCAATAGATTTTTTTATTTATTATATTAATTTTTAGTATTAAAATTTTTTTTTTTTAATATAAAAACAAAAATGATTTGTGGTCAAAGTGGCCAAAATAATAATATAATTTTTATTCCTTTCTCATCATTATTAATTTTATTTATTTATTTATTTATTATCAATAGATTTTTTTATTTATTATATTAATTTTTAGTATTAAAATTTTTTTTTTTTAATATAAAAACAAAAATGATTTGTGGTCAAAGTGGCCAAAATAATAATATAATTTTTATTCCTTTCTCATCATTATTAATTTTATTTATTTATTTATTTATTATCAATAGATTTTTTTATTTATTATATTAATTTTTAGTATTAAAATTTTTTATTTTTTAATATAAAAACAAAAATGATTTGTGGACAAAGTGGCCAAAATAATAATATTATTTTTATTCCTTTCTCATCATTATTAATTTTATTTATTGTCAATTTAATTAATTTTACAATTAAATTAACTTTTTTGTTTATTTGTTACATTTTCTGCTGCTACTACTAATATTAAAGGAACTAAAGAAACTACTAGAAAAATATTTTCCTTACTAAAAATAAAATAATAATATAGTTGAAATTTGCCAAGTAACAGCTTTAATTGTTAATTAGTAATTATAATAATAATTAATATTATTATTATTATCACTAACAATAAAAAGAAGAATAATTAAATAATGAAATGAAATAAAAATATTAAAAATAATAATTAGATTTTTATAAAGTAAAAAAAGATTAAAACATAAATTTGAAAAATAAAATGTGGGGGAAATTGATAAAACAAGTTATGATTATTTTTTTTTTCGTTTTAGAAAAGTGAATCGAACCGATAACAGTTGGCTCGAGATCGAGAAAAACAGCCCTGGGGACATATTTTCCGCCTCCAGTTTCACTGAAAAATGTTTGAAATCCTTCATCATTTGTGCAAGAATCGGAAGGAAGCATGCCATCCGGTTGAATTCCATGTTCCAGGCAATATAATTCCCAGCATGCATTGCCTATTTGCACACCTCCTTGGCCAATATGAACAGAAAGGACTTCGCGCTGTCAATTTCAAAAATTTTCTCATTATAAAATCGTCTATTTATATTTATTTCTGCACATATTCCATACATTAATTCTACATTCTGAATAATTTAAAATTAAAAAAAAATAAATTCTTTTCTACCTAAATATAATTTTAAATGAAGGCAAAATTTGAAAAAAAAATTTGAAATGTATTTTCGAACAAAAATTGTGTTTACAAAAATATGAAGTTAATTATTGAATTAATAATATTTTATAATAGATATCAATTTATTGAATTAATAACATTAACTGTATGATAATTGAAAAATTATTTCGTTATATTTTAATTATTAAATTATTATAATTATTATAGTTATTCACTTAGTTCTTGTGTTTGAAACGAAAATAAAATAAGAGAATAATAATAATAAAAGAATATAATAAATAAATAAAAAATAATAATAAAAAAAGAATATTTATTAAAAAAAGCTAGGAGCGAATGTGAAAATTTACTAATAAAATAATTAATTAAAATAATTATTAAATTACAATTAAATTATAATTAACGTCAGTTATTTTTGAAAAAAAAGGAGGAAAAATCATGCTGTACAAAAAAAATCGAAAATATAAAAGCGGTTGTGATAATTTAATAAAAGTAAAATGGAAATAATTTTCTTGTTATTAAATTAATGAATTTTTTTTTTTAAGAAACAGAAATTTAAAATTTATTAATTAAGTTATTATAGTTATTTCTGTAAAAAGAAAAAAGTTGTATACTAAACGAATATTACAGGCAACAAATACAGAACCAAAAGTGACAAATATGATTGTGACTTTAAAGTGAGACGGGAATTTTTTTTTCTAGAAAATAAAATAAAAGTAATTGAAAAATATTTCTTTTACTCACCATTTTTAGAACACAAGGGATATTTATTTACAATTTTGGAAAAAATTGGGACGAACAAACGACTTTAAAAAAAAAATTACAAAAACCTAACATTGACACTTAAAAAAATGACTAAAACAACAATCTTTTGTTTCCATGGATACGCTTTATTTTCGATTTTATTTGATTTTAATTTTTAATGTAAAAAATAACTACTAAAAATATTGTAACTGAATATTAATAAATTCTATTAATTGTTAATAAAAATACATTAATAAAAAAAAAATAAAGAAAATAAAGAAAATAAATGAGACATACGTTAATGTTGGCGAATATTAAATTAAATCATCAAAGTATTAAAATAATGTAATAAATTATTAAGTTATAACAAAATTTTTTTTGAAAAGTTATAAAACAAATAATAAAATAAAATTAAGGAAAACAAAAATATTTCAAAGTATTGAAATATTTAATTAATAATCCCTACAATTTAATAAATTATGCAAATAAACAAATAAGAAATAATAACGAATTTAATAATTTGTATTTTTCGTTTATATTGAAAAAAGAAAATATAAAAAGAAATTGAAACAGAATTTTGTAAATTAATTTTATTCTCCTTTATATTAAAATAAGGATTTAAAAAACAGTTTTAAATTATAGTTCTAAACGTTATTTCTTTAAAAATGTAATAAATAACTTTGAAATTATTTTCGCAAAAAAATAATTATTAAAAATAATTTTTTTAAAGAAAAATTATTTTTGTAATTATTATAAACTTTAATTTCTTTACCGAAAATCGACTCCAAAAATGAATTTTTATCGTAAAAATGCTTCTCGTCAAGCACTAAAGAGCAACGGGTTGCATACACTGCAGGATTTTCAGTTTTATCCCTGTCGGTAAATCTGACATTTCACGTACTGCAGTCTATAGGCAACTCTGTAGACTCAACTGTATTTTTAAAAGACTATAAAAAGGAATACTGTTTTTTTTGAATTTTTCCCCTAATATTTTTTTTCATTCTGTTCTATTAGGTATTTTGAATTCCTTTTTTTTAATCAACAATTTTTTTCTTTCTATAGTAATAACGAATTTAATAAATAAAGATTGTAATTTGCAATTTTCTCCTTCTATCCTTATGACACTTTTTTTTAATACTTCTTGTAGGTATAAAAGAGACGAATGGCAAGATAAAGACCTTAAGCCCATAAGCCGATGTTCAAACACATCTAAGCTGAAAAATATCAAAAGGATACACTATCTTTCCGCCCTCATTCTAAAGTTGACGATTACAACTTTTTGTTTTATTTTTGCGATTTTATTTCTGTATATTGTATGCGGAGAGAAAATTAGAATCTTGATTCACGAATATCGGGGGAATTTTTCAATTCATTAATTACAAATTTTTGTAGATTTTACTTTTTACATTTTTAAATGAAGTTTTGATATCAGTTTCTATATAGCAAAACGAAGTGTTTTATTTTTTATTTATTAATTTTAGAAAACTTTAGCCTTGGTTCATTATATATATAATATATATATATATTTTAGGAAAAAATTTCTATTTAACAGAATTTGAATAAATAAATATTTTCTTGAAAGAAAATTTAATTGAATATAAATTTTATTTGCTTCACATAAATGTTTTGGTTCACATAAATTTTGCTTCGAAAAAAGCGTTATTGTTTCGAAAAAAATTTTAATACAAAAAATTGTTGATTACAGTTTGTTCGAATAAATTTTGGTTCAAATAAAATTTGATTCAAATGAATTTTGATTCAAATGAATTTTAATTCGAATGAATTTTGATTCAAATAAAGTTCACTTGTTTCAAATAAATTGTGGTTCAAAAAATTAGAGAATTAAATACATTTTGCTTTAAATAAAGTTTGTTTGATTAATACAAATTTTGGTTCATATATTTCTTGGTTTAAATACAATTTGTTCGAATAAATCTTGGTTTAAAAAAATTCTGCTTCTAATAAATTTTGCATCAGATAATTTTCGATTTAAATACATATTTTTTATTCAAGTAAATGTTTATTCTAATAAAGTTTATTTGTTTCAAATAAATTTCAATTTAAGTAAAATTGATTTTGAATAAATTTTGGTTCAAATGAATTTTGATTCAAATGAAGTTTATTTGTTTCAAGTAAAGTATTTTCGTTTCAAACAAAGTATGTTTGTGTCAAATAAATTTTAGTTTAAAAAAATTTCCTTTTAAATACATTTTAATTGAAAGAAATGGTGCAAATATATTTTGATTCAAATATAGTTTATTTGTTTCAAATAAATTTTGGTTCAAAACTTTTTTTAATTCAAATCTACATTTTGGTTAAAATAGATTTTGCTAGAAATAAATTTTGATTCAAATAAAGTTCATTTGTTTCCAATATAGATTTCGATTTAAATAAATATGATTTTGAATAAATTTTGGTTCAAATGAATTTACAGTAGCCTCAAATAAATTGTTATTGTTCTAAACAAAGTATTTTTGTTTCAAATAAATTTTGGTTTAAAACTTGTTCTATTTCAAATAAATTTTTTGTTCAAAGCTTTTTTTTAAATTCAAATATACATTTCAGTTAAAATAGATTTTGCCAGGAATAAATTTCCCATCAAATAATTTTCGACTCAAATACATTTTCATTCAAAGAAATTTTCCTGCTATGATGGAATTTTTCGAAAATTCAATTTGCAAATTTCTAAAGTGAAATTGAATTAGTTTTCCTGCGAAAATTGAAGAAAGATCAGATAAGAGATTATTTTGCGTTTTACGATATAGACACAGTTTGGTAATTTTCGTTTTTCTCATTGATGTAGTTTTAAACTCGTATATGCAGTATTTTGATATCATATCAGGTACTTTGGATCTGTTTGGTACGACACGCCATTTCCGCGTTCTCGTTTGTTGTGTGTATATATATATATACCGTCTTTTTCACACTAAAATGCCATTTTAACTTTCAAGCCTTCACATGCACTACTCCTCCAACATTTTCTTTCTCTCGTTCTCTCATTTTTTTACCCCCTCCTCCTTTTGCTTCCTATTTTGTGGCAAGTGCAAAGCGTTCATTTTCCACCACAACTTATTGTGTTACTTATACCCTTTTTACATTACACCGCACACTTTTTCTCCAGCAAGAACAAAAGGTTGGAAAAAAGTATGTAGTGAATTTTTTTTTTTTGCTTTTGTTACTAATTTTATTTATAATCTAAAAAATAGTTTAAATATTGTGAAAAAAAATTAATTTCTCTTTACACTATTGCGAGAAATTTGATTTAAGAAACCGATTACTTGTCTATTATTCGCGCAAATAAATATTTATTTGATTTAAATATTTTATACTTAAATTGAATGGAATTCGATTAAAATAAGCGCAGCTTATAAAGAATTTAAAATTTAAATTTTAAGAAATTTATAATTGGTTTACGTATTAAAATTCAATTCAAATACAATTCATTAGATTAAAAATTATTCCAGTTAAATTTTTACCACTTTTTAAAAAAATAATAATACGGAATGAAAATTAAATAGAAAATAAAATTTTATCTTATATAGAATAAAATATTATAGAATATTAAAAAATATTATATAGAGTATTATAAAATATTATAGAATAGAAATAAGAATTGAGTAATACGTGGAAAAATTAAAAATACAAAAGTATAAAAATAAATAAAACAATTAAAGAATGAAAGTTTTCAGAAAAAGAATGATTCTGAGAAATTAATGTGACCAATTGCTTTCATTATTCTTCGGGATATTGAATTTTATTTTTTTTTTATTTCTATTTTAAAGACGAACAACTCAGAAATCACGTTCTTTATAATACTCTTCTTTTTTTCTTGGAAATTCTTATATAAAATAATCTTTCGAAAAGATATCTGCTTCTTCTCTAAAAATAACAATCGAAAAGGTTGAAGACACTTTTTTTGCGCGATTCTTTCCAAAAATAATCCATCGTTCGTTTTTATTTCCAGGGGAAAGTCTATTTAAATATTTAATTTAAAAAAAACACGGGATGTGTGGAAAAATTTTATAGACTCTATTAAAATGTTTTCGATATAAATTTGTTTCGAAATCAATTAATTGTTGTTTGTATACTTTATTTATTGTTTCTTTTATTTTTATTTAGTTTCATTTTTTACTTTTGTTTATTTGTTTTTTAAATTAACTTTTTAATTTTTCTATTTATTCTTTATTTTTCTATTTATTTTTTATTTTCCTATTTATTATTTACTTTCCTATTTATTTTTCTCTTTATTTCTTATTTTTCTATTTATCTTTTATTTTTCTATTTAATTTTTTATTTATTTATTTTTCTTTCTATTAATTTTTTTGTTATTTTCTACTTATTTTTATGGAATAGTTCAAAGTGACATTTGTAAATTTTACATTTCTATCGTTTTCATTCTAGAATTGATCTTCTTTCTCGGATTTCTTGGCATTAGGAGCTTTTCTGATTTTTCAAAAAATGTCGAACTGACAAATCACCTGGCAAAATTTGCTGATTCATCAAGCAGTGAGTTATCAATCTTCTTCTAAACACTCGCACCACTGTATATTCTCTTTTTCGAAAAATTTCCCCTTTTTGCGATTTTCCACAAATGGTTTTTGCAAAATCATTTTTCTTCGTCACTCTTTCTTTTAATTTTACAAAATTTACCTTTTTCTAATATACTTCGTAATTTTTCAACTTTTATATTTTTTTAAATTACCTAATAATTGTTAATTAGAAAAAAATTAATGAATTGAAAAAGAAAAATGAGCCAAGAAGAAAACTCAAAAAAACTGAAGGAATAATAATAATAATAATAATAACAATAAATAAGTCAATGTAAAAAAAAGAAAAATAAGCCAAGATGGAAAAAATTTACAGAAAAAAGCTCAAAATAAAAACGAAAAAAAAATAATACAAGGGAAAAAAATCTAAAGCTTTTCGGTGAGAAATTTTTTTTCCCTCGTTCAAATATATTCATATTCGTGAACGTGACTTTATGTCTTTGTGCATCTTTTGCCTATGCCCATTTAAAAATGAAGAGATGCACATCCAGATTTTTCCCGATTTTCCCGAGTTGCTTGCGCGGAGGTTTCACTATTTAGAAAAAAAAAGAGAAGAGAAAAAAAAGATGTCTTTGTTATACTGTAAAGCAGGATGTGGGTCAGTAATCATCACTAGTCAAGAGACTAGTGATGATTACTGTCTCTGTTTCCTTCTTCCTCTCTCGTACGCAAACAGACACACAAAACACCTACACGAATATTATACCACGTCCGTTTGTTTCCACAATTTTCTCTCTTTCTCTTTCACTCTCTTCTGTTCGCTTCCGCGAATCTTTGGCCACTCTACTGGTTATTACTTTTCAACGACCCCATTTTTTTTTGCCTGTTCTTTTTATTTTTTTTTTCTCTGTTTTTTTTCCGCTCAAACCAAAAAATTGTGAACACTCTCAAGTGTAACCAAAAATGTACCAGATGCTAAATGTGCGCAACAATATCTTTTTGATATACTTTTGTGGAATTGAAGAGCGAAAAAAGGGGTTTTTATTTATTTTTCTTTTTAGATTTATTTTTTTTGTATTTAATTTTCGTTGAAATAATTGTTGACAATTGAGAAAAATTATAGTTATTTCCTTATTTTTAAGATCGCATGTTTATTTTCTGTTTTTTTCTAATTAAAATTTTTTTTTTATTATTTTCTTTTCTTTGTCTTTTTTAGGAGGGTTTTCTTTTTTTATTATCTTTTTTGGCTTTTTATTTCATTTGTTTCTTATTTTTTCAGTTTTTATTTTTTGCTTTTTTGTTAATTTTTTTATTGTCTATTTCTTCTAGGTTTTCTATATTATGTTTCTATTCTTTATTATTTATTTTCGTTAATTTTTAATATTTAGGGAATCAATTTCTTTTGTTTCCTATTTTTTCAGTTTTTTTTTTTTTTGCTTTTTTGTTAATTTTCTTGATATTTTTTTTTTTTTTTATTTCTTCTGGGTTTTCTATTTTATGTTTTTTATTTTCTTGGTTTTTCAATTACTTTTATTTTGGAATTTTCTATTCTATATCATTTATTTTCTTTGTTTTTTGGCTTTTTATTTTCTTCTTGTTTTATTTTATTTGATTTTTATTTTTTGGAAATTCAATTTTTTTTGTTTCCTATTGTTTCAGTTTTTGCTTTTTTGTTAATTTTCTTGATCTTTTTTAATTTCTATTTCTTCTGGATTTTCAATTTTTTTTTGAGTTTTCAATTATTTTTTTTGTTACTTATTATTTTCGCTTTTAATTTATTTTGCTTTTGTAATTTATATTTTGTAATTTTCTATTCTTTAAAATTTATTTTCTATGTTTCAAGGCTTTTTATTTTCTTTTGGTTTTATTTTCTTTGATTTTTATTTATTAAGGATTCAAATTTTTTTTGTTTTCTATTTTTTGGATTTTATCATTTTTAAGGTTTTTAATTTTTTGTTGTTTGTTATTAATTGACAATTTTTTTTTCATTTTTTTCTTTCTTTTCTTCTTTCTCAATTTTTTTATTTAGTTAGCTTTTTCTTCTCTTTGATTTTTTTTGACTTATCATTCTTAAAAAATGTTTCTATTTTTTAATTTAATTTTATTTTTGGGGCTTTTTTTTGCTTCTTTCTTTTGGTTTTATTTTACTTATTTTGTTTTTATTTTCTTTGTTTTCAATTTTTTTTTTTGGTTTTTTATTTTTTTTTTTTTTTTATTTTTGTATGTTTTTGGTATTTTTTTCTATTTTTCCATTTTCCATTTTTCTTCGTTTTTTCTCTAATTCATCAATTTATTTTGTTTTTCTTTTTTCTACGACAAAATATTGTAACAAATTCTCTTTGAAAAATAAAAATAATAATTAAAAAAAGCTTCTTCCTTTTTTCGCAAACTAACATCGACAGGTGGTCAAAGTCAATTGGGTGTCCCAAAAAATATTAAGTAGCCCTGATATTTCAAGGATCACGTTGCGTGATACAGGTTGCAAAATTTAAAGTGTGAAATAGCCTGTTTTTGTTAGCAGCCTCTTTTTGTCTCTCATCGAAAAAGAATACTTTTTTACAAATTTAAATTTATAATTTCCTTATTTATAAGTCTTACATCGTACAATTTTCTTTTCAAATGTGGTACATACATTGAAAAATTAACTTTATTTTATTTTTCTCAAATTAACATATTTTCGAAAAAATGAGAGAATTATTATTTCAAAAAATTATTATTATTATTATTATTATTATTATTATACTTAAATGTAATTTCGAAATTTCTTGTTGCATGCGTACTTTTGCGTAATCATTCTGCTTATTACATTTCTTTAGAAATTAAAAAAAGTGATTAAAACCTAATTAATAAATTAATTAAAATTCGAAAGAATAGAGGGCTAAATTGGAAACTTTTTGCTTCAGTGAAAAATAAAAAAAGGAGCACGATTTGTCGAAAAATGGATATATTTATATTTAAAAAAAAATTGTTAAATTTAAAAAAATATCTTAATTAAAAAAAATTGAGAAAATAGTTACTAAAAAATACGATTTTTCTCCACTAATACAAAATTATCGATTTTGAATTGAAAAGCACCTGTTAGTTTTGTATATATAAAAGGCAGCCGTTTCTTAATATAATCATGCGTTAATGAGGCAAAAAATTTTTTTTTTAACATTTTATAAGTGTGTGCATTTATTGTAACACCGAAAAAATAGAGTTGACAGGTCACCTGCTTGGAATATTTCGATCTTCGTTCTCATCTTTTTTATATATATACATACATAAATATATACATCTCTATAAGCATCTGTTTTAGCGATGTAATTTTTTTACACAAAAAAAAATAAGAACCACAGACAGATGGAGTAGGAACATAGTTTTCGATTTCCGTTTTCTACTATATATCTTCCTATCTATAATTTTGCGAATTTTTTTCTTCCTCTAGACCTACATTTTACTCCTAATGTTCTCTGTATAACGTATAATCACCATCATTTATCAGAGAAAAAAAATCTAATCTAGATTGTTTTTTTTTCAAAATACTTTCGGTTACTAAATTTCAAAACAGACTTTTTCTTATTTCACTGAGAAAAATTTTTTTTTAATTCTAAAATAATTATTCAACCAAAAAATTATGTTTGAATTCAACATATTTTATAATTGAATAAAACATGATTTTTATTGAATCAAATTTATTTTGTATTGAATAAAAATTTTTATGTTTAATTCAAATATAATTTTGTATTGAATAAAAATTTTTATGTTTAATTCAAATATAATTATTGGTTGACTGTATAAGAAGGATAATTATGTTTCACTAAAATATATTGTTTTCTCAGTGTTTATTTAATTTCGAACTTGAATTTAAAGAGTGTGGTTTAGAAATACATTCGCGAAAAAAATAATTATTTTTTAACCCTTATTTTTTGCTCCTCAATTATGATTTCAAATTTGATTTATATATATATAGATAATACGTTAGAGAGAAAAAAAGGAGCTTTTTTAATGTACGACCAGTGCGACTATAAATTTTGAGGGTTTTATTGCAGCACTTTACCGATAAAAGGGATATAATTGATCTCGCTTAAGGATGCTGCTGCTGTTGGTAGATATAGGCTTTAAGAAGGCCGTTTAATCGTGAAATGGTCAGAGAAAAAGAGAGAGAGAGAGAGAGGGAGATTTACGCGTGTAGAGTGAAAAACCGGTAACGAGTGAATATATAGAAGGGCTCGACACTGGTAGTGGAAGGTAAAAAATAAATCGAGCGTGAGGCAGTCCGGAAAGCCACGTGATCGGCAGGTGGGATTGGTGCAGATCCAAAGAGTCAGCAATAAGACCAACAAGAAGAGACTGGTTCCTCTTGATACATGGCGCACCTGCTCTCATCGCGAGACGTCAAGTCAGAAACTCTTTTGCTGCCTGAGTTTCATCAAAAAAATCTTCAACTTCCCCCGGCAACTTTGTCCCTCCTACTATCATTTTTATTCTTATTGTTATTAATAATACTAATAATAATAATAATAATAATAAAAATAATAATAATAATATTAATAATAAAAAATTGATCCAGATTTTTGGCATCAATTTTATCCACTTTAGTATCAATTTGATACTTTCAGGAAAACTGTGGCAAAATTTAAGCGCGCAGAACATTATGTTCCTTTTTTTTAAAGCAAATTAAAAATTTTTTTTATTTTCAAATTTTAATTTTTGGCTAAATTCATAATTCATCATCAAAATCTGAAAAATTAACTTACACAGAAAAAAAGTTATTTGACACAAATAACCGATTATTTGACTATTATCAAATAAATATATTTCCTTGAATAAAATCATTTTTTTTTTTTGAATCAAATAAATTGTATTTGAAGCAAATATTATTTAATTGATTCAAATAGAAATTATTTGATTTAAGTAAATATTTATTTGATTCAAATAAAAATTATTTTATTTAAGTAAATATTTATTTGATTCAAGGAAATATTTATTTGATAATAGTCAAATAATCGGTTATTTGAATCAAATAAACAATTTTTTCAGTGTACTAAGAAAATATTGAATTTTCTATTATTTATATTTTCAACAAATTTTATAATAACTCTTCGCAAGATTTCAATTATTTACCTTACATATAATAACATTTTTCGGGAGAATTCAATTATTTCCATAAATAGTAAATTTTTTCGCAAAAATTAAATTATTGTCAGTACAAATTTTAATGTAATTTCACGAAAGAATTCAATTATTCTCTAAAATTTGCATAAATCCATTGAAGAAATTAAAATATTAATTGAAGACTTTGCAAACATACAATTCTCTTAAAAATAATTCTAAAATTCATTTAATCTCAAAAAATTAATTATTTCTAAGATTGTTTGTAAAATTTAATTGAAAATTTCAATTATTTTCCAAATTTTTAAGAAAATTCTTCTAAAATATCAAAATTATTTTCTTTATAAATTAAAAAATGACATAGTTTGTTTATTAAAATTTTAATTTTGCAAATTTTTTAATATAATCTCACTGAAGTATTTAGTAAAAGTTTTTCACAATTTTTCATAAAATTTTTCGAAAAAATCTATTTATCTTCCAATCTTCGATTAAATTCTTGAAAACAATATTATTATTTTGAAAAAAAAGTAAAATTCTTCGCAAGAATTCAATTATTTGTATACATAATATTTTCCACAGGAATTTAATTATATTGAAAACAATTTTAATAGACTTCAACAACAAAGTATTTAATTATAATTTCATTAATGATAATAATTATAATTAACTAAATTAATTTTATTTTAATTTTTTTAATCAAAAGCATCGATTATTTTAAAAACTTGAAAGAAATTATACATATAAAATTTAATTACTTTCAAAATTTTTAATTAAAATTATTAAAGAAAATAGATTATTTAAAAGAAAATTCAACGAAATTAAAAGATTTTAATTAGGATTTTGAATAGTTTTAAAAAATTCTTTCAAAACATTCAATTATGTTTAAAAGTTATTTTAAAATTCTTTAAAACAATTTAATTATTGTTATAAATTGTAAGATTTTTCGTATAAAGTTTAATGATTTTTATAACATTTTATTTGAAAAAAAATATACACTGAGAAAACATATTTTTTGGTTTATTTATAGACATAGATAGATTATAGAATAATAATAATAGATTTATAGAAATTTTTAAGTCAAACATAATTTATAGTCGACATTAAATTATTTTAAAATTTTGATTTAAAAAAAATAATTTTTATTTAGAAATAATTTTTGTAAAAGCAATTATGTTCAATTCAAACGTATTTTTTGTTTTGATTTCAACAAAAAATATGTTTAGATATTTTATGTTTGATTCACACTTAAATAATATATAAAATATCACAAATTAATTACAGAAATAATTGTAATAATATAAAAATTCTAAACTAATAAATTATTTACTGTAAATAAATGTTACATACAGAATTTTCTTTCTTCGATTCAATGTTTACGTGCGACAGTAATAAAAATGTGCTTTTCGAATTGAATTCGACGTTAAAGTGATTTACGTGTCGGAAAATGTACAGTTTTTCCAGAAGGCATTTAAGAAGAAGTGGAAAAAAGACGGAAGTGAGAGAAAGAGTAAGAGAGTGAGAGAAAAGTGGCAATTTTTTGGTCTCGTGATTTATGTCAGTATTAACGATATAGAGGTGCTCATTTTTCTTCAAATGTTTCCTCAATTTTTCCTTTTCCCCTTTTCCAGAAGTTATTTTGCTATTTATATATAAATAACTTCCGAGATTAATAGCCATTATGTGTAGGTACATATATAGAAATTTGAACATTCTCTTTCAGTATAGAATCTAGACTGAATAATGACTTTCGGAAATTCGACAAATTGAAATTTAATAAGCCATATGGTGTTTTCGGATCTCGATGGTGACGGATATAATTTATTTAAATTGTTAGATTGCTGTCTCGCAATTTTATCTAACGCTGAATGTTTCACTTTATTTTAGTATTTTTTTTATTCAGTTAACAGATTTTTTTAATTAGAGAAAAATTAATATTATTTTTTTATTGCTTCTTTGGCGAATATTTCTTATTTATATTTTTCTTGTTTTTTACTTTAAAAATTTTATTTCAACATCAAAAGTTTAATCAAAAATTTAATCAAAAACTTCTTTAAACATCAAAAATTTAATGAAAATTAATTAGTTAAATTAATCGAAAATTATTTTTAAAATTAATTTTTGAATTTAGTTTTAATGTTTTTTAATTTTTCTTATGTATATTTTTCTTGTGGTTTACTTTAAACATTTTATTCAAACATCAGAAATTTAATAAAAAATTTTATTTAAACATCCAAAGTTTAATCGAAAATTTTATTTAAACATCTAAAATTTAATCAAAAACTTTATTTTAACAACAAAAATTTACTAAAAAATTAATTAATTAAATTAATCGAAAATTACTTTTACAATTAATTTTTGAATTTTGTTTTAATGTTTTTATGTAAAAGGGAATTTTTTTTCTCTATATGTAAAAAATGGAAAATATGAAAAATATTATTTAAAAAATATGGTAAATGGAACAAAAATTTATTCGTACTTGTAACAATACGTTGATGACATACTTTCTTGCGTACATATATGTGAAATGAGATGAAAGAAGAAACCACAAGGAACATAATACATTTCACGTAAACAAGTATAGAATAATGGCCCATCAGGTGTCTGCATGTCGCCAATAGGTGATTATATATGATTTCCTGTTTTATAGCCGCATGTTTCTATATATTTATATGTACAAATTATGTACTTAGGAAATAACGAAAAAATTTTCACATTGTATTACAAATGATAATTACAGAAATAATTTAATAAAATAAAGAGCGTCTATTGATAACGAAAATGTCAAATTAAATTAATAAAATTAAAAGAATAATTAATTATATTAATAAAATTAAATTAATTAAATTAAATTGAGAACATTAAATTAAGAAAATTAAATTAGGAAAATGAAATTAATAAAATAATAAAATCAAATTAGTAAAATTAAATTAATAAAATTTTCTACCATTAATAAAAAAAAATCGAATGTAGGCCATTTTTGCCAAAACTCCATTGTTGATGTAATTAAATTAAATTAGGAAAATGAAATTAATTAATTAATAAAATCAAATTAGTAAAATTAAATTAATAAAATTTTCTTCCATTAATAAAAAAAGTTCGAATGTAGGCCATTTTTGCCAAAACTCCATTGTTGATGTAATTCGAGCACAATAGTCGTTTTTCCCCCCCGTCGAGTTTCAATAATTTTGCATCCAACTTTCCTCTTAGTTGTCCTTTAAGTTTTGAAAAATCGCATAATAAACTTTGTATTTATAATTTTATATCTTTATTTAATAGCAATTATAAAAATTATTTTTAACGAGCAACAATTATACAAAAGCAGTATTTCGAATGATATAAAATAATTATCCATTCATATATAAATACAATGCCATTGAGATGTATCATTGAAATTTTGAACGGTGAAGGGCTTCAAAGAAGGTCATTTCCTAGGACATCAACTTTCATTTTGAACCATATACATTTTTTAAATACCAAAAGAAATAAATTAAATTCATTTATACCGAAATTTGAGATAAACAATAATACTGAAAATAAAACGCCAATATATTCTTGTCGTACCAAAAACAACTTTTTTTTTTTAAATTTCCAAAGCGGGAGAAAATTAAAAATCCATTTTTGTACCGAAATCGGAGAATAAATTCGCTGGAAATAAAACATCAAATACTCTTGATGAATGTAGTGAATTTTTTTAAATTTCTTTTCAATTTCCAAGGCAGGAAAAAATTAAAAATTGGACACCGAATGCGAAGGAGAATATTGTTACTAAAAATAAAAAGTAAATAAGAAGAAAGTAGGAAAAAATAAAAAATTGGTTACCGAATTCGAAGAAGAATATTGTTACTAAAAATAAAAAGTAATTAAAAAATAAACTCGACAATCGAGTAAACATTCGGTTTACATTCGGAAAAGTTTCTTATTGTTTTTTTTTTTAAATTTCCAATTATAGACGAAGGCACGAGTCGACCGTGTGTATTTGTACATTTATGGCCCCCCCTTGGGACCCAAGGGCATTTTCAGGACAGGGTCCCTGGCGAGTTTAAGATTTCTTTTTCTAGACACAGTGTAGGGCCTCAGCGCGTGCCATCTGCCGACAAGTTTTCTGGGTCCGGTTTTTGAGTGGAGGCGAAAGAAATTGCTAGCGGCTTTTTTTTTTTTTTTAGAAAAAGGAGCCTCTCATCCTCGACCAATCTCAGCCAGCTGCGTTTCGCTGACCGAAACCCTGCTCGCTTATGTCCTCGGGTCGAACCGAAAATAAAAATAAATACGTATAAACCGAACTCTCTTGATTTCTCATCCAGGAAGCCATATTATATCTATAGACCTCTTATTTTCAAACACACTGTATGTAATAATTTTAACGGAGATTTTATTTCAAGGGAAAGCTGCGGCTATTATACTGCAAATCATAAAATCGATATCGAGATATTTAATGAAAATGTAAAATTTATAATAGGAAAAAAAAAAATTAAAAACTAAAATAAAACTAAACCTAAAATTCAAAAAACTAAAACTAAACTAAAATTATTATTTACAGAAAGTGAATTTATCATTCGGTTTGCAAATATTAAATGAGAAGAAATAATAAATAAATAATAAATAATAATAATAAATAATAAATAATTTAATAAAAACATTGGATTGAATTCTATTAAATATTATGTCATTTCAATAAAATTTACAATTTTTTTTGTCTACAGGCCACAGTTAAACAATATTTGTTGTAAAAACAAAAATTTTTATTTCAGGAACAAATTTTCTTTTTTTTCAAATTTTTATGTTTTTTTATCCCTAGTTAGAAAAGGACATTTTTTTTAAGAAAGCAAAAATTCCATTATAGGGACAAAATTTTTTTTCCCATTGTTTTCAAGTTTCTTTCCACAGTTACAAAAAAGAAAATTTAAATTTTGTTATAAAACCACAAATTTTCTTTTTTTTTTTAAATTTTTGCCCATAGTTCCAAAAAAGAAAATTTTTTTTTAAATACAAAAAATTTCATCAGAGGGAGAATGTTTTTTGTTCCAATCGATTTCAAAACTGCACAAAAAATAATTGTTTGCAGATTTGTGGCTAGGGTTGATGAATAAAGAATTGTTGATTGACAAATTAATTAATTTTTGTTAAATAAATTTTTAAGGTTGCGGAAGATTTGATTTCATTTAAAGTATATTTCAGTACAAATTAGTAAATTATTAAAATTTGCTTCTGTTATAGTATAAAATTTACTTCAAGTGAAATAAAAAATAAACTTTCACGTACAATTATTTAAAAAATTAATTTTAGTAACATACTAAAAGGCTAAATTAATATAAATTATTTCGTGCATTAGTAAAATTCATTTTCGGTGTGATAAAAAAATCCCCTTTGTTTTTAATTTCACTGTTTGTAACGTAACTTGTAGTGAAAGCTACTAAAGCATTGAAGTACTATAAAATTTACTTTGACTATTTTTATTTTACTATATTTTTTAACATTTCTTTTTTATTTTGTTTTTAATTTTCTTATACCGAGAATTTTATTATGTTTAAAGTATAGTGTTTTTAGTAGTTTATAGTAGTTTACAGTTTCGTAGTTAATAGTACTAATAGAAAAGTAGTATTTTAGTACAGTAAATAGTAAAAAAAATAAACTTTTGGCAAGGATAGTAATATCTTGAAAAGTGAATTTTAGTAAAAATTACAATTTACTTTTTTTCTGGTAAAAATAAAAAAAATTCAAACAAAATTAACTCCCCAGTAGATTTTACCATATTTGGAGTGAATTTTGTTAAAAATCTACATCCGACTTGGTAAGAAATTAACTACTAACTGAAAATATTTTCACGACATGTAAACAAAATTCCCCTCCCCCACCTCTTTTTCCCTCTCTCTCTAAAAAGATAAAAAATTTATCATAACTTCTCGTAAAAAATAAGAGTAGAGTGCAAACTGAGAGGGCAATTCTCCTTGTGAATAAATTACTTTGGGAACTAAAAGTCGCCTTTTTATATACACGTGTCGTTGAACCCCTTCTCCTTCTCACTCACGCTCACTCAGTGTCACTTTCAGCATGGTTATGAATGTCAGACGTCTATCTTCTTTTTCCCTCTCTATCTCTCTTTTTTCGTCAACACTAAATATTCTATATAGATGATACTTTTTTCACATTTACACCACTTGTTTCTGTATCTCGGATATATTATCTTTTTTTTTCTTCTCGTTTCACCCTCTCTAGAAGTTCTTTCGACGTTCCTAAAAGTGTGACGTCATCTTCATTTTAGTCGCCGCATGTGATGAAGTTTTTTTCTCCGATTTTTGTTTTGTTTTTTGTTTGTGGCGCTACTCAGTAGACAACAAACTCCCACTATGGGTTGTAAGAAGACTATACTTTCTGCATAGTTGGAAGTCGCACTATAAATTTGCGGGTTAAAGCGCAGATTTTGGATACGCCTTTACAAGCATTTTATCCATATGAAAAAGCGTCATTTGCTGGTGATTTATTTCCACAAGTGGGGAAAGAAATAACATCGGGAACTTTTGCTCTTGTGTATAAACTGGAAAATTTACTTTTCGTTTGCAAATGTGAAAAATGATTTGTCAGGGTTTTTTTTTTTATTTTTGCGTCTATATTTTTAGAGAATACGGATAAAAATGTCATTTGTTTCTATGTTTTGCTGAACTTGTTTCTGTATAATGTTTGTAGATATGGATTTTTTGGGGGGGAATAAAGTGGAAATTTATTCACAGAAGCGAAAAAAGGAGATTTTCTCCACGATTCTGCTAATTATGGGTGTTTTTCAAAGCAATTTTGCTAACCAAAATTTATTCATATATACATAAAACGCATTCACATGTAGATAAAATACATTCACATTTAACTAAAACATATTCACATATAACAAAAACATTCATATATAGATAAAATACATTCACATTTAACTAAAACATATTCACATATAACAGAAACATTCACATATAGATAAAATACATTCACATTTAACTAAAACATATTCTCTGTTTAAAATTTAATTCCAGTTTTTATTGTACTTTTGGAGTAATAATTTAATATTTAATAAATTTTTCTACAAAATAAACAGTAATTATCTTTTTACTGCAGGTAATCACTATAATTAAATTTAAATAATACTTTTATTGTGATATTATTTTAAGAGCTGTAAATTTTACTCGAAATTGTAAAAATTACTGTATACATTTATATATTACTTAATATTTATATTAGAAGAGTGCAGAGACTCGAGCCCAGTAAAAATTGATCTTCTCCCAAGAACGGATATTAAAGAATTATTGTATAACAATTTTTTTTATTCCCGCTGCATATCAAATTTTCTTATTCTTTATATATTGATATGTACAAAACTTTGAAATAAATGGCAATTAATTTTCAGAAAACTTTCTCTTTATATTTTTTTTATACTTAGAAATTTCAATGAAACATTGAGAAATTCGCACAAAAGAAAAAGTTTAATAATTTTTCAGTGAATTCCTCTCACTTTTATGCAACTTGTCCTTTTACATAAGTAACGTATATATATCAAAAAATTATACAGCTTCTCCATTTCAGGGTGACTTGTCTTGTTAATTTTCTCAATACTATCTTAATATCTTAAATCCTTTTAATATTCAACATGAATTGTTAGTCAAAGAGAAGAAGCCGAAACAACTTTTTTTTTCTGATAAAAGACCAGAGGCTTTTAATTCATTTTTTTTTTCATTTTATTTATTTGCTTCTGTTTTTTCTCTCATTTCATAATTCATTTATTTTATTTATGTTCAGAATGAGGTGAATTTTTTGTTTCTTTAATTTTATTTACAAACTATTCTGTCACTCTCTAAATTTGCGTTAGTAAAAATGTTTAGTAATTTTAACTATTGACGTAATTTTCACTTTTTAATTAGTAAAATTCACTAATAAATAGTATTTTCTATTAATTTATTAGTAAAATTTACTCATAAATAGTACTTTCATTTGTAAAATAAAAATAAAATTTGTAAAAAAAATTTCATGTGTATATATGTGAATGTGTTTTGTTTAGAGAAACACAGTCGCAAGGTTGGACCACCTATTAAACATAATTTACAACTTTTTTTAAAAACAAATTTAGACAATCGAATTTGATGAAAATAACTAAGAAAGATGAAAACTTTTACTGCGAAGATAATAAATTTATTGGTCTAAAATTAAAATAGTTATTCTAAAATTAAATATTTACAAAGAATTTTTTTTTATTTTAACATATATATTGTATTTTTTTTTCCTTCTAAAAACGTGATATTTTTCGCTATAGATTTTTTCTAAATGAGAAGATGCGGAGAATAAATGAAAGGAAAATAAAAATATTGCTATGATAGGGGATTAAAATTTTCTGTTTATACAATCGGATTTGATTTACGAATGCAACCCTTCAATATTTGTTTACAGATCACAATTTCCAATTGTCCTGTATGGGAACATATGAAACTGATAATAATAGAGGTCGTGTGTTGCACGCGTGATTTTCCATCAGCAAGAGAGTCGAATAGCATTTTGACAATCAATAATTTATGTCCTACGTATGAATATAATATACACAATAATACTTTTGTACACAATGTATATTTTATATATTGTGTTCTGAGTACATGTGAATATATTTTGGTTAAATGTGAATATGTATTTTGTGCAAATCTAAATGTTTTTTGTGCAAATGTGAATGGTTCTTATGTATATGTGAATCAGTTTTGGTTATTTATGTATATGTGTGTATCTTTTTGCTAAATGTGAATGTGTTTTATTTTTATGTGAATATGTTTTGGTTTTTTTATATATTCTGTCTATATGTGAATGTTTTGATTATATGTGAATGTGTATTGTTTTTTATGTATATATGTGAATAGGATTTGGTTACATGTGAATAGGTTTTGGTTAAATGTGAATGTATTTTACACAAATGTGAATATATTTTGTGTACATGTGAATAGGTTTTGGTTAAATCTGAATGTAATTTACACAAATGTGACTGTACTTCGTGTACATGTGAATATGTTTTAACTAAATGTGAACGTGTTTTCTGTGTATGTGAATATATTTCAGCAAATATGTGAATATTTATCCCGTACATGTGTATATTTATAAATATTTATCGACATATATAGACATGCACTGCGTGTCTATACTTTATAGACGGAGGCATAAATGCAAGGATAACACACTTAACAGAACCCATTAAATCAAACGGGTCCTATTCAGAAGGAGACCCTTTTTAATGCTATTAACGAAAAGGCACCCCTCCTGCTCTACACACAACACTCCCGTCGAGGCAAGTGAAATACTGTCAGGGTGTATCTAATTGACATCAACAAACTACCGACCGTCTGTTTATTGAAGATAGTATATATCTTCTTTCTCTATGGGAACTTGAGGAGCGTTTATAATTCATATGGGATGGCTAACCGCAAATCTATTATTTCTCAGACTCACACTATAGTAGATTGTCCGTTTTACGATGAGGCATGAGCAGTACAATGTGTATATTATATTTTCCACGTCTCAATGGAGTTTGATTTGAGAAATTTTTTTTTTTTTTTTATTAAGAGCGGCAGACTTGAGTAAAATTGGAGAAAATAAGAGTAATGAAATGGAATTTAATTAAAATTGCTTCCTTGCGTCGAAAGTTTTGTCTAATACCTTCAAGAGTATTAGGAGAAAAATTACATACGTACTTTTTCAACTGCTTTCTGAATTTGCTACGGAATTTTTTTTCAGAATAAAAAAAATTGTTACTGTTCTAAATTTTTACGGAAGTATTGTAATAATTTTCTACTACTTCCACCAATTTTTTAAGTAGGTCTAAAATATACAAAATCACATTTAATTTTTCAACTGGTTTCTAAATTTGCTACAGAATTTTTTTTCAGAATAAAAAAAATGGTTACTGTTCTAAATTTTTACGGAAGTATTGTAATAATTTTCTACTAATCCCACCAATTTTTGAGTAGGCCTAAATTATACAATTTAAATTTTTTTTTATTTTACTTTTTTTAACGCGGTTCAATATTACGCACATATAAGATTCAAATGCATAAAATGATGAAAATGTAGTATATTGTATGAAATGTATGAATTAAAAAGGTGAAAATTATGTAAAAGTAGAAAAAAAAATTCAGAGTGCGGGTAATCTGAATGGAGGAGAGAGAAGCCATAAGGATGCTGCATATGAGAAGAAGAAGAAGAAGCGATTTACGTGAGAAATTTTTAAGAAGAAACCTCGCACACAGCATATATCGGAAAGGGTCGAGAAAAATAAAAAAAAAACTACCTTTCTTGGCAAAGGGGGTAGTTGCTGATGCAACACTCAAACGCGCCGTCAGAGTTCTGAGATGCAACATCTCTTATAAGGAATACAGGTACTCAGACATTTTTCTCTTTTATCCTCTCTCTCTCTCTCTTTTTTGGTTCGGTTTGGAATAATTTTTTTTTCTCTCCATTTTCCAGAAGCCACGGAAAATAACTTTCAGATTTCCATGCGACGGACTTCTATTGGAAAGTGGAACAAATCCCTCGTCGATGTGTATATATATATAATACGAACCCCAGTTCAATCTCGAAAGAGTAACGCACCTTCGCTATACATATTTCACGTGAAGCATGCGAGATGGTATTTTCACTATCTCATTATTTAAACGAATCAGAAAAGTTTATTTCTCATATTCCCTTCTTTTGAGAATTCGATCGAAAGAAAAGTATTTTATTTATTGCATTTCTGATAAATATTTTAAAAATTACATCTATGATTTTTATTCCTTTTCATTCATATTATTCATTCGACAGTTGGAAGTCAGTTCAAATAATTTAAATTTTTTCTTAATAAAGCAGTTTTGGTTTAAATGAAGAATTTTTTGTTTAAATAAATTATAACTATTAATATAATAAATCAATTCTATCTATTTCAAGAATATTTGGTTCAAATATTTTAAATATGGTTCAAATAAATTTTAAATTTACTTATAATTTACATAAAAAATTTTAATTTCCTTTAAATAAATTTGGTTCAATTAAAAAATGTCAATAAATAATAATAATAATAATTAAAGATGTATTTGAAGAATATTTGGTTCAAATATTTTATACATGGTTTAAATAAATTTAAAATTTACTTATAACTTATAATTTACTTTAAAACTTTTAATTTACTTTAAATCAATTTGGTTCATTTAAAAAATTTCAATAAATAATAATAATAATTAAAAATCTATTTCAAGAATATTTGGTTCAAATATTTTAAACATGGTTCAAATAAATTTTAAATTTACTTATAATTTATTCATTTACTTATAATTTACATAAAAAATTTTAATTTACTAAAAATAAATTTTGTTCAATTAAAAAATTTCAATAAATAATAATAATTAAAAATCTATTTTAATAATATTTGGTTCAAATATTTTATACGTGGTTTAAATAAATTTTAAATTTACTTATTTACTTATAATTTACTTTAAAACTTTCAATTTACTTTAAACCAATTTAGTTCAATTAAAAAATTTTAATAAATAATGATATCAATAATAATAATAATTAAAAATTAATCATTAAAAATCTATTTCAAGAATATTTGGTTGAAATATTTTATACATAGTTTATCTAAATTTTAAATTTACTTATAACTTATAATTTACTTATTTACTTCTAATTTACTTAAAAAAAATTTAATTTACTTTAAATCAAATTAATTGAATTTCAAAATTTTCACAAAAAAACATTCTTGTTTATTGGACAATAAAGTATAACAAGAACCGCTCCATTCAACTAATTTTAAGTTTCTTAATTATAAAAACAAATAGTCTAAGAATGAGTCGCGCATATTATATAAAAATAATTTATTCATATTAACTTTTTCTGAATTTCAAATTAATCACGTATATGCATATAATTGAGATGTCTGATATTAACCTTTGATCCAACCATTCTCAAGGTTAACGTATCGATAAAAATTACAAACAATTCTTTAATGTATTTAAAAGCAAACATTATAATTATATAAATATTATTTATATTTGTATTAATATAAAATTGTTAAATAAAAATAAAGTTTTTTTTATACATTTAGGTATATTTGATTTTTAATAAAAAACCAATTTTAAAAAATATTGTCATTTAGTACTAAACGTTTATGCCTATACCGTTTTATATTCCCGATGATACATAAAAGAATAAAAGTTTTTTCGGAAATTTCTTATCATAATGGTACAAGTGAAGATCAAATTCAACCTCGAAATCGTTTATTGCATTTCAAGTGCACAAAACGAGTTGAGGCAGCCAGCCGGTTTTCATTGCATATACCCAAGAAAAAAAGTATATATTTCAATGAGAAAGTGAATTACATAAAGTTAATGAAAACAAAAATTTTTTTTTTTTTTTTTTGAAACATTATACTCATTCTTTTTTCACCTTTATAAAAGGTGCTGAGAACTGAAATGAAGATTTCAGATTCATTCTTGATTTTGTAAATAAAATATCTCGATGGTATTTGTGCACAGAGAACTTTTAAACAGACGCTTGTTTAGTTGACAAAAACGGTAAAAAGAGAGAGAGAGAGAGAGAGATACAAAATGTTGACAGGAATATTGTGTATTTTTGTGTGTGTATTGGCAGTGATTTTTGCTATTTTTCATTTTTTTGATAATAGAGAATTATTTAAGAAAACAAATCACTTTCCGGGACCGACAATTCTTCCTCTTGTTGGATGTGCTTATCAATTTATTGGTGACTCTGCACGTAAGAATTTTTTCTTTCATTTTAAAGTGAATTTATTATTTGAAAATGGAATTTACTATTTCGAAGGCTTATTGGAATATTTATTTAATAATAATTTTTATAATTATCAAATCGTTTCGAAATTGAATCTATTTTTATTGAAGTGAAATCCGTTTTATTGGAAATGAGGATTTTTATTCGGAAAATGATTCGAAAATGAATTTTCTATTTATTAAAAGGTTGATTGTAAAATTTATTTAAAAAATTGATGGAGAATTTTAAATTAACTTTTCCATTATGTAATTAAAGTAGTATTCGAAAAATTAATTATTAAAAAATTGAATTTCCTTTAGATTTATTTTTTTATCGTTTTATTTTTCAATTTTATTATTCCAAAATAAAGTTTAACATATTTATTGAAGTTTTTTAAAAAATTAGGATTGGAATTAATTAACAAAATATTGGGGTTTTATTAAAATTTACCTATTAAAAATTCAAAATTATAATTTGATAAACATTTAATTACTGAACATTTTCTTGGAGAAATTTATTTAGAAATTAAAAACTTGGTGAAAATTAAAATTAGATGTCTTATTTAAAAAAAATTATTAAATATTATTAATTTATAAATTTATTATCGAGAATTGGAATAAAAAGAATTTTTGTTAAAAATTAGCAGTTATTCAACTTAATAAATTTTATTTATCCAATTTATTCAATTTAATAAAGAAAAATAAATTTTTTTTATAGATTTTATGAAACAAATTATAAGAATTAGTTGCACGTATGCATCACCATTTCGAATGACGCTTGGATCACGAATATTTATTCTCACTAGAGATCCAGAACAGATAAAAGTAAGATCCAATTTTCTCGCAATTTTTATTATTCTATTTTTATACCTACAATAAAAAATATTTTTTGTGCGAATAAAAAAAATTTTTTACACTTGCAATAAAAAAATATTTTTTATATTTACAGTGAGAAAAATATATTTTTCAAATATATTTTCAAATTTTAATTTTATTCTTCAATTAGAAAAAAAAAATTATTTCATCCTAGCCATTTAATTTTGACTCTACGTTTTAGTAAGTTTTTTTATTTATGTTAAAGACGATTCTTCAGAGTTCAAAAACAGTTGAGAAAGCATATGTTTACGATTTTGCTAAACCTTGGGTCGGTAATGGATTAGTGACCGCTGAGCGTACGCATTTTAATGAATTTGAATTTTCTTCTATTAAGTTATACGATATTTACAAATTTTTATGTATATTTAAGTGAGAAATTTTTCACATTTTTCTGTAGATAAAATATGGCGTAATCATCGAAAAATGATTCAACCAACGTTCAATCAAAAAATACTCCAATCGTTTATTTCGATTTTTCAAAGAAATTCACTTCTATTGACGAAAACATTTGAAAAAGAAATAAATGGACCGGAATTTGAGATATCACCACATGTTGCATTCATGTCAGTCAGTAATATTTGTGGTAATTTAGAAAATATTGATGATTTTTAATTTTAGTTTAGTTATAAAATTAATTTTTTTTTATTTGTAATTCATTGTTTATAATAACAATTTTTAATTACAATAATTTTTATTGACAACAATTTTAAAATAATAATTTTTTTTATAGCAATTTTTAATGATTGCAATTTTTCGTGCTAATAATTTTTATTGATAACATATTTTAAAGGTAACATTTTTTAATGACAATGAATTTTTTTATGACAAATAATTTTTCAACAATAGTGATTAATTTCTTTTATGACAAATAATTTTTCAACAATAGTGATTAATTTGTTTTAATGACAAATAATTTTTTTCAACTGTAATTAACTTTTTATGCTTGCGATTTTTATTTTTATAGAAACTTCAATGGGTGTTTCTGTAGAAACACAAAAGAAGGACGTTGAACAATTTTACAATTTTTCGAAAAGGTAAAATATTAGATTTTTGGTAGAAAAAAAATTGTTACTTTGTTATTTCAACAAAAAAAATTGTTTATATAATTGTTTTTCGTTATTTTGTTCTTATTTTTAGGGTATTTTATGTTTTATTCAAGCGATTGATTCAAATATGGCTTCATTCAGATTTATTGTTCAGCATGAGTCTTTTAGCGAAAAGTTTCAATGGTTACGTAACATTCATTCACAATTTCACTGATGAAGTAAGTGAATCATAACTTTTTTTCCTTTTTTTTCCTCCAATAAATTTTTTCCTAATATTTTAATTACAACTGATTAATATTTCAATCTTTTTGTATAAATAATAAAAAAATTTAATTAAAAGTTTGTATTTATTTAATAATATAAATATAATTTATAATAATAATTTATTTACAGTATTTTTAATTACAGGTCATTCAAAAAAAGAGAGAAAATTTAAAAATAAAATCTGACGAAAATCAAGGTACAAGTTTTACAACAATAATTTTATTATAACACAAAATAAAGAAATTAAAATTCGAATTTAGAAATTAAAAAAAAATAAAAAATGTTTAACTATGATTGTTTATTTATTGATATTAATGATTATTAATACATAATTTGATAATTAACGGTGAATATATAATTAATGATTAATATCAATTTTTTATACAAAAAGAAACAAGAACTAATTGATAAATTTTAATAAATAGATATTAATCATAAATTTATTTACTGAACTATTAGTAATATATTATTTTTGGCTCAAAAAGTAAAAGAATATTAATTTTACAGAAGATTGTCCAAAAATGAGAAAACCAACTTTGGATTTTTTAATAGAATTATCGGATAATGAATATTTTACTGATAAAGAACTTCGCGAGGAAGTGGTCACTTTGATAACAGCTGTAATATTTTTTCACTAATTTCTAAATGCCTTCTAGTTTTTATTAATAATTTCTTATAGAAAAAATAAATTCTGACTCACTTTTAATGATTCTTTTTTGTTCTTTTTTTTAAGGGCTCTGATACAACAGGCAGAACAATGGATTTTGTTCTCTTTATGTTGGCAAATCATCCAGAAGTTCAGGTGACAATATTATTTTTATACTATAAATGTAGAAAATAATTGTTTTTACCATCTAGAGAAAAAATAATTTAATAAATATTTTGAAAAATTTTTCGAAGCATTATTTTAAATAAATAAAATTAATAAATATATTTAGTTATTCGTTATTTTATATTTATATATTTATATTTATTTATATTTATATTTTTGTTTCAAAAAATGTTTGATATTAATTTAAATAAAAAATACTTTTTTTCCAAAAAACAGTAATTAAATTTAAATATTATTTTTATTATTTTATTTTTATAAAAGACGTTATGAAAAAATTTGCTATTTGTAATTATTTTGTTTAAACGAATTTTTTTGATTAACAAATTTTATTATGAACTGTACTTAGGAAAAAGTTTACGAGGAAATATTTAACGTTTACGGTACTGATGATCCGGAAAAAAATCCAGTGCAATTTGAAGATTTACATCACTTTATGTATTTGGAACGTGTCATCAAAGAAACAATGAGATTATTTCCAATTGTTCCATTTATTGCTCGTTTGGTTTTAGAAGATTTAGAATTGGGTAAAAACTATATTAAATTATTTTTTCATTTCTACTTATTTATTCATTAATTTTTCTCCATTTACAATGTTTTTATTTAATTGACAATTTTCTTCTGTTTGGTAAATTTTTTAATTTCGTTAATTTAATTCTTAAATAATTAAAAATTTCTAGATGGACAAACAGTACCAAAAGATTGTTCGGCAGTTATTTTAGTCTTGGCACTTCATCGAAATGAAAAAATTTGGCCCGATCCGTTAAAATTTGATCCAGACAGATTTCTACCAGAGGAAGTTAATAAACGTCATCCCTGTGCCTTCATTCCTTTTAGTTTTGGTCCAAAAGACTGCATAGGTATTTCTATTTTTAATTTAAAAAAAAATAATTTATTTTCCACTGAAAAAGAATTTTTCTTTTTGGAATAAATAAAATTTTATTCTAAAGAAAAGGACAAGGAGGATGAAAAGTTTATCCATTTCTTTAGTACATATAAATAAGTTTTATCACTTTCTACACAAGAAAATTGAGCAATAAATAAAAAATAATTTCAGGTCGTGTTTATGCTATGATATCAATGAAAGTCTCAATAGTAACACTGTTGCGAAAATATATTTTGAAAAAGGACAAACTATTGGAAGTCAAAGATATCAAATTAAAAATGGAAACAATTCTTCTCTGTTCAAAACCAATTACTCTTAGAATAGAAAAAAGATGAGAATTCAATTGCATAATATTGAAATAATCATGACTTGTGTGTACATCGATACAAAGTATTAAAAAGAAGACATTTTTTTTATATCTGATTTTATGTTTACGAATTATACATTGCATGTGAAGAAAAATATACAATCTTTTCTTATAATCTGATTTTTTTATTACTGAATTCGCTTAGCATTTTTGAGTTTATTCTTTTTCTTCTTCTTCTTCTTCTTCTTTTAATTGTAAATTAAATAGAACTTCGTTGTGAAAGTAAAAGGTAAAATGATAAACATTTAAAATATTTGCTTTTATTCTATATTAATGATTCTATACTAATAAAATGAATTCAATATTAATCATAAACAAACAAAAAAATTGCAAATCAAGTGCAGGAAACGAGATAAAGCAGTTTTTCCTACAGACAAAATGTAAATCTTCAATTAGAATAATTGCAATAGGAATTGAATTGTATTAAGAACAACTTCTATTTTTACAATATTATCATTTTTCTCGAACCCTATAAAAGGTGTCGAGAATTCAATAATCTGGTTTCATTCTTGATATTGTGAACTTGTGATACAAAACACTTTAAATAAACACTAAAGAATAAGATCTGAAAAATTAATAACTATAAAAGATACAATAAATATACTACAATAAATAAACTACAAAAAATAAACTACAAAAAATAAAGTATAATAAATAAACTGCAATAAATAAACTACAATAAATAAACTACAGTAAATAAACTACTACAAAATAATTAAAAAATAAATTAAAATTAATAAAACCTACAACAAAATAAAAAATAAAAAAAGAAAATAATTAAAGAAGCTTGTGGAATAATGTTTTAAAAAGTGAATTAAAAGAAAAATGTTGTCAACAATATTGTGCATTTTAGTATCTCTTTTAGCAATTTTTTATTTTTTTAATAACAGAGAGTTATATAAGAAAACAAATCATTTTCCGGGACCATTTTCTCTTCCTCTAATCGGATGCGCTTATAAATTCATTGGTGATGCAGCACGTAAGATTTCGCCCTTTTATGTAGAATTTTTTTTTTTTTTTATAATAATTAGAAAAATTTTATAATGGTTAACGAAATTAAGGCAATATTTTTCTGGTAGATTTTATGACACAAATTATAAGAATGAGTAATAAATACAAATCACCATTTCGAGTAATAATTGGATCACGAATATTTCTCTTCACTAAGGATCCCGAACATGCAAAGGTAAAATGCAATTCTCTCAAAATTTTTAATTTTTTAATATCTAATATTTAATTTGCCTTAAATTTATGAAGGATATTTAAAAAAAAATTTTAATTTATACAGTCGACTCGCTGACAATTGATTATCATGGGAAATATACTGGATATAAAAAAACACTTCATTTTTATGAAAAAAAATACTCATTTAGATACTTTTTATTATTATTAAAAATTTATGTAGTATAATAACTAATAATTTCAATTTTAATTTTTATCTGAACTTCATAAAAATTTTCAACAAAACTCAAAAAATTAAAGCGAAAATTAATTTATTTGTTGAAACTAAAATTTTTTATTTCTATTAAAGACGATTCTTCAAAGTTCGAAAACAATTGAAAAAGACGATATATACGATTTTGCGAAACCTTGGCTCGGTGATGGATTAGTTACTGCTAAACGTAAGTTCGATAAATTTTATTAGCAAAAAAAAAAAAATTACTAATTTTCATGTTTTCTATTCCGAATTTTTATGAAGTCAGTATTTGAATATTTTTCCTTGAAAACTTTAGAAAAAGACTTTGAAATTTCTTTTGTAGATAAATTATGGCGTAAACATCGAAAAATAATTCAACCAACGTTTAACAAAAATGTATTAAAATCTTTTATTTCAATTTTTCAAAAAAATTCACTTCTTTTGACAAAAGTATTTGAAAAGGAAATAAATGGACCGGAATTTGAAATCACACCTCACGTTGCATTTTTGTCTGTCAGTAATATTTGTGGTAATTTGTAATTGATTATTTTTATTTTTAGTTAAATTTAATTCTTGTAAAGGGCATTAATTTTCATTCTTTTTTTGGCGTTCAAATGAAATAAAATAAGTACAATTTTATTTAATTATAATTAATTAAAAAATAATTTATTTTTTATTTTAAAATGAAATTTTATTTATCCATGATACAATTTTTATAGAAACTTCAATTGGTGTTTCGGTAGAAACACAAAGAGAGGAGGTTGAACAATTTTATATATTTTCCAAAAGGTAATTTCATAATTATTATTTGAAATTATTATTCTAATTATACTTCTAAACTATAATTTATTTCAGAGTATTTTATGTCTTATTCAGTCGATTAATACGGATATGGTTACATCCAGATTTTTTGTTCAATTTAAGTTCACTTGCAAAAAGTTTCAATGGCTACGTTACATTCATTCATAATTTCATTGATGAAGTGAGCCAAACAATAATTATTTTTTTATTTTTATTAATTATTAGATTTAAACTACAATCATTACACTGAAGTACACATGAATATTTAGAATTTATTTTTTATTAATTACAGATTATTCAAAAAAAGAGAAAAGAATTACAAATAAGAGCAAACAAAAATCAAGGTATGTTCCTTTTAGACCTAATGTACGTTTAAACATCAATTTAGAATTGTCACTTTCATTGAAGGAAAATAAAATTTTGAAAGCTTAATTTAGAGAATTTGATTATCTCTTTCAACAAAAAATTACAGTAGAAAATAATTTTCTGTCTAGAAAATTATTTAAATAATATTAATTTTACAGAAGATTCTTTAAAAGTGAGAAAACGAACTTTGGATTTATTACTTGAATTACCGGAGGACGAATGTTTTTCGGATAAAGAACTTCGAGACGAAGTTGTGACACTGATAACTGCTGTAATAATTTTTTTCATTAATTCTCAAATTTTTTATTATTAATAATTTTGTTACAGATAACGAATTAATTAATTATTTAATTAAATAATTAATTACTTACAATAATGTTAATTTGATTTATTAAAGGCTACTGACACCACAAGTAGAGCAATCAGCTTCGTTTTTCTAATGTTGGCAAATTATCCAGAAGTTCAGGTGCTTTTTAATATATGCAATGCATTTATTTTAAGGTTTAAATATTTTTTATGATGTCAAAAATTTATTTGAAATTATATTTAGGAAAAAGTTTACGAGGAAATTTATAATATTTACGGTTCTGATGATCCGGAAAAAAATCCAGTGAAATATGAAGATTTACATCAATTTATGTATTTGGAACGTGTAATAATGGAAACGATGAGATTATTTCCAGTTGCTCCACTCATTGGTCGTTTGGTTTTACAAGATATAGAATTGGGTATAATTATTGACTACTAATGTTTTTTTTTGTCACCACCATAAAAATATCGCAAATAAAAAATTCGAATTTGTTTATTTCGATTATCAAAAACTCTAAATGAGATTAGAAATATTTTCTTCATCTGCGAACGCCAAGGTCACCGCACGATGGCAGTGTAGTTGTTTCTTGGAACTTCTCCTGACACCTGGTGGCGTTCTTGTCGTTCTCAAGTGGAGAAATTAAATTATTCTTTTACAATTTAAATCCTAAAAAGATTTTTTATTATTAATGAAATGTTATTTTTTTCCAGATGGACAAACAGTGCCAAAAGGTTGCTCGGTATTTATTTTTGCTTTGGGACTTCATCGAAATGAAAAAATATGGCCCGATCCGTTAAAATTTGATCCTGACCGATTTCTACCAGATGAAGTGGCGAGACGTCATCCTTGTGCTTTTATTCCTTTTAGTTTCGGTTCGAAAGACTGCATAGGTATTTGCAGTCTTATTAAAAAAAATTTTTAATAATAATTTTATATTGTTAAAAAAAGTTTTTTCCTTTTTTTTTGTTCTAGGTCGTAACTATGCCATGTTATCCATGAAAGTTTTAATAGTAACACTGCTGCGAAAATATATTTTGAAAAAGGACACAACCACGGATATCAAAGATATAAAATTAAAATTCGAAACACTACTTTTGTGTTCGAAACCAATTACATTGAGAATAAAAAAAAGATGAAAATTTGCTAAAAATTAAAATAAACTGTGATTTAAATAAATAAATATTTATTGACAACTATCCTTAAATGTCTGACGTAATTTTCTTGAATAAACTTTCAGTTTCACATATACCAATAAAAAAAACTATTCGCAAAAAAAAATTCTTAAAACTCTTTAGCACGTGTTAATAAAATGATAAATATTTAAATTATTTGTGTTTAAAAATTTTTTTATAATAATTAGGGTAATATTAAAATAGATTTAAGATAATTAGAGAAGAAAAAAAACTTAAATGCTTGTAAAACGAGTTTGTGAGGCGAGTTTTTGTGAATATAAAAAGTAAATTTTTAATGGGAATATGAATTTCATATAATTAGTATAATAACAACAACTTTTTTTCAACACTCTTATTCTTCTCGGACTTTATAAAAGATGCTGTGAAAAGAATTCAATAGTTCAGATTCATTTTTGACTTTGTGAATCAAGTGTCTCTTAAATTTGCACATTGAACTTTATGTTTATCTTAAACAAATTAAATGAATAAATAGTTTGGTTTAACAGAAAAGTGTTTGAAAAAATGTTGTCAATAATATTGTATATTTTAGTGTCTATATCAACAGTGATTTTTGCAAGTTTTTACATTTTCACTAACAGAGAATTATTTAAGAAAACAAATCACTTTCCTGGACCGTTTAATTTTCCACTTATTGGAAGTTCTTACAAATTCATTGGTGGTTCTGCACGTGAGAATTTTTTGTTTATGTGAAATCTATTTTGTTAAGATAGTTTGAATTTTATTTTAGTTGAGTTTATTTATTTTGTTAATAATTTATTTTGTTGAAAAAAAATTACCAGAGTATAATTATTAATTTATTAATTTATTTTGGTAGAAAAAAATTACCAGAGTATAATTATTAATTTATAAATTTATTTTTTGTAAGTTTTCTGTAAAAATTTAGGCAAAAACTAACATAGAATAAAAATTTAATAACGTTTATTAATTAACAAAAATAATAGAACATTTTTTTTATAGAGTTTATAGAACGAATGATAAAAATCAATTACACTTATAAATCACCGTTTCGAATGACAATGGGATCACGAGTATTTATTTTTACTCAAGAACCAGAGCAGATAAAAGTAAGATTTCATTCTTTTGAAAGCAGGAATTATTTTCTTTTCGATATTTAAATATAATAAATATAAAGTTTCATCTTAATTTTTTAATTTGTCTGGAATTTTTTATTTACATTTAAGACGATTCTTCAAAGTTCGAATACTGTTGAGAAGGACTATATTTATGATTTTGCTAAACCTTGGGTTGGTAGTGGATTAATAACTGCTGAACGTATGGAAATAAAATTATTTGATTCAAATAAATATTTATTTGCCAATAGACTAATAGTTGTAAAAAAAATTTAATTCTTTTTGTAGACAAAATATGGCGTAATCGGCGAAAATTAATTCATCCAACGTTCAATCAAAAAATATTGCAATCATTTGTTTCAATTTTTCAAAGAAATTCTCTTCTACTGATAAAAGAATTTGAAAGTAAAATAAATGGACCGGAATTTGAAATTACACCTCATGTTGCATTCTTGTCTGTCAGTAATATTTGTGGTAATTTGGAATTGATTATTTTTATTTTTATTATATTTAAGTGTTTAATGATAATTATTTTTTTTAATGGAAATTATTTTTTTAATAATAATAATTTTTTAATGATAATTATTTTTTCAATAATAATTATTTTTTTATTATAATTAATCTTTTATCGATAATTAAAAATTTATCAAAGAAAATAATAATTTTCTTTAATGATAATTTTTTTAACCGTAATTATTTTTTTACGATTGGGATTTTTATTCTTTTAGAAACTTCAATGGGTATTTCTGTAGAAACACAGAGAAAGGATGTTGAAAAATTCTACAATTTCATGGACAGGTAAAAAACATGTATTGTAGAAAAAAAAATTATGAAATTTTCAGTTTCCATAATTAATAATAATTACTTTTTTTAATAAAGTCAAATTTGTAACTTACGACTTCTTTTCTGCTTTTTGAGTATACTTTTTATTTTTTAAGGGCATTTCATGTTTTATACAAACGTTTGATGCAAGTGTGGCTACATCCTGATTTATTATTTAATATGAGTGTCATTGGAAAAAAATTCTATTCCTACATTGCTTTCATGCACAATTTCACTGATGAAGTAAGCAAAAGTCGACAAAAAAATACTTTTTCTAGCAGATTATTTAGTCATTTTTCGATATAAAAATTAGGGAAACATTAAATTTAGAGAATTAGGGAAAAGTTAAATCACTAAAAATACATTCACTATAACAAAATGAATGAAATAAAAATGAATTTTGTATTTATAATTACAGGTGATTCAAAAAAAGAGAAAAACTTTACAAATTACAGGAAGTGATATTCAAGGTATACTTCTTATAAAGTAAAGTAAAAATATCTAAAGATAGAAGTTATAAATGAAAAATTTTTGAATTTTACTTTTTGATAAAATACAAATAAATACACTGAAAAAAAAATTTATTTGATTCAAATAACCGAATATTTGACTATTATCAAATAAATATTTACTTGAATCAAATTATTTTTATTTGAATCAATTAAATAGTATTTGCTTCAAATACTGAAATATTTAATTCAAATACAATTTATTTAATTCAAGAAAATATTAATTTGATAATAGTCAAATAATCAGTTATTTGAATCAAATAAATTTTTTTTTCAGTGTAGTAAATTATTTGTTGAATGAAATATTAAAGAAACACTAATTTTGATTTGATTTGTTGACAGAGGATTCTGAAAAAATGAGAAAACCAACTTTGGATTTTTTGTTAGAATTATCGGCTACTGAATGCTTATCGGATAAAGAACTTCGTGACGAAGTCATAACACTCATATGTGCTGTAATATTTATTTTCTTCTACTTTTAAATTTGTATAACTTATTTTTATTTATATTATTTGTTTATTTAAAAAATTATTTACTATTGTTTAATTCACTACTTTCGTACAGAAAAATAATTTTGAATTTGATTTTTCAAAGGGTTCTGACACCACAAGCAAAACATTGGATTTTGCACTTTTTATGTTGGCAACTCATCCTAAAATTCAGGTATTTGTGATTTTTGGTATTATAAATTTTCCAAAATAGTTTTTTGTAATTACTAATTAAAGTTTTTAAAAAATTTTTTTGTGTTAAGAATACTATAAATATAATTTTTATGAACACTAATAAAAACAATAAACTATATAAAGAATAATAATTATGTAATTTTTATAAAGAAATCTTTCTTTATTTTTTTTTTATTCTAATAATTTAATTTTTTCACGAGTAATAATAATATAATTTTTACCAAGAAAACTAAAAACATAATTTTATTATTAAGAACGATAGAAATATTTCTTATGAATAACAAAATTTATTATGAATTGCACTTAGGAGAAAGTTTACGAGGAAATTTTTAGCGTTTACGGTTCCGATGATCCGGAAAAAAATCCAGTGAAATTTGAAGATTTACATAACTTTATGTATTTAGAACGTGTCATCAAAGAAACAATGAGATTATTTCCAATAACTCCTCTCCTTGCTCGTTTGGTGTCGGACAATATTGAATTGGGTATAAAAATCAAAATTATTTTGTGACATTTAAAAAAAAAATTGGTTAATATTTAATTATATTGAAGCATATAATTAAAACTATCTAGACAACAAAACAGTTTATTTATTTAGTTTAAATTTTAACTAAAATTAAAATTTTAATACAATACATAATAATACCTAATATTAATAATAATATAATTACAAATACATAATTTTATAAATAGAGAATTAAAAATTTCTAGATGGAAAAACAGTACCAAAAGGTTGTTCGGCAATTATTTCAGTATTAGCACTTCATCGAAACGAAAAACTTTGGCCCGATCCGCTAAAATTTGATCCTGACAGATTTTTAGCAGAAGAAGTGTCGAAACGCCATCCATGTGCTTATATTCCATTTAGTTTTGGCCTCAGAAACTGCATAGGTATTTAAATTTTTATTGAAAAAAAAATTTATAATCAAAAATTTGTAAAAAAGATTTATTATTTTTTTCAGGTCGTTCATATGCTATGATATCGATGAAAGTTTTATTAGTAACATTACTGAGAAAATATACTTTGAAAAAGGACGAAATTATCAAAGTCAAAGATATCAAATTAAAAATGGATATAATTCTTCAATTTTCTAAACCCATTACGTTAAGAATTGAAAAAAGATGATAATTTACTGGAAAAGTCAATAAATTCATGATAATTTTCCTCAATATCGTGACGTATTTTTTGAATAACACCACCACGTTAATAATTAAAATTATAAAAAAATGTGTGTAGTCGTTTATCAGAAAAAAATGCAGAAAAAACAACATAGATATTTATTAAACTATGAATAAATTTCCCGATTGGATTAAATATTCAATTATGATACAAATTATTTTTTAACATTACTTTGTTTAATCTTTAAATTAAAAATAGAATAATTCTATTAAAATAAAAGTAAATATATATACAATTTTCTTTGCAATTAAAAGATCATTTAGAAGAGAAGAGAAATTTTACATTTGTTAAGTTAAAAGTTAATTTTACGAAAATAATTTCTTTATTATTGCAGAAAGAACATTTCTGACATATTATTATTTTTTTCATAGTAAAAAAATTTTTTTTTTTTAAATAATCAAAACTTTTTAGTTTTTACTAAGAGGGAATAGATTATTTAAATTATTTGCCATTAATATTTTTGTATAATTGAGTTTTTGTGATGATAAAAAAAATTTTTTTAATAATAAGATGAATTTCATGAAAATGTAATATAGTGGAGAATTTTTTCATTTTTAATTTATTCATTTTTCTCGCAGTTTATAAAAGAAGCAGCGTACAAATGCAATAGTTCAGAATCACTTTTCATTTTCTTAATAAAATATCTTTTAAATTTGTATATTCATTTATTCTGAACTTTAATTCAAAACAATATTATAAAAAATAGCGTTTAAAAAAATTGAGTTTAAAAAGAAAAATGTCAACAATGCTGTATATTTTAGTGTCAATTTTGATAATGATTTGTGCTATTTTTTACTTCTTCACTAACAGAGAATTATTTAAGAGAACAAATCACTTTCCGGGACCATTTAATCTTCCTCTTATTGGATGTGCTTATAAATTCATTGGTGATTCTACACGTAAGATTTTAATTAAATTAATGTACTATCGTAAAATTATTATTTGTATAATTCATTTGAAAAAAAAATCCAATTTACAAGTAAAATTTAACAATTTTACATTACATTTGTTGAAAATTGAAATAAATGTATTTTTAAATATTGACTGTAATTTTTCATTTATATTAAAGACGACTCTTCAGTATTCAAAAGCAATGGAAAAATCTCATGTATATGATTTTGCTAAACCATGGATTGGTGATGGATTAGTGACGAGTGAATGTAAGTACAAAATGAATGTTTTTAGTTATCAAATAGATATTTTTTTTTATAAAATAATTTTTATTTATGTCAATTAAATGGTGTTTGTTTCAAGTACTGAATTTAAAATAGAATTTAAATAAATACATCGATTTAAAGAGAAATTATTTGATTCAAGTAAATATTTATTTGACAATAGACAAGTCTTATCGGTTATTTAATTCAAATCAATTTTCTTAAATCTCTTTGAAAATTTTCTGTAAAATCATTTTATTTTTATATTACAGATAAAACATGGCGTAAACATCGAAAAATAATTCAACCAATGTTCAATCCAAAAATACTACAAACATATGTCTCAATTTTTCAAAAAACTGCACTTCTATTGACAGAAAAGTGGAAAAGTAAAATAAATGGATCGGAATTGGAAATTTCATCTGATATTGCATTTATGACTATTTGCAATATTTGTGGTAATTTTTGTAACAAGTAATTTTTATCTTTAGTTGAAGTGTATTTAATTTTATTCAATTATTAGTATTTTTCAGTTTAATTTTTTTTATAAGTATTAATTTTTTGCAATTTTTTTATAGAAACTTCATTGGATGTTTCTGTGGAAACACAAAAAAAGGATGTTGAAGGAATGCACAAGTCTGTGGATGGGTAGTAAAATTTTATTGTAGGAAAAAAGTTTTATACAACTATTATATACAATACAACTATTTTTTGTTTAGTTAAAAATGATTAATTTTTTGTAATAATTATTATCATAATTTTTAAATTAAAACATCTCTTTATTTCTGAATTATTATAATCATTGTACTTACTAGTGAATGTAATTCTTTTTTTTAAGGACATTTGGTTGTTTGCAAAAACGATTTCAGCAAGTATGGTTATATCCTGATGTAATATTTAATAAGAGTTTCATTGGTTATCAATTTAATTCATTCGTTAAATACACTCAAAACTTTACTGATATTGTAAGTCAAACAATATGTTACTTTAAAATTGCATTTTTTTAATATAATAATTTAAAAAAATTATAAAATGATTAAATGCTGATTTAATGATTAAATAAATAATGATTGCATTAAAAGAAAAATTAAACGCACAATAAAATAGTAATTAATTACAGGTCATACAAAAAAAGAGAAAAAATTTAAAATTAAAAGCAACTGAAACAAGAGGTAAATTTTTTGTATAAATAATATTTTAATGAAAAAATAATTGAATAAAAAAATTGTATTAAATTATTTGTTGATTAAAATAATTAACGTACATCTAATTATGACAGAAAATTCTTTGAATGCGAGAAAACCAACTTTGGATTTATTATTAGAATTATCGGAAAATGACTGCTTAACGGATAAAGAACTTCGTGACGAAGTATTGACACTCATAGTTGCTGTAATATTTTTTGTTCACTACTTTAATAATTTATATAATTTAATTTAATAATTTCTAAGAGAAGAAAAAAATTAATTATTTTTTTTCGATTTGTTACAGGCTTCTGATACCGTTAGCAAAACATTGGAATTTGTAATTTACATTTTGGCCAATTATCCTGAAATTCAGGTGCTTATAATTTTTTTTTCTATTAATACTTGATTTTTTTCATTAGATAGAAATTTTTTTCACGAATAAAATAATTGATTTTAAATATTAATTTAGGAAAAAGTTTACGAGGAAATTTTTAGCGTTTACGGTTCCGATGATCCGGAAAAAAATCCAGTGAAATTTGAAGATTTACAACACTTTATGTATTTGGAACGTGTAATTAAGGAAACAATGAGATTATTTCCAGTTGCTCCGATAATTGCTCGTTTGGTTACAGATAATTTTGAATTGGGTATAAAAAAAATTGATTAAGTAATATTTTCATTAGTTTGTAGAAATATTTTTTCACTAAAAAAAACTTGATGATAAAATAATAATGAAATATATGATTAAAAATGTATAGATGAAAAAAGTTATTTTTTGCATTTATTAATTTTATTTCTATCTATTTTTTTCATTTAAATACTAAAATATGGAAAGATTTGAAGAAATTTAAATACCAGTAATATTGTAATAGTCAATAATAAAAATTATACAAATTAAATAATTGAAATTAAAAACTAATAAAAATTTTAGATGGAAAAATAGTGCCAAAAGGCTGTTCGGCAGTTGTTCTAGTTCTTCCAGTTCATCGAGATGAAAAAATTTGGCCCGATCCGTTAAAATTTGATCCTGATAGATTTCTATCAGAGGAAGTGGCGAGACGTCATCCTTGTGCTTTTATTCCTTTTAGTTATGGTCCCAGAGATTGCATTGGTATTTGCATTTATATTAAAATAAAATATAAGTTATATTATATTAATTAAATTAATTTAATGAAATAAAAACTACTATATAATTCTTTTTATTTTGTTTAAACAAAAACTACTGTATAATTCTTTTTCTTTTATTAAGAAATCATGTTTTTTAATTTTTTAATTCAGGTCGTACTTATGCTATGATGTCAATGAAAGTTTTATTAATAACATTGCTGAGGAAATACATTTTAAAAGTCGACAAAATTACAAAAATCGAAGATGTTCAACTAAAAGTGAATGTAATTCTTCAATTGTCTAAACCCATGACATTAAGAATTGAAGAAAGATAATAATTTCTTGAAACAATTCAGATATTTATTATAATTATTCTTAATTATCTCTGAAATTTTTATAGGTACACCTACCTATGAATAAAAGGAATCGGATTTTTAAATGTAAATCTTTTGAATTTCTTTATTTTGTAACTGAATGGAATAATGAAATGAAAATAATAAATATACCTTGAAAAAAGAATAATTTGAAAAAATGTACTTTGGAAAAAAAAATGATACTTATGGAACTTTTATTTTTGAACAACTCTTGACTCCACAAGAAATAAAAACAAATTAGACAAAGTATCAACTTCATTCTTCTTCTAATAATAAGAAAACTCATTAGTATGAGTTAATAATAAATTGATGAATATTCAAATTATTTTCTTTTCAACTTTTTTTTTAATAATTTCAATATCGATAGCAATAAGATTTAAGGTGAAACAAAAACCCTGAATTGCAAATCAAGATTAAAGACGAGTTAGAAACAAGTTTTTAGTTTTTCTATAAGAATATGAGTGACGTATATAACAATTAATTTTTTTTTAATATAATTTATACTTTTCTCGCACTTTATAAATGATTCCAAGTAATGAATCGAGTATTTCATATTCATTTCGGTCTTTGAGAAATCAATAACTAAATTATTCTAAAAATGAGTGACATATTTGAATAATATTAAATAATTTGACAAAGTGAAAAAGAAATTTAAAAATGTTAACAACATTATTATGTATTATAGTGTTTATATTAACGCTAATTTGTGTTGTTTTTCATTTCTTTGGAAATAGAGCGTTGTTCAATAAAACCAATCATTTTCCTGGTCCATTACTTTTTCCTCTAATCGGATGTGCATATAAATTTATTGGAGACTCAGAACGTAAGATAATAATAATTTAAAAAAAAAATTTTATACGTACAGTAATAATTGTCAATATTCTCTAAAATTACTAAAATGTAATTAAATTTTTGTAAAAAAGTAGAAATATAAAAAATAAAACATAAAAATGGTAAATAAAAAGACTTATACATTTTTATAAAAAAGGAGAAATATAAACAAAAAAAATAAAAATAGTGAATAAAAAAAGTTGGCAATGTTTTTATCTCATAGATTTGTTAAAGCAATCAATGAAAATTAGTTCTGCTTATGATTCACCATTGAGATTAGCGTTTGGATCCCATGTCGTAATTGCCACAAAGGATCCACAACAAACAAAAGTAAAATAAAATATAGAACATTTTTTTCAATTTTTCTTCCTCTAGTTGTTGAATATTAAATTATTTTCTAATTTTTCTTTCAAGACAATTCTTCAGGGTTCGAAAACAATTGAGAAGAGTTCATTGTATAGATTTGCGAAATCTTGGCTTGGCGATGGGTTAGTGACATCCCAGCGTGAGTTTAATTAATATAAGCAAAAATTAAATTTAAATAGGAAAAATAACAATTTATTTATAGTCTTGTAATTAAAGTTTTATTTTAGCAAATCAATTTTTTTTTCATTTGTAAAAATTTTCCAATTTATAGAAAATCTTTGGCGCAAACATCGACGAATTATTCAACCGATGTTTAATAAAAAAATTCTAGAAACGTATTTTTCGATTTTTCAACAAAATTCTCTTTTACTGATTAAAACGGTTGAGAGTGAAATCAACGGACCGGAATTTGACATATCTAATCATGTAGCATATATTACAACCAGTAATGTTTGTGGTAATTTTATTTTTATTGGAAAATTACAATTTATTTAATGTTAGTAATTAATTTCTTTTTACATTTCATATTTTTCCATATATGGAAATTTTTTTCATGTTCATATTTGTATTTTTGAATAAATAAATAAAAAATAGTATTTAATTGATAAAGTAATAATATAATAAAATTCTAATTTCTTTTATAGAAACATCTTTGGGTGTTTCGGTAAAAACCCAAAAAGAGAAGGTTTACCAATTTTATGAAATTACTAAAAGGTAATCTTGAAAATACTATTCAATTTATTATTGATACAGAGAAAAAAAATGTATATACAATTTTGTAAATGTATTTTACAATTTGGGGAAAAAGGACAACAAACCGAAAGTTTGATATAATTATACTAAATTCCGCATATTTTTTTTTTAAATTCAGTATTTTTTATATAAAACTTTCGGTTTGTTACAGTTTGTTAATTTTATTTACGGTTTGATTTTATTACGGTTTGTTAATTTTACAAAATTTTATTTAAGTAACAAATTTTTTTATAAAAATTGTATTTACACATAAATTTTCTTTAATTTTTGTTTTTGCACTTGTAAAAGATGATTTTTCATTTTAGAATATTTAGTGTCATTTTCGAACGATTCTTAAAGATATGGTACCATTCCGATTTACTATTTAATATGAGTTCACTTGCCAAAAATTTAAATAGAGAAATTAAAAACATTCACAATTTTACTGACAGTGTAAGCAAAAAATAATATATTATTCTTCATAGCTTTAAAATTATTATAAAAAAGAGAAAACAAAAATATTGATTCTTTTTCATTACGCAGGTAATACTGAAGAGGAAAGCAATTTTACAAAAAAAAACTAAAGGTGTATTGTAAAACTTATATAAAAATTAAAATTATTTTTCAAGAAAATTAAATTGTTTATGTGACATAATTTTTCGAAACGTAATAATTTTCCAATTTTACAGAAGAAAAAGTTAACAACATCACATTGGATTTACTTCTTGAATTAACGGATAATAATTCCCTTACAAACGAACAACTTCGCGATCATGTGTTGTCAATTATAACTGCAGTAATAGTTTTAAATTTATTACAATTTTTTTTATTAACATTTTATTAAATTTTAGTTATTACTTTTTGAACTTTTTCTCCTTTCAATTAAATACTTTCAACATCAAAAAAATTCTCACCAGATTTTTATTTGATTTCTGAACAAAGGGTACTGATACTACTGGCAGAACTTTGGCTTTTGTTCTCCATATGCTGGCACAGAATCCAGAAGTGCAGGTTAATTACAATTATTCAAATTAACTAATAACTAATTATTAATTTCAATTTGAATTATTCTAAAAGGATGATTAATTAAAAAATTAAATTTAGGAAAAAGTTTACCAGGAAATATTCACAATTTACGGTTCTGATGGGCTGGAGAAAAATCCAGTGAAATATGAAGATTTACAACATTTCAATTATTTGGAACGTGTGATCAATGAAACAATGAGATTATTTCCAGTTGGTCCATTTCTTCTTCGTATGGTTACAGAAGATTTAGAATTAGGTATTGTGGAATCTATATTATAAAAATTTTCTTTTCTCTTTACCTATATATATTAAAATCTTATTTTTCTTCTAATTGTTTTATAACATCCAGATGGAAAACAAGTCCCAAAAGGTTGTACAGCAGCTGTTGCAGTCATATCACTTCATCGAAATGAAGAAATTTGGGCTGATCCTTTAAAATTTGATCCTGACAGATTTCTACCAGAGGAAATTAATAAACGTCATCCTTGTGCATTCGTTCCATTTAGTTTTGGCCCTAGGGATTGTATTGGTATTTTTTTTTGTTCGCTATAAATAAAAATTATTGTATTTCAATACAATTAAAATTATAAGTTTAAAATTATACAATGAAAATCACACTAAATGCTATTTTCAAATATAAAATATAACACAGTTTAATTATTATTTGGAGAAGCAAAATTCATTATTATTTTTATTTTATGTGATATTAGGTAAATAATTATATAACTAAAATCATATTTTTAATGCAAATGTTTCACGAAGTTGAAAATTTTCATTTTCAGGTCGCGTCTATGCAATGATATCAATGAAAGTGATAATAGTAACATTTCTTCGTAAATATATTTTGAAAAAGGACAAATTTACCGAAATCAAGGATATAAAATTAAAAATGGATAATGTACTTTTAAATTGTGATCCAATTACGTTTAGAATCGAAAATAGAGCAAAATGTTCGGTTTAAAATTGTCAAAATTTTTACCAAAATTAATAGAGAAAGGAATAAAAATAAAAATGACGATAATAATATATCTTGAACTATACTATTTTTCAACCCACGGGAATTTTTTTTTATGACGAAGTTCACTCCACAAATTTTTAAAAACTTTTTTTCCAACTTTTGCAAAATATAAAATAAAAAGTAAAAAGAAATATAAAGATAATTGAATAATTAAGAGTCCCTTATTAATAATAAGACAAATCATTAGCCAGAGTTTTAAAAATAAAATAATAATGCATATTTAAATAATTTTCTTTTGCATTTTTTTTTATTTATTTAAATATCGATAGCCATGAAATGCAAATTGAGTTTAAAGGCGACTTGAAGAAGTGTTTTAAGTTTTTCTATGAGAATATGCATTACGTACAATGTGATAACAATAGTTTTTTAATATTATTCTTCTTGCACTCTATAAAACGTGCCAAGTTGTACTAAATATTTCATATTAATTTCTGACTTTGTGAACTAAATATCTCGAAATTAATATTATTACAAAAAAGTGTTATATTTAAATAAAAAAATTACGTTAAACATAATTTTTTTAATTACGTTAAAAATAAATTACGTTAAAGTGAAAAAATAAATTAAAAATGTTGACAACAATATTGTGTATTATAGTGTTTATATTAACAATAATTTCTGTAATTCTTCATTTCTTTGATAACAGAGAATTATGCAATAAGACAAATCATTTTTCTGGCCCACTACTTTTTCCTTTAATCGGATGTATATATCAATTTATTGGAGATTCAGAGCGTAAGATTTTTGTATAATAATAATAATAATAATAATAATAAATTATATCAGAAAATTTATAGAATTTTTCGCGAAACAATTTTTAATTCATTAGTAAATCCCTTCACTATTTATATAAAATTCTACTCGAAAAATTACCAAACGTTATTTTTCCATTCTCATAGATTTTTTGAAACAAACAACAAAACTCAGTTGCATTTATAAGTCACCAGTCAGATTAGCGTTTGGTTCCCATGTTATCATTGCCACAAAGGACCCACAACAATCAAAAGTAAAATTATCAAATAAAGAGAAAAATTTTTCTTTACAAATTTTTTTTTCTCTCTAACTTTCTAAATTGATCACATTTTATTAACTTTTTCTCGAAGACTATTCTTCAGAGTTCAAAAGCAATGGATAAGACTGCATTATATAATTTTTCGAAATCTTGGATTGGTGATGGATTAGTGACATCCCAGCGTATGTTAAATTAATATTTAAATATTAGAAAAATTATCATTTATTTCCAATATTGTAATTTGAGTTTTATTTTAAATGTAATTAACGTTTTTTTCATATTGTAAAAGTTTTCCAATTTATAGAAAATCTTTGGCGTAAACATCGACGAATAATTCAACCGATGTTTAATCAAAAAATTCTACAAACATATTTTTCCATTTTTCAACAAAATTCTCTCTTACTGAACAAAACTGTTGAGAGTGAAATCAATGGACCGGAATTTGACATATCTAATCATATTGCATACATAACGTGCAGTAATATTTGTGGTATATTTTTCATTTTGGAAATTTACATGTTATTCTGAATTAGTTTAGAATTATGTTTATCGATTTGTTTTTGAATTCACGAAATTATATAATATATTTTTTATTTTTAGAAAATAAAATAATAATAGTCAAGTAGCTTTAAATGAATAAATAAAATAAGTAAATTAATAAAAGCTACAATCATTAAAATAAAATAAATAAATAAAAGTTGTAAATTTAAAAAATTGTATCAAGTATTATATTATAAAAATAATATATTTTTTTGTAGAATCGTCAATGGGTGTTTCGGTAAAAACCCAAAAAGAAGAGGTCTTCAAATTTTATGAAGTTTCAGAAAGGTAATAGAAAATCATATCAATTTATGATTCATAAAATCGAAAATCATATCTTTTTACCATTCATAAATATAATGTTTCGAAATATAATTTAAATAATTTTTAATTTCTTACTTATTTTCACTCCGAGATAGCAAAATATTCATAATTTTAAAACTTTAATAAACAAAATTCTTTGTATTAAATTCTTCCTATAAACAAATTTAATTAATTTTTCCTATAAATTTATTTTAATTTCTTTTTTCACATTAAAAAAAAATGAATTTTAATTTTAGAATATTTGGAGTATTATTCAAACGATTGTTAAGTGTATGGTACCATTCTGAATTGCTGTTTAGCATGAGTTCACTTGCAAAAACTTATAACAATTATATTAAAAACATTCACAACTTTACTGACAATGTGAGAAAAAATTATAAATTATTGTTGTAGATTTAAAAGTTATAGAAAAAAAACAAAAACTATTTAGACTGTTCTTCATTGCACGCAGGTAATATTAAAGAGAAAAGCAATTTTACAGAGTAAAAAACAAGGTATTGTACAATTTGTATAAGGAAAGTAAAATTATTTTTAAATAACAAAAATAATTCTCTAAACACAAATATAAATAAATTAAACTAAATTAAAGAAATTAAATTAATTAAGTAAAATTAAATGAGTCATTAGTAATAAAAATTTGCAATAAATAATAATTTTCATATTTTACACAAGGAAAAGCAAAAAACATAACACTGGATTTACTACTTGAATTGTCGGATAATAATTCTCTTACAGACAAACAACTTCGGGATCATGTGTTGACACTGATAACTGCAGTAATGAAAAATAATTTAATTTTAATTTAATTAATATTTTTTTAAATTTAATAATTTATTTTTAAATTAAAAATAATTGAAAATAATTAAAAATTTGTTAAATTTTGTTAATTTTTTTATTAACATATTTTACTGAATTATAGTCATTATTTTGAATTTTTTGTTGTAAAAAAATTTTTAAATTTAATAAAATTTACACTTGATTAATTAATTGATAAATAATTAATAATTAATTAATTTTATTTTTCCAAGGGTACTGATACCACCAGTAGAACATTGACTTTTGTTCTCCAAGTGTTAGCACAGAATCCTGAAGTGCAGGTTATTTGTAACATAAATATTTTGATTAAAAAACAACTATTTTTTTATTATTGTTAAATAAAAACTATTAAATATTTATAATAATAATAATAATAATATAAATATTAGATAACTACAAAAATATAAATTATATTTAAAAATATTTAAAAATTAAAAATAAATGTAAATTAATAAAAAAAATAAAAATTCAATTTAGGAAAAAGTGTATCAGGAAATATTCAATATTTACGGTTCTGATGATCCGGAGAAAAATCTAGTGAAATATGAAGATTTACAACACTTTACGTATTTGGAACGTGTAATTAAAGAAACAATGAGATTATTTCCAATCGCTCCATTTCTTGCTCGTAATATTACAGAAGATTTAGAATTAGGTATTATAAAAGCTTCATAAAAATTATAACTAAACAAAAAAAAATGAGAAATTAAGAATTTTTATTAAAATAATATTAAAAAAAGGTTAACAAAATTTATTTTAATATTACACAAACATTTGGCATGCAATATTGGCATAAAAACATAAACGTTGTGCTAGTTGACAATTTTTTTCCCTTTAATATCAAACTTTACTTTTTTTTATTTCTGTTTTTATAATTTTTAATTTTTAGATGGAAAAAAAGTTCCAAAGGGGTGTACGGCAATTGTTGCCGTTGTGCCAATTCATCGAAATGAAGAAATTTGGCCTGATCCGTTAAAATTCGATCCCGACAGATTTCTACCAGAGGAAGTGGCGAAACGTCATCCTTGTGCCTTTATTCCATTCAGTTTTGGTCCCAGGGACTGTATTGGTATTTTTCCCTCACAATTAATATAAAGAAATTTTTTTTAATACAATTTAAATTATATAAGAGTTGCAAAACAATACTAATAAGAAATGAATAATAATAATAATAATAAATATTAATTTATATAATACATATTAAAAAATCTTTACCTGGAACAGCTATAAATTTGACTGTATAAGCGAAAATTTTAGTTGCTTGAATAAATACTTTCACTATTTTAGTAAAACTTACCGCAGTTTTATATTGATTAAATAAAAAGTAAAATAAAAATTTTTTCTACGTTATATCATATATTTTAAACAGATCATAAAATATTATACTTCAAAAACAAATGTTTGTTTTATTTTTATAATTTCTAAACTAACGTATTAATTTCAGGTCGTGCCTATGCTATGTTATCAATGAAAATAATAATGATAACATTCCTTCGCAAATATATTTTGAAAAAGGACAAATTTACCGAAATCAAGGACATAAAATTGAAAATGGACCATTTATTTTTAAGTTGCGATCCAATTACTGTGAGAATTGAAAATAGATCAAAGTGTATAATTTAAAGTTCTCAAAATTTTCACAAAAATTAAGAAAGTAAGGAAGAATGATAATTTAATTTTTTCATTATAAAAGTATTATTTTGTATTTTTGCTTTGCTCCAAAGTTTCGGATATTAAATGACCGCTTTTCACTTTTACTTTTTAAGTAACTAAAATATTGAATTAAAATAACTACGACATTAATCTGATAAGCTTATTTATTCAAAAGAGTTTAAAACGTTCTAACATTAAAATTTTCTACCTGAGATTTTTTTTCAAGGTTGTTAACCGTTAATACGGTTAATGAGAAAATTATATACTTTTCTTTCGTTTGGCAAAGAATCGATAATAATCAAGGTATATAGGGCCTCTTTAGACCCTTGAAAATGTTGCGTTTAGGTATATAGTTACGACCAACTGCTACTGTGAACAAGATAACAACCGAGGAAGATCAGTTCTGTTACAGGAACTATGTGTATATATATAGGGCTTGTCTAACAACTTTGACCCTCATTATCGCGCAATTACTTCCTATTTCAAAGTATAAGAAGTATTCGATTGGGCTTTTAAGCGCGCGAATTAAATGTCTTTTGTCTCGTGTTTAAAAAAGTTTCTTTTTATATCACGTGCTAACTAGATAATTTTTCTTTTATCAAGAGTGCGAAAATATTCGAGAATATTCCCGAAATCCTAAAGAATATGTGAAAAATTAAAATTCTACTTGGATTTACTCTTTTTTTTAATCCTTTAATTTTCCTCCCTTGGGAAATAAAGTGACTTTTCTAGAATTTAAAATCAAATTAACATTCAATTTATCTAAACATGAGTTTCTTTTCGCCAATCGAAATCTTACGAAAAAAAAATATAGTGACATCAGTAAAAATAATTGAATAAAAAAAAAATTTACTCTTCTTTTTAATTCTTTATTTTATTTCTAGAGTGAACAGATATTCTTTTTTTTAAAAGCGTTCCTCTCCCCAAAGGAAGAAAAATTCCCATTTTCGAAAAAGTCATTTTATTTCCCAAGGTACGAAAATAGGAATTTTTGTCTCTTGGGAACTAAAGCGAATTTTCGAGAATTTCAAATCAAAAATTAATATTCACTTTATCTAAACATGAGTTTCTTTTTGCCTATTAAAATGTTACGAAATAAAATATAATGAAATTTGTAAAAAAATAATTGAAATTAAAAAAAAAATTAATAAAGAAAACTGAATTTAAACTAATATTAAAATATTAATTTAAATATTCTCTCGCAATTAAATTACAAATAATAATTGGTTGACGAACATCCATTATTATGGATATTTATTCGTATATGACATATACGAATAACTTGCCATGTAATCACGTCTCGCGGTAATAAAATAATGGGTTTATAATGAAGAATATGTACATGAGCTGGCATTTTCAGCTTTACGTAAATGAACGAATTGGGATTTGGTGTTAGCCGTCAAATCTCTTTATCCTATGGTTTTAGTGACCCCCTCGTCTCTCTGCATCTAAAATTGATGCCTTACAGTATCATTTTTTTGAAACTCGTTTTACGTCTCAACAAAAAATTAAATAAAAAAAAATGTATTTTTATTATTTTATAATCATAAAAAAAGAAGAAAATAATTAAGAATAATATAAATAAGTACATTTTTTAAATTTATTCAGTTCTTTCCTAAAACTTCAATTTAAATAAACCATAAAAAAGACCAAAATAATTAAAAATAATATAAATAAGTACATTTTTTTAATTTATTCAGTTCTTTCCTAAAACTTCAATTTAAGCAGGACAATGTTAAAACAAAATTATTAATAATTAATAATAACAATAATAATAGTAATAAAAATAAAAATAATAATAATAATAATAGAAATTTAATTATTATTTAAAAAAGTAGAATATTTAGATTGGATACTAATGTAATTTATTATTAGAATTATTTGTTTTTAACAATTTTTATTGTCTAATTAATATTATGTAATTATCTAATTATCTCATTAATTACATAAAATTAAAGGTTAACTGAAAATTTATTATCTATTATTTTTGGTGTTCTGCTATTTAATATTTATTTTTATTTTCTATTACGTAATTATTAATAATAAATAAAAAAGCAAAAAGCAGTAGAATTTTGAAATTTTCATCCCTTTGCGATATCATTGTACATAATAAAAGAATTTTTTTACTATGAAGGATTCAAAGCGTCACAGAGAGAAAGAAAGAGAGAGGGAGCTTCTGAAGATTAACATTATTCTCCTGTCAAAATGAGATTACGAAGAGAATATGCTTTTTATGTGTTTATATATTGAAAAAGTGAAAGGAAAATCTTTTTAGAAAACATTTTTCCTCCTCTTTTTCTTTATTGAAAAATTGAAATAATATTTTAAAAAAATAATAATTTATTTATATTTATCGGCGCTGTATAATTTTGGATTAGTGACTGATTTTTGCTTTGGAATTAATAAATTTTACTGATTACAATTTCAATCAATTTTAATTAATTTTAATTTTTTTAATTTTAATTTTAATTTTTATTTTATTACAAAGAAGTAGAAAAAATTACTATTTTAATTTATTAATTCGAAAACAAAAAGTCAGTCATTAATTCAAATTTTAATTATTCAAATTTAGAGAGCGGGACATAATATTAAAATATTAATAAATATGATTATAATTATAACAATAATACGTTGAGAAAAATTTTTTTTTTAATTCAAAAATAAGTAGTCAACCAAAAAAATATGTTTGATGTAAACATTTTATAATTGAACTAAACATAATTTTTTGGGATTAAAATTTATTATGTATCGAATAAAAATTATTATGCTTAATTCCAAGATAATTTTTGGTTAACTGTATAGCAATGATAATTATGTTTGATTCAAATAAATTGTTTTTTCAGTGCACTAAGTAATGATAATAGTAAGAATAATAAATTAAATACAATAATAAATAAAAATAACGAAAACTAAATAAAAATAAAGAAATTTGAATAAAAATAAAAAAATTTCAAATATAAAAATAAATACGTGAATGGAGAAAGAATAAGAGGTAAAGTGAAAGTGATAAGAATACAAAGAAATGGATATATATATATAGATGTATAATATCTTTTGAGGACGAGTTTAAATTTAAAAGGAAGGAAGGAAATCATGCTGGCATCGGGCATCGGCTTCAAGACTTTTGTCGAGATTAAAAAGAAATACGGATTCTGTTGAGGCGAGGAAACGCAAAGGGGCAGATAAGAGGTCAAAAAGGGTGAAGAACACTACTTCGAGAGTTAAGTTTTAAATTCTCTTTCTTTCTCATCTTCAGAAAAAAAACGAAAAAGAAAAAAGAAATGGGCGTCGCTTATCTTTTTTTCTTTGCCTCTGGTAAAATTAATTACCCACATTAACATCTGTTTTGCAGTCCAAAACTTCGTTCCCGAATTCATTCAATTGTTCGTTCTTGTTAATTTTCTATTTTAATATTGCAAAATAAATAAATACATTCAATTGTTCGTTCTTGTTAATTTTCTGTTTTAATATTGTAATATAAATAAATTCATCCAATTGTTCGTTCTTGTTAATTTTCAATTTTAATATTGTAAAATAAATATAAATATTTTCCATTTTTCTCGTTTGCTTTGTAGATCTTTCAAAAAAATTTCCCAATTGCCATAATTTATTTTTTAAAGAAACTTATAAACAAAGTTTAAAAAGTGATCCAACTCTGAATATGTTTCTTTATGATAATATTATAATGATGATAGTTCTTGAGTTCAATTTCGTAATAACTTGACTTTCACTTTTGATTCAAGTTTGATATTACTTATTAATAATTATTTTTGTTAATTAATAACTAGTAATAATTAATTACTTATTAATAATTATTTTTATTGATTAATAACTAGTAATTATTAATTACTTATTAATAATTATTTTTATTAATCAATAATTAGTAACAATTAATTACCTACTAACAATTATTTGTATTAATTAATAATTAGTAATAATTAATTACTTATTAATAATTATTTTTATTAGTTAATAATTAGTAATAATTAATTAATTATTAATAATTATTAGTAAATAATAATTAACAAACAGTAATAAATAACTACCATTATAATCTATTAAAATACAATTAAAATGCTAAAAGAAAAAAAAATGTAAATACATATTTTTCTTTTTAATCTTAATATACTTTAAAAGAAATTAAAAAATATGAAATTAAACTTTTTTAATCTCCTGCTCTGTCGAGATTATGAGAACAAGTGCCAAATGCAAGGGAAGAAGAAAAGCGAGAGAAAGGGAAGGAAGGACTCTAAACATGCGCAATCTCACTTTACGAACATTGTAAATTTTCATATTGTTTTGAAACAGAAAAAAATATGTACATATCTCTTGCATAAGGGACTTTTTTTTTATTTTTGCTCTTTTTTTGGGGAGGAGGAGGAGGATGGTATAATCTGACAAAGTGCATGTGCAATCAAGAGGAAGGTACATTTTTTATATTGTGAAATACGATTTTCAATGGCTGTACACTTAATAAGAAAAGTGCAAAAGTTGAGCCAAAGTGGAACCACTTATCATGTAAAACAGTGAAATAAGACGAAAGGACAAATAGCTCGGAAGGCTCTTAAAATAAATGGCCCTCGTTCATCTCTACAGAGCACTCGCTCTCTCTCTCTCTCTCTCTTTCTCTCTATTCCCCTGCTTTGCAAAACTATATACATATATGCATACTCTCTTTTCTTCTCTCCTCTCCTGAGAATTTTCCATGCTGGATTTAGATTACTCTCCAACTGTAAATTGAAGTTTAATATTAAGATTTAAATATTTTCGGAGATTAGCTTTTGTTCTTTCTCTCTTATTCTCTCTGACTCTCACTTTAGGAAAAAAAAGAAAATATAGTGAAAAAAAAATCTTAACAATTTTCCGCTAGATCAATTTTTTTTTCATTTCTATTAGAATTAAATGTTTATTTTTATTTATTAGTTTTGCAAATAATTCTTCAGGAAATTTTCTAGATAAAAATAATTTTAGTTCACGTCAATAATTTATTTATTATTTTCATTTATGTTTATTCCATACAATTTTTATTGTTTATTTTTATTTATTTATTTATTTTTATAAATACTTCTTCAGGAAATTTTCTGGATAAAAATAATTTTATTTCATGTCAATAATTTATTTATTATTTTCATTTATGTTTATTCTATACAATTTTTATTGTTTATTTTTATTTCTTTATATTTATTTATTTATTTTTACAAATAATTCATTAGGAAATTTTCTGGATAAGAATAATTTTATTTCACGTCAATAATTTCTTTTTTATTTTTATTTATGTTTATTCCATACACTTTTTATTGTTTATTTTTATTTATATAGTTTATTTTTTATATCTTCTGATAAAATTCCATATTCACCAAAACTTTCCATTTGGATTATAGAATTGTTCACTAGTTAAATTTTTCTTCTTTAATTCTTTTTTTATTTTACTTATCTTTATTTATTTATATGTATTTATTTTATTTACTTGTTTTCATTGTTTACATTTTTTTTTAGTTTTTATTTTGCATTCAAAATTTAATCATTATTATTAATTTTTGTATTTTTTTATTTATTTCATTTTTATATTGCATATAATTACCGTCTATTTAGAAATGGAAAAACTAAAATAAATTAAATTTACACGTGTCAAATAATGAATATTTGTCGCACAATATTTTGTAAGGAGACGACCTTTGCTTTGATAGAGACATGATTAAAAAGTAAATGAGAAGAAAACAAAATTTTAGTCCCGCAGTAAACCGGAATTTTTCAATTTATATATTGTATTTCACAATATGATTTTGAAAAAAAAACCTATGACTCAATATAGAAATGTTTTTTAAACAGCATTTCAGGAAGAAAAATTTGACATAAAAATAATTCCGTGAAATAAAATGTATGTAAATTATTTTGTCTAATATATTTCTCTATATGTAGAATAAAAAAATATTTTGTTTGATATAGTAAATGTGCTTAAGTAGAATTCAATTTTGAAAACAGACATTAGTCGTGTTTTAGATCTGATCGGTAAATGTTGTCGATTAAATATCTGTTGAGATAATAATTTGTTCAAAATCAAATGTTTTAGGAACAATTAATTTTCAATAAATTTTTATTATGAAATTTGGAGTAATCATTTTTTGTAAATAAATAAATAATAATAACAAAAATTTACCGGATTATTTGTTGAAAAATTTAATAGAAGAAATGTGTAATTTTTATCGATAAAAAAAATTAACAAGGAAGAAGTTTTTTTTTCTAAAAAAATTTCTTTAAACGTTAACAATATAATAGTAAATGATAAAATTTATTTAAATAGTTTAGAAAAATATTCTAGAACAATGTTGTCGATAGTGTTGCTAACAATAATAGGTGCACTTTTGGTGTTTTGTGCAATATTTCATTTTTCCGGTAATAAGGAAATGTTTAAAAAAATTTCTAATATTCCTGGTCCCAGGGCATTTCCTCTATTGGGATGTATTTCTCTTCTAATTGGAGATGCTGCACGTAATTATTTTTTAATTTATTAATAAGTTTCTTTATTTTTCTATTTTTCTTTTTTCTTTATTTCGAAATTGAAATTATCGACAAATTTGTTTAAATTCACTATTGTTTGTTTAGATTTTGCTGAGGAAATAATGAATATGTGCAATATTTATACTTCACCATTTCGAGTAGTACTTGGAACACGAGTATTTATCATCTTTAAAAATCCGGATCAAATAAGAGTAAATTGCAAATTTTCTTCACATGTTTAATTTAATGTAAAAACGGCAATAGACGAGTGGAAATTATTTTTTTTGAACATTTCATGCAATTTTTTAATTTTCAAAAAATAGAAAAAATAATTTTTGTTTCATGACAAATTTTTCTATTTTGAATATTGAAATTTTATTAATTAGAAAATTAACGTACATTATATTCTCTATTTTTTAATTCAGAAAAGAAGAAAAGAAAAGAATAATTAAGAATATTCCCCGATGCATAATTTTCCTTTTTTTGATATTAAATCTTTTATTTTTTAATTTGTGAAATCAATTTTTGCTCAATGCAAAATTTTTCCATTAGCGATATTACATTTTTATTTTTAATTTGTAAAATCAGTTTTTGCTCGATGCAAAATTTTTCCATTGAAGATAGTAAATCTTTTCTTTTAATTAGTAAAAATCAATTTTTGTTTAATGCAAAATTTTTCCACTTTGAAATATTAATTTTTTTTAATTAATTCAATAATAAATTTTGAAATGGAAAATAAGAATTATATTTTTAATTTTTCTTTCAAGTCTGTACTTCAAAATCCTAATGCAATTGAGAAGGATTATATTTACAATTTCGCTAAACCATGGTTGGGCAATGGTTTAGTTTTAGCTGACAGTAAGTTAAAAATTCAACGCAAATATAATTTATTATTATTTATAGTTTTATACTTAAAAATAATAAAAAAAATTTTATTTCAATAAATTTATCTTCTTCTAATTTTATTGGCAATAATTGTTATTTTTTCCTTTTTTTAAAAAAAGTTTTTTTTTCTATGAAAAGGCTTTGAATTATTTATCTTTATTTATCATTATTTATTGTTATTACATTTTTTATTCTTTAATATTATTATTCTAATTTTATTTATTAGTATTTTTATTATTCTTTATTGTTACCATTTGTATCATTTATTTTTTAATATTAATTATTTTATTATTAATTAAATTTATTTTTTAGGTAAAACTTGGCGTGTTCATCGAAAGATAATTCAACCAACGTTTAATCAAAAAATTTTACAATCTTTTGTTGGAATATTTCATAAGAATGCCCTGTCACTGGTCGAATCAATAAAAGAAAATGTTGACGGGCCGGAATTTGAATTGACAACCAACATCTTATTCACAACATTCAGTAACATTTGTGGTAAAATAAAATTATAATTTATTAATTTTATTTAATTTATATTAAAATATTTATATTTAAATATTTAAATATTTATTTAATTTATTAATTAATAATCACAGAAAGTTCAATGGGCATTACCGTAGAAACAAAACGAGAGGAAATAATGAATTATTTCCAAGCAACACAAAGGTAAATTTTTATAAAAAAATGAATAAAAATTATCAATAATGACTTAGTTTATTTTAATAAAAATTTTTTTTTCACTTTTACTTACAAAATATTTAATTTTATTTGTAAATTATTTATTACCTTTTATTTACACTCAGAGTGCTTAATTTACTATTTGAACGTTTGGTGCGAGTTTGGTTGCATTCGGATACGATTTTTAATTTGAGTGAATTATCGAGAGGCTTTTATGCAGACATAAAGAAGGCGCACAATTTCACCGATAAGGTGATTTTTAACTTTATATTCATAATAAATGGTTTTAATATTAAAATTAATTTTTTTTATTTTAATTATTTGCAACATTTTTATTTTTATTTATATGCAACAAAATTTTTATAATTTGTTTTCTCACTTCAGGTAATACGAGAAAAGAAAGAGTACTTAAAAACCATAACTGACGAAAACAATGGTAATTTATAATTATATTTATAATGTATTTACAATTTTTGCGCTTTTTATTTTTTTATTTTCAATTTTTATTTTTTTGTATTTTTCTAAATTTATAATTTTTACTTTTATGTACAGAAAACGATGAACCAAGGAGGAAACCAACTTTAGAATTGCTACTGGAATTAACAGATAACGAACATATTTTATCCGATCAGGATCTTCGAGATGAAGTGCTCACAGTGATTTTTGCTGTAAATATATTTAAAAAATTGTTGATTTTAATTAAAAACTTATTTTACATTTGATAATTAAAATTTTATGAGAACTTTCCATTTTACAAATTAGTTAATTAGTGATTTATTTTTACAGGGATCGGACACGACAGCGCGAACTCTTGATTGTCTTTTTCTTATGCTGGCTCAACATCCGCAAATACAGGTAAATTTCAATAAATAATAATAATAATAATAATAATAAAAATAATAAAAATAAATTATATAATAGAAAATAATTTGGGGTGCGATTTTGAAATTTATACGTTATTCACTTTATTATTGCTTGCTATTAATTAAATTTCTAAAAAGAAATGCAAAAATTAATTAAAAATTAATTCTTCAATTTAATGTAGTTCAATGTTTACTATAATAAAAGTGCGATGAACAAAATTCATTCTAGGATAAAGTCTACGAGGAAATTTTCAATATTTACGGCACAGACGATCCAGAGGATAATCCAGTGAAAAGTGAAGATTTACCGAGTTTACAATATTTAGAGAGAGTAATTAAAGAGACGATGCGACTATTTCCCGCCGCTCCAATGATTGCACGTGAAGTACAAGCTGATTTTCAAATTGGTAAACCATATTTTATCTCCTAATTTGTGAATAATAAATTTTTTAATTTTTAAATAAATAAAGCATTGATTTTTTGGCCTGGAAAATTTTTTTTTCAAAATTTTTATTTTAATTTTACATTTATGTACAATATTATTGTAAATTTTTTACTTTACTAATTAACAAATGTAAATAATTATTTTTTTAATAAATGTATTTATTTAAAAATATACGGATCTAGCCCCTTTTTTAAATATTTATTGTTACTATTTTTCTCATAATTGTAATAATAATAATTAGTATTGTTGTTGTTATTACAGTTATAATTATTTGATATAAATGTATTATTATACACTTATTTAGTTAATAAATAAATAAATAATAATAATAATAATAAATGTAATAGAAAATGTTTTATTTATTTGCAAATTACAGTATTTTCTTAATATCATTTTTATTACTATTTATTTATAATTAATAATATTATTAATTAATAATATTTATATCTATTTATTTTTGAAGTAATTTATTAAAAAATTTTTTTGCAGATGGCTTTACAATTCCAAAAGGTTGTGCAGTGAGTGCTTCAATTATATCTCTTCATCGTGATGAGAAATATTGGCCCGATCCATTAAAGTTCGATCCAGATCGATTTTTACCTGAAGAAGTACATAAACGACATCCATTGGCATACATACCATTTTTGTTTGGTTCCAGAGATTGCATTGGTATTGTTACCAAACATAATAAATATTATTATTATTATTATTTTTAATAAAAAAAATAATTTAATTTAAATTAAATTAAATTATTTTTCTCTCCATCAATTAGTTAATTAATTGAATAATTTATTAAAAATATGTAGGAAATTAAATTATTTTTTTGTCCATCAATTAGTTAATCAATTGAATAATTTATTAATCAAGTAATTAACTAATTACTTTATTAATAAATTCTTTAATTATCTACAAAATAAATTGCTTAATTAATTACTTAATTAATAAGTTCAGTAATGAAATAATCCATTAAATAATTCAATAATTAATTAATTTGTTAAGTAATTAGTCAAGTGATCCAATAATGTATTAATCGATAAATTCGTTAATTAAGTAACTTATAAAATAATTTGTTAATTAAATGGTTAATTGATCAAGTAATTTATTAATTGAGTAATGAGTTAATTAATTAGAAAATATATTTGTTGACAAGGTTACTAGTTAATTAATTTAAAAAAATTCTTAATTAGATTACTAGTTAAATAATTAGCTATTGAAATATTTTTACTATTTTTTAAAATTAATTTAAGTAAGTAATTAAATTTTGAAAATCATATGCAATTTTCCATTTTGCAGGTCGAGTGTATGCAGTAATGTCAATGAAGGTGATTACAGCAACTTTGCTGCGAAAATATATTTTAATAAAGGAGAAAATAACTGAAATTAAGGACATGAAAATAAAAACAGACGCTCTATTCAGATTAGCTGACCCTGTCACTGTTCGTATTGAAAAACGAGTGAAGTAGCAATTTTAGAATTAGAAAATGTGTAAAAAGCCTGTAATTATAATTAAAACATTAAAGTAATATTAATAAATAAATAAATAAAGGGAAAACAAAGAAAATATAAAAAAAGAAACCTATGATTATTGAAATTATTTAGTAATCTCGAAAAGAGAACCGAATATTTTTCTTTTATATTCAAACTGCTTTTGAGTGTTATTTATAAAAAAACATTAAAACATTTATTAGGAAACGCAAATAAAAAAATAGTTATTATTTGATTTACGATGAACTTTTTGCTTATTTAAAATTATAGCTTTTAAGTTTTTTTTGTCGGAAAATAAAAAGAAAAATGGTTCTTTGGCAGAAAGAGAGTGAGAGAGATTGAGAGAACATGTATATACATACAATCAACAACACTCGTATTTCATTAATTTTACGCTTTAACTCCTGAGATTTATTTGAATTTCACATTTAATGCTGAAAATTTCTCATGATTTTCTAAGTATTTCACCCTTCTTTAACAAGCTGAAATACAAAACTCACCAGTTTATGTTACACCCTCCAGTGAAAGTCGTAAAAAGGTCCGTAACGAAAAATAAGATTATATTCAATTTTTTCTCTTTTCTGACATTCATAAAAAAAAAGGAAAACGCTGTAAAAATGATATTTTTCTATTTAAATTCTCTTATTATGAAAATTTGTATAAATACAATTTTCTTTCATTTTTTTATTATTTAAATCCAATTTTTCTAAAAATTATTAATTTATATAAATGTTAATATTATTATTAATTATTAGAGAAACACAGTCAAGTTTGAACCGACTTTTGAAAATTTTTTATAAAAATATTTAAAGGAATATAAAGTTAGCTAATTGTTCTCTACGTTGTAATTTTTAAATTAGTAAATTACTGATAAATTAGTAGAAATTACTCTTAATTGTAAAATTTACTACTTATTTCAGAAGCAAAAAGTCCGTCACTTATTCAAATTATTAATCATTTAAAAATATTAATTCAAATTTAGAAAGTGTGTTTTATTTTTAGAAACATAAAAAAAGGAATAATTTTTATTTATCTATGTTTATGTTTTATTCTTCAATGTTCAGTATTTATTATTTTTATTTATTTATTTTATTTTATTATTTATTATATTATTGTTTTATTTTTCGAAACATAAAAAAGGAATAATTATTATTTATGTATGTTTATGTCTTATTCTTCAATGTTCAGTATTTATTATTTTTATTTATTTATTTTATTATAAATTAAAATAAAAAACAGATAGAATAACAATTATTTACTATTATTTTATTTATTATTATTTTTATTTACTATTATTTATTGCTTAATATTCTTTTGCAATTTTTATTATATCTATTTACTTCATTATTAAGTAAAATCAAATACAGAAACAATAAAAGAATTGCTTGTGTGTATGTGTGTATAATGTGAAAAAAAAATTGTTTCAGCATTGACGATAAAGTTGATCAACTTTTATGATCAGCTATGTCATAAAGGCAATCAAGTCCATGGTGAATGAAAAATTACAAAATTTCGCTTATGGCTTATGAGCGTGTTGATACTATAAAGATAGAAATCATAAAATATTGGGAAACAATTTATTTTCGTCTGACAATTTTATTTTCTTCTCTCTCTCTTTTTTTCATTTAACACTAATAAAAAAATCAAATGTCGAGATAAAAAATAGTGGAATAATAAAGTCAAATTTTATATATAGTAGAAGAGTATTTTTTAAATATTTAAATACGTGTAATTTGTATATATAGTAGCTATAGTGTTTAAAAATAAAAAATTTAAATTAAACTTCCGGTTTATGTGCTTAGAACAAGATCAAAGGCAGCATCATTTTATATAGTCATGAATATTGGACAGGCTCTATTATGTGGTTCCCCCTCAGGAGTGCATTACCTGTAAATGGTTGCAATAGAGGGATATATCCCCTATGCCATTTAATATATTTTGGCTCATTTTGGAATCTATGGGTGACGCAAGAAAATCGATCTGTGTGTGTGTTTATTCCCCTTTACACGGTTATATTGTCTAATTAATACGGAAGGGTGTCATATTTGAGGACAATAAAGTACCATATAGAAAATAGATGGGATAAAAATCACTTGACATAAAGTGCACTTGGTTTGAAAGGCACTTGACGTAAAAATTATTTGACATATGTCTCAATGGATATACAAAATTTATTGATGATACATTTTCTATTTGATATAAAAAGCACTTGACGAAATTAGAAATTTTTTGCATGAATCTCCGTTGATATGAAAGTTGCGTAACGTGAAACTCACTTGATATAAAAGTCACTTGGTATAAAACTGACTTGATATAAAACTCATTTGATACAAAACCCACTTGACATAATTTCTATTTTTAATAAACATTATTTAACATAGGTATAAATTGCCAAAATAATTATTTAGCACAAATCGTATTTGACATAAAAATCACTTGACATAATTATCACTTTATTAAACCGTATTTGAACAAAGAAAAAGATTTTTTAAAAAGTTATTTAAACTATTAATTTGTTACTAATGAAATGCATAAATATCACTTGACAGTAGATTTAATTACGATTTGGCATAAATTGTCATCTGATATTTTTTTATAACTCAATTGGTATGAAATTCATTGAAAATAAAATCTTGACATCAGTCTTACTTGATTAAAAAATACAAAAAAATGTTCTTTTTCGAAAAACATTATTTGGCAAACAAATCTCTTGACATAAAAAACACTTGACATAAATTTTATTTAAAATAAAAATTGTTATTGAACATAAGTTTTAATCTTAAGAATTTTAAGAAGAAAATAAAAATAAATAATAATAAAATAATTATTCAGCACACATCGTATTTGAAATAAAAATCACTTGACATAATTATCACTTTATTAAACCGTATTTGAACTAAGGAAAAGATTTTTTAAAACGTTATTTAATCTATTAAATTTAACAGTTTTTTTAAAGAACTATTATTTATTATTATTTTTTTCTTAAAATTCTTAAAATTAAAACTTATGTTCAATAACAATGTTTATTTTAAATAAAATTTCTGTCAAGTGATTTTGTATATCAAGTGTTTTTTATGTCAAGAGATTTGTTTGGAAAATAATGTTTTTCCAAAAAAAAAATTTTTCTGTGATTTTCAAATTATTTTTTAATCAAGTAAGACTGTTTAATTTAAGAAAATGTTTTTTAACTGTTTTTTTAAAGAATTTCTTAGCATAAATCTTATCTGACATAAAAGTCACTTGACATAATTATCACTTTATTAAAACTTTCTTGAACCAATAAATGTTTGTCTAAAAAAGATATTTAATTTGTTACAATTTTCATGATTAGGTAACAATTGGCAGAATATTTATTCGACAGAAATTTAATTTAAGATTAATAGCACATGATTAATTTGCCTAAATTGTTACTAATTTTCATTTGATGCCAAAATATGTAATACTTGACATAAAGTTCATCGAGGAAAGATTTTATGTGGTATAAACATCACTTGACTTAACTATCAATTGCCTTAAATAGCACTTGATACAAAATACACTTTACATAAAAATCACTAGACAAATTATTGCACAAAACTCACTTGACGAAAGACACTTTTGGTAAAAAATTTTACTTCTATAAGTTATTGTATTAAAACGCTAAAAGTGTCAAGTGAGTTTAATATAACATAAAATGTATCAAGTGACATTTCTATTAAATAGGATTTCTGTCATGTGGGTCTCGTTATGTGTGAGTTTTTAATCATTTGATTTAAAGTGATTTAAAGTAATTTAAAGTAATTACAGTAAGTTAAAGTAATAAAAGTAAGTAATGGCATAAATCGAAAAATATAAACTATCAAGTGACATTGAGCTTTATTTATCTGTCAAGTGAGTTTTGCGTCAAATTAAATTTGTCAAGTAATGACAAGTGATATCAAGTAATAAAGAGTGATATTATGTAATATCAAGTGACACTAAGTGAGTTTAAGTGGTATAAATTTTTTATAAGTGATTCTAAGTGATATCAAGTCATACAAAGTGTTGTTAAGTAATAAATAAGTGAGATTAAGTGACATCAAGTGATTCTAAGTGTTTTTAAATGAAACCAAGCAACATAAAGTGATATTAAGTTGTAAAAAGTGATTACATCTATTATAAATTATAAACTACCAATACTAGTAAAATTGCGGTATTTACAAGTGATAACAAGTGATGTCAAGTGTGACTCTACCTCAATGAGAGTTTTCACCTAAATAAAGAAATTATCCACGAGCTAAATTCCACCTCATCTGAAATTTATACGACGACACATCAATTTTCTCCCCAATAATTTTTCTCCCCTTTTCAATTTTATGTCAAGTGCCCTTTGCGAACCACTCGCATGTGTCTCATGTTCAGTACTAAATTTGCCAGGAACTGAAAAATAAGAGCCAATACACACCAAGATTGATGCTTTCTCAGCTTTAGAAGAAAAAAAAATAATTTTTTTTCCCCTATTAAAATGTCTATTTAAAGAATCACTTTTTTCGGGTGTCATTAATTTATCTTGATTAAGTGTTCATTAGAGTTTTTACTTAAGAGACATGTGTGAAAAATCTCCCTCTCCTTCACTCTGGTAGTCTATTTTTAAAACCATAAATGAGAGATTATTGGTGCTCCATATATTAGTTTATAAAAGAAAAATCTCGAGTGTAAAAAAAGGGCCCTTCTCTTCCGGTTATTTTAGGACGCGAGACTAATTCAACGCGGGGTTAAATTGTGTATTGAAGGGTTAGAAAAAGGTCTGAGAACCCCTGCGATGAACCGATATTTGAAGAGGAGTGGGTGGTCAAGTAGGCGAATGAGATGTGAGATTGCGCACTGTTGATGCGCGTGGATCGCACCACTCCAGACTTGTTTCGCAGAGCGAGCGTGGTTGCCTAACGAGGCGCATCTCTTTCCTTAAAATTCCGCTCGGCCACTATATATATAAACAAAATTCCCGCCGTCCTTCAAAAGCACCAAAAAAGGAAACAAACAAAAAAATCATACCAAAAAAAAAGGAATTACAAAATTTTCCCCCCTTCTCTCTCACTCTCTCTCTATTTCTTTTAATTAAAAAAAAAATTATTCTCATCATATTCCCTTTTAGTAAAAAATTATTTCTTCCAAAAAAAATTTTCATCCCCCTTTTCTCTTTTCTCCAAATTTTTACTATATTTGTGATTAAGTGACAAGTTTTTGGGACTGTGAGAAACGTTAAATTGTAAAAAAAATAAAATAATTATTGTGAATTTAATAAAATTTTTGATCGAAGAGAAATATATTGACATTGCCAGTGACCTTGTAGTTAAAATTGAGTTTAGGAAAGAAGAAGAGAAAATAAAAAAAAAAAAGGTTGTGACCGCAAACCAGGTGTAGATCCAATTACTTTGTAGACCTCGAGGAACCTTGGTCGTTTGTTAAGTCTATTGTTGACATTGTTCCAAAAAGGGGCACGTGAATTTCAAACTTGGTGTGCGATAGGTGTTTTCATTATAAGGGTGAGAGAATGTTGAAGATATAACATTTAGTTTTTTTTTTGAAGAAGTACAAAGTTTTGTGGCTAAATTTCGCGAGTGTCGTGAATTTTTATTTGTTTTCCTTTTTTTTTATATTTGGTGAAATTCGTGAATTATTGTGTCGTGAATTTTTCTTTTGATAAAAAATTTGAGGACAATAATTTTTTCAGTGATTAAAGTTTTTATTTTGTGCTATTGAATTTATAATACAGTGACATTGGATTTTGAGGTTTGAAACTACCGTCAAAACAAGAGAGCATTGTCAACTGTTTTGAAGAATTATCGGTGAGTTTTGTTCGATTGTTTTGGTTGTTTTACTGTTTCTTATAGTTTCTGTTTATTATTTTTTTACTCATTATTATTTTTATTATTATTTTTAATTCATTTTTATTACTTTTTATTCATTTTTAATTTTTATTAATTTTTATTCATATTTTATTCATTATTATTTTTATAACTATTTATAATTCGCCTTCTGCTCGTATTTCTCGGATTTAAAATTTTATGGTTTTAAAATACACACTTTTTAATGATAATTATTTATTCAATACTATTTTCGATACTGAATATTATTTTTATCATTCAATTATGTTATAATTATTTAAAAATTATTTTAATTATTCAATATTATTTCAATTATTCAAGATTGCTTTTATTACTCAATATCATTTTTACCATTTAATATTAATATTTATAATTCAATATTATTTTTGATGTCCTCAAAGTTCCGAACGTTCAAATAAACGGAATTTATTTATTTCTTTTTCAAATTCAACATTTTAATTGTCGTATAATTTTTGGTTCATAAAAAAATTATCAAAAACATGAGTTATAAACTTTTATGCTATTTCATTTACGTTTTGAATTTTTAATACCCACTTAGAGCGGTTTTGAAAATATATTTAAAAAATATTTGATTTATTTGAATGGTTTTAATTTTATTAAATATTATTTTTAATTTATAAACATTGAAATTAATTAACTTCTTGCTACTTTCGAAGTACATTTTTGTGATAAATTAGTATTTACTTTTAGTTTAGTAAACTTTACTCCGAAAATAGTAAATGTTGCTAAAAAATGGTTAGAAGTTACAGAAAGTTTTAGTTTTACTTTCTAAACATTGGTAAATGTTTACTCTACGTTTTTCTTTAGCTATTAAAATTTGTTACAAAAAAACTTGCTGCAATAAATTTTTGAATATTGAAAATTATTATTCCAATTCTAATTTTTTCATTCAGTTTTTTTTTTAAAGTATCAATTTGATACAGAAGTGAATTAGAATGATGCTGAAAATTTGGATCAATTTTTGATTTGATTCACATTTTCTGTTGCAATTTGATACTATTATGTTAAAAGTGAATTATTAATTATTAACTAATTATTAAAATTGCTTTTTTAAATAACTTAATTTTTCTCTAAGAATCATACAATTAATTTGCTTTCCTCAGAAAAATTAACTAAAAATACGAAACATTTTCTCTAAAATGTAAAATAAGATAAGAGACTTTTGCACTGTGAGATGCAAATTTATCGATTGCAATTGCAATTTACTGACTATTCCATTGTTCTGCATAACACAATTACCATATAAGCGGGCAATTCAAGTTCTAACACTGACTTTCCTGTTGTGAGGATATACGATCTTGATAAGTGCGAATGCGGACGAGATAAAATGTCTGCATATATACACGATTAAAGAATTATTAGATTTCGAACATTATTGTTATATATACACATATGTGTAGCACAAAGTGTGCATTATGTATATCACGTCTTCTTATTTTATTCTCTAATGCATTTTATCATATAGATAAATTAAATCTTTCACATTATTACTTCTAACGGTATAAATATTTACACCTCCTGTCAGAAATCTATTTATATTTTTCTTTTTTGAAAAAAAAAACATTTTTGTCTTTGAAAATAGTCTGAAAATTCTGTTTTCTTGATCAAATTACACGGGAACTTGATGTTTTTTCTCTACTCACTCTTATAGAGGTGTCAAGATCTTATTTTCGTTATATACTTCAGGATACATTGTTTTCAGAAGGTTTATATAGATTTTTTTCCCCGTGGATATTATTTTCTATCGCTTCATGATGAGCTTTTCTCGAAACACAATTTTCTGTGCATAAATTTCCCACGTTGATAATAATTTTCCCTTGGGTATTTCTGATTTTGTTTTGTCAGTTTTTAGATTTTTGATTCTTTCAGATATCAAAAGGATGTTATCACCTTTACTTTAAAGTATTTAAAAGGAACCTTTAAATACATTTTCTTTTCTTTTTTGTTCTCTTTCGAACTGCTTTAAATTAGTACCAGCATTATTTTTTACTTTTAATTACTGCTTTTTGTCGAAAATTGCTATAATGAGCAAAATAATTATAAACAAAAGCAAGAAATTTTATTTGCATTATTTCTTTCTGTGGGCGACTAGGGAAAACTAAACTGGAGGGAAGGGAATTTTCCTCCTAAGCTCTTATTGTTTTACCGCTTTCAAAATATTTACACAATCCTGATGTAGCAGACGCACACGAGTTTCCATCAGGCTTCGGATAAAGGGGATTTTGAAAAATATAAAAAAAAATGTTAAAATAAAAAGAACAATATGTTAAGCTTCAAGTCAAGTGCAGTGAGTGCACTAGTCTGAAGTGAAAAAGAAAAGTGGGAGAGCCCTTCTTTTCTTCGATAAATACAAAGAAAAAACTTACATATATACCACCAACTCAATTTCAGATATTTATCACTCAGACTTTTTCTGACACTTGTGCTTCCTTTCGATGAGAGATACCTCTTTCAATATACTCTGCACTAAACACATAAAGAGTCTGTAACACAATGTACGTTTTATCGATAAACACAATTTTTTATAAATAGAATTTTTTACATCGTTCACATATATACATTTACTCTTAAAATCTGAATCTTAAAATTTTAACGTATACTTAATTCAGTGCCAGACTTTTCACTTTTGCATCTGTTATAAATGATAATTTATCAGCTAAACAATGAGTACAAAAATATACCCATTAATAAGTAAATTTTTACTTATTCAGAAAGCAAAAAGTCTGCTAAAATTTGCTATTTTGCATATTGCATTTATCTGCTAAACAATGAGTACAAAAATATACCCATTAATAAGTAAATTTTTACTTATTCAAGAAGCAAAATGTCTGCTAAAATTTTAACAGATTGATAAACAAAAAGTCTGCTAAAATTTTAACAGATTGATAAACAAAAAGTCTGCTAAAATTTTAATAGATTGATAAACAAAAAGCTGTTACAATTTTAACAGATTGAAAAGCAAAAAGAATTTACAATTTTAATAGATATAAAATTAAAAAATGTGTTAAAATTTACATTTGCAGAGGAAATAAGTAATAAAGAATCATAAAATAATTTATTTTCGCGACAAGAAAAAAAAATGTGACTGTATAAGAAAAAAAGAATAAAGAGTGTATTTCAATTTTGCAATTTATTCTTTATAGCGGAGAAGTTTTATCGAATTTGATAAGAGAACAAGGAAATGATTGTGCAGAATATTTGTAACAGAAAAAAAGTCACACTGGGGTCCCTAAAACCTCTATCTCTCTCTCTTTTTTTTTTACTCGGTGGAATATAATAAGTCTCTTGTATGTATCGTCACTATAATCAATATATACAAGCATTATATCTCCCCCCTTTTTGTGCATATAATAAGTTTAACGTTAATTTACATTATTGTTAAGCGAATTCCCTTTGCACTCTATAGCACACGCCGATCGCTCTTAATTATTAACCGCGTGTGTCAAAAGCCTAATGTGGAAATTATTAACAGTGTTCTCGATTTTCATCATTAATTATTATACGATCTATATAATTTTTATTTCAAGTTTTGACATTCATTTCCTATAATTTTATATGTGTGTGACTTTAAAAAATTGCTGATATGCAAATTTTTCACTGCGGTCACTTAGAGAGATTCTTTTTATTCTCACAAATCAAGTTTTGCTGTTATTAATTATTATTAGGTGTGCTTGACAGTCTCACTTCATTAAATAGGAAAATTTTTTCTTCTATTTTTTATAATGATGGTATAAAAAATGTCTCTTCATATTCTTTAACATTTAAACTATTTTCGATTTATTATTAGGTATTTAATTTTAATAAAACGAGAAAAAATTTTAATGAAAGATAGCTAATTAATATTTTTAAGTAATTCATGTAAAATTTCATTGATTTTTAATAAAAACGTCTAATAAGAATAAAATACAGGCTTTGCTTGCACCTTGAACTATTTTCTTTTTTCGTAACGATTTGATACTATTTGAATACTTTTTTTATTACTCGAATTTCCACTAATTTAAATCCGCTAAAAGTGAAAATGAAAAAATTATTCTAAAGAAATGTTAATAAAATATGCTTTTAAAAAATTCAATTACTTTCAAACATAAATAAAATTTAAAATTAAAATAAATAATACTTTGCAAATTAATTCAATAATGTAAGAAGAAAATCTTAATAACATTTATTTTTTCATCAATTTTGAAAATACAATGAAGAATAATATTAAATTCCTGGAAATAATTAAATTATTTTAATGAAAAATTCTCCAACAGAAATGATTTTTAATAAGTTTGATAAAATTTATTTATAAGAATTTATGTTTTCAAAATGTAATTACAATTTTAATTCCTGGAAATAAATTATATTATTTTTAAAATTTTTAATACAAAAATTGTCAAAAAAAAGTTAATTGTTCGAAGCACTTTTAGTAAAAATTTTTGCAAGAATTACATTATTGTCATAAACGATAAAATTTTTTGCAGAATTTCAATTCTTTTAAATACTATTTTAAATAAATTTTTCAGAAAATACAATTTTTCAAAATTTTAATAAAATTCATTACAATTCAATTATTGTCATAAATAATAAAATTCCTTGCAGAATTTCTGTTATTTTTAATATAATTTTAAATAAATGCTTAAAAAAATTCTATTCTTGAATTGATTTAAATTTTTTTTAAATTCTTTGCGAACATTAAATTATTTTAATAAACAATAAAATGTTTCTTAAATTTCTTGCTTTAATTCAATTATTTGAATAAACAATAAAAAGTTTTACGAAATCTTTGTAAGAATTTAATTTTTATTTTATAAATTAGAAAATTCTTCCGAGGATTTCTATTATTTTTAATATAAATTTCAATAAATGTGTCAAAAAAAAAATTAAATTCTTAAAATTTCTTTTTAAATTCTTTGCAAGAATTTAATTGTTTTCATAAATAATAAAATTCATTGCAGGATTTCAATTCTTTTTGAGAAAAATTTTATTGGCTTTATTTAAACTCTGAAATAATTGAATTATTGATAAAATTCTTGATAACATTTTTGATAAAATTTGTTATAAAAATTAAATTTTAAGAGATAATAAATTATTCTTAAAATTATTTATTTTTTACTTAAATTATTAAATTTTCTAAGAACTTTGTAAGAAGAATTAATTTCAAAATGAATTTTTTATTAAATTTGTTAATAATTTTATTTATAAAAATAAAAAAAATGTTTGAATTTAAAAAAAAGCATAGTTTTGTAATTGTTAATAATATGAATAATTTAATTCAGAGAATTTTTTAATAATTAGTCTTTTTTTTAAATTAGTCTTAAAATAATTCTGATAAATTGAATTTTTTTTAAATCGGTAATTAAATACACATAAATAGTTAAAAAAATTACAATTAAATTTTAAGTTAATTAGAAATTTCGTCGAATTTAATTAAAATAAATTTTAATTTTTATATATTTGAAATAATTGTATTTTATTATTGTCAAAATTTTTTCTAATCGTATTTTTGAAGGAATTTTGTTAAAAAGTTGCGGATCGAATTTTAGAAAAACAGAATTGAAGTTATTAAGAGAATGAAATAAGTGAATATTTTTGATTGAAATCAGGAATATTATATATTAAATAAAATAGAGAAATAAACTAAAAATAAAAAAGTAAATATTAAATTAAATTTTTGTCAATTGTCTAAAAGGAGTTTTTTTAGTCGACAAATTTAATTTTTCAAAGGCTACATTCGACTCGTTTTTTCAGTCTTAAAGCTATTTTAAAAAAATTAATAAATCATTTTTTGATATTAAAAAAAGTCTAAAAATATTGACTATAACAAAGTTTAGACAATGAATTGAAGATTTTTGAAAATTAATTACTAATAATTAAGAAAACATAGGAAGACTTGGACCCCTGCAATTAAATGATTAATTAAATGAATAATCAGATAACTTACATTTTTTCATTAGAATTAATTTATTTATTAATTAAAATTTAAATTTATCAATTAATTTATTTTATTAAATCTCAATTTACCAATTAATTTTTTTATATAAATCTTAATTTACCAATTAATTTATATAATTAAATTTTTATTTACCATTTAATTTATTTAATTAAATTTTAATTTACCGCAATTAATTTATTTTTCACATCGCTTGGAATGAAAAAAAAAGAATATTGAAACAGATTTGTTTATGTGCGCGCTCACAGTGAAGGAAAAAAACTTGTTGGAACAATTGGCGAACAATTCGTATGGCGAATTTTCTTTTTACGAGACTGAGGTCTGTTTCCCATAAATTTAGCGAGACACGATGGAAAGGGTCGACGTTATATTTCCCTCACAATTCTATATAGCAAAACCCCTCGATTCTTCGTATATATAACAGAGTATATACATGTATATATGTATGAGATATATACAACCGCATAGTCTCTACTCTCGCAATCGTTTTAGACTCCATACAGGAGAACCCTTAACTTCGTCAAGTGGCAGCTCTCCTTTTTTTTGCAGATTCGTTTCAAAAGCCCCTCTCCCCTCCTCTCAACGTTTTCATGCACTTTTGGTTTTTGCACGAAAAAAAAAATTCCAACGTCCATTTCACATTTTTTCCAAAAGTTAAACAAATTTTTTTTTATGGTCCCTTCAAGTTTCTACTTTGAATAGCAATTCTTTGTGAACATTTTTTTTTCTGTAAACAAAAGTGGCAATTTGCTATAATAATGTTGAATTTGATATAATTGGACAAAATTGGCAAAATATTGCTTTGGTTTTTTTTTACTTTTTGTTCATATTTTCCATTTTAGGAAAAAAATATAAAAAAAAGTTAGTTTCTTGCTTTGGGTAAAATTAAGAAAATGTTAATTAATTATTTAATAAATTTTGATTGCGTTAAGTATGAAAAGGTCAATTTTCGGGTTGTACTGTCTAGAGTTATTATTATTATTATTCTATTTTATATTTTATATTTTTTTATTTGTTTTATTTTTAATTTTTATTATTTATTTATTATTATTATTTTTATTATTTTAATATTATATTATTACAATTTTCATTATAATGATTATGGTTCAAGGAAAAATTTGAACTATAGAGTTTCAAAAAAAGATGAATTTTAAACTTGAGAAGGAATGAAATACTTTTTGGGTTTTCAGGGAGAATTTTCACGGTGCCTTTTGAAGTCAGTTCACGCGAAATTATTCATACGTGTATGTGTGTGTGCATGTGGCAGGGAAAAGCCGAATAAGAAAAAGTGATACGAATTGGAAAAAAAATGCTCGAAGGCAAAAATCCGCACGAGACGAAATTCGATTCGAACGAGAAAATACGCGGCGTATATATATATATAGACATATATATTTCAGTCGCGATTTTACGTCACGAATAAAACACGAGTGGACGGAAGAATTAAAATTATTTCACCACGCACGTGCACAATATTATTTCGACAGGTATATTTTTGAATTTAATGATTTCGTTCGCAAATGACTGTTTGGCTTTTGAACTTAAAACTTTAATCACAGCCCGTAACCAGTCAATTCGTATCAAAGGAAAACATTTGTATATCGCTCACATATATCATAAAATAACTCTTTATTTTATGAATCTCGTTGATATTCTCACAATGCAGATGGATTTTTGGCGATTTTTGACAAAACTTGTAATTAAATTTGGATTTTGGGTTTTTTGGCAAATTAAGAGTTTTATTCGGTTTTTTTTGTTAAAATAGGATTCTAATAGGGAGACTTTGTAAAATTTAAATAATCGAGTTTTTTCGTCTCAATTATAATTTTAAAAAAAGTGTCAATAGTTATAATAATTTAATAATGGTAAAATAATTTTTCTAATTTAATAATAGTAATTTCCCTTTGCTTTTTTATTTTTTTTTATTTTTTAAAATAATAAAAGTTGAGTTACTTTGATTTAAACGTAAAAGAATATTTCTTTTCGAAGTAGAAAAAAAAAATGGCACGTCAATTAAATTACCAAATTTCTATCGTTCTTAAACTTTGCAAATATTTATGCCTCGGGAATGAATATTCGAGATTTAAAAAGTCCAAGTTTTTAAAAAGTACCCTCAACTTTAAGATCAAAAGGAAGTGTATTGTGCTGAGAATGGAAAAGCTTGTGGAAAGGCGATAGTCTCGTGTTTTATTCAGAGTCTCTTGCGCGTCCTTTGTTTTTCAAAGAAGAAGAATAAGAAGAAAGTAGTTTCCGAGTATAAAGACAAAAAAAAAGAAAAAAAGAAAAGTAGTTCTTCACTATTTAAAACGGGCATTAAACTTTTGTGCGCCAATGAGGAAGATTTCACGCATTTTTGACGAAGCTAAGGTGTGAAAAAATTTTTTTAGCTCCTTCCTCTTTTTTTTCTCCTTTTGCTTTTTTCCTTCTTTTTCCTTTTTTACATCCTTTTCTTTTTTCCTTCTTTTTCTTTTTTTTTCTTCTTCTTTTTTCCTTTTTTTCCCTTCTTGTTCTTTTCCCGTTTCTCGATCATTTTTTTCGTCTCCCGATCATTTTTTTCTTCGTACCTTTTTTCATTTTTCTTCTCTCGATCATGGTTATGCTGTGGAGCATAAGTCATAGACTTGTTCATGAATAGAAATAGCTGTGTCACCCGTAGGAGTCATATTTCTTCAGCTACACCTTCGTTCTCTTCATTTTTGCCCCTCCCCCCCTCTCTCTCTCTCACTCTTTCAGAAGTGATCTAGTAACTGACAAACTACATGAGCTTCAAGCTGTGTTCTAAGCGAACATTTTACACTTGAAATTAGATTGCAAATTATTTTTCATTCTCGTTTCGTATATATGCGTTTGCACTATAAATTTTATCGTAATCCAAATCGGAAATTCAAAAAAAGAATTTTCTTTCCCAAAAGCATTTTTTTCCTTTTATTTTTTATTCTTTCTTGTATTTACTCGGTGGTAAATAATTTTGTTCGTTTATTATTATTTAAATCGTTTTTGTAATTAATTAGTCTTTGTACTTATTTAATTACACTAATTTAGTGATTTGTACTGAATTTTCAGTTTTTGTATTTAATTTCGTTATTTTGATTAAAAAATATGTTTTTTACTTCGTAGACAATAATTTCTTTCGTACGAATTTTTGTTAATTAAATTCTTTTTGTTAATTTATTTTTCTAACAATGGTTGTGATTATTCTCACAATAAGATTTTTGGAATTTTCGTAATTAGGAACAAGTATTTTAGGGATAAAAACGTGGTTGAATTTCTCCACCTGAGAACGCCAAGGTCGCCACTAGATGGCGGGGAAAATTCCAAGAAGCAACTAAACTGCCATCTAGCGGTGACCTTGGCGTTCGCAGGTGGAGAGTAGCGTTCCCATTTTGATTCTCAAAATATTCGTCAATATATTCGTAATTCTTTATTTATTTATACTCAAATTTAAACAGTTTGACAATTAATAGAAACGGATTTTCCTTTTTAATTTACTTTCTTTCTTGATATTATTATCTTCTTTAATTTTTTCATTTTTTTCAGAGAATTTGGTTGTTTCAGTAAACAAAATTGATATTTAAAAACTTTCGTGTTTTCTAAATCGAACATTTTTGAATAAACATTTGTAAATAAGAATTTGTAAATAATTGAAAAATGTTTAATGAAAAACGCTTATTTTAAACTAAACATTTTTAAGTAAACATTTTTTAGTAAACATTTCTCAATTACTTATCTATTTATATATACACCGAAGATTATTTTTCAACAGAAACCATTATTTTAAGCTTATAAGTATTCTCAACTGGAGATCTTGTATAAGTGGATAATGTTTGTGAATTGCTTTATATTTACCATTATGGCGCTTGGAAGCTGCAGATTCTATTTTCTACTAAAGGGTTCGTTCGTCCGGTTGAAAATTGATGATTTCTCGCACGCGTGGTTACTGCCGTTATCCGTAAACCCCATTCGTCTATATACATGTATATGCGGAGAGAGTGAGAGAGAGAGAGAGAAACGATTCGTATAGTTGCATAAAGGCAAAGCCCCCAGGGGTTTTGCCCTCTGGGATCAAAGGTCTAGGGAAAAGAGAGTTGAAAAAAATGGGTAATTTTTAGCATCTTTCTTCAAAATCGCTGGAGGTCACACATCATAAATATATGTCTGCATATGTATATAGGTGTCGCGGTCATTGATACCGAGTGACTTGCTCTCATATTTATGCGGTCGACTTCAATATTTTCCGTTCCGGTAGTCAGGAAATGGGAAAATATCATTTACACACTGTGATTTCGAAAAAAAGAAGAGAAAAAGGGGGGGGGGGGGGGAATGAAGAAGAAAGGAAAATAGCTAACCGCGTTCATTTTTTATTACTTATCTATTCACATTTCTTTCCGTATTTTTTTGAAGAAGAAAAATGATACCACATAGGAGTGTAATTGAACACAGCGTGAGTAGATAGCAAAAACGTTTTTTAAATTTTATTTTCACCTTAAATTTACAACTTTTCTATTGTCCTTTAAATTGTCCTTTGTTTCTAACAGAGAAAATAATTTATCAAAAAGGTAACTAAAATTTTTTTTACTTTTTTTCGTTTGATTTAGTGGGGGAAAAAAAGTTTCGCAAACTTAAAGTGAAATACGACTCTAAAAATAGAACTTTCAGAATAAAAATAAATATTATTAATTTTCAAATAATTTTCTTTTTTGAATTTCGCGCCAATATGTAGTTCTTTAAATTGCCGCCTAGTCATGAAAATTCTCTCACAAACGAGAAAAAAATCAAATAGCCTTTATTTTTGTTCCCCATTTACTCCAGTTGATAGCAAGTAAAACTTTTTCTCAGAAGTTAATAAGTAACATTTTTTTTTAACTTAATCGTTTAAAACTAAACGACTTTATAAATAAATTATATATCCTTCCGGAAAAAATGTGAAAACTTCTTGTTTTACAAATGTAAACCAGAAGGAATTTTTTTTAAATTTAAAGAAATTTCGTTTATCGTGTCAAGTTTCTGTTCGGAAAAAAAATTGGCTAAAAAAAAGATAGGGAAAAAAACTTAGAAAATGTGGTGGATTCTGTAAGTGTTCGCAGTCATTATATATTGCGATCTCTCTCCTACTCTCACAAAGCCAGTAATTCCGTCAACGCCTTTTGGTTCAGAGTCTCTAAATTACAGGAATCACTTCCACGAATTTAATAGCACTCAGAGTTTTGAATCGTTCAAGGACTCTCGATACCGTGATTGTTAAAAATCTGCCAAGGTTTCATATTTCTTTTTCGGAACAAAAAAAAAAAAAAAGAAATTCTAATAATCCACTTAAAGATTTTTATCCTTTTTTCCGTTCATTTAAAATTTCTTCTTTAAGGAGAAGAATTATGAGATTTTTTTTATAATTTATTTTTCTCTCTTGTTTCGCTTATATACCATAATGAAGTAAATAAATTATTATACAAGTGAGGGAAATAAAAATTAACAGAAAAATTGTTAATTGCAAATAAATGAATATTAATTGATAATTAATTGTTTATTACGAAATGGAAAACAACATTAATTGAGAAAAATGACAATTTAGTTCATTTTAATTATTCAGTTTCCAATTGTATTTTCCTAAAAAAAAATAATTTTAGTTAGTCTTAGCTCATTTTAGTTTTGCTTTTCCATGGAGGAAGTATTTTAATCTCTTCAATTATTTGGTAGTTAGTAATTTCATTATTTTCTTGTTTACTTGTTTATTAATTTACTTTATTATAAATATAAATTTTTCTAAAGTTAAAAATTTGATTAATAATTAAAAATTAAGGGGATGATACGGTTGAATTGGCAAAATTTGATATTAATCCTCGCAATATTAATATATTTGGGAGGGCTCATTTTATCGAATCGAGGTCCGAGTATATCGCTTATTAAAGACGCATCTCTCCACTAAATAATGAGATTAATTAGTCAACGAGACGTTTCCTTCGACTTAAAAGCCATTAGGTATTTTAATCCAATTTCTAATCCTCGACTTTATATCGGATTACACTTTGTCAATCCCTTTTTGGGTGAGAATTTTCTAATTTGCAATTAAATTCTCCCCCAACATTCCAGATATTCATTGTTCAAATAAATAAGAATTTTTCTTTATTTTATCGTTAATATACATTTAGTTGCATTTATTTTACTTTTTTTATTACACTCTATTTTTATTTACACTATTTATCATTTTTCAGTATTTGTTCGTTCCACCGTTTTTTTACATTTAGATGAATAAATATTTACACATTTATTTATTTTTTTATTTAATTATTATTTTATTCATTTATTTATTTAATTGTTATTTTATTTATTTATTATTACATAATTGGCCCTCTTTTAAAAAAGATGTTGCAAATATTATTTTTGTGTTTAAATTTTAATCTTTTAAAACTGTTATCGAGTAGCAACATTTTTTTTTGGGTCACGTTTTTAAATTTGTCAAGTCATTTCGTATCAATTTTAAATAATTCGAGACAATAATGAGATTTATTCAATTGTGTTTCGGATTAGTCATATATACATTTAAGATCTTTAACGTGCCGCGAAATATTGTTGACCTCAATATTATAAATTGAAATTTCTTTGCCTCATCATGAAGATTATAATAAATTGCCTCCTCATGTATAACCAATTAATTAGCAACAATTACTTTTATTAACAGGTACAACTATTAAACGGATTTTCTTATTTACTCATTTAAATGTTTCTTTATTTTTCTTTATAATTATTTTGTGAAATGTTTACATTATTTATTACCATAATTTTTTATTACTTATATTTTTATTATTATTATTATTTTCGAGGTATTTTTATTTTTATTATTATTACTACTATGGTTCTATTACTATGTTTATTATTTTCACTATTTTTAATATTAATTTGATTACTATTTCTACGATTGCCACTAATTTTGCTATTGTTTGACTATTGGTTTTGACTACTTTTTCAATGATTACTATTTTTAATTTTATTATGGTTACTATTTTTATTATTTACTATTGGTTCGACTATTTTTACAATCATTAATATTTTTAATATCAATATGGTTACTATTTTTATTATTGCCACTAATTTTGACCACCGTTCGTACTTTTACTGTTTTAACTATCTTTACAATTATTGTGATAATAATTAATATGACCAATAATTTTACTATTTTATGTACTTTAGTTACTATTTTTAGCACCGTCACTATTTTTACTATATTTACTATTTTTACAGACACGATTGTTAATAATTAGACTATTGTTGCTATTTTCATAACCATTATTATCACTATTATAATTATTATGAAAAAATAAGGAATACATTAAAATTACTCCGAAAAAATCGAATCTACCGGGACTCGAACGCAAGCCCCGTACCATTAGCGCTACAACGCCCAAAACCACCGAGCCACCGATCCATTGAGTAAATAATCAAATTTCTCGCGTTTGAATGAGAATAAAAAAAAAGTATTTGCACAGAAAAAAAAAACTGAGCAGCTTCTTGATTTGAGTGAATCGTGTTTGGAATATAAAAAAGTGTTATATGCAAAAGAGTCAAAGTAAAATTAAAAAAAAAAGAAAAACAGGATAAAATATTTTCTTTCACATTGTAAATAAAAACACTTTTTTCTCGAGTTGCATACTAGTCAGATGGCATATATATCTAAATTGTATATCTATATATCCGTCGTTCCACATAAATATCTTAAATCATTTCTGGGGGTGCGGTTTACCTAACGTCAAATGAAAAATTCAAGAAGCATGCAAGGCTTTCAGCGCTTCTTTATGAATTCCACTTTTCCTCGTCTCCCTTCTCTCGCGCGAGTATCTGTCTTTATTTCTTGCTGCAGCTACTACACGTAGACTTTTATATACGTTAAGATCGACCAATCTCATTAGACGTAAAAAAGGAGTGATGCGAGAATAAAAAAAAAAGAAAATGAAAAAAAGTGAAGCACGCAGGAAGACACGTCTGGCTTAAGCCACAATCTCTCTCACTCTCTTTCTCTCTGTGTATTAAATAAAGAACACCCGGAAGGGACATGGACTGTCAGATCCTTGCCCTTGAATAGTGGCTCGAAAAAAATTAACCAAACCTCGACCTTTGACCCTTGTGCCTTTACAAATCAATATTAGAACCCTCTTGTCGTTCTTTTTTTTAAGGAAATTAAGGGGTCTTTTTTCACCGCAAGCTATTTTCATTTTAAATTAATCTCTTTTGTTTGATTTCACTGATTAGAAGTTTCTTTCGTTTTTTACGTTTCTTTTAATTCTGGATAAATTTTTCGATAAGAATTTTTCTAATTTTAAATTTGTAGTCCTCTTAGATTCAAGGTCCACTAAAACAATTTAAATTCAACTTTTTTGTTGTTAATACAACACAATATAAATGTTGAATTTGAATATTTTCAATTTAATAAAAGTTGACATTACTTTAATAATTGCATAATTATTAACTAATCGGATAAATTATCGGATTAATTATCAAAATAATTTCTCATGCCGTTAGTTTTAATGGACTTCAGTTGAAGCCCCGATTTAGTGGAATTTTTAAGAATTCTCCTCAAAATCGTGAGTTAAATATAAATTCATAATTGGACCAGTAATTTTTAAAAATATTAATAACGCACATTAATAAATAATAACAATATTAATAGTGCCTTTAGTTTTAATGCTTAAGAATTGGAATTAAAATTCCGATTTAGTGGAATTTTGGAGATTTTTCTTCTAAATCGGCATGTTTAATTATTCCTCTTCGAATATTTTTAGACAATGTAATTATTATTCTTTTTTAAGAAATAGTTACATTGTTTAACTATTATTTAATAATTATTGATTCGTATTTAGTTGATAATAATCGGAACCTTTACCCCGATTTAGTGGAACGATTGATGTTCTTCCACTAAAACGGGGTTTAAACTCTCAAAGTTAAATTACAATTCTTCGAATAATTTAAATTTTATTTAAATTTAAATATTATTCTTATTAATATTTTTTATTTTTTAACATAACAATTATTTTTAATTAATTGTTAATTAATATTATTGTTAATTATTGTTATTATTGTTAATTAATAATAAGTTGTACGGAAACCCCGATTTAGTGAAATAGTGAAAGTTTCTCCACTAAATTATTTTCCAAAAAAAAGTTTAGAGAACGTAATTCTTCTTGTATTTTTGATATTTCAATTTTCTTTTCAAAAATTGACTAGTTTTAATTTCCAATTATTTGAACTTACACCCTGATATAGTGGAACCGTAGAGGTTTGTCCACTAAATCGGGGGTTAAATTCTCAAATTCAAATTACTAATTTACTATTGTTCGAAAAGTTTAATGTACACAATTGTTATTGTTTATAAAAGAAGAATTGTTCGGAAAAAGTTGGTAAAAAAATTGTAAAATTTCCACTAAATTGGAGTTCCATATTGTATTATTTTTCGTTCTCGTTCCCTTCGAAGCACGAGTAAATTGTCGAGAGTATACAGAGCAAAATTATACAACATCAGTATCATTAGTTTTTAAAATAGTAATTTTTCAAGATGAGTGCTTCGTTTTATTTTTTTTAATAGGTCCCAAGTGCCGGAACTTAGGTTTTAAATAGCTCATTTCAAGCCCTATAAATTGTAAGATGCCGCTTCGTAAAAGTGGAATTAAAATACAGACGCACTTTATTCTTTTCCAAGTGAACAGAAGTTCAACCTATTTTAACCATCATCAAGTGCCATTATTTCACATGAGGTGGAACTAATGGCCCCAGAGTGTCGTTTTTTCCACCTTTTTTTTAAAGATATGGTTATCATTTTCATTTTTTCAATATTGGAAGATAAAAAGAAAAATACTCGAAATTTATCATTTTTTGAAAATTCGGACAATATTTGGATTAGTTTTGAATATTTTTCATAAATTCGGTTTCTTGTTCTAATTGCTTTAATATTTTATTTTATTATTTTTTTCTTTTTTTTTTTACTTTCATAGATTTGGGGAAAAATATCAACTTGCCATTGTGTTTGGATTTTTCTTTTTGACATTTGGTTAAATGAACTTGCCATTGTTGAGAGAAAGAGAGTGAAAGAAAGTTGCATGTTATTCTCATAACGAATATACATCATGTTTCTATATACATAAGCGGCACAAGAAACGAGAAGAGCCTTGGAGTTATTTTTGTACTTTCGGTGCCGTTCCACCCTTCGGCGGATAAATTTATCGCTCGACATCTCGCCTAGCAATTCCGCCGGAAACTTTCGTGTATGATCAGTAGAATACTCACAATTGAACTCACTCACTCACTCACTCTTTCTCTATATCTCTCTCTCTCTCTCTCCTTCTTTCATGACACATCTGTCGTTTTTTTCAAGCGCCGAAAATCTGTGATTGCTTTTTGTTTTTGTTTTCTTTTTTTTGGAAGAAGTTTTTTATTTCAAAAAAGAAATTTTGAAACTTTGCAACGAGCGAACAGCAAAAAAAAATTGCAAGGCAACAAAATTTATTTAAATAATATTTTAAATTATAAAATATGTAGATTTAAAGTAAAAATTAAATTGAAATTAAAATTACTTTGAAATTTAATAAAGGAAAAATTAATTTTGAAAATTAAAATACGGAGAATAAAATTTAATTCAGAAGAAATTCAAGACAAAATTGAAATTTACATAAATTATAATATTGAGGTTGAAATTGAAATTTAATAAAAAAATGGGATTAAAATTGAATTTAAAATCAATTAAATAAAAATTTTATTGAAATTCAATTATAATTGAGTTTAAATTTAAATTAAATTGAAATTCAAAATTAAATTGAATTAAAATTTAAACATTAACTAAAATTGAATTCAAATTTAAATTCAAGTCGAAACTTAAAATAAATTGAAGTAAATTATAATTTAACAGGAAATTGAAAATAATTTATTTGATATTCCAAATCAAATATATTGAAATTAAATTAAAATTGAAATTAAATTATGTTAAAATTAAATTTAAATTTAACTGAAGTTGAATTGAAATTGAAACTAAAAATAGTCGAAAGTAAAATATAATTTAAACATAAAATTAAATTTAATTAATTTGATCAAGGTTGAAATGAAAATTCAATTAAAATTGAATATCAATTAAATTAAAATTGAATTGGAGTTGAACTATAATTAAACTGAAATTTAATTAAAATTGAGCTGAAAATAAATTAATATTAATTTGAATTGAGTTCAAATTTAAATTAAATTGAAATTCAAAATTAAATTGAATTAAAATTTAAAATTGAACTAAAATTGAACCCAAACTGAAATTCAAGTTGAAACTCAAAATAAGTTAAAATAAATTGTAATTGAACAGAAAATTGAAAATAATTAATTGAATTGATATTAAAAATCAATTACATTGAAATTGAATTGAAATTGAAAGTCAATTATATTAAAATTGAATTAAAATTGAAATTCAAGTTGAAAATGGAAATTAATTAAAGTAAAATATATTGAATTGAAGTTAAATATTTAGATTGAGGCTAAAATGAATTTCAATTAAAATTGAAAATCAATTAAATTAAAATTGAAATAGATTTGTTGTAAAATTGACCTGTAATTGAATAAAATCATTCTGAAATTAAATTCAGATTAATTTGAAAGTAAATTCAGTTTAAATTGAAAATAAATTGAAACCAAAATCATTTCTCCTCCAACTCTTTGAAACTTATTCCCACTAATTAATTATTCCGATTAATATTAAATTATCCCATTATTGTCAGTACTTGCGTGGACAAAAATTGATTCAAAATGAAATTAATATTCCCCATACACTAAATATTGTATAATTCATTCTCATTACTAATTGTGTGTATATAAATCAGGACAAATAATTCTCATGAATAAATTTTAAGCCAATAAATATATATAAATCGAAATTTTTTCGTCTAAATTCGAGAACAGAGTGAGTGAGAATAGTGTGTGGCGAATATAAATGATTGTAAATTGCGTTACTTTTGAATGAACTTGAAACGAATGAACAATAAATAAAACGCATATACATATATATAGTGTGTTATCGATAAACGCACGATATAGGAATTGGTCCAATGTATATATATATATATACTCTTTGCCCTCGAGAGTAAAACGTGCAGGTAATTAAAATACAGTAAACTCGATCGGGCATTGAGCCAAAGTATTCTCATGATTCAAAGGGATATGTGTTTCCTCCACATATTCTCATCCCCCTTTCTCCTATTTTCAATAATTAATCAATCGTCGAGAGATGACTGTATAGAAGGCGTCTATTATTATTGCGCTATGCACAGACTTTCTATCTCAATTTATTCGCGGTATTTAATTCTCTTTTTTGATACTCATTTTCTAGATATTTTTTTAGATATTTTTTTTATTTTTTTTAAACCTAATTTTATGAGTTTTTCTTCGTTTTGAATTTTTTTTAATAGAATATAATTTGCCATTTTTTCCCAATAATGGAAGTATTATATTTAACAATCTTATTAGAAAATAGAAATCATATTTTATTTACAAAAAATTATTATTCATTTATTTATAATGTCCTCGCAGGCAATTATTATTATTTTGTTCCCTTTTTTTATAATTTTTAATATATTTTATTTAAATTCGTTGAAAAACAACAAAATAAGATTCAAATATATTTTTAACTGAAAACTGTTTTAGCATTTTTTCAATATTATTTTATTCGACTGTTGTTTACATTTATTTATTAACTTATATTAATAACTTTATTTTAATATTTTTTTTATGTTTTAAATTTTTCAAATTATTCCGAAGAATGAGAAATATTTTTCACTTTTTTCTAGGACAAGTGAAAAATAATTCTTTTCCTGACGTCACTGAAAAATTAATTTTTATTACTAGAATAATTTCAATATCATAATAAAATGCATGAAAATATAAATTGTAATCGTTTATTGGAATTAAATACAATTTTCTCTTCATTGTCAAAAAGAGAGATTAACAGGATAATTGGAGAAATTCCATGAAGCTTTTTCGATTAAGCTCGAATTTCGTATGCAACGAGGAAAATTAAAGCTCTTTAAATACGAAAATGTTTAGTGAACGGTAATTACATAATTTATATGTTTATGTTTTGAAAAAATATTAATGATATTTTTTTAATACAAATTCTTTGTTTATACGTTAATGTAAAAAACGCCTATTTTCATCGTAGTAGAATTAATAGTAGTTAAATGTAAGAAAAACAAATTTAGACCTGAAAGTATTTTTTTCGATTTGTTCGAATTTGAAATTCGCGCCAAAAGTTCCGTCTAGTCCCGCCTAGGGGGCATGAAAATCCTCTCGCAAACGAAACGGATTCGACGGATTATGAATGTTTCCTAACAAAATGTAATTTATTTGAGTTAAACAAAAGTATATTGGTTTCAGAGTCTAGTGTAGTATTTATTTGTTTTTAAATAAAAATATTTTATGACACAAATAAAAGTTTTATTTGTACATCATAAAATTTATTTGAAACGAATAAAATTTATTTTAAAACGAATAAAATTTATTTTGAATTATTAGCAGTAGTAGTAGTAGTAGTTGTAGTTAGTAGTAGATACAACTTTCGAAAGTAGTAAAATTTCACATTTTTATTTATACACTTTAACGTAGAAAATACAAAAAAAAATTGATACCAAATTCTGGTTAAGAGAACGTGTCTCGTTTAGAGAATGTAAAGGCGAGATATCGAGAAAGAACTGAGAGTAGTTTAAGATTCAAAGAACACCTGCTCTTCAGGTATGCCGGATCCTTCTTTCCACTTCTCTCTACATCTCTTTCTTTCTATGTATATGCACTTCGCCTCACGGATTTCGTATCGTCGATCGCGTGCATGTTGTCGCATAATAATTTTTCAAAATCACCATTATCTATATATCTTTCAAAGTATTACTCAAAAAAAAATTTTTTTTATTTTTTTACGCCGAATTTTTTTCACTACAGCTGAATTTGTCTGCTACAATGTTGTAATTTTCTAGATGAATATATCTTCGACTCTACCAGGTGTTATTTTCGTCATATAAAAATTATACGAACAAATTACCATCTTATCTTATCATTATTATTATTAATTTTTTTTGTTTACAATTGAAGTGTTTGATAAATTTTCGAAAATTCCTTTTTTCAATTATCTCAGGATCAGAAAACGTAAAATACGAAATAAATATCAAAATATGAAAGGAATTAATTCGCAATTCTCATTTGTCATTATTATTGTAAAAAAAATATTCGCGTCAGTGTTATCGTTGCAGGAAATAGATTATGCAGAAAGATTGAACCATCCTGTTAAGGACATTGTACTTGGCTATCGCTTGCACTCGAAAAAGCGTATTTAAATCGTATCACAAAGAAGCAGTCTGCAAGGAACCTGTTTCTGATCATTTTTTCCCCTCTTTTTCGAAATTTTTTTTCTTCTTTGACCCTTTTAAGTACACAGTGTGTAAATAACGTACCTGTATTTGGATCCACGTATACAATTTACACTCTATATTTGTGTGTGCACTTCAACGTCTACTTTGTGTAAAGATTCTCCTATATATATACCCACAACAGTATATATTCCCATGCATGTATAAATTTTCTGCCAATTTCCAACTTTACCCACTTGAAGCCACTTACTAAAACCCCCTTTTCATTTGCACTATTCCTCTAATTTGATGAGTAATTAAGAGATTTCCCCCCTTCATGAAACTCGGATCTTTTGTTGAAAATGTTACAACACACATTTAACGTTTGCTGTTTCTGTAAATGCTTTGTGAAATAATTTTACAAAGGGTATATGTGGTAAATAATTAAATATATTTGTCTCAGCTTTATAATTTATAAATTTTCGAAAGTGGTTTTTGATTTTTTCCATTTTTGTATCAAGAGAAAATGTTACATGAACGGAAAAAATTATTCCCTCTTATCTTTCTTTTGATTCTATACATGAAATTTTTTTTTACAATCTGGGAAATTCGTTCTACAGAATGAAAAAGTAGTACAATTTTTTTTAACATTCTGTTTTTATTATTCTTTTTTTATAATAATTATTATTATTTGTCATTAGTTGTTAATATTATTGTTAATAATACGTAACTCTTGTCGATAAGCTCCAGAAGTTAAAAACTATTTTCATTTGCTTCGCTTTTTCGATTTTGAAATTTGAATTTCGCGCCAATAGTTCCGAATGTTCCCGCCTAGACGGCATGAAAATCCTCTCACAAACGAGATTAAGTCGACAGGCTACTAATATCAGTGCCCTGTCACCTCTATTATTTTTATTTCTTGCAACAAAACAAACATAATTTAAATTATTAAATTTAATTTTCACTATACGTAATTTTTATTTATTTTAATGAAAATTTCTGCAAAATATAAATTTTTTTATCCAATAGCACAATAAGACAAAGAGTCGAAAATAATTGACAATTCTTTCGCGAAGTACAATTTTTTTCTTCTTTATTTTCTTTTATTGTTTTTCTAAAAGAAGAACAGATGAAAGTTTTTTTGTACAATGCACGGATATATATATATAAAAATCCCTGAAGTCTCAATGGGACCGGTTCTTTTTTCTGTATTCGAAAGGGGGGGTACAAACACAATATAACAAGAGAGTATTCGCGGAGAATCACTGCGAAACACCTGTCAGTTCATTCCTCGATTTATTTATATGTATACCTGCTATGTGAATATTCGTTTTTGGCACTCTCAGAGAGACAAAGTTTTTTAATTATATTTCACATTTTTTCCCCTGTTTTTATTAGCTTTCAAATTTTTTTTTTCTAAATTTTTTCTCTTTACTTGCATTAAAAAAAAAATACTCTATATGAACAGTCACTATATAATATTAAAACAAAAACTTTATAATAAAAATGCAAATAGTTGACAAAGTGTCGAATTTTTTCTTCTTCTTCTTTGTGTGTTTTTTTTTGTCAAAGTGCCGACAAAATATTTAATATTATCAACTGACATAAAGGTGGATATTATATAAAATTGTTTTGAGAGCTTAATTTTTCGCTCGGACGAATTTGCGAGTCACGCGATTAAACGTAAAGAGAAAAATTGAGAGAGAGAAAGAGAAAAAATCTTGTATAGCATATAGTGTATCTCATGTTTAAAGTAATTTCAACTCTGCCTGGCAAACTTATATGATCGATGCTCGTGTTTCGAGTGTATAAGTGGTTGCATTTGTTTTAGGAAAAATATTGTTGGTGGAGAGAAAATTTGCTTGCAATAAAAGAAAAATATAAATTTTAACAGAAATTGCAATTTTTTACTGCTTATTTTTAAATTGAAATGATTTGTTTATTGTCATTTTGTGTTAGCAGGCAGTTTTTGTTGTTTCCTTGTATATTTTTGTTTCTATTTTGTTTTTTGTTATTTTTATCCGTAAAGTTGAATTGTTACTTCCTTTTTTCGCTTTTGAAATTTGAATTTCGCGCCAATAGTTCGGAAAGTTCCCGCCTAGACGGCGTGCAAATCCTCTCGCAAACGGGAAGGAGTTAACAGCGAATAAATATCGAGAGTAGTTCCTATCGTGTTTATCGCACTTGGTTCTTGTATTAAAATAATTATTTCTTTAATAATAATACTAATAACAATATAATTATTAACTTATTCTATTTTTAATCTATTATTCAGCATATTCATATTATTTTTAATTTAAATTAAGATTTTTTTAAGATTGTATTTTTAATTTAAATTTACATTATATTTAACCGTCAATTATATTGTTTTTTAATTTTATTCAACTACTAATAAATATTCAAATAAATAAACATTATTTTAACTTTTGTAACTAAAATTTTCGTAACTTTTTCAATTTTGCTGTATTCTCACTCGGAGGTGACAAATTTATCACTTTTTTCATCATGTGTAAATTTAATTTTTGTGCTTGTAATTTTTTCCTTTCAAAAATAAGGGCATAATTTATTTAAGGAAATAATTTCGTCTTTGTCTGGGGTATCTAAATTTTAATTTGCGAAAATGCATTCGTACGCACGCCGTCCTTGGACAGTGAGTATATACACAACAATTCTGTCGTTTCCAGAAGTAACTGTTTCAAGTTTGTGTTTGCAAATGGCAAAAGCGTGTACGGCCTGCTAACGTTGTTGCATTCGAAGTGCAAATCTGGAATCGTATAGCGTTTCTCGATTTGGTTTTGTAGTGTGTGTGTTTTTCTCTCACTACAGCAATCGTTGAATGTAAATTTCCAATGACCAACTTTGTATTTTGTTTCTTTCAAAAAAAGCCGCTTCAAAAAAAACAAATAATAAAAAAGAAACAAAAAATCCAAACGTAGATGTGTAAACAGTCTAAAAGAATTTCTAGTTCCCCTAAAAAATAGTTTTTAATTTAAAAATTCATTTTACAAGAAACAAAAAAATAGAAATAGGAGATATTAATTTCTATTTATAAGATATAAATTTTTTTATATACAGATAAAAATTTTTTTTGCAGTAAGTAAACTTGAAAGGGATGAATTTATAATAGAATTATTATAGAATATTTAGCAAATTATTTTAAAGATTATTCCGCAAAATAATTTGCAAGTTATTCTGCAAAATAATCTAAAAATTATTCTGCAAATCTGATTTTAAAATTACTTCTAGGAATTATTTTTAAAAATATCTATATTTTTCATTTCTGTTTTTATTGAATTTGAATTTCGCGCCAATAGTTTCGAAAGTTCCCGCCTAGACGGCGTGCAAATTCACTCACAAACGAGATCGAATCGACAGAGTATAAATATCACTGCCCTCTCGCATCTACTATTAGCAAATTACTTTGAAATTCTTTTTTCGAATTACTTTAATATTATTTCATGAATTTTTTAAAATTATTCAAAAAGAGAACCAGAGAATAATTTTGGCAAAAATTGTAAGTTTGTCAAAAAAAGGAAAATTATTCTTGCAATGAATGAATAATTGTTGAAAACAAAAAAAAATAGAAATAGAAAATATTAATTCCTATTTGTGATATAAATTATTTTATATACAGATAGAAATTTTTTTTTCCAGTAAGTAAACTTGAAAGGGATGAATTTCGATAGCTTTCCCGCAATGTTTAGATTTGTGAAGCTTCCTAAGAAGAGGGGAAGGGTTTCAGAACTAGGAAAGCCGCAAAACTTTTTTCGTAGGGCAGATGGAAGATTGGGGTTTAAGGGTAAAACTTTGATTTGCGGTTTTCTCGGAACTGACGTTATTGGTGGACAAATTTAGTTTTGGTAGAGAGAGGGTGATAGAGGGGGAAAGGGAGGAGGTTTAGCATATTTGCGTAGAGGAAATTCTCTTCTCTCTCTCTATATGTATATGTGCGTGAGTGTTTAAACCTCAGAGGATTTCCCCATGGTATCACTCTATCCTCCTCTCGTCTGCTTCACCTCTAAATCTAAACATGCGTCTAAAGTGTAGGAAACAGTTGCAAACTTAGTCCAAATGACTTTAAGTTTCAAGTTCTGACACCATATCTCCTGTAGAGTATCTCTCGCTGTTAGCTTCTCTGTTTAATGGAACTCTCATTGCTCATACAATATGCGGAAGATATTCTGTCTCGTCAGGTGTGCTTTGTACTGGAGAATATAATTTTCCTTCTTTAGAATATATTCTTTCATGATTTCTCTTCTTTCTTTCTTTTACAGTTAGTTTTGATATCATTATTTTCTTTAGTTTGACGTAATTCTAAGTTCTTTTCGCTGTTTTTTTGTTTTTTACACTTGTAATTTATGAACCTTCTTTTCAAGACTAAAATTTTCTCTAAATTTGATAAATTGTTGGTCAAAATAATTTTTTTATCTTGTTATTTTGCTTTTTCGAAGTGTTCAAATTTGAAATTCGCGCCAAAAGTTCCGCGCAGTCCCGCCTAGGGGGCATGAAAATCCGCTCGCAATCGAGATGGAGTCGATCGGGTATAAGTATCACTGGAGTCTTTTATACAGCAGTTAGAAATGGTGAAAAATTCTACTGTCGATAATAATTTGAAAATAAATTCGATATTATAATTATTGAATTACGGAAATATAAGTAAATAAATTATTTAGTAATTTAATAATTTTTTGAATAGTTAAATACATTTTTGAGTAATTTAAAAAAAAATCCTAAGTAATAAAAAAAGTAAAATATAATTATTGGATTACTGAAATTCTAGTAAATAAATTATTCAGTAATTTAATAATTTTTTGAATAGTCAAATAAATTCCTGAGTAATTAAATAAATTCCCGAGTAATTAAATTAATTATTGAGTAATTAAATGAATTCCTGAGTGATTCAATAAATTACTGATTAAATAAATTACTGTATAATGAAAAAAAACCTGTCCAATAATTTAATAAATTACTGAACAATTAAGCAAATTGAATAATAATTTAACTGAATAATTAATTACAATTACTAAATAATGACCGAGACAAAGAAATATTTAAATAACCAAATATTATTTCAACGAGAGAAATTACTCTTGGTGGTAATTATTGCTATACTATTTTTAATGCGCGATCAATTCTGAATAAAAATGATTCCAATTTAATGGGATATTATTTTTTTATCGAGATGTGATAGGAAGGTATTATTACTCCTTCTAAGTAAGAATAACTAGCGTTGGGGTGAAAAAAAATCGATTAGATTTATAACTCTTGCAGGAGATGAACGCTGATTCAGCTCAGTTCAGTAGAACTAGATAAGGAGCATAGTAGTAATTCTCCTTCTCTGAAAATGAAAAAGGAAATGAGAGTTCAGCTGTCGTCTTTAATGATTAATCTATTTTAGACTTTCAACGCTGCCGCTCTTCTTCTCGCTGTTTTTGAGCCGAAAAAATAGTCCTTAAGACAAGGGATTTTCGTTACGGAGTAAAATTTATCGATGTGGATTTTCTTTTCTCATTCCTTGCAAACATATTAGTTTTGAATAAGAATAATGGTTTGCAAAAATTATTTTTTAGACACAACTAATTATTTACTGAACAAAATTTTATAAACAGTAATTGTTTCGATAAATAATAATAATTCTTCAAATAATAATTCTTCATTCAAAAATAATTGTTTAAAAAAATAACAATTTTTACAAGAATAGTTTTTAAAGCAAAAATAATTGTTTGGAATAATTTCCATTTAAGAAGAATATTTTTTTAAACAAAAATAATTGTTTGGAAAATTTTATTTTCTACAAGAATATTTTTTTAAACAAAAATAATTGTTTGGAAAAATTTACTTTTCACAAGAATATTTTTTAAAACAAAAATAATAGTTTGTAAAAATAATTCTTTACAAAGATAATTTTTCAAATAGAACTAATTGTTTCGAAAAATAATTTGTTTTAAACAAACTTAAGAATTACTTAATTCTTAAGAAAAATATTTTTTTTAAACAAAAGTAAAGGAAAATAATTTTGTACACAAAAATAATAATTGTTTGAAAAAAAAAAAAAATTTCCAGACAAAAATAATTGTTACCTTTAAGAACACACAATTATTTTTACGTTTATCGACTGCATTTTTTAAAGTCACAAAAATAATAATTGTTTTTAGAGAAGCAAATTTTCCAGACAAAAATAATTGTGACCCTTAAAAGACACAATTATTTTTACTCTTATCGACTGAATTTTAAGTCGTGCGGTATATTTACTTCCTGTTAAACACTAATGCCTTTCTTGTTTGTCGATAGTTTACATAGGTCTTTTTTATTATTCTTGTAAATTGTCCATCCATTCTCTAAAGTCTCTCGTGACGTTTTTTCCTTTTATAGTCACGTATAGGTTCTTTAGTTTTATAGTTTCCTTTTTATAGTCTCATTATGTCTTTTTTTAGTTTCTCAGTATTTTTAGAATCTCGTTATTTTTTTTTATTGATACGATATTGTTTATAATCTCGTCGCATTTTTTTTTATGGACTCGTAGTATTTTTTTATGAACTCGTCTAGTATTTTTTATGAACTCATAGTATTTCTTTACGCTCGTAGTATTTTTTTGACGCTCATAGAATTTTTTCTAAATAATATTTTTTACTAACTTCAATATTTTTAATTCCTAGTATTTTTTAATGCAATTTTTTTTTAAGTTTATAGTATTTTTTTATGAACTCGTAATATTTTTTTCTACTCTGGTAATTATAAATATTATTTGAAAAGTAAATGATATTTTTTTTTAAATTTAATTATGTTATTTAAATGCTGTTTGAAATTTTAAACATTGACAATTAATTCCAAGTACTAAAAAGAATGACAGGACGAGACTATAAATGTGCTATTAAAAAAAAAGTAGTAAAATGAAATTGCATTCTAGAAAATAAAATAAAATTTTAATATAATACAGTTAAAAAGTACTATTAGAATTAAAATACCTTTCTAGTAAAATAAAAAATACTATATCGAAATATTATTATTATGCAGATTAATTTAAAAGATATTTCTTTAATGTTTAATTTATTATTGAGATGAAAAGGGGAAATCAATTTAAACTATCGATTCGATGGGTCAAACTCTCATCTTTTATTGTAATTTATATGGACATTGAATCTATATAGTCGCTGTCCTGTAACGCATTACATTCTCGAGTTCACGTCCTCGTCCGTTTCCGGACATGCCGTGCACGTGATTAGACGCGTGATTTATCGACGAACGCCTATGTTCCGCCGGAACTTTATAGCTCTCTTGCACCTTTGACGATGACACTTTGATTAATCGCGCACCATCTTAATGGACATACCTGCCGATCGAGATACTAATCATCTTTCCTCCTCTCACTCGATTGTTATCGAGTTTCTCATCATTCTCAAAATCCTTCAATAAAATTTGTTGAAAACGATAAAAAAAAGATTCTATAGTTTCTCGATTGGCGTGAAATGAATTTTTAAATTTTCCCAGAGAAGAATTTTTATGTGCGTTCAGCGATTTTTAAAGGTCGGATTACTTTTTTGGGAAAAATAAAATTTTGACAAGTATTTGGCAAAAAAAATATTTCAAATTATTGTCATGGATACTATTTATTGTTTTGAAAATTGTTTTATAGAATATTTAGCAAATTATTTTAAAGATCATTCGGCAAAATAATTTGCAAGTTATTCTGCAAAATAATCTGCAAATCTTGTTAAAATTACCCTGTAAATTAGTTATAAAAATATCTATATTTTTCATTACTGTTTTTATTGAATTTGAATTTCGCGCCAATAGTTTCGAAAGTTCCCGCCTAGACGGCGTGCAAATTCTCTCGCAAACGAGATTGAGTCGACGGGCTATAAATATCACTGCCCTCTCACATCTACTATTAGCAAATTACTTTGAAATTTTGTTCTCATTTTCTTCATTAATTTGCATATAATAATTTTTGCAAAAATTGCAATTTTGGCAAAATAGGAAAATTATCCTTGCAATGAATGAATAATGAAAAGTATTTTTTAATTCAGAAAATTAGAATTTAGCGAATTTTAACTATTCACGAGTATCAGTAAAAAAAATTGCGAATTCCAATTAGAAAACTTATGTGAACTGTTCTTTTTTTTAATATGATTTCCCTCACTTGGTAAGAAAGTTTCTTTTTTCAAATTCAATAACTCCTGAGGTAGTTTAGCCGCGAGGTTGAATGTTCAAAGTTCGTGTATTAATTCGCCAAGAGAGATTCTTTTCCAGGCATTTTATTCTTTTCTCTCGGTTTTTTTTTGACTTCTAAAGCTTCCCAGAGGAGCTTCCGGATTCATTCTATTTTTCTTACTTCCGCACAGTCGGTTGACCGTATGAAACCGGCTTTGGAATAATAATAATAATAAAAATACTCCACCAAATTAATCCCCTTGTAAATTCTAAAATTAAATTTGCAAAAATTTTCCTCATGTTTCGTAAAAGTTTTTGTTTCATTTACATTTAGAGTTTGTCATTAAATTAAAAAAAAATAAACAGACAAAAATTTTCTAACCGGAAAAAATTACTTTTTGTTTAGACAAAAATTAAAAATTGTATTTGAACAAAAATTAGCAGAAAAATAATTTCAAAAAAGATTTTACAAATTATTTTAAAATAATTGTAAAATATTTTTTGAATGAAAATTTTTGTAGAAAATTTATAAACAAAAAAAAAGAGGAAGTAAATTAATTTAAATTCAGAAACGAGGGATGTGTTTTGTATTTTCGTGTTACGGATTTCATTCTCGCCGGAAGTGTCTAACCGTGTAATGTGGTTTTCGGTTCCTGTTGCTACTTGAATTCACTATTGTTCTAGTGTCATTCTACTCTCCAACAAATGTGAAATTTCTCTTCTAAAATTGAAATATGTTATCTCAAGCGTCTGTAGTTTGTTGTATTCATGGAAAATTTCTATTCACGTTCAATGTGGAACATCAACTTTTCAGACGCGTCTCTCGAAAGGTTTTTGAAAATCATAAGTTTCCCTTTTTTCCAAATCAATACATAAATTTTTCATTTAATTCAAATTTAAACACTAAAAAAATCTTTTAATTTTACCATAACAATCCTTATTTTTCAAATTAAGATACAAAAATAAATTTTCACTTCCTCACAATTCTTCAATTCAATTCAAATGCAAATACAAACGGAATTTAAAATATAAAAGAAAGAAATTGATTGATAAAAAATAAAGTAAAATAAAAGTGAATTCAAAAAATTAGGAATGTTGATTAAAATCTCACTTCTGTATTTTTATGTACACACATGACTGAAAAACAGGAAACAATTTTAAAAAGGTAGCATAATTTTCTTTTTTTCTGGACAAAATGACTTTCTTACAAAATAATCTGAAGATGGGTTTAATTTAAATTTTTTGAAAGAGAAATCTTTTGTGAATTGTTGCTCTTTTCTTTTGGAATTTATAAAAAGAGATGAGAGCGGTTCTATAATAACATTGTATGTGAAATAAAGGTGTCAAAAGATTGAAACATCCGGGCGACGAAACTTTTATCGTTTAGACGAAATTCTATTCTATACTTTGAAAAGAATGCCTTGTGGTCTTCACCTTTTATATATAGAAAAGTGATCCTTGGGCGGCTCCTTCGAAAAGGGGTAACTTTATACTTTCGGCTGGTCTTTATGGTTCGTAGCCCCTCAGGGCACTTAATCTATTGTCTTACAGCCAGTTTATTGTAATTTGATACTTATTTTGAATCCATTTTTTCGAAAAGAATGTCGAAGAACTGTTTTACTTTTTTTAATTTTTAAAATGTATATACGAAAAGCAGGAACAGCAAAACTAATAGTATTTTTTATAAATCGAAATTTTCTTCCCGAATTTTAACATTAAAATTCTATTTTATTCAAATAAATAGTTTGAAAATTATTTTGTAAATTAGCCTGAAATTATTTGGAATATTATTTATTATTTTGAAAATCAATTACTTCGATTTTCTGGTTTTATAAAATTTGAATTTCGCGCCAATAGTTCGGTAAATTTCCGCCTAGGCGGCGTGCAAATTCTCTCGCAAGCGAGATGGAATTGACCGGGTATAAGTATCACTGTACTATTGCGTCTGTTATTTAAAAAAATAAATAGTAATAGTAATAATAATTACAATAGAATTATTATTCAAATTATTATTTACTACAATAACAGTGCAAAAATAATTAACAACCAAAAAATTTAATTGCAAGAAAAGCAAAAACAGAAAATATCGAACTGATAACAAATTCAGTTCCTTCAATTATTTAAAGTCTGTGGGATAAAATTGAAGCAATAAGAATTTTCAATTAGAACAATATTTCATTTGACATGTAAAGAAGTAATTTGAAACAAAAAATTGCCAACGTCAATTTAAAGGAAAATTGGTTTCTAGACTATCATTAATTGCAGACTACATTGAAAGTTGCACTCTCATCATGCAAACGAAAAGTGAAAGGAAAAATAAAAAATGAAAATAAAACCCTCCCGAAATAAAAAGCAACCTTCATTCCCAGTTTGTGAAACGAGATACGCGAATTCAATTATTACAGAGAGCGAGTGTATTCTCTATCTCTCTCTCTTTTGTGTATATATGTGTGACTTTTTTCTACTCTCCCCACTGAACGTTTTAATAAAATACATTGATATTGTTTTATTTTTTTTATTCAGTAATTTTTCTTCTTTTTTTTATAATAGTTGAAATGATATTTTTTTGAGACAAGAAGAGAGAAAAAAATGATAAAATAAAAAAAATATACTTGAAAGTGAAAATAATCCGTCAATTAATCAAGATAAAATTCAATTAAAACGGGATTTCGCTGGAGGCAAATGAATCCAGTCTATTTGCACTTCTTTTCTATCCTGTCACTCAATTTCGCAGGAAAGTGAACTTTGAGTATATTTTTAATTTTTCTTTTCTATTTTAATACAACGAGTCTTCGAAACCAAAATTAGTCTCTATTAAGGAAAAAGAATTTATTAACGAATTTTTTTGTCTTTTTTATATTATAAATTTTAAATAATAAAAATATGTTAAAAATAGAAAAACAATTACAATTATTACAGTCACTTTATCATCTTTAATATTATTTTTTTATTGTTGAAATAATAATAATTACAATAATAATAATATAATAATAATAATAATAATAATTATTATTATTATTATAACTATTATTATTATAATAATAATTATTATTCTTTTTTTTTTAACAATTATTAAAATAAAAGTACAAAATAATTTTCAATCTGAATTATAATTTTTATTTTTATTTCAAAAATAGACGGGTTTTCAAATAAACTTTTTATTATTAAATTTAAAAAAATTAAAATGGCAAAGAACTGGTATAAATAATAATTGGAGCATCATAATAGAATTTGAAACTTTTTTCTGAATTTTTCGTATTTTTTTTTCTTTTTCTTTTTGCGAAAAAGGAGTAAAAAGTTAAGTTCAAAATACAGATTCTTGTTGTACATATATAAATGTATGACACGATGTCTGCATATATATAAACTACAGAGAATAAAATGAAAGCCCTCTGCCTCCAGGGTTGGAATTTGCAGCAAATTAGTTCCTTTGAGTTGAGAGTCGTACCAGGAGAGTGGGAATTGTAACCCCTTGACCTACATTCTTGCGTCACTGCCAAGTTCCTGGTTTTAGGTGTCTACGTTCCTCAAAAACCACTTTGAATTGAACGCGAGAGAAGAAATTTCCCACCTGCTGCGGGACGACACACTCCTCGAGATATTAATTAAAACATCTTAGAAAGTAAATCATAGAAGACGAAAAAAAAGTAAAAAAAATTATTTTCTGAGTTCAGTCCTCTATTAATTATAACTATCAATAATGAGTAACAATGGAAAAAAAATTATTTGCTATTTTCTTTATTAATTATTATGCTGTGAATAATATTTAATAATAGTTAAGAAAATTATTATTACTTAATATATTAATTTATTTATTTAATATTAATCAGTTATTGATTTTATTTACTACTTTTAGTATTGTTAGTCATCGTCAGATGGCAGTTCATTTGAGAAAATCAAATTTCTCGCCACCTAGTGGCGATCTTGGCGTTCTCAGGTGGAGAATATATTATAAAATAACTAAGTTTTTAATCTTTGGAAAAATAGTAATTAGCTATTAATTTAATGCGTAAATTTAAATTTATAATTTATACTAGTAAACTATTTAATATTCTACTATTATATGTCATAAAAATAAATAGAATAAATAATTTTTTTAATTTTATCCTTTAAAATTTATCCACCATTTTATTCTTTAAAAACTTTTTGATAATTAATGAAATGCATAAGAAAATGTTATAATTTTTTTTTACTTGTTCATTTATTCTTACTGTTATTTTTATTGTTACTAATATTGTTATTACTACCAGTATTATTATTATTATTATTATTATTATTATTATTTTTTTTTTAGCAGCACTTTTAATTTTTAGCAGTTACTATTAATATTATTATTACAATCAATTAAAAAATGTTTTTGTTCTATTAGTTAATAGAATGTTAATAGTAGAATATTAATTAGTTTACCATTATAAATTATAAATTTAAATTTACACAGTAAATTATTAGTTGATTACATCAGTTTTCGGTGATTAAAAGTTTAGTTGTTTTATAATTTAGTAATAATGAATTAATATTAATTAATAAAATCTCTTAATAAATATCTAACGTTAATAATAATTTACTAGCAATAAAAATGATAATTAGTTTAATGAATATTTAAAAATAAATAAGTAAAATAAATAGAAATAAAAAAAAGATCGAAATTTACTTCTCACTGGCGTAAGTAAGAAATTAATAATGAACAATGTTTGAATATACAAGTTTCAGCAGGTGCTATCTATATAAAGAAACTTAAAATTATCAGTCTTGTGGAATCAATTTGGCATATAAGTATATGTAATATAATGAGGGTAGAAAGATGACATTAAGCCTTCGAAAATATAAACAAAAACAAAAAAAAAACAAAAAACGGAAAAAAGTGGCGTTAGTTGAGTGACGAAGGAGGAATGCAAATTAAATTACTATGGTAAATTCGACAAGATATACTTTCAAATTAGAAAAGTTTTCAAACTTACAGGCATGACTTAAACATACATACACGCTAGTTATATATACATTTATTTATACATATATGAAGGAAGAACCTCTCCGTAAACTTTCTTAAATATACACATTGAGAAATCAATATTACAGTCTGATTACATTTTAGAAAATTCATGAATGAATTATATTGAGGAAAATTTATTACTGCTCTATTTTTTTCTTCTTTTTATTTGAATACAACATTTTTTCGCCCAGGAAAATAGTGTATTTTAATTTTCTGCATTATAACATTTATGTGATTATTTTGATGTTATTTTTAATTTTTATGACAATTTGCAATTCACATTTATGACAAATATTTTTTTATTGTCATATAATAATAATTTTTTTTTGTTATTATTCTGATAATTTAATTTTTGTCTTTATGACAATTATACTTTTTTGGTTTGACGATAATTGTATTTTGTTATTATTAGAACAATTATATTATTTTGTTTTTACAACAATTAAATTTTTTGTTTGTTTTTATGACAATAAATTTTGTTACTATTGTGACAATTATATTCTTTTGTTTTTGCAACAGTTATATATTTTTGTTGTTTTTATGACACTTATATATTTCTTTGTTTTTATAATTCTATTCTCTTCTTTTTTTTTAATAATAATGTTTAATTTTTGTTTTTTGTAAAATATAGTGAAATTAATTCTAATAAATGACGCTGTAGGGAATCGAACCTGCGACCTACGGACTTCTAGCCGAACACATTAACCACAAGGCTATCGAAGCTATAAAAATAATTCTTACAGTAATTAGTAGATAAAAATATTAATTACTTCCCTGTTTACCTGCAATGCCAAAATTGCTAATAATAATAATAATTTAAATTTAACAATAAAAATAAATAAATGAAATAAACAATTTTAAATACTAATAACTATAATAATAATATAATAATAGGAATAATATTAATTATTATTATTAATATTTATATTATTTTTATTTTGATAGTACTAATAATAATGATAATAGTACCAAACAAAATAGTAATTTATCACAGTGAAGATATAATACATCACCGTGTATTTAAATGATTCTAATAAATGGAGGAATGTTCGGAAGATAAATAACAAATTGGCGTTTAGTACTTTATGGGATATAATTATAATAGTTTTGCGCAATGATATATTTAGTACATAAATCATGTACACATATACATGTATATATATACGTACATAATTTGTGTTTCATTTGTCTAAGAGAGAAATTATTTTACAGTAGAACACTGGCCTCACTACTAACTTAGATTATATCGATCCTATGAAAATAACCCCGCAGGTCGTTCAACATGCAACTTTTTTTTTTCCTTTTCCACCTTTTTTTTTTATACACTTCTTTTTCACTCCATTGTTTCAACAAAGCCGACCACGACAATTTGCGATTACGACCTAAAATAATTTCGATATGATAACAAAAGGGAAAAAAAAATTTTTTTCCTGTAAACCTAATTTTTATAGAAAATTTATTTCTAATTAAAATTTTTATATGGTAATTATTACTTCCTGGTCTGTTAACATCAGGATTTTGTTAGATTTACAAATTTTAGAAAAGAAAACATATTTGGTAAATTTTTATTGAAATTTTTTCTTGTAAATGTAATTTTTATAGAAAATTTATGTCTAATTAAAATTTTTGTATTTTAATAATTACTTTCTGGTCTGTTAACATCAGGATTTTGTTAGATTTACAGATTTTAGAAAAGAAAAACTATTTGATAAATATTTATTGAAATTTTTATTGAAATTTTTTCTTGTAAATGTAATTTTTATAGAAAATTTATGTCTTATTAAAATTTTTGTATTTTAATAATTACTTTCTCGTCTGTTAACATCAGGATTTTGTTAGATTTACAGATTTTAGAAAAGAAAACGTATTTAATAAATATTTATTAAATTTTTATTGAAATATTTTTGCTATAATAATTATTATAATTAAGTTATAATGAATAAAAATTCATTTAAGTCATTCATTAGTTATAAATAAATGAAAAATAAATATTATAATAATGATTAAATTAAAATATATGTCGGGAGAAAAAAAATAACTGAAAAATGTTCATTAGTGATAATAATGAAACTTTGCCGCTCCTTTATAATACTAGAGCTGTCCGCAAAGACAATTGCTGCACCATGGAGAGAGAGAGAGAGAGAGAGAGAATTGTCGAAAAATTCATTTGCCTTCTGGTAAAGTGCCAGATAAAATGCACTTTGCGGTAACTTAAGTACCTTCACAAGTGCCGTTTCGCGCGAAAATGTTTCTAATTAAGGAAAATAATTTATAGCCTCTCACTGTTTTACACCCCCCAACACGAGAGAGGGAGTATTTTAGCCCCTCACAATAAATACACAGTCACACTGTACAGCCTGGGAGACCAGGTGAAAAAAGAAACAAATCACACATGCACCTGAAATTACAATATCAAGATTGTCGTAAAGTATTTTCTATAATCACGCATTCTTACTAGAATCGATTTTGTAACTTAATTCCTTTTTCCTCAAATTACTGCTCTTAAAGTTTTTTTTTTGCTGGAATTACTGCCTTAGTTCTTTTCTTTCTGCTGAAATTACTGCTGCTTTTAATATCTTTTGCTCCAATTACTGCTCTTACATTTTTTCTGCTCAAATTACTGTTGTTCTTATTTTTTTTGTACTTGAATCACTGCTCTTATTCCTTTTATTTCTGCTGAATTTACTGCTGCTTTTAATATCTTTTGCTTCAATTACTGCTCTTAATTTTTTTTCTGCTCAAATTACTGTTGTTCTTATTTTTTTGTGTGCTGGAGTTACTGCTCTTAATCCTTTTCTTTCTGCTGAAATTACTGCTGCTTTAAATATCTTTAGCCCCAATTACTGCTGCTCTTTTTTTTAATCGAATTATACTATCCTCAATTTTTTTTTCCAGACTGACTCGAACAGATAAAATTTTTACGAAATTATTTCGTTAATTCAGAAAATATTGCTGCTTTTAATTTCTTTTGCTCCAAATACTACTCTTAATTTCTTTTTGCTCAAATTACTGTTGCTTTAAATTTTTTTGCTCCAGTTAGTGCTCTTGAGTCTTTTTTCTCGAATTACTGCTCTTAATTATTTTTTTCGCTCAAGTTACTGATCCGAATTTCTTTTTTTCTCAAACTATTGCTGCTTTTAAGTTTTTTGCTTCAATTATTGCTCTCAATTTTTTTTTCTTCATAAATTACTGTTCTTAATTTTTTTTTGCAAAATTACTGTTCTTAATTTTTGTTTTGCACAAATTACTGCTGTTTTTATGTTCTTTTGCTCCAATTGCTAATTATATTTCTTCTTGTTCGTATTAGTGCTGCTTTTAATTTTTTTGCTCCAATTACTGTTCTTCATTCCTGTTCCACTCTTACTGCTCCTAATTTTTTTTTGCTCAAATTATTGCTGCTCTTAATTTTTTTTTTGCTGCTTGAATTACAGCTGTAAATTATTTCGTTTTTGTTCAAGTAACTCGTAGCAATTTTATGCCCGAATTGAAAACGCTCTTTTTCCCATCAATTATTATACAGAAAATGGTACATGGAAATTTATCCTCCAAAAAGGGAAAAAAAATTTTGTTTTTTTTTCAACTATAAAACACGCCTTTTAAAAGTTGGCAGTCTTAATGTCTCATTTCTGTTTGAGACTTGGAAAACTTTAATAATTATGGTGGGTGGAGAACATTTGTGTGTGCATGTACTTGATGAATTATTACCCTTTACTTTAATGTAAAGACGGTAAGTTCTCGGGTATTTAGCTTCTCTCAGATGTCTACTTAGTTTCTTTGGGACAATGTACATTATTCTAGTTAATTGAGATTAGATAATTGTTCGATATGATTTAAACTATGATTTAATTCAGTTTGTAGTTTATGTGGAAACTTGATAAGAAACTTTTTTTTTTAAACTCCAACTTTTGATGATTATTTATTACAACTGTTGTTATTAGCAAAAATATTAAATTACTGTTATGATTCTATCACTATTGTTTTGTTTCAATGAAAAAAATAAATTTGGTAATAAAAATTGTAATGCTATTGTTTTGTTTCAATGGAAAAAATAAATTTGACAATGAAAATAGTAATCAAATCGTAACTGAATTTATAATTAATTAATCAAATTAAAATTAGTAATAATTAAGTAAATTAAATAAATTACAAGGTAATTATCTATTTACTCATAAAAATGATAATTAACTAATTTAGTAAAAATTAATTTTCGAGTAATAAGAGAAAAATTATTTCAATATCATTTAAATTTTGTACAATAAAAAAATAGCCAATTGTTGACAAAATTGTGAGACAATAAATGTTTTATTGTTCGAAATCCGTTTATTATCTTTCGCCTCTAAATTGATGAGTTTTCAATTCTAACTAAATCAGAAATAATTCTTTTGTCCTTGCTTTCTAGTTGGAGTTATCGTATTTACTCTATCGTTGCACTCGACTTACTTGCAATACGATATACCCGTATTTAATTACACGCCACGGCAGTGCATATAGAAGTCCCTTGTCGTGACTCATTGACATTGTTTTGATCATTAATTAGTCACAGCATCCGGTCTGAATAATTTTTATCATTCAAATTGTCACATTGTGTGGAAATTATTATTTATATCCAAGAAACATTTAATTTCTTCTTTATTATAAATCTAATAATTCTCTCTCAACTTTTCGATTCTTCTTTCTTGAAATAAAATTTTAAAAAAATTACTTTATAATTTTTTTTTAATTTTAATTTTAGAATTTAAAAAAGTACTTAATTTTCAAATTTCCTTCTTCTAAAAAATGTTTTTTTGTCTATAAGTGATCGACTTTTTTGTTCAAAGGAAAAATAAAATTATAATTTACAATTTATAATTACACTAAAACAAAAATTTTGTTGATTTGATTCAAATAATTTTAAATAATTTAATTTGATTTATTTAATGAAAAAAGAATTTTGGATTTCAATCAAATATTATAATTATGTGTCTAATCGATTGACTTGTTTATTAACAAATAAATATTTACTTGAAATAATTTTTAATCAAATCTATTAAATAGAATTTGCTTCAAATTCAAAATTTTTTGGTCGAAAACAATTTATTTCAATTAACTAAATATTTAGTTGATAATAGACAAGTAATTGGTTCTTTCAGTCGAATATTAAATTTTTTTGAATGATTGATTTATAGTATTTTAATCTTTTATATTATTTCAATTTCTAGACTCGATCTTTTGTGCAATAATTTACATCTTTAAAAATTATGTTTGTAACTAATTAATAATAAATCAATAAATTTATATTTGTTGGCAAATATGTATCAATATGTCATTTAATAAATAATATTGTACATTGTAATAATAGAATGACAATAATAAAAATGAAATAATAATGAAGGTAAATTTTTATTCGATATATGCCAGCATATTGTTCTAAGTAAACAATTGAATACATAGCTAAATAATAATAATAATAATAATAATAATAATAATCATAATAATATTAACACTGTAAATTAAATAATATCAAATTATTATTCTTCAATTAAGGTCCTAAAAAATAAATTTATGTAATAATATAATATAATAAGTAAATAAATAAATAAATAAATAAATAAATAATAATAATATAACAATAAAAAAACAATAATGTTTCTTATTTTTATTACAGGTGCTGGGAAATTTCTCCAGTATCGAAATACCCTTAAGGGTAAGTTTTCACCCCTTTCTTTTCTGTTTTCCATTTTTTTTCTATTTTATATATATAAAAACTTAGTTAATGAAAAAAAAATTTATTGCTGACCTTTAAAAAGCAGAATTCTCGCCGTAAAATGTGAAAATGTCAGTAAAACGTCAATGAAATAAAATGGCGACGAGAGATGAGAAACTTTTAAGAGTTTTTCCTGAGTTATTCAGTCTTCTCACGTATTTTTCATTTCGTCTTATACCGCGAGAGTTGAGGGTAAGATAGATAGAGAGAGAGAAAGAGAAAACGAAGAAAAAAAAGAGTGTTAGATCGATTGGCAGATCGCGTTTACTTACACTTATTGGACCTGAAGTTTTTTTTTTCTACGAAAAAAGAAAAAAAGAAGGTTTTAAAAATAAAAGAAAAAAAGGAAAAAACCAATTTTATTTACTACTTTTATACCAGAAGTATTACATGGTATTATTTAAATAAATAAATGATCGAAATCGTAACCTTTCTGTCTCATAAACTTGTAAATTATTACATTCGATTTAACTTGAAGTTTTCACGAAATGTCGCGTGCCTCTATTTTTATAATCCTTAACTTTTAGATGGATTCTAAAATCCGTTTATCATAGGTTTCTTATTTCCTCGGTTAGTTTCTCAAGTGAAAAATTAGTTACAATTTTTTTATAGTCGCTTAGTAATGTCGTAAATTTACTTCTTTTTATTGTTGGCAGATTTGTTGGAATTCTCTTTGTTTTATTTGGGCATTAACAGTTTATTTCACTGCATTGTTTTATTTTTCATTTTGCAGATTTTTATCTTCTACTGCACAGAATTATTTTCTGTTTAGTCAATATTTAAAAGTTAATAATTAATTTTTAATCTAATTTGTATTTGTAATAAATATTTAGGTAGTATTTGAAAGAACATAGTCAGGTTTGAACCTCCGCCTAATTTTAATTTAAAAAAAAATTATAATAGTTATAAAAGTTTAAAAATTGATCCAATCTTGACTACGTTTCGCTAATATTTCAATATTTTATTCACATAATACTTAATTTTAATATTAATTTTAATATTTCCTTTTGTTTTGTGAGGTTTTATATAGTTTATTGTCAAAGAATTATTTCTTCAATTTTGGTCTTGTTATAAATAATAATTTTTTTTTCTTTTCTATTTTATTGCTCTTAACATTCAGTCTTGGGAAAAATTCGCATTTAGTCTTCATTTATATTTACGAATCCAGCAAAAATAAAAAGAAAATATACGATCCTCGAGCTTTGAACGTTCAAATGAATGAAATATTTTTTAATGAAGATATTTTAATAAATTACTAATTATAAAAAAATGTAAAAACTGAAATTTTACGTTTAGAAACTCAGTAGTTAATTTTTTTGGATAGTGACGCAAAATAATTGCAATAAAAATTAAATTTTCAGAAGAAATAAATAAATTTCGTTCATTTGAACGTTCAGAACTTTCGAATCTTGAAAATATTGGTTAATAATCATTTAATAATTTGTTCCAACGGAATAACTTTGGAAGTTGGGTATAAATAAATACAGTATTAAATTAAAATGATCTTTTTTTTTAAAGAAGCAATAATAGTAAACGGATTTTTATTCATATTACACCGTTATAAATATATATGGAAAATGAAAAATTCTAGACGTTGCATTTTTATGGCGACTATGGAATAAGAAAAAAAAATGCCTTTTTTGTCAGCATATCCGCGAAAAATTCATTACACTTAACTCGTAAATTTGAGGGTGTATATATAATATTCTTCTTTTTCTTTTTCGTACAGCACCCCCTATCGTGACGTGTACTGCATACTATTCGCATACTGTGCGCGCACACACTCACGCACGATTATATATATATATATTTTAAGGGTAAATAGAAACCGTGAAAAATATTGCACACGACCTGCACACACAATACAAACCTATATCTAGAGTATGCGCCAGTTGGCAGTGTTTATGTTTCTTGGTTGAATTATTGTGGAATGACCCTCCATTGTAATCTACAGTAATTGTATATGTGCTCAGAGTCAGCATTATATGTTTGTCAAGTGCAGAAAGAAAAACAATAAAAAAGGTCATCTTGCTTATTTTTTCTGCTTTTGATTGATTTCGATTGATTTTTGTGAATTTTCATATTTTTTTTGCCCTGTTAGAGAAAATATATGACTATTTTTTGTTCTTTGTCGACCCAACCTTTTTGTCAAAACAAGAAGCACAATTTCAACAAAAAATGTGTTTCTACAAAATCTTTTTGAAAATTAATTAAATTAAAAAATAAAATTTAATTATGAGAAACTTTAAAAGTTTCTTTAATAATATAAAAAAAAATTATTTCATATTATTTTATAATATGTTTTTGAAAGGTAAGAAGCTTTTATTTTCATAAATGAAAACTTAACCTATAATTTCAATTAAAATTGAAAAAAAAATTTATTATCTCTTTCAGATCATTCAATTTTTTATTTAATCCTTTTTGAAATCTTATAAACTATGCTCGACGCTTGGATAATAAAATGTTGGTAAAATTTTTTATCCCCTGATGAGGAACTATATAGTTCGAAACTAGTTAAGATTTTAATAAAATTCTCTTTAATAAACAAACCGTATGGCCTTCTCATTTCTCAACAAATTAATTAATACGGTCAAACAAAAACAAAAATTACAAAATATGTCTATTATTTGCATTATTTATTTAATATTTACATATTTATTTTATGTTCTTTTATTTATCTTATTTGTGCAATTTTTAATTTGCTTTCTAAATTACTTGTACTTTAATTTCTAAATTACATTTACTCTCTAAATCTGAATTAGTAGTTTTCTGCTAATAAAATAGTGCGGATTCGTTTACCAATTGAATGAGTTACTATTTTTACTAGTTTTTAGTAGTTTTTATTTAATAATTATTAGTAGAAAATTAACTAATTTAAAATAGTAAAAAATACGTTTTACTAATTGACTTAGTAATTTTCTACTAGCAATTAGTAAAAAACTACTAAAAATTAGTAAAAAATGTTACGAATTCAAATTGGTAAACGAATCCGCACTAATTCAGATTTAGAGAGTAAGGATTTCTTTTTAGAAGAATTTTTATCATTTTATAAGAATGAAATCACTGATTTAGGAAAAAGAAAGAAAATAAAAAAGGGTTTTTAGTAGAAAGAGTCATTAATGGTCAGACATAGAGCGTTTTTCTTTTTTTTTTGTGAAAAAAACTATTTTTAAGTAGAAAGAGTTGTCTGGACATAGGCGATTCAAAAATATATTTTCATTTTACGAAAAGATAAGCTACAAGTAGAGAAATACGCTAATAGTCAGACATGAATTTTTGTCTATATTTTACTAAGGAAAAAAGTTTTAAAAAGAACTAAAAAATAATGAGAAAAAACACTTATTTTTTAAGTTTCGTAAATAAAATAAAGTCTTAAGTGGAGAAAGTCGTATTTAGTCAGACAAGAAGTATACTTCAAATTTTACTAAAAAAATTTCTTTTAAGTAATAGTCAGACTATAATATTTTTCTGAATTTTTTACCGACAAAATTATTTTAAAGTAGATAATGCCCATTATAGTCAGACAATGAAAAAATCACATTTTTCTAAAGGGAAAACTAACTATAAGTAGAAAAATTCGTTAATAGTCATCCATGGATGTTTTTATGTATTTTTCCAAAATAAAAACAATTTTTAAGTAGATAAAGTCGACATTAGGAAGACAAATAAATTTTTGGAAATAATTAAACAAAATAATTTCCTTGCATTGAAAACAAAAAAAGGTCAAAGTAGAAATAGTCGATAATAACCATTCAATGGGCCTTTTTGAGTATTTATCAGTATTTTTCATACAAAACTCTACAAAAAGTAAAAAAAAAGTCACTAACAATAAAACAAAAAGCTTCGTGTTTTCATTTTTTAGAAAAAAAAACAATTTCTAATTACTTTAATTCGTCAATATCGAGGCTATAATATTTCAAAGTGACAAAATTCCCTTTTTTTCTAGAAAGAATGTATTTAAGTGAATACAGTCAATTTCAGTCAGACAAAAAGATTTGCTATTGGGAAAATTAATTGTATTTTCTAAAGAAACACTTATTTCAAGGAGATAGAGGCGAGTTTGATAAGACAATAAAGTTCCCCAGTGGAAAATGTATCTCCTGAGAAAAAAGTCTGTTCCAAGTAGAGAAAGTCGACTGCAGCGAGACAGGTAGGTTTTACCGGAGAAATATAAACTGTAATTGCAAGTTATAAACTATTTTCAAGTAGATAAGGTCAAATATAGTCAGACAATATAAACTTCTTCTAAATGTGGAACGTTTTATTTCCTGGAAATAAAAATATGTCTCAGTGGAAAATTAGAAATGATTGACTGTAGTTAGAGTGGAATTTTATATATTAAAAGTATTTTATTTTTAGAAAAACTAAATTATTGCCAGACATTAATAATTGTTTTTTTTATTATTTTTCTTTTGGAAAAATTTTTTTTTACGTTGACAGCTTTTTTGCACTTGGAAAGTTTTTTTTGCAACTCAGTCTTATTTGTCAATAAGACAGAGTTTTTTTTAAATAAAAAAATTATTTTTTCCCAAATGTTGTTTTGTTGCTCTTGTTGTCTGTCCTTTTTCCCTTAACCGTCGAAAAAAAAACATTTCAACAATTTTCTTAAATAAATTTTCGAAAAATCGACTAATTATCTCACTCACTCGTTTTGTTATACTTTTCATTTATTGTCCCCAAAAAAATTGTAGAATTAATTTCCAAAAAAATTCCATACAATTCGCAAGCTTCAAATTAGAAATATTTTTTTTCCACTGCAATCGGAGTAAATTGTGTTTGAAAACAATTTTCCTACCAAAAAAAAAAAATTCATTGACTTGTGATAAATTTACGAGTATGAAAAATACCGTGAAAAAAAGGCGGAAAAATTATGGGGAATTTTTGAAAAGCGAAAGTCGAAAATCGACATTATACGTGGTTTTTATAGAGCGCAACTTGATAGATGAAAGGGAGTGCTTTCGTTTTTTTTTTTTAATCGAAAGGGCGGAATTTTTTTTTGGCATTTTGCCGAACTAAGGGAAAATGGAATCGAAAACGAGCTGGGCCTGTAGGAGACAGATGGGAGAATCGGAGGAGGGTTTTAAATAAATACATCGACGCTGATGGTTTGAATTAAACGAGCGATAAAAGAATCTCAATTTACGATGATTGATTGACACTTTTGTTTTCTGACTCATCGACTCTATATTTATTTATTTAGCTGTTGTACCGCGATGGTCATGTTGATTCTTTATTTTTTTGGGGAAAAAATCGGAAATTTTTTTTTTATTTTTGTTTTGATCTATGTACCGAAAAAAATGGATGGGAACGTTTATAAAGCTTGTTATTATTTTTATTTTATTTTATCGTTCAACACCATTTTTTTCGGAGAAAGAGAGTGCGTGGAATAACTGTCTGTGAAAATGTTTTTGTTATTTTAGTGCTTCAATTTTTTTTTATTGTCATTTTTTTATTTTTTATTTACATTTTTGCCGATTAAATATTTTTTACACTTTTCTATTTTTGTAATTTTTCTCCTTTTCTATTTAACTGTTTACTTATTTTTTCTTATTTTGTTCTTCTTCTAATTTTACAATTATTTATTTTTCTATTATTATATTTTATTATTTATTAATTTATTTTTTATTTTTCTATTTCTATTTTGTATTTTAATATTTAATGTTTCTACTTTCTTGCTTTGTTCTTCTTCTAATTTTACAGTTATTTATTTTTCTTTTAATATTTCTCTACCTGTTTAATATGTCCTTTTTCTGCTTTTTACTTTTGTTTGTTAATAAATACGAAAAATATAAAACGAGAAAATAAATACAGAAAAATTAAAAAAATCTAATGTTTACTAAATAAATTAACATAAAGATTCTATTTTTCGAAAAGTAATTAGTATTTGAAAAAACCAAAAAGCAATGTAAAGAAAAGTTACATAAAGTAAACTAGGTAAACATTTTTAATTAGACAAGAATCCTTAATGAAGAATCGATAGATGTAAACTTTGGAAAATAGTTTTTTCTGTATCAATTTTTTTTTTCAAAAAGCTAATTGCCATTAAAATTCAGTCACACGCTCCTGTGACCTTTTTTCTAAAGACAGCTTGTTGACCTCATCCCATGGTCAAAGGTGACTGCGTGAGAATTATTCGTGAGATTTACAATGTGCAAAACAAAGTCACGTGACGTTGTTTATCTTTAACTGGCATATAACAGTTTTGCTGTTTAACGACCATTAGGGTTGAAGTTGCGGTTAGAAGAGATAGCTAACATGAGAGGTCGACACCTTTTTTTCTCTTTTTTTTTGCTTCACTCAAACCCCCCACCCACAACCTCACTTCTCACTCCGCCCTTCATATTACAACACCCTTTGACAATTTTCTGGTACTCTTCTTTGGGCATTGAACTGAAATCCGATTTAATTTATCCAAGCAAAAAATAAAAAAAAACAACAGCAACAACGATCCTCTCTTCCAGAAGATTAATTAAAATTCACCTTTGAGAATTTTTTCTTTTGTCGTTCAATTTGAGAGCGATTGCTAAAAGTGATTTATTTCTTCTATTTTTTCGATTGTTCTTTCTTTGTTTCCAGTTTTCCTTTTTTTAAATTGTTATTGTTAAGTAATAGCTTTATATTTTTATTTATTTTTATTTTTATTTTATTCAAGTTTCATATTGTCTTTTTTCAATTGTTTTATATTTTTTTATTGTTTCTTCTTAGAAAATTTTTTTTTATTTTATAAATATATTTCTTCCCCATAGAAGTTGGATCATAATTGACAAAATTTACTTTCTTAAAAAAAATTATAAACAAAATTCGAAAGGTGATCTAACCTTGACTAAGCTCCTCTACTTTAAAATAAATGTGTTATTTTTCTTACTTCATTTTTTATTAGTATTTTATTTTTCATTTTATTTTCATTCTTTCAGTACTTTTTTATCATTACAATTATTATTATAATTACAATTTTAATTATAATTACAAATATAATTATAATTACAATATTGATTTAATTAGAATTGTAATTAAAACTTTGATTATAATTACAATTATAATTATAATTATAATTATCATTATAATACCATAAAACAAAAAATTTTTATTGTGTCTTCAATATTCTCCACCTGTCTTTTTCAAAATTTACCCGTAAGTTGATGCACTTTTTATCCGAGTATATTCTTTATAAGCAAAAAAAAAGACTGTTTCACGTTATTTGAAATATGAAGGATTTATATTTTCCCATAAGGGATTTTCCTGAAATCCCATTTTTTCTCGTTATTGATCTTTCGAGTTTTAATATAATAATAAATCCAGTGCGTGACTTCTTGAGAATCCAACCCCTTTGAAAAATAAAAAAAATATCTCTTGTACGTGAAATAATTGTAATTCTCCTCCTTCTTTTTTTCTTATAAAGAATTTCAAGTCGCGCATTTTGGCTTTTACGATGCGTCATAAAAAAAGTGATATTCTAAAGAGTGTGTGAAAATTCCAAAAGAAATTATTATCATTGAAATAACGACTACTGAAATTTTTTACCTACAGTTTTCTCTTTTTGAAATCAGCTTCTTGTTATAAGAGAGGCAAAGCAATTTTTTTTATAGTTTTCTACTCAGATTCGCTTTTATTAGAATTCTTTTTAAACAAGACAATTTTAGATCAATTTTATAAAAATAGAAATTATTCAAAAAAAACTTTTTTAGTTATTTATAATTGCTACTTTTGAAACTAATAACTAACTGTAAATGCTTCTATTGGATTTTTTCTCGAAAAAATTTTTTTTTTTTAAATAAAAATTTCCTGTTGTATTATTATTAACAACATTTCTATTTTATTATTTTATCTATTCTATCAATGACATTTTCATTTCTGAAAAAAACATTTTTATTGTCTAAGTTGTCAAAAACAGTGAAAATAGTTTCAAAAATAAAATTCTAGTCAGACTACAGTCAATCATTATTACTGGAACATTTTTTATCCAGGAAATACTTTCTATAAATTTGCAAATATTTTTATAAAAATTTATTTACGAAAATTTAAAAAATATTTAAAAATAATAATTCAATTGTTAAAAAGAAGAAAATTAATAACTTTAGGTGTTGAAAATTTTAAATAATAATAAGAGAAATTTTATTTGAAATTCAAAAAAAGAATAAGCATTAAAGCATTGAACAATTTCGATTCAAAATTCTGAAAAAATTAGATTTCAGGATAAATTTTAATAATCATTTCCCTAAAATTATTATTATTATTAATACTATTTTTCTTTCTGTTGTTTGTTTAAATATTTGTGTATTATTATTTTTCTTTCTGTTCACTGAGAAAACGATATATTTGATTCAAACCCATTTTGTTTAAATCAAACTTAAAATATCTTTGCTATACAGTCAAACATATTTAAGTTTAATTGGAACACATTTTTTGGTTTATTTAAAGAAATAATATATTTAATTCAAACATAAGTTGTGATTGATTTTAAATTATCTATAATTCACTTTTAAGTTTGAATAAAACAAAAAATTTTTAAACATATTTTTTGTTTAAATCAAAACAGAAAATATGTTTGAATTAAATATAATTATTCAAACAAATAATATTTCTGAATCAAAGTAGTAGATACTTTTTATATATTTTGATTAAACTTACAAACTAATTTCAATTAAACAAAATCATTTAAAATTATTTTTCTATTTAAGTTAAGTATAATGTTTTCTCAGTGTTGTTTATTTAAATATTTGTGTACCATTATTTTTCTTTCTGTTGTTTATTTAAATATTTGTGTATTATTATTTTCCTTTCTGTTGTTTATTTAAATATTCGTGTAAACATTAGGAATGTTTGAACGTGTAGCGCGTTGAATGTGCGTTGAATTCAGGAGCTTCACCTTCACGTTGTAATTACCGACGAGCGTTGGATGCCAGCCGCAGACTAATTGAATTCTTCTCATTATCTCATACAAAAGATACACGTCGCATCGTATTAGGAAAGATATACCACACTTGGTTTGTGCGGTATATACAACGCGAACCACGCGTGGTTTTGAAACATTAAGTATGATTAAGAGGAACCAGGAGAAAATTGAACGAAACTCTCCAAGAGAAAGAGAGACAGAGAGAGAAAGATGCTTCCTTTGTTTTCACATTTTAAGTACCCCTTTGTGCATATGAACAACCCCTTTTAAATATTTTCCCCCTTTTCGAGGTATATATAATATTTATTAAAATTTCAGCTTGAAAATACAATCTTGTAATACATTGTAATTATGAATGTATCGAATTTTTTTGTACCCGTAGGCACTATTGTATATACACTAGAAAGAAAAATTTATTTGAATCAAATAACCGATTATTTTTCTATTATCAAATAAATATTTAATACTTGAACAATTTTTATTTCAAATGATTTTTGTATTAAAAAAAAACTTTAATAATTTTTATGTTAAATTATTTTTGTATTAAAAAAAACATGAACAATTTTTATTTCAAATAATTTTTTGTCTAAAAAAACTTTAATAATTTCTATTTCAAATGCTTTTCGTATAAAAAAACTTTAATACTTTTTATTTCAAATGATTTTTGTATAAAAAAACTAATAATTTTTGTTTCAAAATGATTTTTGTATAAAAAAACTAATAATTTTCGTTTCAAAATGATTTTTGTATAAATTCAAATAAATCCTATTAGAATTAAAATTAATTAAAATAAATACAATTTAATGGACTCAAATCAAAAAATTGTTTGATACAAAGTAATTATTTGATAATAAAAAATTACTTTTTTATTTAAATTAAATTTTCCTTCAGTGTAGAAAATATTTTTTTTTTGTAAAATATTTCACTCGTGGAATAATTATTCGATTCTCAATAATTACGTTTACATTCCTTTCGATGGAATTCCGCCCCCCTTTCTCTTTCTCTCTTTGTCTACTTCTCTCTCTAAAAAACGAAATTTGCTCTACCTCAGAGTGGTTGAAAAATTTTCAAAACAAAGAAAAGAATAAAATTTGAACGTATCAAATTAAAACAAATTTACATTAAAAATTAAATGACAAATTGAAATGAACTTGTAAATTGAAATTTACTTTTTGTAACGATTTTTGGCCGATTTAGTATCAATTTGTTACATTCGAGAAAAGTGAGATATAGGCAGACGGAAATTAATTGATTCAATCTAATTTTCTTCTGTATCAACATAGTTGATTATCACTTTTGCACTCAAATTAATCACTTTGATAGGTACTTGGATGTTCTGCGAAAGTTTCGAACATTTAAGTGAAGAACAATTTTTCTATTTTGTTAATTACGGCATTTTTTTTTATTGTAAAAAATTTAAAATAACGTAACTCAAAAATTTGTTAGTTTAATAGCGAATTATTTCTGCTTTCTTATATTATTAAAACTTATCATTTTTTTAATAGTTTAAATAGTTTTTAATCAAAGCCATTTTGATTTATGTCTCTCAATGATTTTCATTAGTAATAATAGTGTCTGAAAGATTTATTTCTAAATAATAAAAGAGATTTTTATTTAGAATTAACAAATTTAGAAGACATTTTTCTCGAAATTTTGAAATTGGCAATAGTTTGACTAAAACTGACATTTACAAACTTACAATTTTTAATAATTAATTTTTTTCCAGTAGTATTAATCAATTTTAGTCAGACTTGTGTTTTAATTTTTTGTTTAAAAATGAGTAGAAGAGATTTTGTTTTTTCTTGTTTATCAGTAGTAAAAATTTATTTCACTTAGACATAAATTTCGAATTTTTAGCTAGTGGTTGCTTGTTTAGTTGAGAAAAATCCTTTTTAGAATTAGAATTACAATTAGAATTAGAATTTTGCTTTATCTTAAGTTAGAATTGACAATTTTAGAAATTGACGAAATTTAGAAATAGTTTGACTAAGACTAATATTTACTGCTATAAATATAAATAAGTATAAGTATTTTTTACTCACAGCTCAATTTTTGAATTTTTGCCAAAATCACTGCTAGAAGAAACTTCTATTTAGAATTTTAACAAATGTTCCAAAAAGTTGACAATAGTCTGATTAAAACGTAACCCTTACTACTTAATATTCTCGAAGTTTTTCTATTCTCAGCAGTAGGAGAAAATTCTAGACAGACATATTTTTTGATTTTTTTTCAAATAAGTTATCCGGAAGATTTCATTCGGAATTCGCAAAATAAAAAAAAACTCAAAATGGTTTGACTAAAACTAACTTTTACTACTTTATGGTAATGAATTTTTTTTCAGGAGCGTAAATAAATTTTAGTCATACGAAATATTGAGTTTTAATGTTAAAAATAAGTGTTAGATTTCGTATTTGAATTTTTTTGATTAATTATTGTTATTTATTATTTTATTAATATTATTTTTAAAATAAAAATAATAACAAATAATAATAATAATAAATAAGAATTTCATTGGTAATAATAATAATATAATTTCAGAAAATATTGAAATAGAACAGAATTAGTTTATTTAATCGTTCGAAATTCTATTTTCTTTCATTGAAAGAAGGAAATAAGAAATTTTGTTGTTGGTTTTTGTTAAAATTTCTCATGACCGTTTACAAAAAGTAAAATACTTTCTCTGTTAGAAGGCAATAGCATGAATTTTTTTTTTCATTTTTTCTTCAAAAAATTTGCCTCATAAATACGATTATTGCGAAATCTGTATATATAGAAGAGATTGTGTTTCGACTCGATTACAAAACAGATTAGTATTTGTGGATGCCATAGAAATGTCTCTCGTAAAGCCAGCACCAATGTCTAATCCTCTCTTTTTCTCTATCTCTTTTTTCTCTCCGTCTTTTTTTCTTTCTTTTTCTCTCTCTCTCTCTCGGTTTTTTTCCCCAGCGCCACGATTTTTTTCCCCATGTGCTTCTTGTTCTCCTCTGATCGAATTCCCAAAGAAATGTGTGAGAATTCCATTACTCTTTCCCTCCTATGTGAATAGAGTTTGGTTTTGGAGAGGGAGGGAGAGAGAGGGAGAGAAGGTGGTCCCAAAAGCGTAATTTGACTAGGGCCATTAGGTACCTGCAACATACACGAAATGCCGGATTGGATTTCCTTGCATAATAGATTACATTAGGTTTGAAACCAACGCCGAAAGTTCCAACTCGTCCAGTTAGTTTGTAAATTTTAAGCTATTTTAGTATTTTGCATTTGTGTTCCTTCTCTTTTTTGCCCAACGAACTACAAGTGAAGGTAGTAATAGAAAATTAGTAAAACTTCAAGTTGAAAATTTTCGAAACAAAATTAATTTCTATTACATGAAATTATTTCGTTTCTGTTAAAATCGTCATTTTAGTAAAAGAATAATTAATATTAGAGTAAAAATTGGGGTCACAAAAATCATATTTGGATTTTATATTAACAAAAAACTGAGTAACTGTTTTACAAGGTTAGGAAAAATAATTTCCACTTGCAGTACTTTCGTAAAACTTTTATTAATTATTTTTTATTTAATTACTAGTTTAATAAAATTAAACTATTGAATTTTATTATTTAATTACTCCGTTCATGACCTATACAAAAAATTTCGGACAAGAATTTTGGAGCTTAATAACTAATCTTTTAGTACCAGTTGAAAATTTGAAAAAATAATTTAAAATTCCGATTTTATAATATAAAAAGTATAAAACTGCCATTTTCACCCCACTCTATGCTTTAATCAAAACATAGAAATAAAAATAAAAAGCAAAATATTGTATTTTACTTTATTCTATTAAATATTTTCATTTTTCGAAAACTGAATTTTTTTTTCTCCAAAGAAATGTTTTTTGAAAAAAGAAGTTAGCAAATTGTAATTTATTATTTATCCGAGATAGAGAGAGAGAGATAAAGAAAGATGGGAAAGAGAGGCCGGAAATCGAATCTGTATAATTATCTACTTCAACTTCACGTGTCGTAATTAAAGTGGAGATAAATTGATTTTCGCGAATTAGCCGACGAGACGCTACAAGCGGGGGGTGGGGGGCAAAAACGTGAATGCCTCTGGATATGTGATTTTGCTCAGGGAACTGAAACATTCATTACGATTTCAACCAGCATTAAGCAATTTTATTGACATTGCGATTGCGAATGGTTAATTTTACGAAAAAACGAAAAAAAAGTGAATTTTTAACTTTCATAAAATATAAATCGCGTTCTAATTTATTAACTCGGATAATTTTTTTACCTTCTTATTGGTAATTCATGAGAAAAATCTATTTGAGAAGAGAGAGAGAGAGAGAGAGAATTTTTTTTCTTCTATAGATAATTAATGAGAAAAATTTAATTATATTATGGAAGTAAGTTTTACTTTTTCTTTGTTAAGATATTAAGTTTAATTTTGATTTAAAAAAAAATTGATTTTAAATTTTAAATTTGAAAATTGATTTAAAAAATCTGTGAGAAGAAAGAATTGTTTAAACGGATAATTACTAAGATAAACTTACCTTTAAAGAGAAATTTTCGTTTTATTATTAATAAATAATAATTTATTAATTATTTATTTATTAATAATATAATATATTATTAATTATATATAATAAATAATAGTATATTTATAATAAATAAATAAATAAAAAATCCTAATAATTTTAATAAAAAAGAAATTGTTTTTCTTTCTGCTGCGTAATTAATTAAATAAAATTTACAGTTGGTGATGAATTTTATTTTCCGTTCAGATAAATGTAGTTAGCTAATAAAAAAATTCTATTTGAGGAGAGAATGAGATTTTTTTATACAAAGAACCTAGTTTCAAAAAAACATAATTTTTTTAGGAGGTATTATATTTAATAAATCGAATAATACAAAGAATTTTTTTCGTTTTTTGGATAATTTATATGGAAAAAAGTTTTACTATTTATTGTCCAGATAATTTTGAGTAATGAATAAAAAATCTATTCGAGAAGAAAAATTTTTTTCTTGTCCGTAATTAATAATAGAAAAATATACTTTTGCTCTCTAAATTGGAATTGGTAGAAATATTTACTAAAATTTGAATTAGTGACCGAGTTTTTGCTTTCGAATTTTTTTTTAACCGAATTCACTAGTTTATTAATAAAACTTACTAATTCAATAGAAAAAAGTCAGTTACAAAATTAGTAAATAGTTTTACTAATTCTAGAGAACGGATAGAAAGATTGTTTCTATAGATAATTATAAGAAAAAAAATCTATCTATTGATACATTTTTTCAGTTTCTTATGAATAAACTTAATATAATAATTTAATAAAAGTAAAATTGATAATTAAATTGACTTGATAAAATTAATAATTAAAAAATTTAATTTTTCTATTTTCTCATGTACATCCTAATTAAATGAATCAATAGAAAACAATTTTTTTTCCTACATTTAAAAAAAGGAATTTAAAATATATTTCATCTATAAAAACAAAAAGAATTGTATTTTACCAAAAAATAAAATAAAATTTTACCCAAAAAAAGAATCAGCGAAAATTCTCTTTTAACTCTCTCTACAATTTTGAGACATAAAATGAAAATTAACTAATTGCGAATAAAATTTTCAAAAAAAAATTGGATTTACGTGAAAATTTAATAGAATTTTTTTTAACGTTTTGTTTGTAATGTGAGCGAGTGTGTGTGTGCATAATACATGAAATTGTCAAGCAGAAACAGGTTTAAATAATGTGTAAACCTGTAAACCAGAAACGAGTTTCAGTTAAAATGGAAACGCTTGATGTTACGAACGGAAGTGGCCCAGTAGAGATGGCGATAATCTGACCGCCCCAAACCCACTGAATTTTCACAGTATTCGTGGTTGAGAGTGAGTGAGAGGTAGAAAAAGGGGGGAAAAGGGAAATAGCTATCTATCGGCGTATCAGCAATTTCCATAACTAAAGTATATCCTGAACGCGTGCGAATTTCAAAGTCGTTCATGCTATGGTTCCGCATATATTTGCATCGAAATTTTTTTGTTTGTTTTTTTTTCGTTTCGTTTCGCATCAAATACTTCATAACCATTTCCGGTTGCCGAAAGCTTCTTAATCAAGTGGTGAATTGTTTCTTTACTTCAAAGTGTGTATAGTTTTTTTTTTAATGAACCACTCGAATGTAAAGAAGTAAAAAAATTATCATAATTCTCAAGAGGGACGATTTTGTAATTTTATTTTTACTTTGACTTGGGTTTTTACTTTCACTTTGATCCAGCAGCTGAATTGTTATTTTTACTTTTACTTTCGATTTTATTTTCTCTTTGATAGATTTTTTTTATTTTCACTTTCACTTTCATTTTTATTTTCATTTTCTCTTTGACGGTTTTTTATTTCCACTCTCATTTTCATTTCCACTTTGGTAAATTTTTATTTTCTTTTCCAATTAAACTTTTAGTGAATTTATATTTTCCCTTTGGCTTTGACTTTCCTTAATTCTGATTTTTACAATCACTTTCACGTAAAATAATTTTTATATCCCCTTTTTTCACTTTCATTTTCACTTTCAGAATTTTTATTTCTACTATCACTTTCACTATAAAATTGACAAATATTAATATTCCTTTTTATTTTCACTTTCGTTTCTTGATAGATTTTTATTTTCACTTTCACTTTGAGAGACTTTAATATTCACTCGCTATGGAAATGAAAGTGTAAGTTAAAAATGAGATAAAAATTGATCAAGCTAAAAATGAAAGTAAAAATAAAAATATATCAAGGTTCCTCGGAAAATAAATATCTTTCAACACGAAAGTAAAAAATCAAAGTGAAAATAAAATTTTTCAAAGTGAAATAATTTTTTAAACCAATTTTTTTTAAATCAATCATACACGTGAATTAGTCTTTTAAGTTCAGTTTGATGGTGAAATAAAAAATCTACGGAACTAAGAGTAAAAATAAAAATGAAAAAAAATTGTTAACAAAAATCGAACTGAACTTAAAAGACGATAACTCCCGTGTATGGTCGATTAAAATTAAAATTCGGTTTCAAAAATTATTCCTCAGGAAATTTTGAATTTCTCCTAAATAGCAAAGTAGAGGTTGAGAATCAGCAAGAAGAGAAATAAACATTAAAACAATGACGTGATGAGAGACTCAAAAAGGGTGATAAAATAATTTAACTGTATAATGAAGAAAATTCGAACCAAATATATGTATATATTGGTGGTGAAAACGTTTGGACATAAAAGTGGAATCTTTAATAACTAATTAATAGCTAATGGCTCGTGCAATCCGAATGTAAATAGAAGAATAAACTCAGTTCCGTGGAGCGCGATTACACGAAAATTCCCCAGAGATGGAACTGCGCTAATTAAACTTTGAGAAGTGCTGTGCATTATTCTCCTTAATTGGCGACCGATATCCGTTAGGGTGAGATGATTAAGGGTCTGAGCACGGACAAATCCAAAGCCAATGGAATAAGTCAAAAAAAAAGGAAAAAAAAAACATTAAAAAAGACGAAAACTCTTGGTGAGTCGGTAAAAAGGCTGCAAACTAAACTATAAATATACACCAGAAGGAAAAACAACTTCAACGAATTTTCAAACTAAATTTTTCAAAAATAAAAAGTGGAAGGTTTTTCTATCACGAAAAATTGCGATTTAAGGAAATAAATTTTTTGTAACGATTTATAATTAATACTTTTTTTTCAATTAAAGGGGACTTTTTCTAGTTGTAAAATGTTTTTCTATATTGACTTTAGCACTTGAAAAATTTATTTCCTTTCCTATAAGAGAATTACTTATTTTTCTATATAACTAAATAGTAATAAATTATTATTAGAGGTAAATATATTATAACTAAATTAATATAAATAAAAAAAATTATTTCGAAATAAATAATAATAAACAAATAATTAATAAATAAACTAAATTAATAATGATATAACTAAATTTCTATATAACTAAAATCGTATTTTTCTACATGAAGCAAATGTTTCCTTTAAAAGTATAAGAAAATTTTGTTTAAAATAAAATAATAAAAAATAGTCCAACTGAAAATAATTATTACTACTTTACGTTGCGATAAAAGATTTAAATAGTCCGACTAAAAATTGATTATACTTTACCCTAAATTCGAAAAAAATTGCTAAAGAATAAAAAAGAAAATAAATTCGAAAAATGCTAAAGAATAAAAAATAAAATAAAATCGAAAAAAACTATAAAGAATAAAAAAGAAAATAAAATCGAAAAATTAAAAACATTTCTTTTCGATGTAAATATTCCGTACACTTTTAGAATTTGCAATTGATTAATACGTGTGCTTTTATTTTAGAATTGTTTGCAAGTAAAATGAGAGATTTGTTCGCGTTACAAGTGCAAAATATATACGTAGATGAGTAAAATTAGAGGGGAGTACATAGTCAGTCTGCATATATTTTGTCGATGGAAGATTAATTAACGAATCCCGTGAGAGGGCTCGCTCGTCCTCGTTCTTTAGATCACTATATAAATATATACGTGAATTCCGTGCGTAGTGACTTTTGAATATTTAAACTTCGAAACTTCGAATAATTCCTTTCTACTTGAACCAGCCCCCCTCTATCCCTTTTATATACCCATAATTCCTCTTAGAAAACCACCAAGGTCTCTCTATCTTATCTTGTCGAACTTTCATTCAATTCTTGTATTTTCCGAATGTCGAGAACTTTATAAACTGTCAGCCAACCAGAATTCTTAAGTATTTCCCAAAGTTTTCCATAAACCTTCAGACCACAATTGTCATTCATTGCGCAAAAATATCTTTCAGTATTCTTTTTGAGTGGAAAAAAAGAATTTTAATCGGAATTTATCAATATTATTATAGTAAATCGAAAATTAAAAAGAAAAAATTTTTTTTTGATTGAAAAATTCTACTTTACAGGCACAAGAAAATCGTGAGCTATTAAAATGTGTTGCGGATTAAATTAACACGAAAAAAGATTAAACTAATCAATTTTTGTGTTATTTTTTAAAATGTATGAAATTTTAGTTTCTTAAATTTTATTTATAATTTTAGTTTGAAACTTTTTGAAAATTTAATTATTTCTAAAAAACCACGTTATAATGCTTTTAATACTTAAGTATTATCTAAAACTTTAACTGAAATTCATTTTTAAAACCATTTTTATTAGTAAATTCTACTAGAATTCAATTATTTAAATACAAAAATTAATAGTTTGTTAATTTCATGTTTCTTAAAAATAAATTCTCATCAAAAATGTTATCAACAAATTTTTTAAATCATTAAATTCTTTGGAAGAATTAAAATAAGATTTTTAAGAATAATTACATTTTTCGAGGAATTTGATTAAAATTGCATTAAAAATAATTGAAATTCTGCAAAGAGTTTTATTATTTATGAAAATAATTGAATTATTGTGAAGAAATTTATAAAAAAAAATTTTAAATAATTTGATTTCTCTAAAAATTCTTATTATTTATGAAAATAATTGAATGTTTGCGTAGAATTGTATAGAAATTTTTTTTAATAATCGAATTCTTTTTGAAAATTTTATTCAAATAGTAGATATTGAAAATTATGGAATTTTAGAAAACTTTTGAAAATAATTGAAATTTTGACAAGAATTTGATTAAAGTTTTGTAAATAATTATTATCAAATGTTATTAAACTAAAAATTAAATTTCATCAGAAAAAATAATTTTTTCACCTTCTGCTGATTGTCGGCTGTGGTTACTTTTTATTAATTGTGAATTAAATTAATTTTCATTACACGGATATTAATTGAAATTGTTCTAGTAGTAGGTAGCCTGGGACTTATTGAAAATAATTGAAATTTTTGACAAGAATATGATTAAAATTTTGTAAAATAATTAAATATCAGAGATGAATTTTATTATTTATAAAGAGCATTGAAATTTTGACGATAATTTTTTTTAATTTTTGAAAACAATTGAATTTTGTAACTATTTAAGAAAAAATAAATAATAATAAATAAATAATAATAATAAATAATAAATAATAAGAAACATAATATAAAAATAAATAATAAATAATACATAATAAGAATAATAATATAATAATAATTAATAAATTCGTTGAATTTTTGCAAATCGTTGACTTTGGTGTTTTATTTAAAATTAAATTTCATTCATAGTTAAAAGTAACACCAAAATAGATTATTTTAATCATTTTTGGTGTTAATTTAATCCTAGAGGGATTAAACTGTTGCAGATTATTTTAATCCATTCTGGTGCTATTTTAACACCTCTCGTCTTACTGTGAGGTAAATTTAAATTTGAAGTAGTTCAATTTAGTTATAGTCAGACAGTAAAATCAGTTTTTTCTAAAAGAATACAAGTTTTGGTTAAATTCAAGTGGTTAAAGTAGAGTAAAGCCAGACATGATTTTTCCTCTCTGAAAATTCGACTTTGCCGGGGAAATCGATTGTCAAGTAGATAAAATCGACTGTAGTCAGACAGTAAGGTTTATTTTTATAAAAAACAAATTTTAGTTAAATCCAAGTAAGTAAAATCGACTCCAGTCAGACAAGTGGTTTCCCACTAAAAACTTTTCCTTTGTTAGAATTAGAACAATTTCCAAGTAGATAAAGTCGATTCTGTTCAGACAATTGCCTTTATTTGAAAAAAATCTATTTCTAGAAAGAATTTCAGTAGATGAAGACAATTATAGTCAGACAAGTGGTATTTCAGTGAAAAATTCCAGGCAAAATGGATTCTAATCCGAAAGTAAAATTTCTTCTTTTGAAAACTGTTCTTCTGTAAATTTAAGTAGATGAAGAATATCTCAGTTAGACAAAATGTTTTTTAATTTGTAATTGTATTAAAAAGTATAATTTTTAATAAAAAAAGTCGAATATATATTCAATAATAATTAATATTGTATTGTTTTTTTGTTCATTAAAAAAAACAAGTTTCAAGAGTAATTTCCTTCTCTCCAAGTTGGAATTGTTTTTCTTCCAAAATACAGAATTTTATATTCTTTTTGATAAAATTATAAAGAAACTTTTTAGGAGTTCCTTGATTTTTAGCTTTTGTTATATCAGTAAATATATTGCTGACTTTGATTATATTGGAGAAAAATTTGCCAAAGTACTTTGCGATACGATGTTTTTTTTGTCTCTTCTCTTCCAGATTGGAAATCTCAAAAGTAATTTATAATCTACGTGGACATAAATCAACGATTTTCGGACTCTTAATCCAGAGTCTCTTTTTGCTGTTGTCCCTCTTTCCAAAGATTTTCCCTCTTTTTTTTTTTTTTTTTTTTTTGGTGAGTGTGTGTGGTTGAAACTCTGCCAATTCTCTTTAGTAGCTTTTTCGATGGGGTTCGGCTATCCCTGGAAAATCCATTTCCTGAAAATGTACGTGAGTCGAGATAAAAATTGACTTAGTTTTTTATTACTGATTGCACTCTGAAGAAGCGAAGACTAAAAAATGATACAAAAGTAGAAATGAATTGTCGCGTCGCGTTAATGCTATTTTTTGTCTCTGAAAAAACAGCGAGTCGCGAAAATATTTATTAAAATATTCGAAATTCTGTTTTTAACCATCATTCATGTTTATAATTTAAAGAAGTATTTAAATAATAAATTTAAAAAAAATTTGTTTAATTTTAATAAAAATTGTATTCTAATCAAGTATTTAGAATTATTCATTTACTTTATTATTTGTTTTGAATTAATATTTTAAATTATATTTTAAATAAATGTTCAAAATTCTTTTTAATTTCTTTTTCTTTATTTCAATAAAAATTTTTAATAAAATTATATTTTAAGGAAGTATTGAAAATAAATTGAAAATAAAAATTTCGAATATAAACAATTTCAGTTAAGACACGACTAATCTTCATTGAGAAGTTAGATCATTTCTTTCCTCATTATTTAAGTCTTCATTAATTAATTACTGGCCATTTCGAACAATTGTTTCAATTAGCTAATTAGCGTAATTGCCTTGAAATTATCATTATCTATTAAGAAGCAAAAATAATTAAGATAAGATAATAAAAAAATAGTAGATTCAAAGAGAACGAACAAAATTTACGAACAAATTTAAAAACACTTTATTTTGAATTTTTTCAAAAAGATTTTTAAATTTACAAATGACTAGAATTAAAGAAATGAAAATAAAAATATGTAAACAATTTAAAAATGTAGAAATAATAATTAGAAATGTATGGAAAATAATTGAAAGTGATAAAAATAATTTCAAAAATGTAAAAATATAATATGTACAAAAATTAAAAAGTAGGGAAATAATAGAAAAAATAAATAAATAATAGAAAAAATAAATAAATAATAAAAAAAATAAATAATAAAAAATAAATAAATGAATAATGAAAAATAGAAAAAATATTTTAAATAGTAAAAACTAAATAGGGGAAAAATTTTTCATGGATCATTCGACGCAAAAAATGAAAATAAAGATATCTTCAAGCATAGATTTTGACAAGGAATTGCCTGATAAACTTGACAATGATAGATGTGGATAATGTGCATGTAAAGTAGATTTATTAAGGGGAATTCACAATCTAAAAGAGATGAAATATGTTTGAAAATAGAAATCAAGGTCTCTTTATGTAGTTAAGATAAGATTTTTTTTGCTGCCATTATTCCATGAGAGAAAGACATCATTCTTATCGTGCGCGTTGCTATTTACATATTAATATAGAATTGAAGACTTCATTTTCTGTCGTAGGGAAATGTGTTTTTCTCAGCCTTATATATATATACATATATACGCGAGTATAGAAATTCAAATAGTGATAAAGGGACACAATTCTGACCACTGACCGACTTCCATTGATATATTTATACGTCATATGCTTATAGAAAGTTTACTCCAACGTTCGCATTTACAATAATAACGCATCTCTTCCTTTACTTTGTCTATTTATACTTTTGACACAGTTCATTAATAATTCCGCGCAACTTCAATGTTCTCTTTAAGTTAAGTAACACTAGTGCTGGCCATTATTGTATACTATGTTGGGAAATTTTTTTTTTTTATTGATTTACATTTCTGTGGAAATAAACTAAGTGTAAAGCTTCTGTTGATAAATAATTAATTATTATTGTAATGATAATTAGGTTGCAATTATCGATCGCCCCGAGTCAGGTTTTATATTAATATTATTATTATTTTTCTTATTAATACTACTATTAATAATATTTAAGTATTATTATTATTAATAATATTATTTAAATATTATTATTATTAATAATGTTAGTATTAATATTATTATAATTTTAATAACATCATTAATATTATTAGTTTATTAATGTTAATATATAAATAAAAGTAATTGTTGTTAACAATAAAAATATTTACAATCTTTTACCAAACTTGAACGTTATTAAAATTGTGTCGTTTCACTGGTACTTATACTCCATAGAGTTAACCTCGCTTGCGAGAGAGTTTTCATGCCCTCTGAACGGGAATTTACAGAACTAATGGCGCGCAATTCAAATTGAGTAAAATGAAATTCTCCACTTTATGTCCAAAAATAGTTAAATAATTATTTTCCACTATCGAAAAATTGCTGAAATTGTAAATGTTTATTGTATGAAAAATATATTATTAATTATCAATGATCAATTATTAATTATCAGTTATTAATTACTAAGTAATAATTAATAATAATAAATTGATGTTGTATTTCCTGCACGACTGAATGGACACAAAATTTACTCAGAGCCTGATACTGCTTCTTATACACCGTTTACCTAATCTCCCTTGCGAGAGAGTTTTCACGCCATCTGGGCGGGAACATACAAAACTAATGGCGCGAAATTCAAATTCGCAATAGAACAAAAATATTAAATTTCAAATATTTAAATATTTATCAGTATTTTTTCCTATTTTTTAATAATAAAACAGTAATATTTAGTGTAAATTACCGGGTAATTCTCTTGTACGCTAAAAATACCGCTATAGTAAAATTGGATACTTCAGTGTAGAGTATGGAAAAAATATATTTTTTTTCATTGAAAGTACCTCGATGAGCAAAAGGAAAGTGTAATTTCGTGTGCTGGCGCAGGTCTTCCTTTGACCACCCAAAGTGGAAAGAGGGAGAAAGGGGGGAGGGGCGGCAATCACTTTGGGATTTTATTCGGGATTACCATGAGAGACGACCGTTCGATCGCACCGGATTAAATGGAGCCTTTTACCCTTGTTGGACGCAGGTCCGAAACTGCACTTTCAACTTGAAACTTTATACACACGAAGTAGGCGACCATCTTCTCGAGATACTGCAACTCAATTGTATGTATATATCCCTTGGATTTAGCCGTCGCGTATTTTTCTAAAGCTTATATATAAATATATATTCTCCCTCTAACCGAAAAACTCTCAATCGATTCGTCTTGAAATTTATTCTGACGTTCTTCTCTTTTTCAAAAGATTATTATTGAAATATTGTTTGTAAATTTTTGCCTCATTTTTTTTTCTCGAATGGATTATTGTTGAAATATTGTTGGTCGAAACTTTTTGCCTGACTCGCTCTTTTTCAAAAGATTATTATTATTGAAATATTGTTTTTGAATTTTTATCTGACAGAAAATATTTTATTTATTCTTTATTGTTTATTCCTTTCGTATTTTTAGCTATTCTTTATTTCTTTTTTTTTTGTAATTGGTATATTTTATTTCATGATTTTTTTCTGTGTTGACTTTTACTATCAATTTACAGTTTTCTATTTAGTTGACAGTGAGATATATCTTGCTTCTGATTTTTATTGTTCAAAACAGTGGTAAACATGAAAAGAATAAATTTTTTGTTTTATTGATTTTGAATTTCGCGCCATTGCTTCTGGAAATTGCCGCCTAGATGGCATGAAAGCTCTCTCGCAAACGAGATGAACCTGACACGGTTTATAAGTATCAGCACCAGGTTTAGAGTCTAAATCGAATTATTTTCTACAATTCTTCTCAATTACCTCTTTAAAAAAATTATTTTTCGTCGAAAGAAGATAAAAATTCGTTTTTCCTGTAAATAAAAATATTTTTTTTCTCATTGGAACGTAAGTTGCTTTATCGAAGACACGTTCTGAATTTGATAGAAGCTGGCGCTGTAAATTGTTTATTGTCGGGGACATTTGTGGGCTAAGTAGCCGATATCCACTTCCATTGAAGTGCAGATTGAAAAGCGGATCTTGTAAATTCGTTTAGGAGCAGCGAACCGTATAAATCGATATTTCGTTCTCCAACTGTGTACAGTGTGTAGGACGGTTGGGGTAAAAAAAAAGTTAGCGCTGAACTTGGACAGGTGACAAGTTGCAGAGATAAAGTTATAGATTCGTTGAAAGGTTTGTACGAAGGCAGCCATCAATTTCAAATTGTTTCTTCTTCCCTCTCACATGAACAAATTGCCATTTTTTTCCTCGACAAAAAAAAGAAAGGATGACAAAAAATATTTTTTGTTCTCTTAACGATTTTTCACTGATAAATAATATCCTCAAGTTCGAAATTATTCAATTCTTCTTAACAGTTATAAAAATTTTTTCTGATTTAGAACAAGAAAAATTTTCTATATTCAAAAAATACAAATGTTTAACATTTTTTGTCTGCATTTCTTTTCCAACTAGAATAAAAATTTCTTTTTATTCTAATTTCCAAAACATTTTTTCCCTTCTCTTTTGTGTGACAAATTTCATTTTGTTCGTTTATCCGCAAAATGTTGAATGGAAATTTTCAGGCGTCGTCGTCGTCTCAAAATTAACTGTCATAATCTATTAGAAAAAAAAGGAGGAATAGAGAAAACAGTTTTTTGGCAAAATGCCATGTACGATGAGTGCCACTTCGAGATGAATTTTGCATCCACATCTGTGCACCTGACACGTGCCACACTGACTCACATCATTTACATTCATAATAAAATCCCCACTGTTGACAATTATTTCAATATTTACTTTTTATGGTCTGCATCACACTCTAAAATTCCTGAATGTAATTTTAATGAATAAAAAAAATGAATTTCAAGTCAAACTTTATTTTCATTGTCAACATTCAGTGACGAAAATAATTTTGCTTTAATATCAAAATTAATAATATCAAAATGTTATCCTTGTGAACTAAGAAAATTTACCAAAAATAAATAGTAATATAATAACAGAGAAACGTTGTCAAGGTTGGATTAGGTTTTTAAAAATGTTTATAATTTTTTAAAATAAATTTAGTCCCACCTTGACTAAGATAAATTCCTTTCTTTAATTAACATTTACAATTTTACTAAGTTTTCTCTAGTAGAAAAGACATAAATTTTACAATATTGTTTTATAGAATTTGAATTTCGCGCCATTAGTTCTATGAATTCCCGCCCAGATGGCATGAAAATTCTCTCGTAATCGAGTTAACGTAAAAGGTTTATAAATATCAGCGCCTTCTTCGGAGTATATTATATTTTTATTTAGTTGTGTAATAAATATTTTGTTAACGTATTCTCATAAATAAATTATCCTCATAAATTAATAATTAACAATGATAAAATAAATAATAATAATGATAATAAAAATATTAATTCACTAAAGAACTTGTAAATAAAAAAAAAATTAGTTTGAAAAAATATAAAACTTTATTTTACCAACAGTTTAAAAAAGAAGGGTCGCTTTTTCGAACGAGGAAGTAAAATGTAAAAATTGTTATTATTATTATTAAAATTTGTAATTTACATGTGGTGCAGGACCCATTTAAATGCGTGCGTGGCTTCAATAATAATAATAATAATGAAAAAAGAACCTAATGGAATAAAAACGAAAAGTTCAAAGGAAAATGGCTTGTCTCGTTTGAAAATTTGTGGACGCTTCATATTCAAATATGCCACGGTGCGCTTCGATCGTCGCTTCTAGAATTGCGAATCACGAGTGGCGGCACCGAGCTTGAAAAAAGGAACTTTTTCATTTTTATGCAAATTTGATCTCTGTAATTGCCGAGTCTTGTATACTTTCTCTTAGTTTTCATTCTTAACAGCTTCCGTTAAGTTTTCCCTGCTTTACGTCCATCCGGTGTGCTGCTAGTGACTTTCCCACACTTTGTTAAAAGAAAAACTTTATTTTTAAAAAGTCCTTTGAATCTTTTCTGTTTCTTCTTTTTTCTTGCAACTTTGCAATATTATCTAATAATTGCAGAGCGGGATATTTTCTATTTTTTCGCTATTTTCTGACTATTTTTTAATTTTTTTACACAATTTGCTATTTTTTTTCTTTATTTTGTTAAAAGAAATAATTGTAAAGTTATTATTTGTTTTCCAACAATCTTGACGGGAAAATAAAAAAAAACTAATGATGCAAAATTGAAGTTGAAAGAATTATAGATAGCAAAATAAAAAGTAATTTTACCTTGCCCTAAAAGTAAAAGTATTGTTACTTTGCCCCAAAAGTAAAAGTAATTTCACTTTTGGTGAATAATGAGTTTGGTATTGACATGAATTTCTACTTTTGCATATTTTAACAAATCCTGGACCATTACTGGCCTAATCTTCGAAACAAGATTCCCAGGAATATCGATTTATACGGTTCGCTGCTCCTAAGCGAATTTACAAGATCCACTTTTTCAATCTGCACAACAGTGAAAGGGGATCTCGGCTACTTAGCCCACAAATATCTCCCACAATAAAAAATTTACAGCATCAGCTTCTATCGAATTGGGAGCGTGTCTTCGAAGAAAGTAACTTACGTTTTATCAGAAAATATATTTTTATTTACAGCAAAACGAATTTTTTCCTTTCTTTCGATCAAAAACGTTTTTTTCCTCTTTTCAAGAAAGTTTAAATATTTGGGTCAAATTCTTTTTTGGGGGGTAAATAATGAACCAAATATTATGGCAAATATTGATGCATGAGTTCAAACAGATAAGAAATTAATTTTTATCAAAGAAGAATAATTTAATAATTAATAATAAATTAATGTTTGTCTAAATAATTATGCTCCTATTAATAATATATTTATCCTGCAAGAAATAGTTATTTACTTCATTGATGATTTTTTTAGTATTAATTTACAGTTTTTTATTTAGTTAATATTTAATAATACTGTAATATATTGGACCCTGATTTCAAATATTGAGAACAGTGCTAAATATAAAAGGAGTAACATTTTTTTAGTATTAATTTATTAAAAAAAATTAAATGAATTTGAATTTCGCGCCATTAGTTCTGCGAACTCCCGTCCAGATGGCATGAAAACTCTCTCGCAAATGAGATGAAGTAGACTAATGGCGCGCAATTTAAATTCATTAAAACAAGAATTATTTGCCCTCTTAATAAGAAAACAATTTTATCTCCTACTATCGATCAGAAACACTTGTTATTTTGAATTTAAAAAAGAAATTGTTAAAACGTTGACCAATGGAAAAAATTACATTATTCTTGGGTTGAAAAACTTTGCCATACATATTACTATTCGTGTATATATATTACTCCGAAAAGGAGACGAAACCGGAGGGATTTTAGATGGTAACGGAGGGTTAGTGCGTCGACTTTCAACTGAAAAAGGGGGGTTGAAAACGAATGTTTCCTTCACGGGAGATTAACTATTCTTGGGGTCCTGCCAACTTTTTCATAAACTTTCTGCTCTTTCTGTTTCAGAATTTCTTATGCCGCGGCTCTCTTGGCCACCCTTTGTTATTGGTGAGTTAAAACAACATTTCATTTGAATTTTATTTAACTTTTATACAAGACACATGTAATACAATTCAAAATACATTTATTCACCTCATTGTACTTTTTTCACTCAGAGGAAAGTTTCTTAATTTTATCAAAAATTTAGAATATTTAAAAAATCAATTTCAATTGAATCAATTTCTTTACGAAATAAAAATAATAATAATACAATAATAAAAATAAAAATAATAATAGTAATAATAATAATAATACTAATAATAGTAATAGTAATAACAATAAGTATATATTAATCAATTTAATATAAATTCTTACTAGTATTTAATTTTCATTTAATTTAAATTTTCTGGATTTTGGATACTTTTTTCTAAATTAGATAATAGTTTTGGGGAACGATAACCGAAGGCACTGTTTCTATGTATATATGTATATAAATTGTTGTATACAGAGTGGAAGGGGGGGACTTTAACTTTATCGTTTAATCAAGAGAGATGAGCGCCTCCGGCGTGAAATTTCGCGATACCTAAAACGTGTGTAATAGAACGTCCCATGGAACACGCACCAGGGTAAACCACGTCGACGTGACGTCCGACGCACGTCTACGTGATGTCCGGACATCCGACATCCCGATGCACACACTAATGTGCTGACTGCGAGATAGGTGAAATTATTAACGTTACCAAGCTCTCACATCACACGCCAATTAAAGTTTCGCGTGTCAAGGCGGTGTGCGCGCTCATCTCGAGCGCACATGCCATGAATATGTGAAACTTCCCTCAGAAGTACTTTTTTTCCATAAAATTAATCTTTTCCTTATAAAAAAAAAGAAAAAATTATTTTCCAATAAATATATAATTTTATAATAATAATGACAATGAAAATAATAATAAATGTATATTAATTAATTTATTATTTACAATTTATCATTTAACCAAGCTTTCTAGTGTAGAGAATAAAGTGGTTACTACTGGACGCGAAATTTACATTTTTATTTTATTAAATTTGAATTTCGCGCCATTAGTTCTGTTAATTTCCGGCTAGATGGCATGAAAACTCACTCGCAAACGAGATGAAGTAGAAGGTTTATACATATCAGCTTTTTCTTTGGAGTATATTATGTTTTTATTTAGGTGCGTGATAAATATATTGTTCATTTATTCTCATAAATAAATATTCTGTATAAATTAATAATAATAATAATAAACATATAAACAAATAATGATAAATTCCTTTCCTTTAATTGACATTTACAATTTTACTAAGTTTTTTCTAGTAGACAAGACGAAAAGTTTACAATATTGTTTTATAGAATTTGAATTTCGCGCCATTGGTTTTGAGAATTCCCTCCCAGATGGCATGAAAACTCTCTCGTAATCAAGTTAACGTAAAAGGTTTATAAACATCAGCGCCTTCTTTGAAGCATATTATGTTTATATTGAGTTGCAATACATATTTTGTTACCGTATTCTCATAAATAAATTTTTTATTCCCATACATTAATAATTAACAAAAATAAAATAAATAAATTATTAATTATAGATTTCTTGTCTTTAATTAGTATTTACAATCTTACTATGTTTTCTAATAAGCAAATTTAATAAATAATAGAAAATAAATCTAATAAATTACTAATAGATTCTAAATATATAAATTCTAAAATAAATAATATTTTTACTGTTTTCTTAGATTTCTAATATACATATTACGAATTTCTAATAATTTATGTTTTTTTTCTTTTTTCTAAGTTTTCTTTTTTTCGCAAGACATAAAGTTTAGAGTTTTGTTTTATTAAATTTGAATTTCGCGCCATTAGTTCCGTGAATTCCCGACCAGATGGCATGAAAACTCTCTCGCAAACGAGTGAAAGTGGTTCCGGTATAAATATCGCTATCTTCTTGCATATTTTTTTCTTCTTTTTCTGCTTTCAAAACCACTTTCTTTCATGATTATCCGTAACCGAAAAATCAAAAAACAATAATTCCCGTAAATTGTAAAATATTTTTTTAGACACTCAGACATATCTTTAATTTTTCGAATTTATTTTTTTTGGCAAAAACTCATTTCTCATTTGATAGATGTCGAATTTATGACAAAAATTTATGGAGAACGCAATAATAAATATATGAATTTCGATTTGAATTTTATGAAAGTAATTTGTTTTTTTTTCGTTTTTTTTTGACATTTCGGTTTTTTTATGTGGTAATTCTGATGGATAGAGAAATATAATATACACTTTCATTCGAGGTATATGTCAATCTGTCTCTCTATATACTGAAAGTTAGAAACTGTCTACACGATTTGTAGTGCGAGTGACATGCTGAATGAATTGGTGTATGGCAAACTGTTGTGTATTCATTGGTCGAAAGCTCGGTAACCGGTCAGTGAACGCACTATTTATTGAGAGCAGTCCAAGTTTCGTGCAAAATCAATAGCAGCAAATCAATCCCTCATAATCATGCGGTCTTGTCAAGTTTGCCAAAGTCCTTATAACAGCGAAACTCGAAAACTTGATGGGTTTCCGTTCGCCTCAAGATTTACTGCGAATTTGTAATTATCATTTTGAATCGTTGAATCTCATGTTTATTTTACCGAATCAAATACATACGGAACTATATTTATACGTCAATATAGTGAATATTTGAATTGTTCATTTTGGTGATTAATTAATAATTTCTTTAAAAATATGCAAAATAGAAAAATCGTTTATTTTTTAATTGATAATTATAATTCTATTTTTGTTGTTACTTCTACTAAATAAATAATATTTTCATGGCATGAAAATAAACATTATTTTTAACAGTAAAAATAAATATTATTTTTAACAGTAAAAATAAATATTATTTTTAACAGTAAAAATAAATATTATTTTTAACAGTAAAAATAATATTTTCTTTTCCCTGTTTAATCATAAGTCGAAAGATGAAAAATCCGGGGAAAGTTCAAAATATTTTTTACTTTTATTAAAGAAAGAATATTAAACAGTGAAGATGAATATTTTTTTGAACAGTAAAAATAATATTTTCTTTTCATTGTTTAATCATTAGTCAAAAAATGAAAAATCTCTAGAAAGTTCAAAAAATTGTTTACTTTTATTAAATAAATATTAAACAGTGAAAATGAATATTATTTTTAACATTAAAAATAATATTTTCTTTTTCACTGTTTAATCATTAGTCGAAAGAAGAAAAGTCTCTGGAAACTTCCAAATATTTTTTACTTTTATATTAAATAAATACTTTAAAAAATAATATTTCTATTTTTACTAACTTAAAAATTCGCTGAAAAAGCAATTAAAATGTACAGGTTGAAATATAAAAATGAACATAAAATGAAAAAAAAAAGATGAAGTTAATCCTCGTTGGAAACATTGTTTCACTTTTTGACATTTTAATAATACGAACCTATATAAATATATATATGTGAGTGTGTGTGTGTGTCTCATATTCCATTTCGTTCTCTTTGACATCCCTTGCACTGCAATGTGGACTTTTCACTGTTTTAGTTTTGATATGGCCGCAAAACTAATTGCCTTCGTAAATGCATTTAATATGTCCGCTCGGGGATAATTTCACCCCTTGGAAGGAAGCCGCAGTCGAATTTAGTTAGCTTCCTGTTACCATATTGTACCAATTTCTAATGAGATTTGTCAATCAAACGTATATACGTGACTCTCAGCTCGAATTAATATCCTCTTCATCTGATTGTGACGTTTAAATCAAAAATAAACTCTCAAATCTCTCTCTCTCTCTCTCTCCTCCCTTTGATTTATCGGGAAAATTAAATTCATTGCTATCGTACTTTGCTTATTACTTATTTTATTACTTATTATTTTATCGACTGATAATTTTCACTTTCAATTATCTATTATAATCCCCTTGTATTTATATGTTAAAAGAAAAATAATTTTTCAGTTAATTTGTTTATTTACTTTTCGTATTTAATTAATTAATTAAAATAAAAAAAATAAAAGAAAAATTATCTATTGTAATCTGGTAATAATAAATAATTATTCAGTTCTTGTGTTTATTTATTTTTGATTTAACTAGAATATAAAAATAAAAAAATCTTACTCTAAAGAAGAAAAAGAGAAAAGAAATTAATAACACTTATTAATTATTCAAATAACTAATTCTGAAAATTGAAGTTAAAAAAAGAAAAAAAAATTATTTTAAAAAATGCTAAGTGGCAATTTTTTGTTAGAATTTCTTGAATATTTATTTTGATGAAACTTGTGAGCGAAAGTTTACCTTGAAAAATTTTTTTCCTCGTGTTGATTCCACCTGCCGTTTTTCTACAGTAAATATAGAAAATAAGAAGGAGAAAATAAACTGTCGCGTGTCTCTGTATAGTTAAAGTGGATTTAAGTGCCTTCCTTTAAGTGCACTCTTTTTTTAGAATTTATTTTTCATTCTCCATACAATATTCTGTGTTAAGGAATTTTGCCCTTGCAAATTGCATCATCAAATTCAGAACACGCGAATTTATTTTATCTTAAAAGCATTCTCTATATATTGCGTGAGGAGTAAATTTTTTTTTTTTTGTTATGTGTAGTAAAAGTGTTGTACTTTCTTTCTCTGTTCCCTCCTATTTCACCAATCTGTTTTATACACTCGTGTGCTACTGACATGCAGAATTACGCAATATACACGTGTTCAAATACGGGAACGCTTCACTTAATTTATATAGAAAATCGTTTCGCATACGGAAATTCGAAGGTAAATAATTTAAATAGTTGATGTGTTTAGAAATTTTTATTTGTTTATTGATCTTTTTTTTGGGAAAATTATTTTTGTGATGAATTTCTGTTGGTAATTGTTGGTGTGAAAAAAATTAAGGAATCGACTCGAAATGTTATTGAAACGGAAGTTTAATTTTGTTTTTTCTGAATTTTCTCTGATTTTTAGAAAAAATTTTATTATTAACTAAAGTAATAAAAAAAAAAATAATCATTAAAACTTAATTAATTAAAAAACTATTTCGTATTCTCTCTGAAAATGATATGCACAAGAAAACTACTGTGATGTATTTATTCGAGAATTTTTTTACTTGTCAAATTATTCAAAAACAAATAGTTTCATTGAAAATTATTATTTTATTATAAAATTAAAATTTTCAGAAAATTACTATTTTTCAAAACTTTTCACAAAAATTTTGGTTTAAATTAATTATTTATGACAATTTTTAACAACGCTCTTTAGAAATTTCAAAACCTATTTGTTTATAATTAAATTTAAGAAATTTTGATTATTTAGATATTTTTTAATTAAATAATTATTATAATAATATAATAATTCAATTAAGTTATTAGAAAGAAACCTCCAGTAATTTCCAAACTAATTTGAATTAAAATTATTGAAAAAAATATTTGTTTCACCAAATTGTTAATTAAAAGTATTTAAAATTTTAATTTTCAATGATTTTAATTTGAAATCTTTTTCGAAATTAAAAAAAAAAATCCTTTTATTTGTAATTTCTTATAAAATTTCATTTGTAGAGTTTTCTTTTAATAAAATTCTCCTCTTAATCAATTATTTTTGATAATTAAATAATTAATAATTAAAAATATTTAAAAATTTTTAAACTGCTTCCAAAAGAATTTGGATAAAATTTTTGGGAAAATAATTTAGTTTGTAAAAATTGTTAATAGAAGTATTTAACAAATTTAAATTTTCAAAGATTTTAATTTAAAACCTTTTCTAAAATTCAATGATTGGAAAAAATTGTTATTATTTGTCTGGTCTCCGAAAATTCCCTTTTTTAAGAGTTTTTAAAACTAAAACTATTCTCTAAATCAATTATTTTTTATAATTAAATATATTAAAAATATCAAATAATTTTAAAATAATTCAAAACTATTTATAATTGTGTAATGCTTTTTTAAAATAATTTAATGATATTTCAGATAGTTTTTCATCAATTCTGTTATTAAAAATATATTATTTTCAGAAGTGGAACAAATTAAAATGTTTAACAAACAAAAAGACACTATAAGACAATCCAAATAAAAAAACATCACAATAAAAAGACACTAAAATTCAGAATTTTTTTTAATGAATTCACTAAAAATTAAATTTTTTTCCATTTATTTTATAAATTTTTTTTATTTTTCCCTTATTCTCCTGACCTGTGATAATCCGGAAGTTTTCAGAATTCTGTTTCGAAATGTAAATTTAATTTTATATTTTTATAGAATATCTATTTTAGGGAATCTTAATGTTATCGAATTTTAATTTGAAGCCATTTTTATTTAAGACATTTTTATATTAAAAGAATTTTTATTAAAGGATATTTTTATGTCAGAGAATCTTCATTTGAGATAATTTTTATTTCTGTTTTCATAATATCTGCTTGGAAAATTTTTATTTAACGAAATCCCAATAATTTTATGTTTAGTATAGACAAAGAGTTTCAATCAGACAATTATATTTTTTCAATTAAATTTTCAGTAGTAAAAAACAAAAATACAGTTTAGTCTGACAAAAAAAATTCTGCCATCAGTAGTAAAAATATTTTCTAGTCAGACTAATAAAATTAAAAGAAACTAAAGTAAAATATGTTTATGTGACAAGTTGCGTTAAAATAAATTCCCCGCAAATAAATCTCACGCAGAGAAATAAAAGAGAGTTGGAAAATTTTTTTTTTCCTTCCTTCTTCCCGTGGTTTATAGTCACATTGGGTAAGCAGCTACCAGTGTTTGTGTCTAGTGTCGTAAAGTGCAATGAAGTCCAATGTCTAGAATGTTGTACACGATCGTAATGTAACTTTGCTTTATCCCCAGATTGTCCCATTGTGCGCATTTCTCCCTTCACTAAATACATAAATTTTCCCCAAGATTAGAGGGCGAAAAGGGCCAATTTACGAATTAATCCCCACCCCTCTCTCTCCTGAAAATCTTATATCACGAATAATCTCCCCACCAAAAAAAAAGAAGAAGATGATGAAAAAAAATCTCCATTAACAAAAGGATTTCTTCCCTTTTTTTTTCGTAATTCCATTAAAAATCGAAGTTAAAATTTGCAAACGAAAATAATTTGATTAAAAAAATTTAAGTTCTTTAAGATCCTTTTTCTTGGGTAAAAGGAAGGAAAAAAAAGAAATTGATTCCTTAATAGTGTTTAAAGTTGGGTAAGATAAAGGAAATCTGAAAGATCAAAGTAAAAAGGTAATCAAGAGGTGTTTCGTGAACGTTAAAGGCCAATGCTTATTATCCCGGCAGACAAAGAGAGTCTTGGAATATTGCAATATCGACTAATAAAGAAGGAGATGGAGCGGACGAGGGACGAATGAAAAGAGACAGGAGTGTATAGGTGACAAAGGCAAAGCTTATATAATTGAAAGCCGATAATGCACTAATGCATCAAACCAACCTGGTGGGGTGTTGAGTTATATACCTGAGCGCAGGTTGTACCTCTCAATTCCAGGCTTAACTAATTAATTGTGAGTGTTCCAACACACCTATAAGTAACTTAAATTCATAATTGGATAGTTCCCAATATTAAAACTTTATAATTCGAGTTATCTAATTCCTCTTATCGCCACCGACGACCATCGAAAAGTTACTGTAAATATTATTTCCTAATATTCGGTTTTAAACACTATTTTATTTTTTTTTTCGCAAGCAAGAAAAAAAATAGAAGAATAGAAAAAGGAATTTAATCAATTATTTTCATTAAATTTTTATTAAATCAATATTAATGAAATAATTTTTATTAAATTATTATTAAGGAAATAATTTTTATTAAATTATTATAAATAAAATAATTTTTATTAAATTATTATTAATAAAATATTTTTTATTAAATTATTAATAATGAAATAATTTTTATTAAATTATTATTAAGGGCATTTAAAACATTATGACGTCACAGTATAACCAAACCATGTGTTCTACATTCGTGACGTCATGATGGTTCAAATTCCCTTAATGAAATAATTTTTATTTAATTATTATTAATGAAATAATTTTTCTTAAATTATTATAAATGAAATAATTTTTCTTAAATTATTATTAATGAAATAATTATTATTACAATTATTATTACTCAAAATAAAATAAATTAATTTATTACATTCTACGAATTCACATTTTATTGAAAATAAATGGATAACTATTCTCGTGAAATAAAATAAAACTAGATTCATGTAATAAAAATATTTTAAAATATTCTCTCTGACTTAAAATTCTTGAAAGAAAAATTAAATTTTTATGAGAATTCTAATAAAAAATCTACAATTTCAACAAAATTGGAATAGAAAATTTTCAATTTGTAGAATATTTTATAAAAATATGAAATTTCAATAGAATTCAAAATAATAAATCCAAAGTTCCGAAAGAATTCCAATAGAAAATCTAAAATTCCAAAAGAATTCTGATAAAAAAAATGTACAATTCTAGTATAAAATAAAATGATTCAAATGGAATTGCAATAGAAATTTTCATATTGTAATAAAATTCTATTAGAGAATTTACTTAACCAGAAAATTTAGAAATAAAAAATCTATAATTCCAACAAAATTTGAATAGAAAAAAATATTTATAATATTTATAGTAGTGTTAAAAAAATATTCTATAAGAATCTAAAATTTCAATGGAATTCTAAGAGAAAATTTACAATTCGAATTCTATGAAAATCTAAAATTTAAATAGAATTCTTATAGGAAATATTAAATTCCGAAAGAATTCCGATAACTGTAAAATTCTAGTATAAAATGCAATGAAAATGGAATGGTAATAGAATTTTTTAAATTCGAATGAAATTCTAATAGAGAGTTTACTAAAACAGAATATTCAAAAAACAAAATTTATTTTTTTGTCTGACTCAACCAGTTTTTTTTACTTGTTAACAAAACTACAAAAGTTTGAAATTAAAAAAAAATCAATTTGTAATTTTTTTTTTTCTAATATTCTGGTTTTAAACACTTTTTAAAATATTTTGCACCAGCAAGAAAAACAATAAAAGAAGAGAAAAAGAAATTTAATCAATTATCAATTTTTTATTCAATTATTCTTAGTAAAATAATAGTTATTATAATAACTAAATAAAATTAATTTATTAGATCTATTTTTCGAATTTACATTTCATTGAAACAAATGGAACACTATTCTCATGAAATAAAATAAAATTAGTTTCATGCAATAAAAATATTCTGAAATATATTCACTCTGACTTAGAATTCTAAACGAAAAATTACATTTTATGAGAATTCTAATAGAAAATCTTAAATTCCGACAGAATTCCAATAGAGATAAAAAAATTGAAAACAAATTCCCGAATTTTTGTGTTTAGTAGAAAAAGCAATTTGCAGTGAGACAAGTTAATTTGAATTCCCGTATTTTTATTTTTAGTAGTTAAAACACACTCTAACCGGAAAAGAAATTTTGTTTTTCTAGTTTTATTTTCAGTAGTAAAAACAAATTTTAATCGAACAAAAATTTTTATTTTACTCCATTAGTAGTAAAATTATATTTAGACTAAGATTTACCTGCACTACGGAGAATAAAGCAATAAAATTTGAAACTAATCTGGTAGTAAAAATACACGTTATAATCGGATACTAATTAAATTTTTCTCTTTTGGTAGTAAAAATATTTTAGGACCAAATTTTACTTATACTACTCAGAATAGAGCAATAAAATTCGAAACTAATCAGGTCTTATTTTTATTTTTAGCATTAGTAGTAAAAGTACTTTTAGGTCAGACATATAATTGTGAATTTTTGTTGTTTCCTTGAAAATAGTAAAAGATAATTTTTAGGAAAATAGTTTAATTATATTTTTATATAAACCAGTGGTGAAGGCATTTAAGTAAGACAGAAATATAATAGTATTAATAATAATTTTTTTTTCTAAATTAGCAAGTAGTAGAAACACGTTTTTGCCAGACATAATATTTTTTTCGTTTCTTATTTTTAATGGTTTTTTAATTTTTCTTTTTCTTTCCAATTTTGCCTTGTATTACAGACAAAAAATTCAAATTTTTGTTCTTTCATCATAAGTTGGAAAGGTGCTGTAATTTTTTTCAAATTAGAAAATAGATAGAATAGAAAATAAATGAATAAAATGAAATAAATAGAATAGAAAATTATATAATAATTTTTTATTCTATTTATTATTATTTTAGAAAATAAATAATTTCCCAACTGAAACATATAATTTTTGAGAAAATAATATAATTTTCCACAATTCCTATAAATATTTTTAAAGACTGCACTACGTGCACTTTTTTCGGCTCCATATTGTCGGACTCTTTTATAATACTCCTATTTTTGTTAGACGCACGTTCAATGGTTTTATGGAACGTGTCAAATAAGATCGAAATGTCGACAAATAATCGGAGGAGCTCAGAAAAAAGAGAAGAAATGTTATCGTCATTCCGGTAAATAATTCGCTTGTATGACGTATTCTCGATCCCTCTTGAATATACGCATCGTTGACCCTATGGATGAGATTTCTCCTTGTATGATATGGTGTTTGGCTACGTCATCCCCAGAAGATACCTCACTTTCTCTCTCTCTCTCTCTCTCTCTCTCTCTCTCTTTCACTCTAAATGTAATCCCTACACATACACAGCGCGAACCCCAACTTTTTGATACATGGGAAGATTCTCATGAATGAAAAGAATTATACGACAAATTTCAACCTTGAAACTAAAAACTGTTTTTACATTTTTCTGTCAGAGATAAAGCACCATTTTTTATATTTTATCTTCCATGTTTTGGTGAATGTACGAGGACAGCGAGAATAATGAATTTTTAAATAAAAATTAAAATGTAAAAAAATTAAAATTAAAATGTAAAAAAAATATTTCAGCGAGACAAATAATTTTGATCTATTAGTTTTGTTTGCAGTACTAAAAAAACGCTTTAGTTAGACAAATAATTTGAATTTTAATCTTTTAGTACTAAAAGTATCCTCTAGTCTGACAAACGCAATTTCTTTTTAAATTTACAAGTAGTAAAAACTAGTAATTTTTTTCTTGTACTTAAAATCGATTTTAACTTTATTCTTCTTTTCAGTAGTAGAAATTTGTTTTTGTCAGTCAAGAATTTTGGTTTTATTTTGTCAGAACTAAAAGTATTTTTAATCACATCTTCGAGTTTGTTTTCTCTCACACTGCAAGATTAGTCGATTTATTGTCTCATAATTATTGTTATCGGAGAGATAAACCCTCTCTCTCTCTGTTTCTCCTTCTTGATTCAATTAAGAACATAAGATCCCGCATCAAAGATGTTTACCGTTGAATTTGCCCCTATTTGTTTCTCGTGACTATCGATCATTTCGTGGTCCATGCACTTTGAAACTTGATTGATCACAAGGACTTTGAATAGTTCACTATACACAAAGTGTGCGGTATTAGAGTTAATTTTCCTGGCTGAGTTTCTTCATTCAGTTATGATTTGGAACAATAATATTTATTTAAATTTACTGCAAATTTAATAATAACAATAATAATAATAAAAAAATAAAAAAAAAAATAATAAAAAAATAAAAAAAAAATAATAATAAAAATAATAATAAAAATAATAATAATCATATTAAACTGAGAAGACATATTTAATTTAAATAAAAAAATAATTTCAAGTGATTATGTTTAATTGAAATTAGTTTGAAAGCTTAATCCAAATATATAGAAAAAAACTGCTACTTTGATTTAAAAGTATTATTTATTTGAATAATTGTATTTAATTCAAACACATTTTCTGTTTCGATTCAAACAAAATATAATAATACAAAAATAAAACATAAATAAAAAATTGCATGTTTAATTCAAACTTAAAAATCGATTATAAATAATTTAAAATCAACTACAACTTATGTTTAAATTAAATATATTTTTTTTAATGAACTAAAAAATATGTTTTAATGTAACTTTAATAGTTTTGACTCTATAGCAAAGATATTTCAAGTTTGATTCAAACAAAACATATTTGAATCAAATAAATCGTCTTCTCAGTGTAATAATAATAATAATAATAATGGGGCGAATCTTTGTGAGTAATTAATAAAATAAAATGTATAACATTACTTAAAAACGTTGATTTTAATTCTCCACAAACGTCAAGCAGTAATTTCGAAAGAACATTGCATTCGTGTCGTATCTCACTAACAGAAATTCATTTACCTTGAATTCTAATTGAAACCGCGCGAAACAATTCAACAAAAGGTAGTTGTTTCCTTTTTTTTTGAAATTTTCAATTTGCATTTACACATTTTTCACTGTTTCACACTCATAAAAATTAATTCTGCTTTTATTTTAATTCAAATTAAAAAGATGAATATACTATAAAAACTGTCCAGAAGCAAAATTCATTTTTCCATAATATCCCATACGCAAACACACAAAAACTCTATTATTAAAAGCAATCTTCCCAAAACCGCTTATTTCGGGATAAAAAATAATTGCATCGAATATAATTATAAAAAAAAATAATCTCATGTATTATCAGCAGAAAACACAAAAAAAAATTCACCAATTCCCACCAAAACCCTCAAGATCATTGTGTATAGTAAATAATAAAATTGTATGACAGGTTGAGGACAAATGTAGGCACAAAATATACAGACAATGCGAATGTTAACTCCGTATGTATATAAACACACGTTAAATCCTCTGTCACACGATCAGTCTACAAAGTTTCAGTAATGGGTTTGCAGAGTAATCCAGTAATTGATTTGAATATTCTACATGATGGACGAACAGACTGTCGCAAAAGGGTTGTTGAAGCATGTCATCCAAGGACCTATATGTAAAGAGAGAGAGAGAGAGAGAGAGAGAGAGAGAGAGGGGGGGGAGAAGGAAAAGGGCGAAGGGAAAGGGCAAGACTCTGAAAATTATTTCATTATAGAAAGGGACGTGAAACTTTGCATCGCACTCAATTCCTTAAGCCACATTGTCAAGCATGTCCTGCATCCAACAGGATATAGGATATAATTGCACAGAGTCCTTGATGACAAAGGACCAGACGAAGGGGGTGTGTGTGTGTGTGCTCACAAGAACGTCGTCGGATCAAACAAGAGGACACATGGTAAACGCCTATTAATGCCCAACTATATACAAATTATTTCCGCTTCCTTGTGCTCGTGAAAACAAGCTTTGAGTATAATCTCGAACAGTACAACAGGTTCAGTGTGTCTGTATTTTATTACTTATTTTTTTCTTTCTTCTTTCTTCTGGTCATCAAATTTTTTTTATCTCTTCTTCCACTCCTCATGTATTTTCTCCTTTCTTCACTCTTCCAATTTTTTCTTCCTTCTTCACTTTTTCTTATTTTTTCTCCCTTCTGCACTCTTCATAGGTTTTTCTTCCTTCTTTCACACTTCTTTGACTCTAATAATTTTTTTTTTACTTTCCTTGCTACTTTCTTTGCTGTTTTTCTTGATTTCTCCTCTTTTGTTTCTATTCAACATTTTTTCTAGTACTTTTCTTCCGTTTACTATTTTTCTTTTTCGTTAGAATTTTTTTTCTACTCTCAAAATCTGAATTAGTAGCATTTATGGCAGTACCATAAATATATTTTTTTCAGTGTAGTTTTTACTAATCTTCAGTAGTTTTCACTAATATTTTGTAGTTTTTTCTAATCTTTAGTAGTTTTTACTAATCTTTAGTAGTTATCACTAATATTTAGTAGTTTTAACTAATCATTAGTAGTTTCCACTAATCTTTATCAGTTTTTTACTAATTGATAGTAGAAAACTACTAATTAAATAGCAAGTTGGCATAACTAATTAAAAATAGTAAAAAATACGACTTAATACACTGAGAAAACGATTTATTTGATTCAAACATATTTTGTTTAAATTAAACTTAAAATATCGTTGTTATACAGTCAAACAAATTTAAGTTTTATTCAATAATATTTTTTGTGTCATTTATAGAAATAATATACATAATTCAAACATAATTTATAGTATAGTATAGTATAAATATAGTATAGTTCGAAAGTCTGACTACAAAATACTGCAACTACTGATGGTAATAAAATCGAAAGTCTGATTAAAATGCTCTTTTTACTACTGGCTGTTGCTTTAAAAAGATATAATTAAACTGTCTTACTAAAATTTACTTCTCCTACTAATAATAAAATTACACAAATTGAAATTTTTTGTCGGTCATTAATTTAAAAAAAAAACTAAAAATCAAAATAGAAATTTAAACTTCATGTCTGACTGAAATGCTTTTACTACTGATTTTTAGAAAAATATAGTTGCTTTTTTTGCCTTCCTAAACTTTCCACTTTTAATAAAAGAATAAAAGTTCATAATACTCTGTCTAACTAAATATTTGGACATAAAACTACACGATTTCAAAACAATCTGTCTGACTGAAAAGTACTTTTACTACTAAAAGTAAAAATACGAGAATTCCAAGAAATTTCGGTATTTTCTGGGTGCAGTAATTTCTATTTCTTGGATTTTTTTTTATTATCTGTGGTGAAAGTAAATCTTACTAAGACAACTACTTTAAATCGTTTAGTAGTTTTATTATCAGTAGTAAAAACAAGTCTCAGTCAGACATGATTAGTTTCGAATTTTATTGTTCTATTCTGAGTAGTATAAGTAAAATTTGGTCCTAAAATACTTTTACTACTAATAGAGGAAAATTTAATTAGTTTGTGCTTTGTTCTTAGTAGAAAGAGTAATTTTCAGACAGACACAAATATAAAACTTGTTTTGTAAATTATTTTACTTAATTAGTAATTAGAATTTTATTAAAATATTAAAATTTCTAGTACAATTCCAATAACATTACATTTTGCACTAGAATTTTACATTCTTATTAGAATTCTTTTGGAACATTAGATGTTCTATTAAGAAGTATTCTGGAAATTAGGATTTTCTATTGGAATTCTACTGAAATTTCAGATTTTCTGCAAAAGACAAATTGTAAATTTCGCATTAGAATTTGGTTTTAATTTTGAATATTTTATCAGACCAATTATTTTAAACTTTTGCAGTTTTATTTTTAGTAGAATATTTTATGAGAAAAATTATTTTAAACTTTTTTGGTTCTATTTTCAGTAGTAAAATTACGTTCGAGTCAGACATAAATAAAAATTGTATTTCAAAATTTCCAAGTACTATGGAAGGAATCTTCAGTCAGAAATATTTTGCAAAGTTATTTAAAAAGTGGTAAAATAAATGCTCGTTATCAAGAACAGTTTTTTTATGGCTAACTGCAATTTACCTATACTACTGATAAGAAAACTATAAAATTTTTAAATAAAATTTCCCAATTTCGCGTACTTTTACTACTCAGATTATAACAATTTATTTTTATACAGCTGCTAATAAAACCAGATGAATGTAAAAAATTTTCTCCCGATCGAAAGTGTTTAAACTACTGGTAGTAAAATTACAACATCAAAAATTGTTCTGTCTGACTAGAATCTACTTTTTCTCCTAGTAGCAAAATGAGAAATGTTTTAATTATTTTGTCTGACTAGAATTTATTTTTACTACTACTAACAGGAGTCAAATTTTCGTCATACGAATTTTGTCTTCGACTATTTAAATAATTTTACTATTTCTTTCCTATTTACAATTTAAAAATTAATGAAAACCTAGTAGCAAAATGATAAATGTTTTAATTATTTTCTCCGACTTAAATGCATTTTTACTACTACTAACAGGAGTCAAATTATCGTCTTACGATTTTGTCTTCGACTATTTGAATAATTTTACTATTTTTTTTGCCATTTACAATTTAATTAATTATATGAAAACTTTGTAACAGTAATTATTGATCTATTTATTTTTAATTGGCGCATTTTTTTTTCTTTTTGTTACACATTACCAAAAATTAAAAGATTAAAATTGTTTTTTGTAAATCTTTTTTATTTTTCAACTAACTCTTCAACAATTCAAAATTGCCTTTAAAAAATCAATATTTTCAACTGATAATAATTCAATTCAGTCAAAGAAGTTTCATTTTTCCATCATTTACATGACGTAAAGTAGCAAAAAAAAATTTCCTCTCATCGTAAAATTTATGTGTAAATGTAAAAAAGAAAGGTTTTGAATCGAAATGAAATTTACTCAGCAGGTTACTTTTTGAATTATCATCTCATTGAGTCCGGGTACTTAAGAGGAAGTCGACTTTATTATCAGGAAATAAGGCAGAAGTGAGACTTATGCAGCACTTGTACTTTTGACACGATCGTAAAATGCAAGCCGTGCACTATCAGAAAGATATGAGTTGCGAATCCCACGATTTTAGCCGCGATCGTAAACGCATTGGATACGAGAGAGTGCGAGAGAGAAAAGAGAAAAGAGAGAGAGAGAGAGAAAGCGGGCTTTATTTGAGTTTCATGCGGGATTTACGAGGGTGAGATCCATTCGACTGCATCACAATTCTCGATCCTTTTACATTTCACAAACGAAGCAAAAGCTTGGAAATTTAGAATTTCTAGTTTCCTAATAAATAAATAATAAGCAAACAGAAAGGATTCGTTTCTGTATTTACATTTTATTTAAAATTCGAATTTTTAATTTTTTTTTGTAAAAATTTAATTTACATTATTTATTTTTATTTATTTATTTATTATTTAATTAATTATTTGTTAAAAAATAAAGTACAAATTAATTAAATTATTTTTATTTATTATTCGTTTATTCTATTATTTATTCTACTATTTATTGTTTGTGTATTAATTATTTATTATTAATTATTATTAATTTTATTATTAACTATTACTTATTCTATTATTTATAATTTTTTATTATTTACATATTATTTATTTAATATTTTCTTCTTCTTATTATTATTCATTGTTTACTTACGAAGCGTGATTAAAAATAATTTTTTTTCTTATTCTTTATTACAAAATACAGAAATAAAAAATTCAAAAACTCGATTTTTTCTAAAAAAGTTATGAAATAGTTCCATCTATTTATTTTTCTAAAAAAGTTCTCGACACCCCTGACTATCTGTGTCTATGTTTTTATTCCATTAGCGACTAGTTATAAATAAAAGCTTTATCCCGCAAAAAAAAACTAGAAAACTTTTCAATAAATTTATCTTTTTGAAAGGGTAGAAAAAAATTTCCGTTTGTATCACGAGCTTAATTAACAAAAAATTTACCGAATGACTGGTGTAAAATAATGAAAAACGGTCGTTACTTTGTTTTTTTTTTGTTTTTAGTTTGAATACAGAATTTTAATGAATATATATTTGTCGGGGAAAAATTTGCCTTGTTTATAAATACGGACAAAAAATAAAGGAAAAAAGGGAGAAAAAAGAAATTAATACTATTTTAATAGAGACAAAAATCGACTGTGTTTTGTCTCGTCTTTTCGCGTTTAATTCCCGTCAACGTTACATGCATTAATCCTCTTGAAATGATCGTCGATCCGATTAAATTCTATTGTTCCTTTCAACTCCTCGCTTCTGCATTAACGCCTCTAAGCTGCAAAGAAAATCTCCGTTTGGGGGATTATTACATTAAAGTATATATGAATTTTAGAAAGTCAGTTAATTTCTGTTAAACTGTCGTTAAATGACAGTTATAACGGAGGAAAACAAATTTTTTTTTAACATTTAAAGATGTTGGAATTTTTAAATTTTTTGTTGGAATTCTGTTGGAATTTTAGATGCTCTATTAGAATTCTATTCGAATTTTGATTTTCTATTAAAATTCTATTCCATTTTTATATTTTTTATTAGAATTCTATTTGGATTTTAGATTTTCTATTAAAATTCTATTAGAATATAAAATTTTCCATTAAAATTAGATTTTAAACTAGAATTCTGTTACGACTTTGAATTCCGTATAAAAATTCTATTATAATGTTAAATTTGCCAATATAGAATTCTATTCTAATTATATTTTAAACTAGAATTTTAAATTCTGTACTTAAAATTTAAAACTCTATTAGAATAATAAATTTTTACTTAGAATTCTGCTGAAATTTTCAAAACAGAAAACTATTCAAATACTATTGGAATTTTAAATTTTATTTTAGAATTCGATTGAAATTTCAGATTTTATATTAAAATTCCAGAGAATTAGATTTTCATTAAAAATTTTAGATTCTATATCAGAATTCTATTAGAGTATTGAATTTTCTATTAGAATTCTTTTTGTATTTTCCACAGGAATTTAGATTTAAATTTCGTTGGAAATTCTACGAAATTCTAGTCCAATTCTATCGAGAAAAATAGAAAATATAAAAAAAAGAAAAAATTCTCAGTTATTTTTCGAAGAGAACTTTTTGGGAACTATTCCCGAGAAAGTACAATAGAATTCCAGTACATTACTGATAAAAAATATTAGCAAAATTCTATAGAAATTTTTTTAGAATTTAAAATAATTATTTTGCTCGAATTCCAATTATAAAACTGAAAAGAATAAAAAAAAATTCTGATAAATATTCAAAAATAATTTTGCAGTAAAATAAAGCCTTCGATAAAAATCTAGAATTTTTTCAGTAGAATTCGTACGAAAATTATTATTAGAATTCTAAAAATTGCAATGATTTCAAACTACTTGATTGGAGGAAAAAAAGGAAAAAGCATAAACACCGTTTATTCTTTTTCGCCAAAGAAAACATTGTAAGATTTCTTCTGATGAGTTCGATATTGACAAAAAAAAAAAAAGAACAAGAGTTGGCATAGGACCATTGGCCCATAGAATGCAGTTTGACCTTTTGTTGTTCGTTTTTGATGAGGCGAGACGCGAGTAAGAGAAGATAAAAATATCTTCAAGGGGAAGGTCGACAATATTTTCACCCTCTAACCTCGTATACACGTCGAGTTTCCCTCTCTCTCTCTCTCTCTCTCTCTCTCTTTCTCTTCGTCCCTCACATATGTTCCACTTTTTTCTTTCTCTCCAACTGTAGTATATATATTCAGTCAACACACTGTTGGTAAAATGTACCATCCGTTCGTGAAACTTCCGGTGCTTTTTAAAAAAAAAAACTTTTTCTTTCTGTCTGAAATTCCATTGTCAATTCTCTCTTTCTCTTTCTCCAAGCGAGTCATGTCACGTCTCTGCGATATTTTTGAAAATTATAAAAGTTGGTACCTCATTATTATAGCCTTCGGCCCTTCGCTTTTGTTCTAACTCCTTGAGCGTAATTAGCTATTTAAAAATGAAATAGAGCTTTTTTCTAAAGCTTAATTTCGTAGGTTTTGTCGTTAAATTTTTCTATTTAATTCGTTAGTTTTTTTTTTTTTTACTTTTTGTCAACACTGGGATGAAACGTGACTTTAGGGGAATATTCACTGGAAAGTTTGATACTTTTTTTTGCTTAAAATAGAGCTTTGAAAGGGGTCTAGGTGTTTTCTGACAAGGCCCCTGTTAGCGCCCTGTTTCAAATAGGGACAAGTGGGACAATATTTTATTTTTAGTTAGAGGTTTATTTTTTCCTACAAAAAAATTTGGAATTTTAGTAGAAAAATCTTATTCGGGATTTAATTGGGGTAGCAGGATAGGGCCCTGTTTTGCCCCTGATTAGGTTGATCCTAAGCCAAGTCTGGCCCTTCTAGAAAGAAATTTAGAAAATATTTTTTTGGGGGAAAAGTTTTAAGAACGGTATTTACTATTAATATAGTATTTAGTAGAAATAGTATTTAATATTAAAGTAATATTAAGTAGAAATATTATTTAACATAAATTAATATTTTGTGAAAAAAGTACTTAATATTAAATTACTATTTTCTGGAAATAGTATTCAATGCAGAAATATAGTAAAATAGAAAAAAACCAAAGTAAACGTTTGACGAGAATTCAGTTTTTTTTATAACACTACAAAATACATAATCTTTTCTTAATATTCTTGATTTACAAGATAAAAAATCCATCAGCTGTATTGTTTGTGAAATACTCTCTCTTCAACAAAGAGTTTACATTTTCTAAAGTAAACACTAAAGCACCCTTCTTTTCCTTTTACATATCGCAATTCCAGCAGTGAACCTGAAGAGGAGAACACGCTCAGCAAACTGATGCTTCTTAAGTGATAATCTTTTTAGATCATAAAGAAGGTGAAGCAGAAAAAAAGACTCTTTCGTCTATTATTATTCCCGTTGCTCGTAATCTCCACATTCTTCCTCCCATATAATATTTTTCTAATATTTGCATACGGGATTTCATCTCGTTTCTTTTTCCCCACATATATTGCCACGATTTCTAACTTGGCTCTGACTAGTTTTCCTAGTTTCTATTTTCGTCCACTTTTTACTTTTTTAGATAATTTTTTGAAAGAGTTATTTTTAATTCGTGTGGTAAAAGAATAATTTTTCCTGAAATTTGGAGAAATTTTGTCAATATTGGTCCAGTATTGGCACAGAACTGGTAATTTAGTACCGTTTTAGTAATTCACTAGCAGTTGATATATTAATATTCCGAATAGAAATATTTATAAAAATTCTATTAATATTTGTTTCTCAAATGTCAATATTTACAGAAAGAGTTGGTTAATATTCATCCAATTAAAATTGGTTTTCGGATTCCAATCTTGGCTTAATGTTGGTTACAGCTTGACATCATTCTCCCTATCCCCAACTGTCGATCAATAATAATGTAAATACAAAATTGATTTCCAAATTCATATAATTATCATCAGGACAATTTTTTCTTATTGTTATTGAAAGCTTGGCTCAATGTTGGTAGAGACTTGGCAACGTTTTATGTTCCCAACATTCCCAAAAAGAAGTTTAATACATATTTGACCAACTTGTCGTAAAATTTATCGAATTTCTAATCTTTTATCAATATTGGTTCAGTCTTGGTATTATTTTTTATCTTTCCTACCTGGGGCCAGTATTGTCAATTAAAGTTGATTTAATACTTAGCCAAATATTTTTTTAAATACTTATAATTAAAATTTTAATTTATCCTTGAGCGAATGAATAACATTGACAATCGTACAAGATTGTGAAAAAAATCATCAAAAATTTTCCAATTTTGGTCCATTTTTCCAATCTTGGCGCAATATTGGTCAAAGCGAATTTGTCCAATATTCGTCGACAAAAAAAATTCCTTTCTTCTCTAATGGAAAGTTCAGCAGTCAGAAAATAGTAAAAAGGCAAATAAAAATAAAAGCGAACGTAAATTTTTCACTACATCTTTCATTAACGTTTAATATCAGAAGTGAAACGAGTAAACGTTAAGTCAGACATAATTCTAGTTTCCAAGCAGAAGGAAATAAGCATGAACGTGAGCAGCATGTGCACAATATCCACTGTATATTGCAAAAGGGGTGCATTTATAATTGCTATTGGCTTGTGTAAGTTTACGAATGATTGAACATTCCTCAATTTCTCTATGTCTGTGTGCGTGTGTGTGCGTGTATACCTACAGAAAAGAGATGGCGTCTTGCTCGTTGATTTCTGGCCTTTCGTGGAATACAGCATCCGTTATTGATTGAGAATAAAGGGGTCTCTCGTCGTAGGAGCCTAGGAAATCGAAAAGGGTTTGAGAGTGCGACGAAAAGAGCAAGGAATGCGAGTCCTGTTTATATATATTTACACACACACACACACACATACACATTCTTTTCCATCTGTCGTCGTAACCTTTATCTCAAAAAAAAAAAAAGAAGAATCAACACGAAACTTTTCGATCTACTCAATTTCATGACCTGATGGTAAATGAATCTTTCAGTCGAACGGAAATTCCGAAACTACCAAAGACTATTTTCCCTTTTGAATTTTATCGTATATTTTATGTGTATATAGGTATATATAGGTATATACATGTTTCTATATATACGTTTCGACTGCGTTTTTTTTTGTGCGAATCTTTTCAACGAAAGACACTTTAGATAAAAAAGAAGTACGAGCAGGGGTTCTAGAATTGTAGGAAACCCTTCAATTACTTGAATCGAAGAGAGAGAAAGAGAGGGGGGGATAGGAAATCGAATCGGAAAGATAATTAGAAAAGGAATTAAATGATAATGGAGGGACAGAGAAAAGAGGGAGAAAGGGAAAGTTCTATTTTACGAATTCTATGCATAATATTAAGAAGGTGCATTCTACTGTTCTTCTGATTTATATCGCACTTTTCATATCTTTATGTCGAAATCTTAATGTGTGCAATAAATTATCACATTTCTTTCTGCTATTGTTCTAATGATTTGTACTTTCGTAAATTGGATGTTTTAATGGTTCCTTTCATCAATTTGGAGATTTACAACTGATATTAGTCGTTGTTTGTTATTTGCAGTTTTATGACTATAGTTGTTTTCACTAATAGTCATTTTAACTAATAGTCATTTTAACTAATAGTAATTTTAACTACTTTTAATTTTAATTATTACTAGTAGAGATTTTAACTACTTTTAATTTTAATTATTAGATATTTTAACGACCAGTAATATTAACGACTAGTAATTTCAACTACTAATAATTTTAACTACTTTTAATTTTAATTATTAGAGATTTTAACGACTAGTAATATTAAAGAATATTTTAACAACTAGTAATTTTAACTACTGTTAATTTTAACAACTAGTAATTTTAACTAATTTTATTTTTACTGCTTGTAGTTTTAAACACTGATAGTTTTAACAATTTTTACTTTTAACCACATATACTTTTAACCATCAGTAACCTTAACCAATGATTTTTATTACTTACTATTTATAGTTTATGACAATTAATTTGTCTTGACAATTTAATATTTTGAAATAAATTTTTTTGTTAATTGTTTGTTTACGTAACATTATGCAACTATAAAAATCCCAGCAAAAGAAATTAGGAAAAGAAAAATTCAAAACCAATTAAAAATGGCAATTATTTTTCGCATAAAAAAATTTGTAGACTACAGTAAAAAGACGTGCATATTTCACGGAAGATCGATTATTATTATTTACGATTTTCCTTTTATTATATCGTTTTTGTGTGTGAAATACAAGAGTCACACTTTACTATCAGTAGCTATACATCATGTCGGCAAAGTTTTATCGTCTCGCTCGTAAAAAAAAATCTGCAGACGATCCCACACGACTAAGCCGATGAATGCCGAAGCGTGCAAACTGTCTTTCTGGAAAATATTGATATCATTGAACCTCTCAACGAATGGGAAAACATTATAGGGAATATATCGAATGTCCCTTATCTTGCTGTATAACGTTTAATATTTCGATACACACTTCAGTCGATGTGGTGTTTAATGGACAACTTTTTATCTAACAGTGCGTTGCGTTTGATAAAAATGTATAGTTAATGTTATCTGCTGCTTATAATAATGGTTTTTGAACGGTCAAAAATTAATTGTAGTTTTAATAACTAATTATCGTTTTTATTATCGAGGGTTAAAATTAGAAAAAAGACAAAACCTACTAGTTTTAGTAAATTGCAGTTGTAAATTGGCAATTTCGAGTATTTCTATTTTCAATCATTATGATCCCCAAGTTTTGAACGTTCAAATGAACGAAATATTTTTTATTGAAGATATTTTAATAAATTACTAATCATAAAAAAATTTAGAAACTAAAATTTGTATTGCAATAAAAATTTAATTTTCAGAAGAAATAACTACTAATGGTTAAAATTAATACTATACTTTCTCGGAATTTTGTCAACATTCCAAATTAAGAAATGAAGTTCCTAAAGTAAAGTTTGAATTTTTTCCAACATTCCAAATTAAGAATTGAAGTTCCTAAAGTAAAGTTTAAATTTTTTCCAACATTCAAAATTAAGAATTGAAGATCCTAAAGTGAAGTTTAAATTTTTTCCAACAATCCTAATTAAGAATTGAAGTTCCTAAAGTAATGTTTAGATTTTTTCCAACATTTGTAATTGAAGTTCCTAATGTAAAGTTCTTTATCGTAAATTATTTTCTTTATAACAATTTTTACTCCCAATGCTCCAGTTTTTTTTTCCTATTTCTTATGCCCGTAAATTCAAGAATTTTCATTGCTGATATATTATAAATTTTCCAATACAATATTGAGCGCTTTTATAGAATTCTTGTGGGTGCATCATAACTTCTGATTTCTAATTTCGTCCAAGTCATGTCTCAGGATTGCAAAATATTCAATAAATTGAAATTTTAGCTCAACTCGTTACCTGATTTGAATGAAATATGTGTGTGTCGATATTGGTATAATATATATATAATGGTTTCGATGTCGATGTTATATAGTGGTGGTTGGAAGAGAGTAAGAGAGAGAGAGAGAGAGAGAAATTTTCTTCGATAATATAGTGGTTGCAGCAGTGGAATCGAGACGACGATGCCTTTGGCATTTGAGGCTCATTGCGACCACCACAGGAAAATAGGGTCTCATCTTCATCGCGTCCCTAACTGATGATCTATAGGAACGAGGACGGCATAAGAGAGGGTGGAAAATTTAAGGGTGACTCATTCGACAACACCCTATGAAATGTTCCGCTTCCTGTAACATCGTTTCACTCCTCTCGTGTATTTTTTAAATAAAATTGGAATGAGAGGAGAGATAGTACAGCTAGTGACATTAATCGGCGGAGGGTCGTCGACTGCAAATTCCAATTGTCAAGTCGAATTCTTGTTTCTTTTTTTCTTTTCCCTCGCGTTGCAAAGTTGTAGTCATTAATTATCGATGTAAATTTATTTTATTCTTTTCATCGCAGTTTTGCCTGCTCTGTTTATTTTTATTGCTCATGAATTTAAAAATGGAAATTGTTATTAAAAGTGCAAAATATTTAACCGTTAGTCGATTATTTCGTTTTATTTCTACTTTCATTTTCATTTTTTGTAAACTTTTAGTTTTATTGTTATTTACTTTTAATTTTATTTTTACTTTCACTTTGATAAAGTTCTTTTTCACTTTTATTTTCATTACTATTTTAGCAAATTTAATTTTCCCTTTCCTTTTCATTTTGTTGGACTTTTATTTTCATTTTTATTGATTTCTATTTACAATTATACTTTGACAAATTTTTATTTTCCTTTTGCATTTACGTGAAAGTGAAAGTTAAAATAGAAATCAGTCAATGTGACAATGAGAGTAAAAAATATCAAAGTGGAAATGAAAATGAAAGTAAAAATGAATGTTAAAATTCAATTTAATTTATTAATTTAATTTATTAATCTATCAATGTGAAAGTTAAAATAAAAATCAACCAATGTGACAATGAGAGTAAAAAATATCAAAGTGAAAGTGGAAATGAAAATGAAAGTAAAAATGAATGTTAAAATTCAATTTAATTTATTAATTTAATTTATTAATCTATCAATGTGAAAGTTAAAATAAAAATCAATCAATGTGACAATGAGAGTAAAAATGTAAAAATGAAAATGGAAATAAAAATGAAAGTAAAAAATGACTGTTGAAATTTAATTTAATTCATTAATTTAATTTATTAATTTATCAACGTGAAAGTGAAAATAATTTTTTGCATTGGAAATATAAAAGAAAATATCTAGAAACGCAAAGAAAAAATCCGTCAAAGCGAAAGTGACAGTGTAAATAAAAATCTACCAAAGCGAAAGTAAAAATGAAAGTGAAAACAAAAAAAAGGTTATGTCATAAAACGTATATTTTCTTTCGACTCGACAAAAACAAAAATACCTTTTTTTTCTTTGCCGAACAAGAGAAAAATTCATGAATAAACAATTATTTTCCTTGTCTCTAAATAATTCATGAAATACATTCTCCAGTCTGGTCAGTCGAACTGTGAACATTTATAGAGAATAATTTCTGAACGTACATTTTCCAGAGGACTCTTCTTTTATTGCGAATTGAAAGCAGGGCAATGTCCTTATTTTATTTTTCCTAAAGTTCTCGATCTTCCCTCTCTCTCTCTCTCTCTCGCTTTCTAAGATCGACGATCTTGCAGGATGTAAGGAATAGCAAGAAGGAAACACTCAGCTTCTTTTGCCACCCCACAAGAATGGAAAACTACGCGTTGAGAATGTTTCAAAGCTTCGGCTGAAAACTCTGCTTGAACTGCTACACCAGACTGTTGGATACTTACGTTCAGTTGATCGATCGCGCAAATCGTAAAAATTCTCTCTCTCTCTCTCTCTCTTTCTTTCAGTCATAGAATTTTTTTTTCTCTTTCGATATTTCTCGACTCAAGGCGCATTTCTTCCCTTTGATGTCTCGGTTTCCCACATTAAAAATTATAAGAACCGCTTCCTTATTACCCACTCTTTTTTCTTGCTTCCTTTTTTTTTTGAGGGCAAAAACGCCCTTCAAAAAAAATATAGTCGACTTTTTTTCTGACGTAACCTGGCAATTTCACAGGATGGTAAATTTTCCTTTTCGACAGGTTTAATTTTAAATTTAAGTTTATATTTGAAAAAAATTATGTTTTTAAATCTTGTTTTTTGTTGATTATAAAAAGTAAAAAATTAATATTTATTTACTGTTTGTATGATTCAAAATTATAGACAAAATAATAACAATAATAATAATAAAAAAATTATTATAAAAAAATGTCAATAAAAAAAAATAATTACAATAATAATTATTATTATTGTCATTATTTGTAAAATTACTTTTGTAAATAATTCTGCTAAATTTGAAGAAATACTTGTACATATTTCCAATCTATTAGGTGAGATTTATTTATTTTATTAAGAGGCCCATTTTTGGTGCGAAAGTTTGCTTTATCTTTTCAATCATTTTGAATTTCGCGCCTTTAGTTCCGAGAGTTCCCGCCTAGACGGCATGATAATCCTCTCGCAAGCGAGTTGGAGTAAAAATAATATAAATATAAATTGCTGCCCTATCGAGTCTATTATGTTTGGTCACAGTTGTGTGGTAAATAATTATATTGTTTCTAATATTATAATAATTATTATTAACATTATTGTTATTACGAACAAAATCAATTCTTTTCTACTTGTAAACAAAAAAGTAAATTGCAAAACAATTTTTTTAAGCAATGTAACCGAAAAGAAATTTTAATTTTCTTTATTCTTTCCTTTCCTTATTTTTCCCCTTCTTTTCTTTTTTCATTTTTAATTTTTTTAACCTGTTTTTTTCTTATCCCTTTTTTCTTTTCTCGTTTTCGCTCTTTTTTCCTTTCGCGACAACGCATGTTAACGAATGGAAATTTATTGAAAGCTCTTTAGCAGTTCTCCCGCTTGGTGTGATGATTTGAAACTTGGGGATTAATTGCATTAGATGGGTTTGAATATATGAAAGTTGGTTTATGGTGGGACATGCGCGAGAGAGAAGTAATACGTTTATGAGTTAAAGGTTTTTTGGTGATAATGGGAATGAAGCAGAGAATGAGTATAGAGAGAGGTGGATATATATGAAAACTAAACTTGCAACGACCTCGTTTATCCTGACTTTGGTTTTGCACTTGCATTTATTCTCCTCCACACTTGCAAATAATGTGCTCGCATACCTAAAATAGTTTTCGACCATCACGTAACGTAACATCACCATCATTCCGACGAGACTTTATTACCTAAATAGAAACATGCCTTGTTTCACCTACATTATGCATTTTACTTTTCCAACTTGCGAGTTTATCATGCAAATATTTGTCTACTAACAAAATTTTCTCCCCCTCAGTTGTTGTTTATTTTTGAATAAGGAGAACTTTTTCCTGTTTGTTAATTATTTTATAAACTAAATTTTAGAATTTAAATATATTTTTAATTTTTAATTTGGGTATTTAGTTTTTTCGGTCGGATTTATTTAATTTTTTGTTCGATTTGAATTTCGCGCCTTTGCGTTTCTGTGAATTCCCGCCTAGGGGGCATGCAAATCCGCTCGCAAACGAAATCCCCTCGATGAAACGAAAAAAGTATTTTAAGTCCCTATTGCGTTGAGTATATTTAAATTCTCTGTTTCTAAAGTTTCGAACGCTCAAATAAACAACAATATTTTTTTTAGTAATTTTTGGTTGTTTGACCGTATGATATATTTTGTTTAATAATTATATCATTATTAAACAAAATATTTTTTTTACTTCTTCTAATTTGAATTTTATTACAAGAAAATTTTTTTCAGATTAAAATGTTCCTAAAGTTTCGAACGTTTAAATGAACAACAATATTTTTTTACTTTTTCTAATTTGTATTTTATTTACAAAGAAATTATTTTTTAGATTAAATCAAATTCAGTTTAAATTAAATATTGTTTAATTTCTATTATCTTTCTTTTTTCGATAATAATTTTCAAAAACACTTAAGTTGAAAAAAAATTTCGTTCATTTGAATGTTCAAAAATTTAGCCCCGTAGATTAAAATAAATTAATTCTAAACTAAATATTATTTAATTTTAATTATTTTTCGTTTTTTGATAGTAATTCTCAAAAACAAAAGGTGAAAAAAATTTCGTTCATTTGAACGTTCAAAACTTTAGCCCTATAGATTAAAATAAATTAATTCTAAACAAAATATTATTTAATTTAATTAAATAGTCTTTAACGTCCGAGATACTTAATAAATAAGTCAAATTAATGAAAATAAAAACATTCGGACAAAGTAACAAATTTTATTTACTCCAACGTTTCGAAATCAAATCGATTTCCTTTTCAGGGAGTCTATTCAAAAAATATATACAAAATTAAAAAATAATAAAAACTATTTTAACAATAAATAAAAATAAATAAAGTACATATTCAAAAAATTATCTTACCAAAAAATAATAATTAAATAAACGAAGACTTAAAATTTAAACCCTGAAACAAAAGGTGAAAAAAAATTTGTTCATTAGAACGTTCAAAACTAGTTCCATAATTCTATGGAATAATAATTAGATAATTAATTATTACGTAATTATTTAGTTATTAAAGATAATTATTAATAATTGTGAATTATGAATGAAGAATTCGACTTTATTTGTGGTTAATTATCAATTTTTGTGATATCAGTTTTTTTTTTTTATTAAAAGAAATTGAAAAAGGATATTTTTAATAATTTAGTCGCAATTGTGATTCCGGTGTGTTCCAATATAAAACGCTCGATTATTCGAGAAAATGAGAAAAGGGTTTCTTTATTTTTTAAATTCTCGAGAGAGAATTGCAACTTCAATTCAATGTGAATGCAAGGAATTGTTTTTCTTTCTCTCGAGGATACCGTCGTAGCGCACTCACACACACACACTTTTTTTTTTTTTTAAGAAGAGAAAACCTGCCAGTTTTGGTATATCTATAGACATAGTGTTTTGTTTTTGTCTCTATCACGCGTCGACGCTCACTCGCATCAGTAACTAAAGGAAATTGATTTATCGGTCCCCCTCCGATCCCGAGTCCTCTCTCTCTCGTTGCAGAATGCGAAGTCCCTTAAGCAAAAAGGGCCACGTGACGCATCCGCGAGTATTGATCCAAAAGCATTTGGTACACATCTCACAGAGGCACTCTACTGTTGCTCTTGGAGTTCACCGAGAATTTGCTTTTCTCTCGAGCACTTCCTGTTTTCAAGACACCTCTCACTCTATCTCTCTGCTCAATTCTAATTTCTACTTTTTCAAAAAAAAAAAAATATATATATTCTCCTATTTTGCTAATTATTTATTTACAAAAATAAAATGTAGAAAAAATGTTATTGATAAAGAGGAAAGAAGGGAATAAAAGTTGATGAGAATATATATTTATAGTGTTTTGGAGAAAAAGGGGGTCATTGAGAAAATTCGATTTGATAAAATTCTGCTGCTGTTGAATTGGCATGCAAACATTTGCACTAGGAAGCGCATAACTGTCGGAGTTGAAATTTTAACGTGTTGATACAAGGCTTTTTGCAATGACAATGCATATGTTGGAGGAATGGGTCGATAGAAAATCGATTTCCGGTCGAAGTAGCAGCAAGCGAGCTTTAGCTAAAGCGATAAGCGAGCGAACATTGTGGATTTTCATTGTCTCTTGTGTCTCTTTTTGCAAACGAGAAATAGAGAGAGAGAGAGAGAGAGAAAGTGCCACTGCACTCGCTCTCTCACGTGCTTCACGAGAGTGCCTCTTCTTCTAGTGATGCATAAACTACACGAGTATACATGCTTGTTATTTATATACATACTTGTTATATTTGTTATATACACAAACAAATACTTGTTTCATACATTTTCCTCTATATATATACAGAAACAGACGATGGTTTATAATGAACATTTCGCCGCACTTCCGCATTTACCCGGTATATTTTCAATCAATTCACAATATCAATCAATTATTGTCCTTCTTTTCCATTCTACGTGATTGCGAGGAAAAAAAGAGAAACAATAACGTTTATATTTCACTTTTTCGATTGTTTCAGTTTACCCTACTTTAGAATTTTTATTTTTATTTCAAGTTGAATGAGGCAATTTTCTTTTTTTTTAGTATTTTTTTACTATGTTCTTTACTACTTTTTATATTTATATTAACAGTGTAAATTATTGAAATACTTTAGGTGAGGGTACAACGATATTTGGAACTATATCAAGAAGATAATTTAAATATTTCATACAAAATTATTTTTAAAATTATTCTTTTCTGAGGAATGCAATGATCATAAAATGCAAACCGTCAGAAAATATTTTAAACCTTTTTGACTTTTTTTTCATCTCAAAAATTAGTAGATTTTGAAACCAATGCGTAATTTTGTAGAAAATATGGTTTTGAATATACGAAAAAAAAAATTGGAAAATATTTTAAACTTTTTTGAATTTTTTTCTTCTCAAAAATTAGTGCATTCTGAAATCTGCGCGTAGTTTTGTAGAAAATATGTTTTTGGATACACGACAAAAAATTGGTAAATGAAAAAATTGATGTTCACAATTTTTGAATTAATTTTAAAGAAATTTTTAACTAAAAAGTTTTATGACAAATTATATTTTGATAAATTTAAATTTAGAAAACTCTATAAATTAGAAAATTTATTCATAAAAAAAATAAGATTTAGGAACAATAAATTTTATGAAAATGAGTAATTCGGTAATAATGAAATTGTATTGAATAACAATTCGAGAACATAATTATTATCATTATTAACAAATATAAAAAATACTGTTTTTAAAAATTGACAATTCCAGTAATGTATAAATAATAATTATAAGAAAATAGAATTTTTAAAATTGAAAATTCGATGATTTGAAAATTCTAGAAATCAGTCTTTCGCAGAAGAAAATATTCTAATTTTAGAAATTGTTCTTCAAAATAAAGATTAATTACTAACATTATTATATTCATTACATATGTGACGCGATTTGCAGAAAGGAACCTAAAAAGCACATCACTTTAAGGTTATGTTAGTATTACTTTTTTGTTGATTAAAAGTTTCCTTTCTACTTTTTGCAAATTAAAATTAGTGTTTATGAAATATTTCAGTTATAATGAAATCTTAAACATTAATGATTAACATTAACAGTTGATTATTTCTTTGTATTTTCATTTAAACAATTGTAAACATAACCCTATAATTTTTTGCTTCCAAGGTCCCTTTCTTCAGATCGTTTCACCTATTGTTGGTTTAAAGCAGAAACAGTTCTTTTTTTCTAATTTATTATTTCTCATTTTCGACAGATTGCTCTCCAAAATAAGAAATAGTAAAAAATGAAAATTTCTTTAAATATAAATAAGTACAATTTTTGTTCTTAAAAAATTGAGGAAATAATAATAGAAATTAAATTTCTAGACACATCAATAATCAATTATTAGTGCCGCCATAAAAAATGCAATTCACAGTCGTGTAAAGTTGAGTAGTTTGGTCCTCGAAGCAACTAGTTTCATGTCTCGAGTATCGAATCGTACTATGTTTCTCGGACTTTTGTGTGTAATGGAACTGAAATGTTGTTGAGTACACGTGCACTAGAAAATGCAACCGAGTATTTCATTTGTACCTAGATTTGTTCTTGTTTCGACTACAACTGCTATCAAAGTACTTCTACTATTTTCTGGTTAAACTCACACCCACAGCAAATATGTAAATAGAACTATATATATAGTTTGAAAAACATTTTTAAAGTTTTAAATTAAAATTTTTAAAATTAAATTTAAATAAATAAATAATAATAATAAATAATAATAGTAATAATCAATTTAAATAAAAACCCCAAAATTAATTTTTAAAAAGTTTCATAACAAATTTATAAATAAAATTTATAGTTAATATATAGTGCATGTAGTGTATATATAGTACATAAAGTATATAAATACTCTCTCAATTTGAATTCGTAAACTTTTTTCTTATTCCAATTGATGACTGACTTTTTGATTTTGAATTAGAACATTTTACTACACTGAAAAAAATGTATATTAAATTTTGTTATAGTATTTTATAGTACTCCTTATGTACTATATTGTAAACTAAAAATACTACTTTCTAAATTTTTATTCGTGAAAATAATTACTAATTTAAATTAGTAACTAATTTTTTGTTTCTCAATTGTTACATTTAGAATTTTAAAGAAATACTACTCTCTAAATTTTAATTCATGAAAATAATTTCTAATTTAAATTAGTAACTAATTTTTTGTTTCTCAATTATTACATTCAGAATTTTGAAGAAATACTACTCTCTAAATTTTAATTCATGAAAATAATTACTAATGTAAATTAGTAACTGATTTTTTGTTTCTCAATTGTTACATATAGAATTTTGCAGAAATTATTATTTATTACAATGAAAGAAAATGGACATTAAATTTTGTAAAAGTATTTTGCAATTTGGTGAAAAAGTGCAACGAACCGAATTTTTTATGCAACAAATTTTGATTTTAAAAAAATGTATGTTAAATTTAGTAAAGTTATATTAAAATTGAATAAAAATGCTTAATATTTGTTATAATTATACTAAATTCCACAAAAGCTTTTTCAATGTTCAGTATTTTTTATATCAAAAATTCGGTTCGTTGCACTTTTTCCCCAAATTGAAAAATACTTTTACAAAATTTAATATCCATTTTCTTTCAGTGGAATAAATAATGATTTCTACAAAATTCTAATTGTACTAATTCGGAAAGAAAAAGTCCGTCACTAATTTAACTAATTTAAATTTTAAACTAATTTAAGTTAGTAATTATTTTCATGAATTAAAATTTAGAGAGTAGTATGTTTAGTATATATAGAACATAAAGATTAGTATAAATAGTATTTTCAATTTTTTAGCATTATATAAATTTTAATTATTATAAAAACAGTATTTACAAATATATAAACAGTAATTTTAGTATTAATTATTAAATAGTATTTATAGTATTTATTTGTATTTAATTATTTATTTATTATTTACAGCATTTATAGTATAAATAGCTTGTGTAGTATATGTCACTACTCCGATAGTGTCGTAGCAACCTACGACACTTGATTAGATTTTGAGACTCAAATTACCAGTCGATTGACAATTCCATTACTGGGATGTACTTTCAGGCATTTACTGGATTCCACTATTCTATATACACATATTGTATAGATGTTTGTTAAGCAAATTAATCGTATCTGCAAACAAATCGATAGTACCACATTGCGACATTCAAACTCCGACCTTTAAGAATCTGGGACGAGTTCTAAAAATTGCTCCCAAATATTCTATAGGTAAACAAAAAGTATATAATATTTCACTCTAAATACTTGATCAGAATTTTTTCTCTCCCTGCTATTGATCTAATCATTTATTTCTAGTTTCCATCGCACAATTGTGACAAAAACAGAATTAAAAAATGTCACTACCTATTTTATTCCTTGTTTTCTAAATTTAATCAAAATGACACAAAAAACGAATCAAAAATGTTGCTTACATTTTTTTATTTCTCTTTTCATCTAAATTGAGACAAAAAACGAATCAAAAATGTCGCTACATTTTTTATTTCTGTTTTATTTCAATTTGAAAGAATTGAGACAAAACACGATTCAAAAATTTTGTTTACACGTTTTTATTCCTTTTTATCTGAATTTAATCAAATTGAGACAAAAAACAAATCCAAAATGTTGCTTACATTTTTTATTCCTTTTTTTCTCTTAACTTGTCATCATCAGAAAATTCTGTGAAAAAAGAAAACTTTTCGCATTTCTTCTTCTCTCTATAATTACCCAAGTTGACCGCACTTTACAAATTGTAAAAATCGATTTCGGTCAGAGACGTGGGAAAAAAAATCCCATTCTCTTTAGTAAAAAAAAAGAAATCGAAATTGTCCTGATCTTAATGCTGATCATGTGGAAAACTATTTATAGGAACAAGCAATGAGAGTGCTGAGAAATGTACTTTGTGGTACGTTTATTGTCCGTCGCCCTTCACATCACCCTTCTCTGTTTACCCCCCTTAGATAAAGAGCCGGAAGTCTTGTTTCCCTGGGTTTTTTTTCTCTCTCTCTCTCGTTCTCTTTTCCCTTCTACTCTTTCTCTCTCTCTTTGACTCACTCTCGTTTCTCTGTCTCTCTCACTTTTTCGTTTACGGTAAAAGCTTTAGATTCAACGCGATGTGACCTAGATGGAAACAGAGGGCCGTCGTTTTCCTCGTTGGAGAATTACCTTTTGACGTGGTAATGCAGTTTGTAAAGCAGGCTATACATCGTTATACTTTCGGAGAAAAAAAAATGTCCTGCAATTTTCCAAGGAAAAATTACACTTTTTTTCGATTTCTTGGAAAATTTATTTCTTTTTTTGGAATTTCTTGTTATTCTCAATTTTTTTTTCGTTTCTTTTTATTTTTTTTATATCTTTTTCCACCTTTTTCCTTCTTTTTCTTTACTTTTCCTTCTTATTCTTTCTTTTTCCTTCTTTTTCCTTCTTATTTTTTCTTTTTCTATATTTTTCTTTCTTTTACTTTGTTTTCTTTATTTTCTTTATTTTTCCATCTTTTTCTTTCTTTTGTCCTTTTTTTCCTTCTTTTTCTTTCCTTTTCCTTATTTTTCCATCTTTTTCCATATTTTTCTTTATTTTTCATTCTTTTTTTATTTTTTTCGTGATTTTAACTCTCCTGTAAAAATACAAAGTGCAAGATCAAAGTTTTCCGTTTTCACTTTATTTCCTTCGAAATATTATTGATGAATCAATAATAATAATAATCGTGGGGAGATGCGGCTTCTTTAAAGTTCCTTTGGCTATTTCAGTTCGTGACTAGTTGGCAAATTTAAAAAAAAAAGCGAGAGAGGAGGGAGAAGGAAAGGGGAGTGGAAATGATTGAAGACGTGAGATTAATGTTTCTTCTTGAATTGTGCTGAGGACTAGAACAGAAATAGCACTAAAGTTCAGTGACTCATGTATATATAGTAGGCCTCGATCAATTTGCTCATCATCAATTTTCCAAGTTTCACGTCTTACTTAAACACACGTGTAGCTAGAAACTGCTTTCAAACAATTCCACAAGTTCAATTTGCGATCTTGACCTAGACATTATTATTTCCTGCTAATAAGATACATTTCTCAATTTTTTCACTAGTTTTGTTTTCTTTTATTTTACTGCTCAATACTAGTTTGAATGATATTAATAAAAAAATTGAACAAAGAAAATAAGGTTTTTTTCTTTCTATTTTACTTCAGATAGTACCTAATTAATTGAAATAAAAAATAAATAATTGTCATGATGAGCCTCCGTTGATTAATCATTGGACATCCGACAATTTAACTAAACATTTAAGATTGAATTTTTTTTTCAAATAGTATAGTAATGATAACATTACGTAATATAAAACATGCCAAATATTAACAACTATCCATCCATTAATAATATTATATTAGTCAAAAATAGATTAAACTACTTATTCGATAATAAACAATTAAAATATAGTATTTATATAATTGTCAGAACAAAAAATTTTGTTTCTACTTCTTCTAAAATAAATAAAATTTACATTGTTTTTTGACCAAAAAAATTACTTTTACTACGTATTTGATAAATAAATGTCGTACCAAAAATGCTTTTACTACTCATTCAAAAGTAAATGGTAATTATGGTTTAAATTATTGATTTAGTTTATTTATTTATTATTTTGATCAGAAAATAATTTGAACTATAAAATTTATTTTTAAATAAGTACTAAAAGTAACTTTTTAGTCAAACGGTAATTCAAATACTATATTTATTGTCTATTTTAGAATTAGTAGAAAAAGTAGTTTTTGCCCAGACAATAATTTATACTAAGTACCATTTATTTTTCGAATAAGTTGTAAAAATAATTTTTTGGGTTGAAAACAATATAGATTCTATTTATTTTATAATAAGTAGTACAATTATTTTTTTAATAAAAAGTAGTTTTTGTTCAGACAAAAATTTAACTAAAAGTACCATTTATTTTTCAAATAAGTAATAAAAATAATTTTTTGGGTTGAAAACAATATAAATTCTTTTTATTTTATAATAAGTAGTACAATTATTTTTTAATAAAAAGTATTTTTTATCCAGACAAAAATTTAACTAAAAGTACCAATTACTTTTCAAATAAGTAATAAAAATAATTTTTTAGTCTGAAAACAATATAAATTTCATTTGTTTTAAAATAATTAGAATTAATTAATTAATTTTTGGTAAGACAACAATTTAAATACTTCATTTATTGTCTATTTTAGAATTAGTAGAAAAAGTAGTTTTTGTCTAGACAATAATTTATACTAAAGGTACCATTTATTTTTAAAATAAGTAGTAAAAATAATTTTGTGGGTTAAAAACAATGTAAATTCTTTTTATTTTAATTTTAATACTATATTTGTTATTAAATTTTGAATAAATTGGTTTCTGACCAAAAAGTTACTTTTTCTACTTATTCAAAAATAAATTTTATAGTTCAAATTATTTTCTGATCAAAATCTAAATTTTTATTTATTCTAAAATAGACAATAATTGTAGAATATAATTTATTGTCTTTCTAAAAAAATACTTACACTACTATTTCTAAAACAAATAGGAATTTAAATTGTCGTCTGACCACAAAGTTACTTTTTCTACTTATTCAAAGAAAAATGGTTTTTGTTGTTTAAATTAAAGTTTGACGTAAATACTACAATTCCTACTTAGTGTAAAATAAATAGAAATTATATTGTTCTCTGAAAAAAAATTACTTTTACTATTTATTTATTTTTTCAAAAAAAATTTTTATTTAAAATTTAAATTCTTGTCTGACTAGAAACTATATGTTCTACTGATTTTATATTCTTTCATCTTAACAGTTGTGAGTAAAACAGAAAATAGTGAATAACTTTTTTTTTACAACCCCTCCTTTTGATTATGCGGTCGTTGTGGATAAAAAAATTGACAAAATTGATGGGATTTTTTCTTTTTCGACAGAAAAAAAGGACAATTGAAGAGGGGGGGGAGGGGGGTGGTCACAATGGATTGCGAGATCCGCCCGTTCGATAATACGTGGTATATCCCGAAGGAATTTTGCTGGGTCATCCAATAATTAGTCTACCGCCCATTCCCAGAATGCATGTGTTCGACCTCTCTCGATGTCGTTAACCCTCTCCCCCTTCGAGTAACGATGGGAATGTAATTACATCGAGATCGAGTCCGATCCATCTCAAAACTACTGGCAAACTTTCCGAAAAATTTATCCCTCATCGCCAATCACAAAATTTTAAACTTATTAGCTATTTGAATGGGGAAAAAAATATGGATTACCTATTCCCTCGGAGCAAACTTTTCGCTCAGTGTTATAATGTAATTTCTCCTTTATTTTCATAACCAACTGTGTCAATTTAGTTAAAAAAAATTTATTAATTTAATAATTCAATATTTAGTAAAAAGTTATTAATTTAATAATTCAATATTTATAGTAAAAAAATTATTAATACAGGGAAAAGTTACAGAAAAATAAATTTACTATGAAAAGTTACAGAAAAGTAAATTCACACTAAAAAGTTACAGAAAAATAAATTTACACTGAAAAGTTAAAGAAAAATAAATCTACACTAAAATGTTACCAAAAAATAAATTTACAGTGAAAATAATTTTTCCTGAAAGATATTTTTCCACTAAACTATTATCCTTGAAAAAATATTTCCCACGAAAAATCATTTCCTCGAGTTACGAAAAATAAAAATCATTTTCCATACAGTAATTTTTTTCGACGAGAGGAAAAATCTTTTATTGTATCATTATTTTTGTGAAAAATTGCAAAAAAGATATTTTTTCTTTTTTTTTTTGGTGGGGAAAATTGCATCTAGGATGCAATAATGTGAAAAATGTTGGACCAAAACTGACCTTGAAATTTAATGCTCTGGGTCGATTAATGGTTGGAAGAAACTAGCCAGTGATTTATAGGGACAATTTATCTTTCTCGGTCGCCAAAACCTACGTCAATGTCTGGCAAGAAGTAAGTATCCCCTTATAAGACGTTCCTTCCTCCTCCACCTTCGCTCGTGTATATAAACCCCAAGCACATCAGAGAGAACTTCCTTCTGCTTTTCGAGCGACTATTTATCTTTCTTATGCAATTAATGTTATATATTTTCTTATTAACTCGAGCCTCTAACTGTCTCCGTACTTTCTCCGTGGCGCAGTATCTTACAAGTAGACGTCAAATTCATTATTGGAATTAAAATTTGCCAGGCCCTTAATTCTTTCCATTGTCAGAGACGATTTTTTTCCACCTAAACTTGGTGCCTTTATCAAAATTTCTCCGAGTTTTATAATAATTTTTTTCTTATTAACAAATAAGGTGGGAAAAAAATTATTTTTATTTATTTACTGGTATTGAGTGTAATAATTGTAATAATAATAATAATAATAATAATAAATATAATGTCAACTTTTATAATTATTTACTAAACACTGAATTTAACGATCATTCCGAGTGAGATGTTTTTTTTAGAATTATTATTGTGAAAATTCACAAAAGTTGAAAATTGTAATGTGGGCTTTTTGAAATTTGGCGCCTTTTTTCGAGCTCTCGGTTCGAGCGCGCTTGCGCAGTAATTACGCGCATGCGCACTTTGTGACCGCTTGTCAGACATTCGGCAATTCCTTTAAACTGTTTTTTTTTCAATTTTGTATCAACTACTAGTGATAAAAAATTATAATAAACCAATTTATTAATCTCCAAAAAGTACAAATTGTATCGAGGAAATTAAAAATAAAATTCTTCTTTACAAATAAAAAAATAGAGAAGAAAGTTCAAGAAGATTATCGGACAGCCGACAGTTCGATAAAACATTTTTGTATTTTTTTCTGCAACTAATAGTAGTAATAAATTTATTTCACTAACATTCAATGAAAGAAAAATTGTGCCATAAAAAATATTTTTAGAAAATGCAAAATTCAAAAATACAAAAGTACAATACAATACAAAAGACAAAAATTCAAAATTGAAAAATACAAAAGAACAATACAGAACAAAAGACAAAAATTAAAAATTGAAGAATACAAAAGTACAGTACAAAAGGAAAGTTCAAAATTGAAAAACACAAAAGTACAAAGAAAATAGTTTCCCTACGAAGAATTTATTACTCTCTTTGGAAAAATATACAACATTTTATCGTAAATAAATATAATTCGACGAATAATAATGCACACGATCGGAAATGATTCAGAGAGGAGAAAACAGACAATGGTCCCTGAGAAGGAAATTGAGACAAAGAATAATAATTATCTGTCTCATGACAGTAGACACACGCCAATGGACCGGAAATCTAAGCATCTCTATATCTAGTTCTATGGATGAGTATAAACACACAAACATACACTCACACGAATTGGCGTGAGGCCAAGCTTTCAAACGACCTCGTGGTTTGAGGGGCTGATATCGACAAGCCAATTAACTGACACCAAAACGACCAAAATGGACTATTGCAACAATTTCACACACAGGGCTTTCCTGTGAGTTCATGGTACCTCCGGAAAACTCGATGAGATGCCAAAGGTCACGGCTGATTCAGTCCAAATCCCGTTGGAGGTGTGCCAACCCATCCCTCTTTATATCTGGACCAAAACATCCTCTTCACTGGGATTTCACCCCGAAAATACCAAGGCAACACTATATAATACGATTTCTCTTGGACCAAAGGAGAGAAATTATATACCATCCTCGGTCCTTCTAATCTTTCGAGATTCACTCAAACTGTCCGCCTTCTCGAGTGTTAATTATTTATTGATTATTTATCAATTTCAATTAATTTCTATCATTTGGAATTATTTCCTATTATTTCCTATCACTCCGTAGAATTTTTTTTTTAATTTTTGTATTTCATTTTCTCCTTTCTTTATTTTTTTACTATTTTGTAAATATTTTGTGCCTTTGTATTTTGTGTTTTTCACTTTTTTTGTCAATATTTTTAATTTTCGATTTTGACTAAAATAAACCTCAAGAAAAGGAAAAAAAAGTTCAGTGATACTTTCGGCTGTTTGCAGAGCGCATGCGCATAGTGACTGCGCAAGCGCGCTGCACCTGCTGTCTTTAAAAAAACGCGGCAATTTTTGAATTTCTATTCTAAAAATAAAAAGAAGTAAAGAAAAAATAATCATTCTTTATCATTCTCTTTTTATCTCTAACTACGAATAAGTAGAATTTCTATTCTGTTTTCCAATTTACTAATATTTCTCAAAGTGACCGAAAAATTGCATTATATTCTTAAAAAAATTTTAATTACATGTCAATTTTTAATAGATTTATTTTTAAAAAAGTTTTTTATAATTTTAGTCCTTTAATAATAATGTTTTTTTTACTATTAATTTTTTTTTAATAATTATATTTTTAATAATTGTATTATTTAATAATTATATTTGTTTATGAGCTAAGTGTAAATAATTATATTTTTTTCTAAGCTAATTTTTTAAAATTATATTTTTTTCTGAGCTAATTTTTAATAATTATATTTTTTTCTCATCTAATTTTTAATAACTTCATTTATTGACGAAATTTATTAATTTGATTTACAAATTAAGTTTTTCATTTAAAAATTAAAAAATGGATGTAATTGAATTCGATTAGTTGAAAAGTAATAATAAGTGCAATTGAATAGAGAAGCCAAAGGGAAAAATTGAGAGAAATGAGAACTTTCCAGTAAATCTTGACGGTTCAATCATCCATGAGATATACAATAACTGGCTTAAGTTGAAATCCATTTGATACGGAACACTGAACTTGACCTAGATGAAACCATAAAAGAACTTCCGTCCACAATAGCACAAGCTCACCTACAAGACGTAATAAGTAAAAGAAATATCTTTAAGCAACAAAAGAGCTTTTTCTTATATCAATATTTAAAAAAATTTTCCTTACAGTTTAAAGAAAAAAATTTCCTTTTATTATAAATAATTCCTTTCATTAAAAATAATTCCCTTGAAGGAAATAGTGAAAATAAACTAAAAGAGAAAATTTTCTCTAAAGAAATATTGTCTGAGAAATAAATAATTTGTTGTAAAATAATGCCTTTGGAAAATAAAAATAAAATAAAAAATACAGTTAAAGAGAAAATAATTTTTTAGTGAAAATAAACTTCAAGAAAAAATAAAATAAATAAAAATATAAATAAAAATATAAATAAAAGTATAAATAAAAATACAGTTAAAGAGGAAATAATTTTCCACTGAAAATAAACTTCAAGAAAAAATTAAATAAAACGATAAATAAAAATATAAATAAAAATATAAATAAAAATATAAATAAAAATATGTATAAAAATATGAATAAAAATATAAATAAAAATATGTTTAAAGAGAAAATAATTTTCCACTGAAAATAAACTTCAAGAGAAGACAATATCTTTAGAGGAAAAAAAAAATTTTCCAAACAAATCCCTTGGAAAAATTAAAAACCTTTATAATTTTTTCCAAGAAAATGATTTTCCTTGAAAACTAGACTTTTCTTGAAAGAAAAATATTTTTAAACAAATTTCCCTTTTGTATATAAAAATAGTTTTATTTGAAAAATTAATTAACCTTTTTGAAGCAATCTGAGCAGAATTGTGTGAGTCGATTAGCCATGAAGTCTCGGGGCTGATTTTTTTCCCTGACCCTCGTTGATGGGCGCAACATTTGGTCGAAAATTTTACCGTTAGTTGCGGGAGTTTATTCGTGAACCAAACTCATGTGCGGTTGAACAGATCTCTCTCTCTCTTTTTTCTCTCTCAATTCTTGATTGACAAGCAGCAAAAAGGGAAAAAGTGATTTTTCGTCTCTTTTTTTACCGCCCTAACTACTAATTTTTTTGACAAAAAAAAAGAAAAACTAAAAAATTTCCATTTCATAATATCGTTCTCGTTCATCATTCTATTTAGCCTTAACTTTATCATCATCATCATCAGGAAAAAACACTGTTTTTTTTTCCTCACACCACGAATATGTTGCAATTTCATACATTATTCACTGCCTCCTGTCCAAGAGCAATCAAATTAGATTGATGACCTTTTCATTTTGATTGCTCGCATAATGAAGGGAATTTCTCACACCCACAATTTATGTTTATATTTGCGCGACACAAAATCATTTTCCTAAAATTCAACCCCATTCAAAATGCATTAAAAAATCTTTGATTAATTTCCCATTCGTTGGAGTGAATTTTAATTTGGTTAATTAATTCAATTTTATTTATTGGTGAGATAATTTTTTAATTACTTTACCACTTTACTTTAATTATGTATGAAGTAAACAAATTTTTTTGTACAAAGCAATTAATTTTTTTTGATTCAGAATTTTTTTTTTACACTCGAAGTAATTAATTATACTTTTTCTTGAATTTTGAAGGAATAATTTTCTTGCACTTTGTTTTATTTATCAATTTAATAATATATTTATGAGAAAATTTATTCATCGAAAATAGAATCCAATTAAATTATTTTTATCTCACTCCAATATCTGTTTTTAAATTGAAAATCGAAAAGGTGAAAAAAAACCAAAATTTGAATAGATATTGAATCAATTTTCTTGAGCTTGGTAATTTTTTTTCCCCTTTTTTTCTACGCAACGACCGGTTTCTATTTTGCAAAATTTAATTGACGACAAGTTTTACGAGCCTTTGTATAAAGGGATCGCGTTCCTATAGGGCAAGTTTCCTGATCGGTTTAAGCATCTCTGACAAGATCTATAAACAGGAGCCTCTGCATGCGACGTTAGCATAATCAGTTCAATGCCATTTCCGTCGATATTATGCAAAAGCTTCGTGTAAGTCTACAAAATTCAATTTCAAGTGTCGTTGTATAAAGTAAATTCACTTGTACAGAACAAAAAAAAATGAAAAGAAAAGAAGTGAAAAAGAAAATAGAGAAAAAATAAAAATGAATCCTGAAACGGAAGAAAACCGCGAGTAAAGAAAAAAATAAAAGATGATAGGAGAAAACTCCAAAAGGAATATATATATATATATATATATATATATATATATATATGTATACGAACTTTTACATTCGGAATTAAAAAAAAATACGAGGAAAAAAAATTTTCCGCCTCGAGAAAAGTGAATAATATTTTGTAGAATGTAAAAATCTCGGTCGATTGAAGTTTACATGTGTGTACATTAATTTTTTTGTGTCGAATAATACTATATTTTGCGAGAGAAATATTTTTAGAGATATGCGGATGTAAATAGATTTTTGAGGGAAAAAAGGAAAATTTTACTAGTCTGATGAAAATGGAGGGAAAAGGGAGTGAAAGGGAATAAAAAATGAAACTTTTACTACTTATTCAGAAATAAATTTTCTAGTTGTGCTTTTAATTATTGTAAAAATCCTACTAAACAGAAATTCTACTTATTTTCTAAAGTGAACAATAATTAAAGTATTTAAATTATTGTATTACCATAAAAGTCTGTTACTACTTATTGAAAAATAAATTTAATCGTTTTAATTATTGTGTGACTTAAAAGTTACTTATTACACTTTTACTAAAATGAATAAATAAATACATAATAAATATAGTATTTAAATTATTGTCTTACCAAAAAATTATTGTACTACTTTTTCTTAAGCAAATAGAATTTTTAGTTTTCAAATTTCAACCCCCAAAATTATTTTTACTACTTGTTTGAAAAATAATTGGTACTTTTAGTATAAAGTATTTTCTGCCCAAAATCTACTTTTTTAATTCTAAAATAGATAATAAATACAGTAGGTATTTATTATTTACCAAAAAATACTTTTACTACTTCTTCTAAAACAAAAGGAATTTATAGTTGTTTTCTGACTAAAAAATTTTTTTTACTTCTTATTTGAAAAATAAATGGAAATTTTGTTAAATTTCTATCTGGACAAAAACTAATTTTTCTACACTTTCGTAAATTGACAATAAATATAGTATTTAAGTTGTTATCTTACCAAAAAAACTTTTACTACTTATTCTAAAACAAATGGAATTTATATTTGTTTTTTGACCAAAAAATTATTTTTACTACTTATTTGAAAAATAAATGGTACTTTTAGTTAAATTTTTGTCTGGACAAAAACTACTTTTTCTACTAATTCTAAAATTGATACTAAATATAGTATTTAAATTGTTGTCTTACTAAAAATACTTTTACTACTTATTCTAAAATAAATAAAATTTATATTGTTTTTTTAATAAAAAATTATTTTACTACTTATTTGAAAACTAAATAGTACTTTCAGTTAAATTATTGTCAGAACAAAAAACTACTTTTTCTACTTTTTCTAAAATAGACAATAAACATAGCGTTTTAATTGTTGTCAAACCAAAAATAATTTTATAATCAATTATTCTCTTACCAGAAAGTACTTGTACTACTATTTCTAAAATAAATAGAATTTATATTGTTTTCAGACCAAAAAGTGACTTTTACTACTTATTCAAAAATAAATGCTATTGTTTTACTTTTAAATATTGTCTGACCAAAATCCTACGTTTTCCACTTTTATAAAATAAACTATTATTGTAGTATTTAACTCCTTAACTTTTTTTCAAGTACTAAAAAAGTCATAAAGAATAAAAATAAAAATAATAATAATAATATTTTATTGATTTTCATAAAGTGAAATTTTAATGTCATAATGCAAATAATGAAGAAATTGAGCGATTTAAAGGAAATAAAAAAATTATTGTATGTTGTAAACAAAGAAATAACTATGTTTAAAAAAATTTGAATACAGAAAAGAATATATTTAAATAGATATTTAAATAAAGAAGTAACAAAAAGTCAAAAAATCCGAATATAAAGACAAAATAAACTAATACAAAAAATTAATGGAAAAATAAATATATAAATAAATACGAATAAATAAAAATAAAAAAACAGAAAGAGCAATGAAAGATAATATCTATTCATTTCTTTCCAAAAAAAATAAATATTAATATAAATTCACTTGTACGTTTCAACGAGAAATCATTTTTCCGTGAAGACATATTTACATTGAAGAAAGAGTTGAATTCACTAACAAGACTTAAAGGCAAGTGAAATTCCAGGTGAATTGTATAGTGCATCAAGTTGTCTGATCAAGATGTACGATCCTAATTACAAGAGTGTTAAGCTATGCTTCAGAAGATTTGAATCTCTCGCATTCTCTCACTCACTCTTTATACGACAAGCCGAATTTGTATTCAGTCAGGTGGAAAATTCTATGCGATGTTTTACGTTTCAACGAACCCCGTTGGCCGTTAGTTCAGTTAGTGTAATAACGAGTTACGTACGATGCGTAAACATACACCAGAGGAAGGCACCGGATGTTCATGTAATAAGATAATAAAAGAGATGGGGGAAAATCCGCTAGCCTGGAATAGGTGTCTGTATATTTAAATCACTAGTTTTCAAATGCCACTAACATTGCATTTTATGTCAAGGTAGACTATTCGTTACTGTACGGATTTTATCAACTTTTCCCATAACATGAAACTAAATAACCATTATTTTCAAACTGACACCGAGACTCGGATTTTTTTTTATACTCTTCAATAGTTTCAAGTTGTAAATCTTAATTTAGTGTTTTTCATTTACAACACATTTTTTTTAGTGTAGTAATTTTTCTTTTTCGGAATATTCAGTTCTAAAAATGAATTTAGTTTTTTTTGTTTCGAAATTTTTGCTTAAAATTAAATTTACTAGAAAACAAAAAAATGTCAAAAATTTACAAAATGTTTAGTATTCTCTCGGTCCGGGAATCTATTTTTACTTCTTCTTTTAAAATAAATAAATTTTTATTAACAGTATCCAAAAGTGACTTAATTTTCTCATTTTAAAATATAAATAGTATTTAAATCTTTAAATTACTGTCAAGTCACAATATTTTCCTAATTACTCCTTCCGATGTAAGTAATAAATGCAGTAATTAAATTATGGTAAGCACAGAAAATTATTTTTACTACTTATACTAAAATAGATGGATTTTAAATTATTGCCTGCCAAAAACGTATCTCCTGCGACTTATTAAAAAAAAAATATTTTTTTTATCTAGCCAAAAAATTACTTTTTCTACTTTTTCTGAAATAAATAATAATCATAGTATTTAAAATATTGTCAGACCAAAAATATACTTTAACTATCATTTGTAAAATAAATATAGTATTTAAATTTTTGCTTGAGAAAAAAGTTATTTTCTCTACTTATTCTAAAATTACTGTAAGAATATAAAACGTATTTTTGGACTACTTATTCTAAAATAAATAGTATTTATATTGTTATTTATTCAAAAAGTTACTTTCACTATTTATTCAGAAATACATGACAAATAGTGTTTAAATTTCTAATTATTTTTACTAATTATTTTTACAATACTTTATAATTTTATAATTTTACGATTTTATACTTTTATAGTTTTAGAATTTCACGATAAAAATTAAAGAGACAAAAATTTTTTAAAGAGTATTGATACAGAAACTTTGTCGCACTAATATTGCCACTAATTGAAGATTGTATATATAAAAGAGACGATGAGATAAAATCCCATTGGGACGATGTATTAATTGAACTGTTCAAGGTTTTCTTCTGCTCTAATGTATAAAAAAGAACCAGGTGCGCCTACACCTGTTAATTTTTTTTCCAAACTCTTGTGCAAAGTAATGCGGGTTTTAATACAACTCGATAGTTGCCGTAATTTTTGCTTTTATTATACCTGTTCACAGGATACTCTCAGCTCACTACGATTATGCGATTAGTGTTCTTTTTCCTCCCATTTGGGAGGGAAAAAGTTTTCAAAAAAATGGTAAAAGGTTTTCTTTTAATACATTTTTAATACAGGAACTAAAAAAATAAAAACAATAATAATATTTAAAGAGTAAAAACATTTTTTTTACTATTCATTATTTCGATCATTAGCTTAGTGATAATAATCATCAATATTTTAAATTCATTTTCAATTTCAATTTCAATTTTCATTTTAAATTCATTTTAAATTCACATCCAGAAAAAAAGCTTCTTTGTTTCAAAGAATGTTTTTTTTCAAATTAAAAAAATTTGTGCATTGTAATAGGGTCAAAAAAAGTTTTTTAACTTTAGGAAAATATTTCTTTAACTGTTTTTTGTTGGCTCAAAGAAATGTTTCTTTGGATTAAATAAATCTTTTTTTTTAAAGCAAAGAAATAATTTCTCTGAATGTTCTCAGCTTTATATTTGTCATAAAGAAATTTTTCTTTGGATCAAAAATATCATTCAAAGAAATAATTTTTTTAAATCAAAAAGCCTTGGAAATTTGTTTTTCTTAAACGTAAAGAAAACTTTTTTTAATTCAAACAAATTTTATCTTTAATTTAAAGAGTGAATTTAAAAAAATGATTTTTTTATTTCAAAGAAATCCAAGTGCATTTTAAATTTAAATTTAAATTTCCATTTTTAAATTTAAATTCAATTTTCAATTGTATAATTAAATATTTTCAATTTTTGCATTTTTTTTCCCCTCCTTCCATTTATTTTCCCCCTGCGAGAGAACAATAAATTTGTCTTTTCTCAACAGCAACAATAATTCTTGTCGAAAGGAGGGAAACTCCTTTGAAGTTGTGATAAGAGAATGTAAAGAATATTTCTGGCAAAGTGCATACGTGTTTCGCGGAGTAATGAAACTTTCGGTACTAATAGAAGCATAGGGTGCGACAAGAGAGAGTGAGAGGAGAAAGAGAAATAGTGTGAGGGATCGTTAAAGAGCTTGTTTAAATTATTATAGTTTTAATGTCGCTGCAGGGGGCAAGGAGAAAGGAAATGCGAGCAGCAAAGACGTTTAGAATATATATTGCTAATGGCGTACCAACTTCTGGTTTTCTGGTCCTGTGCCTGCAAACCACTTTTTGGGGCGGGGGGAGGGACAAAAGCGGAAACGGAAATAAACGTTGGCACGTGATAGTCGCTTCACCTCTGAAAAGAAGATAAACAAAAAAAACTTTGAGATTACGTAATGTAATTAACGATTAGATAAAAGTGGACATTATATTTTGCGAATATTACTCATTGAAGATTATTTACTCCTAATGAAATTGTATTTTTTGTAATTTTTTTCAGTTGTATTAAAACTGACTCGATATTTAGTTAATTAAATCGAATTCGTTGATTATTTGATATTATTTTTTTAAATTGTGTCAGACCGAAAGATTACCTTTTTCACTTTTTATAAAAAAAAAATAATATTAAATTACTGTCTGACCAAATTAGTACTATTGCTACTTATTCAAAAATCAATATTTTTTGGGCCACAAGTCGAAACTACAGCTACGTCTAATTACAATTAAAAACAAATATTGTTCACATTGTTGCCTAATGAAAAACTTAATTTTTCTACTAATATTCTCAAACTAATATATTATTTAAATTATTGTCTTACCAAAAATACGTTTTTAACTTATTTTTAAGGAAATATTATTCCTAAGAAATGTGACTAAAAATATTATTACAAAAATATAGTTCAATTACTTATAGTCAAATTAATATAGTATTTAAATTATTGTCTTACCAAAAATACTTTATCAACTTATTTTTAAATCAACATTATTTACACTGTTCTGTGCCAAAAAATTTACATTAACTACTTATTCTCAAATTAATATATATCTTGTTTTACCAAAAATACTTTTTCAACTTATTTTTAAGAAAATATTATTCCTAAGAAATGTGACTAAAAAATATTATTACAAAAATATAGTTCAATTACTTATAGTCAAATTAATATAGTATTTAAATTCTTGTCTTACCAAAAATACTTTTTCAACTTATTTTTAAAGAAATTTTATTTCTAAGAAAGGAGAATAAGAAATATTATTAGAAAAATATACTCCAATTACTAATTCTATAAAATTAATAAAATATTTAAATGTCACTCCGATACAAGAACAAAAAGAAAGGAACCAATTTTCAATCTCACGAAATCACGAAATGCTGATCAAAATTTAATTCCAAATTGTAAGCAATTGAACGTGATGTTGTGTATAGTTTACTTGGGTAACTAATGCAGGAAGGTAATATCGAGGGAATTCTGTATAGGAGAGGGTCAGCAATTTTACCTGATAATTCCGACTAGACAAATACCTATAGGTATATTGAGGCACACACTGTAAGTGTATACTCACATGTAATATTGACACAATCAGTGTACATGCTCTAATATATAACATCGAATAATGCACGTGTTCTATTAAGGAATTGAATCTTATGAATATGAGACCCAATTAATTACCGAATATTCGCAGTGTCTATTTCCTGCATTCTTGCGCTTATCGGATTTAGTCTCAGATCTTTTGGCTTCTCTCTCTGTCTCTCTCGTACTCTGATTGCAATTCTATATTGAGAGTCACTATTGTCATTTTGACAATGCCGGTACGTCAATTTGCTTCATTTCTATTGTATACACTCATGGCAAATTCCTCGAGAAATGGATTTCCCTTTCTTGTTGTTGAACGTGTTCTCAACTCATTTTGGTAATTATGGATTTTTTTGTGAAAGGAAATTGTAATTAGAAAATGGTTAGTTAATAAATAATAAAAGTGTCCCTACAATACTATTCTCAATTAATATTATTATTATTTTTATTATTAATATTATTATTATTATTCTTGTTATAATAATAAATTACACTAAGAAAACGATTTACTTGATTCAAACATATTTTATTTATATCAAACTTAAAATATCTTTGCTATACAGTCAAACAAATTTAAGTTTAATTCAAACATAATTTATAGTTGATTTTAAATTCTTTATTGTCAGCTCTTAAGTTTGAATCAAGCATAAAATTTTTAAACATATTTTTTGTTTAAACCAAAACAGAAAATATGTTTGAATTAAACATAATTGTTTCAACAAAAAATACATTAGAATCAATGCAGTAGATGTTTTCAATATATTGAGATTAAACTTACAAACTAATTTCAGTGAAACAAAATTACATAAAATTATTTTTTTACTTCAAACGAGTGTAATATTAATTATTATATAATAATTTTATTGAATAATAAATAAAAAATAAATATAATAATAAATTAAGAAACAAAATTAAAAATTAATTAGCTCATATTTTCTTGTTTAAACTCCGCTTCGCGCTTGTCTTGGAAAAAATACAATAGTTGAATTAATTTACAAGATCAAGTTGTAACCTCCGTCTTGCAAATTATCATCATAATTAATTAACGTAAATAATTTTATTAATTAAATGGTGGACACACTTTTCAGACTATTATTTTCTGAGATTGAAAACATCTGCAATTAAGTTTCTTGCTTTTGGAAAACAAAGTGACAACTTCTTAGAATGATTCTTACGCTTCTCAATTATGTTGGGAAATTAATTAGTAAGACAAGCAAGGCGCACTATTGCTTTACACTTTTGTTCCTCTCGAGTGAATATTCGTAACTGCTACAATTTATTCTTTCTTGCTTTAAAAAATTCAAACCAAAAAAATAATTGCTATTTACGTTTAATAAAGAAAAAATCAAGGAAAAAATAACAAAACGTCATTAATTTTTTTTTAAGGAAAAGTTGAGAAGAACGAAACAGAATGAACTGAACAAATTTTTTTTACAACTAACTAGATACAAAACTTTACTTCATTTAATTAACTGGATACAATTTAGTATAAATGAAATTGGAAGGTAACGTTAAAATATTTTGTCTGACTGTAATTTTTGTAAACGATCTTTTTTGACAGAAAATTAGAGAAAAAAAATTTTTTATGTCTGATGAAAACTGTCTTTACTACAAAGAAAATGAAAAATTCTTTTAAAATAAATAAATTTTTATTAACAGTATCAGAAAGTGACTCAATTTTCTCATTCTAAAAAAATAAATAGTATTTAAATCTTTAAAATATTGTCAAGTCACAATATTTTCCTTAATACTCCTTTCGATGTAAATAATAAATGTAGTAATTAAATTATTGTCAGCACAGGAAATTATTTTTACTACTTATACTAAAATAAGTGGATTTAAAATTATTGCCTGACAAAACGTATCTTTTTCCACTTATTCTAAAACAAATAGAATTTCTATTATTTTTTTACTAAAAATTTATTTTTACTACATATTTGAAAAATAAATGGTTCTTTTAGTTAAATTTTTGTCTAGACAAAAACTACTTTCTCTACTTATTCTAAAATAGACAATAGATATAGAATTTAAATTTGCTGTCTATGTATATCTAAAAACAATTTGACAATCAATTATTGTCTAACCGAAAATTACTTGTACTACTATTTCAGAAACGAATAGAATTTACATTGTTTTCTGACCAAAAAGTTACTTTAACTACTTATTCTAAAATCTAAAATTAATGTAAGAATATAAAACGTATTTTTTGGCTCCTTATTCTAGAATAAATAGTATTTATATTGTTATTTATCCAAAAAGTTATTTTCACTACTTATTCAGAAATAAATGACAAATAGAGTTTAAATTTTTAATTCTTGTACAATCAAAAAGTTTTCTTTTACTTCTTATACTGAAATTAATGATTTCAAATCATTATCTGACCAAAAATTTACTCTTACCACTTATTCTGCAATAAAAAAATATAATATTTAAATTATTAGCTGAACAGAAAGTTACTTTTTCTAATTATTGTAAAATAAATTTTATTTTAATTAATGTCAGATAAAAAAAATTTTTTGCTATCTATTCAAAAATTATTCTCAAGATATAAAAGTATTTTTATCTACTTATTCTAAAATAGATATTAAATATAATGTTTTATTGTCTGACAAAAAATCTACTTTTACTACTTTTTCTAAAATAAATATATTAAATATAATATTTAAATTATTGGCTCAAAAAAATCTACGTTTACTATAAATCCTAAAATTAAAATAGGTTTAAAATTATTGTCTGATTAAAAAGTTACTTTTGTACTCTTTTTAAAATAAATAATGTGCCAACTTTTGATTCACCAAAAATTTACTTCAACTACTCATTTTAAAATGAATAGATTTTAAATTATTGTCTGACCAAATGTATCTTTAAGTACTTATTCAAAAATAAGTACAGTATTCATTTTCGTGTCTAATGAAATTGTTACTTTTTCTACTCTCAGTAAAATTAATAATTAAATTATTTGTAAACTTTTGTTTGATTAAAAATTCAATTTCACTACTTATTTTAAGATAAATAGTATTTATATTGTTGCCTTTCCAAAAAAAATACTTTTTCTATTTATTAAAAAATACCATAAATAGTATTTAAATTATTGTCTGTTAAAAAAGTTACTTTCTCTACTCTTTTTAAAATAAAGTTTCTCTACTTTTGTAAAAATAATTTAATTTACTTTTTAAAATAAAATTAATTATTGTCTGGCCAAACGTATTTTTACTACTTATTATAAAATAATATTTTTATTACTTATATTAATAATAAAATTGTTATGTCTGAGGAAAAAGTTACTTTCCCTAATAATTCGTAAATAAATCCGATTTTTATTGTTGTCCGAATTAAAAATTTACGTTTTCCACTTATTTTAGTAAAAATATTAAGAAACAGGAAGCATAGAGTCAAAGGAAGAGGGATGAAGAGAGAAGTAAATGAGAGTTGCAGAGTAGGCAAATGAACGAGGAGAGAGTGAGAGAGAGTCCCCGATTGAAATTGTCACTTTGAGCAAGTGGATGCCTTAAGACGATTGAAGCAATTTCATGTATTCGCGTTTTGTCGTGTATATAATAAGAGAAAATCATTTAGAGAACGTCAGCAAACGTTTACATTTACAGTATTCTGAATCATGTAGTATATGCAAACTTCCTCGAGGCGAGCTTTTGCACGGCTAACGGATTCCCCCTTTCTGAATATATCTGACGCCGCAAACGATAAGGTTTATATAGTTATATACCACACTCTCCTCGTCCCCTGTCACCCTTTAAACCCTAGGAATATCAAAGTGCCTTCGCTTCGAATCTAATAAAAACTTCTCTCCGTTTCAGATTCCCTCGGTGGCCGCAAGCCCTAAAGCGCCATCTTCACTTTACTGGTAAGTTCATTACTCATTTGCCGTTGTTTTCTTTTTTTTACATACTCCATGGTGGGGGAAAAAAAATTGTTTTTCATATTCAACTAAACTTTTCAAATATATTATCCTTTTTTTTAAACTCTCTTTTTTCTCTAGTGAAATTTCGTAACTTTTTCTTTTACGACATTAAATTAGAATTTCTTAAAATTAAAATGACCATTGCTCTCTAAATTTTAATTAGTAAAAATGTTTACTAAAATAAAACTAATTTGAATTAGTGACTGACTTTTCGCTTTTGAATTAGTGAATTTTACTAATGAGTAGTCATTTCTACTAATTTTTTAGTAAAATTTACTAATTCAAATATTCAAAAGCAAAAAGTCTGTCACTGATTCAAATTTGTGAAAATTTTTACTAATTCAAATTCAGAGACAAATTTTACAATTTCAATTTTTTTACGTTTCGGTCAAACAATAGTTTAAGAACTATTTATTTTAAGTTAAGTAGTACAAGTATTTTTCGATAAGACCACAATTTCAATAACATATTTATTTTTTATTTTAGAATAAGTAGAAAAAGACGATTTTAGATCAGACAATAATTTAAACAATAATTACAATTTATTTTTCAATAAGTAGTAAATGTACCTTTTGGATCAGAAAAAAATAAGTAGTATTTATTTTTCATTAATATTTATTTTTATTTATTCGTATTTATTTCTCTTGTTTATTTTTAGTATTAGTTTATTTGGTTTCTATATTTAGATTTATTTACTAATTGTTATTTCATTTGTTAAATTTATTTATTTTAATATAGTTTATTCTTAATTTAAATCTTTCTTAAAAATAGTTATTTCTTTGTTCACAACCTACAATCATTTATTTTTTTTTCCTTTAAATAGATCATTTTTTCTTTATTTCTACTTTACGACATTTAAATTTCACTTTATGCAAATTGATAAAATGGTTTATTATAATTTTTAATAATTAAAATGGTTTATTATTCTTCTTTATTAGATTTTTAGTACTTGGAAAAAATAAAGGGGAATAAAAAAGTTTGAATTCTATTCCGAATGTTAATGATATTTATTTACAATAATTAAAATTATAACATTTATTTTTAAATAAGTAGTGAAAGACTTTTATGGTAAGAAAATAATTTAAATTCTACAATAGCAGTTTATTTTAGAAAAAGTAGAAAACGTAGAATTTTGGTCAGACAATAATTGAAAGTAAAACAATAGCATTTATTTGTGAATAAATATTAAAAGAAACTTTTTGGTCATAAAACAATATAAATTCTATTTGTTTTAGAAATAGTAGTACAAGTATTTTTCGGTAAGACAATAATTGATTATAACATTATTTTTGATTAGACAACAATTTAACTAAAAGTACCATTTATTTTTCAAATAAGTATTAAAAATAATTTTTTAGTCAAAAAACAATATAAATTCTATTTATTTTAGAAATAGTAACACAAGTATTTTTTTGTAAGACAACAATTTAAATACTATATTCATAATCTACTTTAGAATTAATAGAAAAAGTAACATTGGTCAGGCAATAATTAACAGTAAAACTATAACATTGCTTTTTAAGTAAGGAGTAAATGTAACTTTTGGATAAGAAAAATAGTAATAATAAATAGCATTTATTTAATAATGAGTAGAACAAGTATTTTTCAATGAGACAGACAAGATAATTGTATTTTTTCTAATTTTTTACTAAATAGAAAATTTTTGTCGGACAAGATAATTTTAGTTTCTTCTGTTCTCCTTCTGAGTGGAAAATCATAAATAGTATGTGATGAAAAAAATTATATTTAAAAGTAATATTTCCATTTTCTTTTCATTATCTGATTTATCTTTTTTTCTTTCGAAAAATTTAAGAAGGGAAATTTACTACTTTTAAGAAGGAAAATTTACTACTTAAAATTTCGGTTTTATAATTATCAGAGTTGTAAGGGAATTTTTTTATCGTACTTTTTTTGTACATTTTTTTTTTTCTTGAAGGGGACGATTTTCAATTGTCAAAGTGCAATGATAGGATAGCGTTAAAAGGCAAAATTGGTCGAATGTCACGTAGAATTCCCATCAAAATTTTTAATTTGGTTTCGATGAAAGCAGTATTCCCTTCTATTTCCTTTTCTATTTCATCCCCTAATATAACCCATTCTATCGATATACTGGACCCCTGCATCCAGCACGAATGACCTCCTCGGCGTTCTACTACTGAGAATTCAATTAATTTCGAGAGATCTTTCCCTCTTCGCTCTTTTCTCTCTCTCTCTCTTTCACACCGAGTCGTAAAATATTTCTCGTGCCGAGAAATAACGAATTCCCCAAATACAAATGCATCCCCTGTCAACTTATCCGAGTTTTAAAGGAATCAGTCTTGTCACGTACTTTCTCTTAAATTTCAGAAAATTCCCGAGAAAAAACCTTTCACAATTTTTCTTTTCTTTTTTTGCTATAAATATTTTTAATCTTCGCTTTTATTCATTTGGTAATTGTTTTAATTTCATTTTTATTTTTTCAAATATTTTTTCCTTATTTTTTCAACTCTTAAACGTATTTTTAAATTTATTTTTCGCCTAAGTTCGGTTATTTTAATTTACGTTTCAATTCGACATGATACCAAACTAATTAATTTGTCGGTCCAGTTTGTATTCATTTAGTTTAATATTAATACAAATCTCTATTTTTTAATTAGGAAATATTCCCATTAAAATTAATATTGTTCAGTTTACTTTAATTTAGTTTAATAATAATTAAAAACTACTTTTTAATTATGCAAACATTCGCCTTTTCATAAAAGTTAAAAATTTTCTCCCACGATTGAAATAAGTTTGAAATTAAAATTCTTGACTATTTTATTATTACTACACTTGAAAGTTTTATTCTATGGAAATTATAATCAAATAAAAATTAAATAAACATTATAATTTGGTATATATTCAAAAAATGAAATTATAACAAATTTTAATAAAATTGCAAATAATTGCACTAAAATTATAATTAAATTTGACTAGTGACGATTTTAATTAAAATGAAAAAGTACGTGTTGGCTATATTTTTTTCCGTATTAATTGAAACATATGCAAATGTGTAAATAACTGATAATAAATTTTGTAATTGAAGTGATCTCTAACCTCAGCGACGGCGCTCTCGTGAGTTTGATTTCAATCAGATAACGAGATTCGCTAGATCTGTTAAATGGAAATTCAATTGATCGAATTTTGCTGCTACTGCAAATGATACAAAGGATATGTATTTGGTTTGAGAATTCAGAATAATAATTTGCACCTCAGTTATTAGTAATTCATAGTGCAATGCCAAATGCACGAGAATTTATATCAAAATATTTGTTATCATGTTTGAATAAACAATTGCTATTTTCTGTATTATGGGGAATAAATATTTTAATCAGCTTTTCTTGATAATGAAAATTTTGTTTCAGCGATTCTGAATTAAATAAAAAAAAAAATACTTTGCAATTCAATTTTTTTTTGTAATAAGTTTTTTTAATTCAATAGAATAATTCTGAATTAAATAAAAAAAAATGCTTTGCAATTCAATTTTTTTAATTCAATAGAATAGTTATTGTTTCTCGAAGGGAGAATTTAGTTTTCTCTTCTTCTTCTTCTCCGTCTTCATCCTCCCTTTCTTCTTCTATTTTTTGAGACAAATTACTAACAGTTTCAGGGAAAAGTAGTTTTAGTTGGTCCCAGTGAGGTCGTTTAGAAGTTTGAAGGGCTGAAGTCTGTATTGTTTCCAGCTTCGTAAGTTATGGTCCCTTTCAAAGTTTCGCTATTCCAAAGGTTGTTAATTTCGTTTTCTAAATAACTTATTATCGCTCTTCGAAAATAGCTAGAATCCTTTTACTTCATCTTTGGTATTTCTTCACAAAAGGCCTTTATTGAGAAAGTTTATAAATTTTTTCGTTTCTTTGTACAGCAGTTGTGTATATACCAATTGATTTTAGAAAGGAAAGAGATTTTACTCTCTACATTTGAAAATATAAACTTATTTAACGCTAGACACTGAGAAAACGATTTATTTGATTCAAACATATTTTGTTTAAATCAAACTTAAAATATCTTTGCTATACAGTCAAACAAATTTAAGTTTAACTCAAACATATTTTTTGATTCATTCATAGAAATAATATATTTAATTGAAACAGAATTTATAGTTGATTTTTAATTATTTATTATCAACATTTAAGTTTGAATCAAACATAAAATTTTTAAATATATTTTTTGTTTAAAGCAAAACAGAAAATATGTTTGAATTAAACATAATTATTCAAACAAAAATTATTCTTGAATCAAGGCAGTAAAAATTTTTATATATTGGAATTAAGCTTACAAACTAATTTCAATGAAACAAAATCACTTAAAATTATTTTTTTACTTGAAACGAGTATAATATTTTCTCAGTGGAAAGCCTTATTAATTATTTCAGTTTCTCGTTCCTGAAAATTTCCAGTTTACTCCGCCCAGTGTTTGAAAAAGAAAAACTGGGAATTCCTTGGTGAATTGTACTCTAAATAATCGTCTCCTATTTATTTTCCGATTCAATTTCAAAAAGTGAAAAATCTCATAAGTCAAATTGCGTAGGAAATTCGGTTCGAAAAATGTTCAATTCACTGCATGTGTGAGTAGTGTGTGCTTTGGCTCTTTGATCCCATGGGCGAAAAGAAAAAGGAAAAGAGAGAGAGAGAGAGAAAGAGTATAGTCGAGTGTAGTTCTTTGGATGATTTCCTTGAATTCTTTGGGTTTCTATGGAGAAGGCCAATATATATGTACATGTTGAAAACGTGTCGTTCCTTTTGGAATCGACATTTGGAGCGCAACCCTCCTCAATTCTTATTTTTGTACAGAGTAATAAGGCTCGTAGCTAACGCGCCGCCTCCTTTGGCATAAATGTAGGGAAGTGACGTGCAAGCGGAGGGGGAGAATATGTTAGAAGCGAGGGCAGCAAAAGACATTGTGTGGGGTCGTTACTACAAGACGTTGTTTTCACTACGAATCAATGGATTCCAAAACCCCGAACCCTCTTCTTGTTCTTTTGGTCAGGGATGTAAATGTACATATATATATATACACGCATTCACTATATCGCAGCCCTTCAAGCTTCAAGATTGCTCTTTTTCCTTTTTATTTTCTTTTTTCTCGATCGATATTGTCTCCCCGAGGGAAACATTCCTCTCAATCTATCCCTAACTTTCCATCTCACTCACACCGCGTGCACCAGATGATGCGACTCTTTCGCACGATAACGAGAAATTGATCCCTTAAGGCTGATGATGACAAGGCAACTGCAGTTTTGTTGTTTGGGAATTTTTTTTTCATTCTTCTTGTAATTTTTGGGGAGGTTATTAAAGATTTTTGATTGTCTGACCAAAAAGTTAGTTTTACTACTTATTTTTTAATCAAAAAGGTTCAATCATTGTCTGATCAAATGGTTTCTTTTCCTACTTATACACAGTAAATCGGGAGGTATTAAAAAGTGTTGCATATTAAATTAACACCAGAAAAGATTAAAATAATCAATTTTGATGTTATCTATTTAGAATGAATTAAATTTTAGTTTATTAAAACTTTTTATGACTATAAAACATGAAGATATCGATAACTCCGAATCTTCGACTCGGAGTGATCGAATTCTTTAAATTTTATAATTATTAAAGATGACCAAGTAATAAAATCATTATTTTATATTGAAAGAATATTATACTTACTTCGAAATTATTCCTATTATTTCAATTTAATTAGTATTTTCAAAAAATTTTAACTACACTTTTACTTCATACCAATTATTTTGAATAATAATTAATAAATCAATTTCACGAAATTTCAATTATTTCTAAATTCTTTAATTAAATGCATATAAGAAAATAAAAACATTAAATAATATTTAAAAAATTAAATTCAACATTTTTTAAAATATTAATTTCAAAATTCAATTACTTCCAAAAAGTTCACTCGTTATATTTCTTTTAATATTCAATTATAATCTAAAATTTTAACTGAAAATCATTTTTATGAAATGAAAACCAGTTTTTATTAAAAAAATCTACAAGAAATTTATTATTTAAATGCAAAAATAAATAATTTATTGAATACTTGAATGTTTCACAAAATTCAATTCTCATAAAGAATTTTAGGAACAAATTTTTTTAATAATTCAATTCTTTTGTCGAATTTTACTAAAACTTACATGAACATAATTACATTTTTCAAGAAATTTAATTATAATTGTATGAAGAATAATTGAAACTCTACGATGAGCTTTATAATCCTATTAAACATTTAAAAAGAAATAATTCTACATAATATTTTGTCAAAAATATGAAAAATTAAGAATTTAAATGCTTTTAGTTTGAAACATTTTGAAAATTTAATTATTTCTAAAAATCCACGTTTTAATGCTTTTAATACGTAAGTAGAATCTAAAATTTTAAATAAAATTCATTTTTAAAACCATTTTTATTAGTAAATTTTACGAGAATTCAATCACTTAAATACAAAAATTAACACTTTATTAATTTCACGATTCTTGAAATTAAATTTTCGTAAAAAATGTTAACAACAAATTTTTTAAATCATTAAATTCTTTGAACGAATTTTAATAAGATTTTTAAGAATAATTACATTTTTCGAGGAATTTGATTAAAATTGCTTTAAAAATAATTGAAATTCTGCAATGAGTTTTATTATATATAAAAAAATTGAATTCCTAAAAATATTATATTATTTATAAAAATAATTAAATCCCTGTAGAAATATTATTATTTATGGAAATAATTGAATTATTGCGAAGAAATTTATTAAAAAAAATTTGTAAATAATTAAATAACTGTAACAATTTTTATTATTTATGAAAATAATTTAATGTTTGCGTAGAATTGTATTGAAATTTTTTTTAATAATGGAATTCTTTTGGAAAATTTTATTCAAATAGTAGATATTGAAAATTATAGAATTTTATAAAACTTTTGAAACTAATTGAAATTTTGACAAGAATTTGATTAAAATTTTGTAAACAATTATCATTAAATGTTATTAAACTAAAAATAAAATAATTTTTTCATCTTCTGCTGATTGTCGGCTGTGGTTACTTTTTATGAATTGTGAATTAAATTAATTTTCATTACCTGGATATTAATTGAAATTGTTCTAGTAGTAGGTAGTTTGGGATTTATTGAAAATAATTGAAATTTTGACAAGAATTTGATTAAAATTTAGTAACATAATTGAATATCAGAGAAGAATTTTATTATTTTATAAAGAGAATTAAAATTTTGACGAGAATTTTTTAAAATTTTTGAACACAATTGAATTTAGTAACTATTTTAATAAGTTAGTTAGTAACTAAGTTAATAACCAATTTACTATTCTCTCTGGAGAAGCTAAATTTGTTGAATTTTTACGAATCGTTGACTTTGGTATTTTATTTAAAATAAAATTTCATTCATAGATAAAAATAACACCAAAATAGATTTATAAATTTCAAGTAGAGTTAAAAATATTGTATTACCAAATGGTTACTTTTACTACTTATTGTAAAAAAAAGTATTTATATTATTGTCTGATTAAATAGTTACGTTTACTACTTATTCCAAAATACATAATATTTAAATTATTGTCTGACCAAATAGTTAATTTTCTACTTAATCTAACTTATACTATTAAAAGTTAGTTTTACTACTTATTATACAATAAAATGCATAATTTGACTACTTATTCCAAAGTAATTGCCTAAGTAGTATTAAAATCAGGGATGGCTTCGAAACTAAATAAAAACGAAAAAATAATTTAGTTTTGGAGTAGAAAACAAAACTAAAAGGTCGATGTATTTAGTTTTGGTGCTGGATTCAAAACTGAAAGGTCCTAGTATTTATGTTTTATTGCGCTATTCAGAACTGAAATGAAACTAAAGTTTCGAAGCCAACCCTAAGGATGGCTTCAAAACTAAATAAAAACATAAATATAATTTACTTTTGATGCGCAGGAATCGAAACTAAAACGTCCTTGAATTATGTTTTCATTCTGTTAACGACACTAAAAGGTCCCTGTATTCAGTTTTGTTTTGATATTCGAAAATAAAATGAAACTAAACTTTCGAAGCCATCCCTGATTAAAATTAATGTCTGACTAAACAGTTATATTCACTACTAATTTTGATAATTTTACCATTTTTAACACCAATAAAGAAAAATATATCACTTTTCAAACAGCAGAAAGTCGAAAATTCTGCCTGCGTAGTAAATTTTAAATCTCAGTAGTAAATGTTAAATATTAAATAGTAAAGAATTTGTATAGTCAGACAAAATACTTCATTTATTGGTACCGTAGTAAATAGTAGTTCGATAAACTATATCTAAGGAATGAGTAGTAAAAAAATTTATAACCAGACAAACCATTTCCAGTTTCTTCTTTTTCATTTCAGTAGTAAAACCTCATTTCAGTCAGACATAGCAGTTAAATTCCCTTTTTTTTCTTTTTAAAATTCTAATGTCAGGTTTTTCACCGTGTGAATATAATTTATCAAAAGAGAACATTTAGGCAGGTGTGTTATCGTTCTCATTCATTTAAAGTATACACAGTATTTTTTTTTTCTTTCTTTTTTCTACTTTTTTTTGGTTTAGAGTAGAGATGAACGATCCCCCCCGTATTTCCCCTTTTTATCTTCCTCGAAGCATAATCTCTCGTCCGTCGTCTAAAAAGAGAGTGAAAGAGAGAAAGAGAGAGAGAGAAATTTCTATATATATTGCGGATATAGTGCGAGTACCATGGTGTGAAGCTTGTCAGAGGGATATACACTTGGTAGCCATGGTGACAGTCTGACTCATACTGCACATCACCTACTGACAAGGAGAGGTTTCCGCGAGAAAATCCTCCGATAAACTTTATATCTGTCTTCCATTGTCGTGGAAAAGAAAAACTCGAGATTTAACGACTCAATGAACAAAATAGTAGTCGATAAGATTCCATTCATTGATCTTGTCGCGTTCTTCTTTCAAATACTTTTTATTACACAATTTTCTTATCAATCACTATTTGTGTATTTTTTTTTATCATTTCTATCGAATGAATACCGAATTTATTCGATTTTTTTTTGAGAAAGACTAAATGATATTTTAATACTCGGATTTTGGGCTAAAAGGTATTCATTTCTATCGAAAATAAATACCGAATTTATTTTTTTTTTAATAAGACTAAATGCTATTTTAATACTCGAATTTTTTGCTAAAAAGTATTAATTTTGATTTAACGCTATATTAAAATTGGTATTATTTGAAAAAATCAAAATTAAAGACGCTTGATAATCAAAAAAAGTTTTTAGAAACAAAAGAAAGTTTGCAAAAATAGAAAAAGTTTTTATGTTAAAAAAAGTTTGTCAAAATAAACAAATTTGTCAAAACTACAAAAATTGATAAAAGAAAAAAGTTTGCAAAAAAGTTACAAATTTCTAAAAAAAGGATAATAAATTATTTTTTACAAAACAGTTTTCAACTTTCAAAATGTGAGTGTATGTGTTTTGATATAATGCTAGTAAACGGGCGTGAAATTCATGCAATCGTTAAAACGAGAACTTTTTTGCAAAAAAAAAAAAAAAAAAAAAATTCGCAATGGTGCTGTGCGCCAAAGAGAGTTTTTCTTTCAATTTAAGTGAGAATCTTTAGTTGACTGTGAACGCGTTATGAAATAATGCATTTTCATTTCTATTATCTTTTCTTGCAACGTTTTTTCCTTTACTTTCCGTTTTCACAGCGCGACGACGACGGCAGAACGAGTTCATTGAAAATTCGTTCAACAAGTATAAGCTTTTATGTAAAAAAGCATAAAAATAATGTTAAAAAAAAGGAAAGAAAAAAAGTGCACACAATTGATTGGATAACCGTGAGACTGAAAACTTTATTCCTTTCTCGACAAAGAGACTGTTTCTTTTCTATGTTACAGTTTTTCTTTTTTTTCATTAGTTTTATACAATAAAAAATGTATGAGACAAAAATGTGATACGGGAAAAATATTTTTTAATTTTTATGATTATAAATATAATAATAACAACAACAATAATAAAAATAAATATAATAATAATAAAAATAATAATTTTAGATTGGCTTATTAAATATTTTTTAATAATTATTTTCTTAAAAATAAATATTTATTTATTCTCTCTTTAATTTATCTAAAGTTATTGTAAGTTTAAGTTATTTTAATTTTTATTTTAAGTTACTTGTATATAATTTTTCTATTCTTTTCTACTATTTTAGTTTACTTGCCAATTACAAATATTTTTCTTCTTATTAATATTTTTTTCTACTCACTGCAAAATCATTTGTTTAATTTTAGTTCAATTAGTCTGTTCAAATAAAAATTCGATTATTAATTTACGGATTTATTGACTCATTAAACTAGGGGAAAAAAATTTATAAAAAATATTTTTAAGGTGGAAGGAGAATACAATTTTTTTTTTCTCTCCCTTTTTTGAAAAACGAAATACACACTCGAATTTTACATGTAATATACCGCGAGCCATAAAACGACTACATTTATCACTTTTTCCCCAGCCTGGACAATTTTACGACCCTCTTTTCTTTTTTTTTTTTTTTTTTTTGAAGAATGCACGGACCCAACAGGTAATGATCCCGCAATGTTTTCAGTTGGGATGACAAATTGTTCAGGATACAGAGGGCATATCTTTCATGCCGGAAAGTGTCCATACCAATTTCCTCTCGCAGACAGACACCAAATATGCGTATTTAATGCCCTATATATACACATACATTTTGATCGTTAAATTTTCATTAAAAAAAAAATGTTTGTTAAAAATTCAGAAAAATCGCATTATATTTTATTTTTTCCAAAGGAAATATTTTTTACAAAATTTTGCACAGTGAATATCGAGGGAAATTATCATAATCTCGACAAGGGGATATAAAAATGGTAAAATCCATGTTTTTTTCTCTATGAAACTAAATTTCAAGGGTTGGAAATTTTTTTTTCGAAATAAATATAAAATAAGGTTGATATAACTAGCAATAAAAGAAGATTGCTATTTTTTTCCTTGTAGCGGGAAAAATGTCATTCCTCGAGGGACCGTTTATTTATTATTCAGAGACGATGTAAATTTATTTGCTTTGCTAATAGAAAAAAAAGCAAAGTGGATTCTTCGGGTATTTACCGTTTTTAGTGGCTACTACTACTGGTAGTTACTACTGGTATTAACAACTACTAGTGGTAACTATTCCTGATAGTTACTATTATTGATATTCACTATAAGTAGTATTAACTATTTCTATTAGTAATTATCAATTGGTATTTACCATTACTTGTAGATTGTAGTTACTATTTTATGGTATAAAAATAATAATAATAATAACGATAATAATAATAATAATAATAATAATTTTTATTAACTAAACAGTATTTAACAGTATTTATCTATTATCTATTATTTTTAATTGTAATTAATTAATCAATTTCACGAAATTTTAATTATTCCTATAAATTCTTTAATTAAATACATATTAGAAAATAAAACCTTCAAATAATAATAAAAAAAATTCAATTTAACTTTTTTAAAAGTACTAATTTCAAAATTCAATTATTTCCAAAAAGTTCAATCTATATTTCTTTTAATATTCAATTATAATCTAAAATTTTAACTGAAATTCATTTTTATAAAATGAAAACCAGTTTTTATTAAAAAATTGTACAAGAATTTAATTCTTTAAATGCAAAAGTAAATAATTTATTGAATAATTGAATGTTTCTCAAAATTCAATTCTCATAAAGAATTTTAGTAACAAATTTTTTAATAATTCAATTCTTTTGACGAATTTCACTAAAACTTGCATGAACATAATTACATTTTTCAAGGAATTTAATTATAACTGAATGAAAAATAGTTGAAACTCTGCGATGAGTTTTATGAGAATTTTCAAATTTATTCGTTTACAATTCAATTTTACAAAATTTCAAATATTCGAAAATTCTGCAATTAAATATATATATTGAAAGATAGAAACTTGAAAAAATTTAAATAAAAATCTTATTAAACTTTTAAGAACAATTAATTTTATCGAATTTTTTGTCAAAAATATGAAAAATTAAGAATTTCAATGATTTTAGTTTGGAACATTTTCACGTTATAACGATATTAATATTTAAGTTTAATCTAAAATTTTAACTGAAATTCATTTTTAAAACCATTTTTTTAGTAAATTTTACGAGAATTCAATTATTTAAATACAAAAATAAACAATTTATTAATGTCACGTTTCTTGAAATTAAATTCTCGTAAAAAATGTTAACAACAAATTTTTCAAATCATTAAATTCTTTGGACGTATTTTAATAAGATTTTTAGGAATAATTACATTTTTCGAGGAATTTGATTAAAATTGCATTAAAAATAATTGAAATTCTGCATTGAGTTTTATTATTTATAAAAATAATTGAAATTCTGCAATGAGTTTTATTATTTATGAAAATAATTGAATTCCTAAAAGAATTTTATTATATTTATAAAAATAATTGAATCCCTGTAGAAGTGTTATTATTTATAGAAATAATTGAATTATTGCGAAGAAATTTATAAAAAAAAAATTTGTAAATAATTTAATTGCTGTAAATTTTTTTATTATTTATGAAAATAATTTAATGTCTGCGTAGAATTGTATTCAAATTTTTTTATATTACTGGAATTCTATTGGCAAATTTTATTGAAATAGTAGATATTAAAAATTATGGAATTTTAGAAATCTTTTGAAAAAAATCGAAATTTTAACAAGAATTTGATTAAAATTTTGTAACATAATTGAATATCAGAGTAGAATTTTATTATTTATAAAGATAATTGAAATTTTGACGAGAATTTTTAAAATTTTTAAACACAATTGAATTTATTTAAAATAAAATTACATTCATAGTTAAAAATAACACCAAAATAAGATTATTTTAATCTTTTTTTTGGGTTAATTTAATTCTAAAGGAATTAAACTGTTGCATAATAATGAAAGTAGTAGTAGTAGTAGTAGTAGTAGTAGTATTAAAATACTAAATAATAATAATAATAGTAATTAAAATAGTATTTATTTACTACTATTATTCTTCTAGTATTTACTATCACTAGGCTACTGGTTTCCTCTGTAATTATTAAAGACAGTTCCCATCGTAACGTCCGATTTTCCTGGGGTTTTTCGTGTCTACTGAATTTTCTCAATGCCCTTGGGGAGAAAATTAACAAAGAAGGGCGAGTGGTCAGTGTCAGAGGCAAAATAAGTGCGTCACTATACTTATATATATATATATATATATATCTAGAAGAGGGTTCAAGGAGTGATACACGGTTTGCAGTCGGGAATACATTATTATCTTCAGTGGATTCAATGGAGCAGGAAAGTAAATACGGGCGTGTAAGGTGAAATACACATTCATTCCCCTAATCTCGAAGAAATCGATCTCTCGAAAAATAAGTACCCTAACGTGCTCACTAACCGTCAGTTCTCAAGAAGAATGCCATCATCTATATCTTTACTAGACAAGCTTAAGTGTTGCGATCTCCCTGAAAGGTACAACCCACTGCAACCCAATGAATATTCTGGTCTCTTTATAGGAAACCCGATCCATTAGGATTGACAAATAAAAATATTGAATTGAGGCCTTATATCATTTTCTTTTATACCTTTTTCTTTTTAATTTAAATACTATATAGCATTTAAATTATTGATTATTATTATTATTATTATTAATATTATTACAATAATAGTGATAATAGAAGAAAAGAAAAAACATTGGTTGGTTATCATAAACACAGAACAAAAATAAATTTTATTTTCTAATTAGAAATACAATTTACAGAATGAAAGAATTTTCAATTAAAATAACTATTATTGGTGATAAAATAAAAGTAATTTATTCTATTGCATGTATTCAATGATAATTTATCAATAAAAGCAAATAATATTGGCAGAAACATAATGATAATACCGAATACGAATTATAAAATAATGTAAAAATGTTAATGATAAAAAATCTGGTTAATAAAACGGAGAAAATAATAAATTCAATGATAATAAATGATACAATAATAATTTATACGCTCGAAATAGAAAATGAGAGAAATGATTGATAATGGAGTGTTTTTTTAATATATTTGTGCATTAATTGAAAGAAATTTGTTAAAGGTTATATAAACCATAAGCAATATAAGCATCAAATATCCGAGCTAGCGGTCTAGAAAAATATTTTTAAGAGCAAGCTGTGTCATTCATCACACTTCGAAAAGCAATAAAGACTGACACATGTGGTAAGTGTAAGAGAGAAGATTTACACTGGTGAAGATCACCCACCTCGTATATATATAGGATTTGTTACAAGATATCGCAGAAAACTCTATGGACCGTAGGTATATCCATTTATTTATTTTTTCTTTTTTTGAAGCTCTACCGGATTTCTGAGACAAACGGTGATTTTTGTGCACAACAACTTTTTTTTGGTAATTTATATTTAAATTGAGTAGTAAAATTTTTTTTTTTTTGAATGAAACGTTAGAAAAATGATTCAAAATTTTACTACTAACGGTGAAATTGTTAAAAATGTAATACAAGTAACGACAGTGAACTTTTTTATTTTTACTTTGTACGATAAAATTCTGTACTCTCAAAAAACATTATTAAATTTTTATCTACTTTCTCCAGGCGACAAGAACGTTTAAAAATTAATTTTTTCCTTATTTTCTCGAATCGAAACAAAAAAATTAATTTTATTGTTTGTTTTTTTATTTTTCGTAAAAAGCGGAAAAAACTACTAAAAGAATAAGGATTCTAAAAAAACAAGTGGAGATGAAAGTTTTTCAAAATTCAAGAATAAACGCTTCGGGTAAAGAAAGGAAAAAAAACCTAAAACAGAAGAGTCATAATCCAGATTGCAATAGGAAGGGAATAATCTCGCAATTTTTTTTTATCTCATACAAGAAGATAAAAACGTGATTTTCTTTTGACGTTTATCATTGAGTAAAGTGGCAATTAGAGATTATTGGGGAGATTTTTTTCTGTTTTGAAAAAATACGTGAAATTAAATAAATAAAATAGAGAAAATTATTGAAATAAAAAGGATTATATTATAAGATTAGGATATTAATGAAAGTAAATGAAATAATAACGTGAGCTGCAAAAATAGAATAAATAAAATAAATAATGTAAAAAAAATAATAAATTTTTTTTTAATAATATAAATACAATAAATAAAACAAATAAAAAAATAAAATAAACACGTTTCAGAAAAATAATACAGTTTGGTCAGAAGTTAGACGAAACATTCAAAATTCTTTACATTTTATTAGCGGTAGAAAAATTCAATTTTTGTCAGACAAGCATTAAAATTTTTTTTGTTTCTAAAAAGTTGTGAAAAAATTATTTTAATCAGACAAATTCTAAAGAAGTAAATAAAATAGTAAGTAGATATAATAAGTAATTTAGGAGTGAAGATAATTTCTAGTCAGACAAATGAAGTTTATTTTTTAATCATTATATATAATATTTTTTCTTACCTATTAACAAATTTTACTAATTTACCAACAAATTTTACTAATCAAGTAAGTAAAATTTAAAAATTAGTAAAAAATTACTCACAGTAGTAGAAACAGTTTTGGTCAGGCAAGTTATTAAAAAAATGAATAAAAAAAGTACAATAATAAGTAATTGATAAAATAAAGTGATGAAGGTAATTTTTAGTCAGACAGGAAATTTAATTCTTGTTATTTTTTATCAGTAATAAAACTTCATTGTATTTTTGTTATTTTTCATCAGTAATAAAACTTCGTTGTATTTTTTTTTATTGTATTTTTGTTATTTTTCATCAGTAATAAATCTTGATTGCATTTTTTTTATTGTATTTTTGTTATTTTTCATCAGTAATAAATCTGGATTGTATTTTTTTTATTGTATTTTTGTTATTTTTCATCAGTAATAAAACTTCATTGTAGTGAAACAAATGAATCTTAACTCGATTAAAAACATTAGTAATGTGAAAAAATAAAAACGAATAAAATAAATGAGAAAAGAAAAAGAAAAAAAATTTGTTAAATACTAAAAATGAATTAAAAACAATGCTTCAATTAGAAAGCAATAATAAAACGATACAAATAAAATTGATAAAATAAATAAAAAAGGACTGAAAGAATAAATAAAAAGGAAGAAAAAAAGGAGAGGAGAGGGGAAAAAATTCCATTAACTCAGATTGAAATAGAAAATAACACAAGGCCATTGACTTTTTCGATAAGCATCTCAAAATAATTGTGCGGTATTTAGAGAGCTCACTTCTGAGAATATGAACATTAATATTAAATAAACATTGGTTATTGTCGTCTATTTTATATTTTATATATACAATGGTCTGCCCACATTAGTGCGATAGGGCACGTTTCCCGTTGCTCTTCTCGTCATTAATAACTGATAAGCGAAGAGAAGGCGTCAACATACATATTGTTTTCGAGGCATCGAAACTGCATCGACATTTACCACAAACTATATAGTATATTATGTTTATACTCTATATAACATTCTCAATGTGGTGTGATCGGCGTGTCAGAAGCAGTTTCTACCTATCTGACAAGTGTATAAAGGAACAAAAGCCAAGAGTTTGCCGTCTTATTCAACTCGTCGCTCACGATTTTGTGCTTTCTACTTACAATCGTATGAAGAGAGAAGGAAAGTCAGAGAGTGAGAGAGAATGTAAAGAGGGAACAGTATAAGCGCACCGACTTTTCTATTGTTCCGACAAATAGGATTTGCAAGGGATGTCTGTTGCGACCAACTTTTTGGTATGATGGAAGAAGTTTTGGGGAGAGATTTTACATCCAAACGTCGTATTTGGTCAGGCTGACGAATCGTGAAAAAATTGATAGACACCGTCAGGATTTCCCTGTCTCTCTTTCTTTCTCTCTCTCTCTCTCTCTCTCTCGCTTTTTATCGTTCCCAAAGAGATTTCAAATCCCTCGAATTAATTCTATAGCCTAGGCTTGGAAAGAAATGCTGATAATAATAAAAGTCGTCAATTTTTTCCACTCAGGAAATTACGTTTTTTTCTTTTTCAAAAATCATAGGAAAATTATTCAGTTTTCTTTTTTTATATTTTATACAAGTGACCGAGCTTCGAAAAGAAATGGAATTTTCAATCAAATTTTACTAGACTTGTGCTATTAAAATAGTTCAAAAATAATATTTTATCTAATAAACAATATTTCATCACTACTAAAAAGCTAATTTAAATCATTTTTGTTGTATAATGCAAATTCATTTTTACTACTAAAAAACTAAATAATTATATTTTTCATTTTCTTTTAGCATTTTAATTTTTTTCGCATAAGATTTTCATTTCCATAAATTATATTGTTTATTAATTGTTTCGAGAAAAATTCTGGGAAAATTAAAAAAAAAGAAGATTACTTCTTAATTTTTTTGGAAACAATTCGAAAAATTAAAAAAAAAACACTTTCCTTTTAAAATGAGAATTGTAAAAATAAAAAATTTTCTCCAAGTAAAAATAATAGACTTAAACAAGTTGTAAATTTCAATGAAATATACATTTTTTCCACCACTTTTTAAACAACTTTTTTCTACCATCTTCTTTCGAACTTTAGATAAGTCTTTGATACTCTGTTCCCCTTTTTTTCTCTTCCGCATATATAGATATTATTGAACTCTATAGATTTATTAAAAGTCTTCACAAAAAGGTTTAAAGAAAGTTTCAAAATCTTCCCGAATATTTAAGCGTCCTTTCCTTTTTTCTTTTTCATATTTTCTTCTTCCTCCTTTTTTTTTGATTCCTCGAGGAGGACATTCGAGAAAAGTTGACAAAGTCTCATCTCAAGAATGCTCTGTGAAAAATTTTCAAACTCCCTATCTCTCTCTCTTCTTTATTTTTGAGATAAAAAAAAAATGTTTCTCCCCATAAATCACATTTTTGTGACAGTGACAGAAAAAATAAGTTTTCTTACAGTTTTCAATCCAATTTTCTCCAATTTCGGTGAAAATATTATAATAATTTTAATATTTTTAAATTCTTGTCAGAAATGATTGAGGGAAAAATAAGTGAATTAAGAATTAGGAATTTAAAATAAAATGAGCGCATATCTTTTTAGGGAAAAACAAAAGAATTTTTCTTTGCATTATAAATATGTTTAATATTTTGAAAATTGGTAATATTTTCAATGATTCGTATTTAGTTAAATATTTTGTTTTTAGTAGATTAAATGCAATACAAGCTTAAAAGAAAATGTTAAATTAAATTGAAATAAGATAAAGATATTATTATTATAATAATAAATAAGTAAAGAACAAAGTATTCAGTTCTAAGAAATGTGGTTGTTAATTTTCGACACTTGTCTGATTTCGATCGTCGTTAATTAGTTCACAAGGTCATTGTCTCCATGACCAGGAATACTTTAATAAATAAAATAAAACGAAAAAAAAAAATTCAAAGTAGAAGCTATTTCGAATAACAGAATCTCGAGATCTCTGACAGTCACTTCGACAATAATAGAAAATTCATTTTTGCGACCACAAAACTGCATATAGCGATATCGATAAAAGGAATCTTCGTTTTCAAGAAAACAATTATAGAATATTCTACGAAACTTTAAAATAATGGAAAGTGATTTTCCAAGGAAAATAACTCTGTCCCACTCTCTCCACCTCGAAACATTTCTATAATTGGAAGAATTCAGGCACTCAGAAAAGGAATTGCAGCAATGGGGATTTATATTTCTTTAGGAAGAGTGAGAGTGAAAAGTCAGGAAATAAACCTTCTTCAATTTACCAAAACTTTCCTCTTCTTTATTCAAAACTTTTTTTCAATTTTGTTTTTTCCTTTTTTCTCCTTCTATTTCTCTAACAATGTTTTGTTCTATTTCATTATTATTCCTCAAAAGTCACGAGATCTTGGTAATTTTTTTCTCTTCACATTTTCCTCTTCCTCGATTTGCAACAATTCACGAATTTCCTTTTTCCAAGTCTCGAGACAATTTTCGTCTATTCATCCCGCATGAAAATTGCATCGCGAAACAGACAACGCGGAATTCGTTTGAGTTAAAGTCGAAGTCGTAAAGAAAATAGGTGTCTAGCTGTTTTCACTATATTTTCTCTCTCTCTCTCATTCTCTCTTTGGTCACCCTTTTTCAAACGTAAACCTTTCAGCGTATATTTGTTGTCTGCTTTGTACAATACAACACCAAGTCCATCTTCCTCTTATCTTCATTCTTTGGAACCAAAAGGCACGGATTCCTGTTATCCAGAAACCAGAAATCCTCTTTTGTGGTGTATTTTCTAAGAAAAAAAAAGAAGAAGGCAAAGTAAATAATGCCTCTTATGTTATCGGTGTACAATATCAGACGAGAATGATCGCAGTTTGATATGAAAAAAATTGGAGGGAAAGAAAATTCACTGGAATTCAATGTTTTGTCTGAGGAAAACAGTACTTAAGTTTGGAATTATGTGTAAAATTAAAAATTTTAAATTGGTTTTAAAAAAAAGTCTGATTGTTTTTTACTATATTTGTTGAGAAGAAATTTTTGAATTAGTGGTAAAAGGTAATTTTAGTCTGCCTCTTGTAATTTTTTTTCGGTATTCAACAATTTTTCAACTATGAATTTGATAAATTTTCTTTTGCCATTAAAATACAAACTAATGTTGTAAGTTAAAAACAGAATTTTTTAATTGATTTTTCTGGAACCGTCGTCATCAACATTTTTTCAACTATGAATTAGATAAATTTTCTTTTGCCATTAAAATACAAAATAATTTTTCAATTATGTTAAAAATTGAATTCTTTTATTATATCAAAGAACGTATTTTTTCAAACATTAAATAAAATGAAAAATTTGTCTGAATAATAAATTTAAAAAAAACTTGTCTCGATAATAGAATAAATAATAAATTCTCAGAACAATCAACTAATTTACAAATTGAAAGAAAAATCAATTAAATATAATTAATTTACAGAAAAAAATAAATCAAGCAATAAATCCTCAGTGAATTAAATAATAAATTCAGAAAAGAAAAGAATAAATACCCTCAACAATAAATTAGGTATAATTCATAATCGCATAGAACAAAAAATCTAGTAATCGATATAAAAGAAAAATTGATAAATAATAAATTAAATAAACAGAACAAAAGGCGTGCGATTAGATTCTAGTAATGAAATGTGGTAAATGGATTCCAACGAATCATTAACTTGTAATCAAGCAACAATATTGATCATTCCATTAAGTTAAGCGGAAAGTGTGAGGGCGAAATGAACAAGGAAACTACTCTGGGAAAAAAGTAGCCTAAGCAAAAAAGGAAAAAAAATACGATAAAAGCTACCTAACCTCATTTATGTTAGTATATATATATATATATATATATATATATATATATAAAACTCTCGCTGCGTTCGAGAATCATTAACCCTTTCCCCCATTTTGAAACTCTCAACAGAACTTCTCTTGTTCACCTCATATATACTTCCCTTTTTTTTGCACCTGCAAAAAAAGCTCACTTCTTCACTCGATCTTCCTCTCTTCTCTAGTCAATCGATTATATAAAATTTTCAACTCTTCTATACCTTCGCTCTTTTCTCTCTCTCGTCATTATCCTGCTTCGTTGAATTTAATTATTACTAAACCTTTTTGCTCCTTGTAGTCTTGCTTGTTACTTTCTCGCATTTCATTCCTCAATGGCGATAGAGAAGCTCAGATTTAAATTATTGTAATTATACTCCGCATTCAATTCTTAATTTCTATTTTGCTATTTTAAATAATTTCCAAAGAAGGTTCATTGTTCCAATTTAGAGTCGTCTTTCACTTTAATTATTAATGGAGCTGAACAAATTAAAAAAAAAAGACTTATTTGCTTTCATACTATACAATTTTAGCTCTTTTAGGTATAAATTTAATTGAATTAAATTTTCAATAATATTAACAACTATTAAAATTAATAAAATAATAATTTATAATTAATAAAATATTAAAATGCATACGATTTTGTTTACTTAAATAAAGTAGTAAAATTGGTAGGGGGTCACTTTTCCCAAAGTAGATTTAAAAAAAAATCGTATTCCCAAAAAAGTGTCATTCCCAAAGTACTTTTTTCCCAAAATAAAATTGTTCATCAGATATAATGTAAATTATTTTTTTATTATGTCCAGTGTATAAATATAAATAAAACAATTATAAAATAATAACGAACAAATATAATTTCAATAAAATAATATAAAAATGTGAAAATACGAAGAATTTAGAATTTTATGTTGTAACCAATAATTTGCAAATATCCAGTCATATCATTTCTATTTTTTATTAAATTTTACAAAACAATCCAATTATTTAAAAAGAAATTTTTATAAAATTTCTCTTCAGAATTCAATTATTTTCAAAAGTAAAATAAATTCTTAGCAAACATTCATAATTATTTAAAAAAAAAAATACAAAAATTGGCTTAAAAATTTCAATTATCCTTATAAGTAATAAAAAGTCCAAAAGAATTCCATTTTTTTTTAAATTTAATAAAATTTTATGCAAATATTTAATTGTTTTTATAAAATAAAATTTGCAAAGGAATTCAATTATTTACAAATTTTTTATAAATTTCTTCGCAATCATTCAATTGCTTTCGCATAAATAATAAAATTCTGTTTAGGAATTCAATCTTTTTTATAAATTATAAAACTCATTGCAGAGTTTCAATTGTTGGTAATAAAATCTTAACCGAATTCTTTGACAAAATTTTAGTTATCTTTATAAATAATATAATTTTTCCCCGAAATTGATTTATTTTCAAAAATTTTAATAAAATTCTTGTCATCTTGTCTGAATTTCAATTACTTTAAATGCATGTAAAATTTTTTTCCAAATTTTCGAAAAATTTAAATAAGTCTTAAAAATTTTATTAAAATTTGTCCAGGGAATTAAATAGTTGCACAAATATTTATTAAATTCAGAAAATCTGATTTTGGGAAAAATGTCCTTTGGAAACCACTATTTTTGGAAAACTTGATTTTCGGAAAAATATTCTCTGGGAAATCGTATTTTGGGAAAAATGTACTACAATCGTAAAATTAGTAATAATTATTTTATAAAAGTAATTAATTAGTTTTTATAATTAGAACTACTTAATAATATCAGTAATTATGTTTTTATTTTTTTAGTTAGTTAGTATTAGTTTTTACTACCTTTTTTTTTTTAGTTTTAATTTTTATAGTTAATAATGTTATTAAATCAAAACTGGGTAAACTTGAAGCACAATTTAGTAATTTTAATTTAGTTTTCAATTTAAGTTTAACATTGACTTTAAAAATCAACGAGAGCGTCTAAGTAAAAATCAAAGTCAAGGACAAAATATCTTTAAAGAGAACTATTTCTCTTCAAAGATATATTACAATTAATTTTTTTTTTCATTTTTGAACTTTAATACCAATGAGCGATTATTAACTATTGCGGAAAAAATTTTATATATGGAAATTAATCAAATTTGCAGTCAATGCAAAATCTTTTTTTACGAGCAAAAAAAATTGACTATTGGATACAATTTTTCCTATTTACATAGAATGTGATTTATTTTATTGACATTGAAGAATGGTGTGAAATATTTCTTCTTTTTTTTTTATTTTGCACTGGATTGCATGCCGTTAATAGGAAAGGGTTGTGCATTCGTTACGTGCATTGTAATTCATGAACCAGGTGAAAGCTTTTCAGAGTTCGACCCTTACTCAACAAAGGTCAATACGAAGCTAATTATTCAGAGTATATACGCTACAGACATTTTGGGAAGGTTTGATTCTAAAGCTTCTCGCAAATAATGTTCGATTTCATTCTATAGACTTCAATCTGTCAAAAAAAATAAATTTTATTCATCTACGATGAATAATTGATTGAATATCACTCTCATGATTCGAGAGAGTGAATAAAAATTGTGCATCCCTTACAGAGAAAGATATTTGGAAATTTTTTTTTTACTGTATTTGTTTATTAACACTGTTAAATATTTATTTAGAAACATTTTCTCTATTTTATTAATTTTTAATTATTCTTCTGTTTGACAATTTAATTTTTAATTATCTTTGCACTTTTGCTTTTGATTCCATTTTAATTAACTATTAATTACCTTTCCACTTTCACTTTTGTTCAATTCCACTTTCCTTTACACTCTCACTTCTACTTTTGACGTCTCGACAATTAAATTTCATTTCCCTTGGAATTTGAAAAGAAAATTAAAATTAAATAAAGTAAAATAAAAAATAGAAGTGAAAATTAATAAAAATGGAAACTATTAAAACTTTTTAATTATTTTGCAAATTATTTAAAAAATAATTTCAAAATGTAAAAAATTAATAAAAATTATTAAGAAACGAGCAAATTTTTACGGGGGTTATAATAAATTGATTAATCCTATTTGACTTATTCGCTTTCTGTTGGAAATTCCCGCGATGAATAAAAAATCATTTTCCATCACCTGTTACCATATTATAATCTAAATTGATCATAATTTTAAATGCAACCTGCTTTTACTTTCAATGGATAAGAGGAAGTGGGAATTTCAATGTGAATTGGTAATCTGTGTACGGTAAATGGAAATTGAAGTTGAAGATATTGGAAATCGATAAGAAAAACTAAAAGATAAATGGTAATTGCAATGAATTTGAAGGCAGAGTGTAGAAATCATGACATGGGTTTAAGTTCGTTTTAAATATCGATCTTTCACATGTCACATTAACATTTTCTCTAAAGCGAACTAACAATATCGCTCGACGAATTTCAAAGTATATATCTAACAAACAGACGGCGGTTGAATTTTTAATAAATCCGCAAAAGTCTCATTTTCAAAAATAAACCGAATGATGAAACATTTAGAGTAGCTCTTTTATTATTTGAATTTAAATTTTCGACTCTTGTTATTTTAAGAAACAATTTGAAATTATGAAAATGATGAATTTTTCTTTGCTTGTAAAATTTTTATTTTGAAGTAATTCTCGTTTCTTTTGATTTGCCAACAATTTTCTACATTTTAGTCTTGTTTTTTGCTTCTTTGGTTTATTTTTGTCAAAAAAGAAATAAATTTTTACTTAATAAAGAGTTTTTTGTAAATAAATGAAATAGACTAGAAAAGTTACAGTAATAATATTTTTATAAAATAAAATAATAATTTTATCACTTGGACATTTTTAATTATTATAATAAAATTATTAATAATGGATTGTAATAAAATATGATAGTCGCCTCTTTGTAATTATCATAACTGAATTTTTTCTGTATCGAGTAAAAAAAAATCTATGAACTGAATTTTTTCTGTATCGAGTAAAAAAAATTCTATGAACTGAATTTTTTCTGTATTGAGTAAAAAAAAATTCTATGAACTGCATTTTTTCTCTTTCAAGTAAAAAAAAAAATTCTATGAACTGAATTTTTTCTGTATCGAGTAAAAAAAAATCTATGAACTAAATTTTCTCTCGTTTCGAGTAGAAAAAAAAGTAAATACAAATAAAACTTGGTCGAGTGTCATTTTTACAAACAACAAAATAATTGTCACGTGGAATAAAATTAACTCGTGAAGCGAACAGTCATTATATGTATATATATATACATATATAGAGGCTGAAGGTAGAAATAAATTGAGATCGGCATATATATATATACGCAATGTAAATAGCAATAATGCAACACACAGAATGACAAGTAAATTGATTCTCGTGATATACATGTGATCGTGACAGCCGAGCTACACTGAGGATTTTCGCTCGTGTCATCTGCTCGTTTCCCAAAATAGTGCAACCAATAGTGAAAATTAAGCGCTCTCGTTTTATTAAAAAGTTAATTAATTTTAAAAAATTTTAATTAAATTCACTTCCGTCATAGAATAAAATCAAACTTTTTGCTCTATATTTCCGAATAATTGGGAGTCTCTGGAAATTATTTTTAGTAATAAAAAAATTGGTTCAACACATTCTATTTGATGAATAAAAAATCGACTTTCAAATAATTTATTTACTTTAAAACTATTTTTAATTCGAAAATTTCGTTTGTCGGAAGAAAAATAAAGAGAAGAAAAAGTTATTTAATTTTTTGTTACAATTATAAAGAGAAGAAAAAGTTATTTTATTTTCTTATCACAATTATAAAGAGAAGAAAAAGGTACTTTAAATTTTGTTCGTCAGAAAAAGTACAAATAGAACAAAAAGTTACTAAACTTTTTTTGGCACAATTATCAAAAAACAAAAAGATACTTGAGATTTTGTTCGTCACAAAAATTTAGAAAGAAAACAAAATACTATTTTAATTTTTTTATCCCGAAAAATTAAAAAGACAACAAAAACTTACTTTTTGGTAAATTTTTTTACTTCTTTTTTTACTTTTCACCCCCACATGCACCTTTAGTAAATTTCCATTTTCTCTCTTATTGCGTTTTCTGCATTTTTTCCACCTCTCGTTTTCTTTTTTTCTCCTTTCGATAAAATAAAAATCTTTATGTTACAATTTTTTTTTATCGCTCTTTGGACATTTTATTTTATATTCTCAGTGCCTGTTGAAGCTTATAAAGAAAGACGAATGATATCGTTCATCATGCAAAAGAGTGAGAGAGAGAGAGAGGGGGATGAAAAAAAAGTTCGAAAGAGTTGGGAAGAAAAAATTCTCATTTTTCCAACGATAAAAGACCCCCTGGGTAAATTATGAATATGCAATACAATAATAATACCTGAGGGATTGCGAGAAAATGGCGATAACTGGTTAAACGATTAAACAAAAAGTGAGAGAGAAAAAATTTTTTTCTGTAAAATATTTTACCGTGTCCTTTAGGAGTAATTGAGGAGTAATTTTTTTTTACGTTTTTATCATAGAAATTCGGAATGGTAAATAAAATCAGGAGAAATTTTGGAAACTATTAATCGGATTAAATAGAGTTGGAGAGAAAATCAGAAAAGGGAAAATTTAATGTATTTAATGTATAAAATATTGAATTTAATAGGTTTATTTAATTTTCCACAGAAATGAAAAATAGTTGCGAGTATTTATTTTTTTTTGTTGAAAATTTCCCTTTGACAATAATTAATAATGATCTTATTTTCTCTGGGAAAGTTTAAAAAGCGACGATCCATGCAAAATCCGTTCCTCAATTTTAAAATACAGAAATTTGCCTCCTCTTTCGTTTGTTAATTAAAAATTCACGAGTTCTTTACGGCGCTCTAAAAGATAACGACGAACAACATAGCTTTTCGAAACGAGGATCCGACATTAATTATTCTGAAATATTTGCGAGGGTTACGTAAATATCATTAACAGGAAAGAGAGGCAGTTCTTTCTATCTTATAATGATGCGCCTGATAATTTCCTTAAGCATCACTATTATATTAATGAATGGCTAATAAAAATGTCCCTTTAAAAAAAAAATACCGACAGAAAGAATAGCAGTAGGTGTAAAAAAATTATTTCCCCATAAAAATTTCAAATTCCATTTGCATTAATTTACATAGGCAAATTCTGAATAAAGGTTTTTTTGTTTCGTTAAAAAAGAAGGTAACAAACGATTTTTTTTAGTTCCTTTTTTAATTATATATTGTTAAGGTGAAATTTTCGCTGGTAAAGGTTATGAGAGGTCAAGGGAATGCAAAATCGGAAATGAAATATCTCTTTAAAACTCATAAGGCAGAACGCTCTGGAGCCATTCTTTGCAGACGTCGACTTTGCTGAAATTGTATTAAACGCGCCGAGTCCTAAATGAAATAATCCATGGTTTGGGGTAAATGAGACTTTGTAGTAGAAGGTCGGTAAAAAATGGGAAGAAAAATTAAAGGAAGAATCAGAAATATAAGAATGAGATTAAAAAAATATGCTGCAAGAAAATAATAAAATGCTTTCGTCCAAAAAAAAGAAGAAGAGGGAAGGAAAAAGAAAAAAGTACAAATAGAATAAAAATTTACTCAAAAAAGTAAAACTAATCAAAATTTTATTTCCTTTTTCTACTTTCTTTCATTTTTTCTTTTTCTCCCTTCTTTCTTTCTTTCTTTCTTTCTTTCTTTCTCTTTCTTGAAGAAAGAGAGTGAGATAGAAAAGGGGAAAAATTCCAAACTTTCGAAAATTTTGAAACAATTTTTATTTTTCAAACTTGAAATGACGTTTATGTTCCTGCTAAACGAATAAACTTGAATGAAAAAGAGAACCGGGAGGGGAAAAAACTTAAAATTGTAACTTGGAGGATTCGAATAAAGGAAGTTGGCTAGTTCCGATCCAGGAAATCTTTGAGTCTCTTTCTCTCTCTCTCTCTCTCTTAGTTTGGCTTCAAGTCCTGAACTTTTCCGTCGGTTGGCGGAATCTTCAAAACTCCTTTTCGATCCTTCATTAAACTTCATAGTTGTATGGATTCGATTCTTTCGTTTTATATATTTTTTTATTTTTTTTTCTCCTTTTTTTTGCACAATTCGCTTGTTACCGAACTTGTTACTTGACAAGAAAGACGGTTTATTGACCCCATACACGACTCTAAGGAATTCTATGAAATAATAGGAAAGCCTTTTTTCAAAGTTAGTAATTTTTATGATTTAATTTTTAAAAAAATATATAAAAATGCTAACTCTGTATAATTTAAAAAAAAAAGTTTTTATAATTTATTGAAAGGTAGTTATTTTTATGATTTGAAAAAAATGTATAAAAATGAAAACTCCGTATAATTTAATGAAATTTTAATTATGTTTTTGAAATTTCGAAAAGGATTCACTTTGAAAATATTGACTAAATGACGTAAATGGTATTTATTTATTTATTACGAACGACATTTCAAAGTCCGTTGGGACCATTGGTAACGCAAAATTACCGTAATTATTGTTTTGCGTATTTTAAGAACCTTTTGTGTCATTTTATTATAATTTATTTGCGCAAATAAATACAAAAATAGCAACAACAAAAAATTATTGAATTAAGCACTTTTTATAATTCAATTGAACGTAATTTTTATTGATATAAACTTATTATGTTGAATAAAAATTATTTTCATTTTATTCAAAAGTAATTTTTCGTTGATTTTAGTTTAAATATTGAATAAAAATTATTTGCATTTGATTCAAAAATAATTTTTAGTTGATTTTAGTTTATATCGAGTAAAAATTATTTTCATTTAATTCAAAAATAATTTTTAGTTAATTATAGTTTATTATGTTGAATAAAAATAATTTCTATTCGATTAAAAAATAATTTTTAGTTAATTTAGTTAATTTATGTCGAATAAAAATTATTTTCATTTGATTTAAAAACAATTTATAGTTGATTTTAATTTATTATGTCAAATAAAAATTATTTCTATTTGATTCAAAAATAATTTTTAGTTGACTGTGTATATTAAAAATAATTATGTTTAATAGTTGATAAAAATATATAGTTTTCTCAGTGTGCAAATAATAAAAATAATAATAATAATAATTGTAATGAAAATAATAATTATTTTTTAAAAATTGACCGCAAACGATACAAGACCACAAATGTAACTTTCATTCGATTCGCCTGTTAAAGCGATTAATGTGGAAAATTATTCTCGCACTGATTTATATACGTGAATATATAGTTATAATTTATATAAGAGCAGTGAGACAATTAATTCGCAAGCGGCGTTAATAACATGCTCTTGTTCATTTATTCACGGTCGAAACGAATTTTCCTGAAAAGCTCACTATATATACGTGTGTGTACATTAAAGTGAATATATGTATATATACATAAAAATATATGAATGTGAGAGAATAAGAGAAAGTTCAAAAGCGAAAGCTCTCGGGAAATCGAGGCTGTTTCCTGTGCATCGTATATAAAATTCGCTGAGCTTGCGGCTTTTATGCTTTTTCAACTATTATTCCCTCCTTATGCGGGTCGTGACTCTAGTTTTGCGGAGCGTGAACTGATTTAAGAATAGATCCCTTCAATTGTGCGCGTTTTGGCTAATTTCCCATATGGAGAGGAACAAAATTGAAAAACTCTTCGAAGTGCAAGTTTGACAATTTTTGAAAATTTGATTTGAATCAAAGAATTTTTATTTGAATCCAACAATTTTTATTTGAATCAAATAAATTGTTTTTGAATTAAAGAATTTTTATTTGAATCAAATAAATTGTATTTGAATCAAACATGGCAGTATTTAAAGCAAATATTTCAGTATTTGAAGCAAATATTATTTAATTAATTGAAATAAAAATTATTTGATTCAAGTAAATATTTATTTGATAGTAGTAAAATAATCGATTATTTGAAGCAAATAAATTTTTTTTAGTGTATTCCATGTTCTTCTGAATTAAAATTTATTATTGCTACTGCGGGGAAAAATAAAATAATATATAAATATTTGTCTGACTAAAACTAGGATGATCTACTTATTTGACTTTTAAGGTTTTTTGAAACGAACAAATTTTTACTAAATTATATAAATTTATATCAAAATGTAATAGAAATAAAAAATTTATTTAAATTTTCAGTACAAAAATAACAGCTAGATAAATAAATTTACCAGGATTTTGACAAATTAAATAGTAAAATAATCGAACGAAAGAAATATTTTTCTTTGAACAAGAATTCGACTTCTTTGACTGACAATAAAATAACAGCAATTCAAAAGAATTCGTCCAAATTAAAAGTTATCGTGCACTTTTCTTTCGGTTATTAATAAATTCTCAAAAATTAAAAATCTTTGGTCTGACTTTAACTCCCTTTTACCACTGTTTGAGAAAGAAATAATTTAATGCGTTGTCTGACATTAATTGACCTTTACTACTGGATAATAAAGTTTACTTTTTTCCACTAAAAACTCTATTTTACGACTAATACTTAAAGACCGAGTATTAGTAATAACCTCGTCTTATTAAAATTGACTTTTTCCACTAATACCGTTTTGTGGAATTTTCAAACACTTTGTCTGGTTGTAAATTACTTTCACTACTGATATCAACCTTGCTGAAAGTTTCAATCTTTCGGAGTTTAAGTAACTTTTAGTGGAAAATTTAATAAGAAAGTTATGTTCGTCTAAAATAGTCTTTTACTACTCTTAATAAAATACCTGGTAATTAAAAATTCAGTCTGGAGAAAATTGACTTTATCTACTTGAAATAGCATTTTGTTATTTTTTGTCTTGCAAAAATTGACTTGAACTATTTATAGTTATAAGTTTATAATATTATTTATTATTTCTTATATTAAAAATTGCGTCTGACTTAATATTTCTTTTACTACTAACATAAAATTAACTTAAAATTGCGTCTGTCTGAACGTTTCTTTTACTACTAGTTATAACAATGCTTGAGGAAAAATTTTGTTCCACTAAAAACGACATTTACTACTGTCACTTAATTGCAAAAAAAATGTCCGACTCTAACTGTATTTAACTGCTAATTAAAAAAAATTGTCTGATGAAAATAAACTTCTTTCACTAATGCCAAAAAACTGTTCAGACAATTTTTTCCGTTCTCAACTTTCTTTTGCTACTGCCAAAAAAAGTTTTGAAAGTTTCTAAAAATTATTATTTTTCAGAGAAAATTTTTTCTCTTTTGCAGTTATTTACATTTTAAAAGAAAAAAAAATAATAACTATTCGGCAAATTTTGAATTCATGATTGACAGTTGGCAATGATTGTAATTTTCCGGCAATCGATTCCATTGTGTCATCGAACTTCTCTCTCGGCTGTGTGTGATCACTCACTTGTCTAATTAACGGGCATCTGTCACGTGCCAAGTGATGCGCATTGTTATATCCGGAAAAGGGGCGGCGACACTATTAACCTTCGCGAATTTTGAAGGGTCTCTAAGGGTCCATACATGTGGGGTATACGAGGGTCCTAGAATTATCACACTAAGGCACACTTTCCCTCATCTCTCTCTTTACGTCTACCTACGATCATAAACTTTAACTCTCCGACTGTAATATAGAGCACTTTTCATAATTGCTCCCATTTTGTTTCAATATCTATTTAAATTTTGTCTATAAAAGGGAAAAATTTTACGTGAACATTAAAAAAAAATTTTTTTAATTATATTAAAACAAAATTTTACGTTAACATAAAAAAAATTTAATTATATTAAAAAAAAACTTTACGTTAACATTAAAAAATAATTTTAATTATATTAAGAAATGGATTTTAATTTTAATTGCGTAAAAAAATAAATTTATGTTAATGGTAATTGAAATTAATAAAAAATTATTTTTAATTAAACGCATTTAAGATAAATGCTGTTTATTTATATTTTTATTATTTTTGTGATGGTAACTAATTTTCAATAGCGTCTGTGACGCTCTTCCTCTACTTATTTTATTATTAAATTAAAAAGTTAAATTAAATTAAATTTTTTTTTATTGATAATTATAAATTATTAATAAATGAATGAATAATATTGTAAATTATATAAATAATATTCTGAAATAAATAATATTTATTTTACTGACAATAAATTTTTTTTTATTACTTTATTACTACATTTTAGAAACAAGGATTTTGTTCTTGTTTATTTTTGCGGCTGTCGGGGAAAAAAATCAATTCTCAATAATGATGGAGGTCCTTTTTCTGTGCACTACTTCCTTCCTTGCGAACGTTTCCTAATTTATCCTTCCTTCTTTAAATTCGTTTCCTTCAATTTAAAAGGGATAAATGCTCATAAGCTGAATTTCAATGCCTTGAATGGTTTCCACTATTCTGTTACGAATAATGGACCATTGTGGACCAATCTTTAAGATTACTGCTGTAAAAAAAGCGATTCGGCATTCATGACATTTGAAATAATAAGACTATTTTTGCTGTTGAATTACAATTTCAGCTTCCGTGGGAAATTTTTTTTGAAACCGAACTTTAAATGTTTTAGATTCTATTTTTAAGTAAATGAATAAATTGGTAAATAAAGAAGTAAAAAAATAAATTGGTAAATAAAGATGTAAATTTAGAATTAATTAAAAAATTGGTAAATAAAGAAGTAAATTAATTCAGTAACGAGTTAATCAACAAGTAAATAAATACACAAACAAAGAAATAAACCAAAAAATAAATAAATTAACAAAGAAATAATAAAATAAAAAATAATAATAATTAAATAAACAAAACAAAAATAAATAAACAACTAATTTTTTAACAGATAAATAAATTAGGAGAAAACAGATAAATAAATAAGTAAATAAATGCAGAAATAAATAAATATTTACAAACAAATTAACAAGCAATTAAATAAAACATAAATAAACAAATAAGTGAATAAATAAAGAAACAAATAGAATTAATAAATAAACAAACAGACAAAATGATTTTGAAAAAATTGACAAATAAATAAATTAAGCAAATATATATTTTTTTAAATCAGTTAAATGGAGTTGAGAAGAAAATGATAAAAAACCCGTTTTCAGAAATTAAATACTGAATAATTCCTTTAGGATGATAGTATAAGGAGAATAAACTTTTTTCCAAACGAAGAAAATAGTTTTATTTTTGAATAAAATTCTCCGTTATAAAAAGGGTTTTTTTTAGGATACGAGTCATTATATTTCGTCCTCTTGGAAAATAGGCACAGGACACGAGCGGATTATACTTGCAAAAAGCTTTCAATTTGTAAGTGAAATTTTGCTTGTTCAACGATATTTTCTTTCTCTCTCCGTCTGTTTTAAAATTTGTGCAATTTAATAAACTTGTATTTAAAAATTCCATCTTTTTTTTCTCATAATTAAACAAGTCCTCTCTTTGTAAATATAAAGATTTCCCTAAATATTGTTTCACAGTCACTTTAATTTACAGTAACTTTTACTTTTTCCTTTTTCTGAACAGAAAATACAATTATTGAGTACAATGTTTTTCATAGAAAATTACAAAATTTTTAAAAAATTGAAAATACATTGAAACATGTGAATCAAAAAATTAATTTAATTTCACTAATTTTCATTTATTTAATTTAAATCACTTAAATTTACATTACAGAGAGCAAAAAGAATTGGTAATGTAGAACTAAAAAAATTTCCTTTTTTGTTATTACAAATTTTTTTTGTCACCTTGACAGATTTATTGTCATTAGAAAAAAATTTTAATTGTTGGAAAAAATTTTAATTATTAGGATAAAAAAATTTTAATTGTTAGGATAACACAATTTTAATTGTTAGGATAACAAAATTTAAATTGTTAGGATAAAAAAATTTAAATTGTTAAGATAACAAAATTTAAATTGTTAGGATAACAAAATAAATTTGTTAGTTCTATATTAACAATATTTTTGTCAACGCAACGTAACAATACTTTTTCTCTATGTAATTTTTTCTTTTTTCTCTGTGTTACATACAAATTTTTTTTTTTTTTATAGAAAATTACAAAATTGGAAAAACATTTAAATACTTTCGTGAGTATATTTGAACCAAAATATTAATTTAACAATCAAAATTAAAAGAAATTTTAATTTAGAAACGTATTTTAAATTTAAAAACAACTTTTTTTTCTTTACAAAACAATTGAATTATTTGGATAAAGTCTATTTGGAAAAACTTGTACCATTAAAAAAAATAGCATTTTAATTCTGTGAATTAAGTAAACTTATATTTAAATAAAAAGAAAACTAAAAGAAAAAAGTTGTTACGGAATTAATTTTTTCCCTCCTTCTCGCGCGTTCTTGTAAAGGATAATTAACTAAAGTTGCACTTGTTCATTCAGCTTGTCCTTGTAGTACGTGAAAGTGTATATTTTTCAGAGAGAGAATTCTTTGACCATCTCTCTGTATCCGCGAACGTTGGCCTTTGCTCGTAAATAGGGAGAGAAAAAGAGAGAGAGAGAGAAAGATAACGCCGCGCCATTAGCCTGATTAACGTTTCGCGTTACATGCGGCTTTTGCGGCACCACCTGAGCTTTTCCACGATAACCTTAAGCTTCCAGGCAGACAGTGCAAGCACGCGTAAAAGTCGCGCTTTACCGAATAAATCTGTTGCCGCTGCGAAAATTCCCCGAGTAAAATCGTCAAGGCCTCTCCCGTATAATACGTTAAGCTTCAAATACGAATATTTCACTCTTTTTTTATTATTTTTAAAAATGAAAACAAAAATGAACTAAGAGAAGTTAGACCAAAAAAAAGAACGTAAGGAATAAAAAAAGAATTTTTGGGAAACATAGCAAGGAGCAAAAGTATTTAGTTGAGAAAAATTTTACAAGTGGATAAAAAGAAAAAAAAGCCACGAACATAGTTTAAAAAGTGGTTCACCTTTTGAACTATGTTCGTGGTTTTTTTTTTCTTTTTTTTACACTTGAGCAATTTTTCTCAACTAAATACTTTTGGTATTTGTAAAAAATACCAAACATGGATAAACAGGTGAAAATAATAATTAAGGGGAATTTTTTTTCTGTCGAGTATTATATTTAGTTATCTTGGAAATTTAAGTACCTTGGGAATAAAAATTTCCATCTTTTGCGAATGAAAATCCTATAACTTGAGTGCATAATTGCTCAGTAAGCGTGAGCTTTGAATTTGAGACGAATCTAACCCTTCACTTTCTGGTGTCTTGTTACAGGTGCACTCATCCTCAAAGATGCTAGAGCTTCGAACTAATTACCCGGAAGAGGCCTACTCGAAACTTTAGACACCCCACGTCGCCAACACTCGGGTAAGTTAACAGTTGTGCAACTGTTTTAATACCACATGATAAGCGCAAATTGCTGTCTTTTACACAATTAATCGAATTATCAGCGCGACGGACAAGTGACTCAATTCAAATATTCAAGTTCGTTAATTTATGCAAAAAAGTAATTTTCTAATCAAAAAGGCGAATTTCACTTTTAGGATTCTTTTTCAATCTGCAAAATAATTTTTGTCTTCTAATTACTTTCTAAAATTGCCTTTTTCACACTAAGACCAATTGGTAGAATTTATATAAAAGTAATTTATATTTGTACTCATGTTAGAATTTATATTTTATAAACAGTTTGACTGGTTGTAAATTTTGTCTATTTGCAACTTTTTCTTTGCTTCTTACAAAATTTAGCTAAATTTATTTTTTTTTCTAATACAAATTAATTTTTACTACTTCTACTAAAATTCTGAAAAATCTGTCTGACAGAGAATTATTTTTGCTACAAATTATAAAACTATTTTACTAAAAAAATTCTGTCTAACTAAAAACGAAAATTTCCTACTGTCAATAAAATGCAAAAAAATCTCTGAGTGCATATAACTGCTTAAACAATTTGTCTGACAACAATATTCTTCTATCACTAATTCAAAAAAATAGTTCAGTTGGATGTCCTCACCTTTCTCTACTGACAATAAAAGTTATAAAATTCACTAAAATAATGACAGTTCAAAATTTAGAGAGTAAAAAATTACAAACGAAAAACTTAGTATTTTTAACAATATCAAATTGAGACAAAAAACGAATCAAAATTCTTATAAAGCAACGTTTTGATAAATTTTTTTTTATCTCAATTTGATAGCCTTAAAAAAACTGTGAATATTTAAAAAAAATAAACTAAAAATTACATAGTAAATAGAAAGTAAACAATTAAAAAATATTCTTTAAATTGAAAGTAGTAAAAATGGTTTCTTTTCAACTAATAAATTTTGCTACTAAGTAAAGTAATTTCTATAGAAATATTATAGTAAATTCTATACTATACTAATTTAGTAAATTACTACAGTAAAAAAATTTATTTTAACTAATAAATTTTAATACTAAATAAAGTAATTTCTATAGAAATACTATAGTAAATTCTATACTAATCTAATTTAGTAATAAAATTAATTAATTAAAAACTAAGAGTGAGTCACTAATTTAAATCAGTAAACATTTTTACAAGCTCAATATAGAGAGAATCAACAATATTTTTAAAATCTGCAATGTAAAAAGTAGAAGACAAATAAGAAGTACAAAATTAAAAAAAATTGAAATAAAATAGTAAAGTAAAAAATAAATAAAAACTAAAAAATTTTTTAAAAATTGTTTTCTGCCTTTTCGGTATTTTTTCCATAATGTAAGCAAAAAACTAAAAAAAAAAGAAACACCAAAATCGTCGACAATTTTCAAATTGCAAGAGCCACAAAAAACTTTATCTCTTTTACGTGAGATAAACATCTTGGAATAAGAAAGTTCCGGAAGTGCGTGAAAGAAAGAGGGAAAGAAAATAACAAGCGATGGATTCAAGATAGAGAAAAGAGTGAAAGAGAAAAGGAAAGAAAGAGTGAAGGAGAAAAAGAAAGATAGTGTCAAAAGAAGAGAGAAAGAGAGAGAGAGAGAAAGGAAGAACCTTAAAGAAAAAGATAATCTATCCTTTATCCTTACGGCTCAAGAAACTAAAGGGAGTTCTGTGATCGTAAATTTGGCACATTTCACGGTTTAAGTTCATGGGTCACGAAATTTTTCAAACAAGAGAATAGAGACTAAAGCCAGCATGGAAAAATTGAGATGGGACCGATATTTTTTAGCATTCTTGACATTCTCTATATTGAGAGGGGGGTTATTCATTTTTTTTTCGCAAACTCCAGCAGGAAGAATAATAATAAAGGATAAGTTGGGAGAAATTTTTTTTCTACGAGAATTTACGATAGAGTTGAAGGGAAATTTATTTTTATTTGAAAAAATATTATATTTTTATCCGACTTTTTGCAGGTAATGATAATTTTGAAACAGAAAATTTCCTGGTAATTTTATTTTAACTATCTTAAGGCAAAGATTTAATTTTAAAGGAATATTTTCTGAAGGGGAAACATTTTCTTTGGGTGAAAATAATTTTTTTTTGTCAAAAAATAATTACCAATTTCATTTCAATTACTAAAAGAATTTAATTTATTCTTGTTTAATTTTATTTTCTTTAAAGTTGATGAAGACATTAATTTAGGAACTAATTTTAACATTAATTTCAAAAAAATTGATTTGAAGAGAAAGAATTTTTTTTCTAATCGAGAAAATTTTTGTGTATTGGAAATAATTTTTCCTTTGAGTAAACAATAATTTTATTTAAAATTCTGATAAGTTAAAAGAATTTTTTTTTGAAAAAATAGAATTAGAAAATGTTTTTTTAAACTAGGGGATAATTTCTGAATTTACGAATGAAGGAAAAATTTGTAAATAAAAAGAAATTTTTATTCCTTGTGGTAGCTTAGTGGTAAAAACCTTTGAACGTTCAAAAAGCGGCGTTGGGTTCGAATCCCATTTTTGATAGGATTTTTCAAAAACATTTTTATTAATAAAAAAAAAACTTCCAACTCAATAAAATCTATGAAACTATAAATAATTTAGAATTAATAAAATAAAATTAATAAATAACATTATATTGATAATTTACAAACATTAACATTTTTCATAAAATAACAAAAAATTGACTGAAAATTTATTTAACTATTTATTTAAGCATAAAGGGGTTTTACATAAAATCTATTTAAAATAAAGAAATAAATGAAAAAAATTATTAAACATTTTAAGTCAACAAAAATTAAATTATTGTTTTCAGGGCAAAATGTCGATGACTGGAAGTTTGATGGGTTATGAAAATAACAACGAGGTCAATCAAGCCAAGTGTAAAAAACCACTGAAACCACTTCCGGTGGTGACCAGTGTCAACGCAAGCGGGGTCACGACTGCAACCAGGTCTAGAAAATCCAGACAATCACAAAAGAGAGAATCTTGCACGAGGTTCCATGTAAACAGCCTCTGGTCTGTTTGGTATGGAATTATAGCTGTTACTCTTCAAGCTTACATTGCCACCAGATGCGTGAAACGATTTACAGGTAACATTTTATTTTATCAATTTCGATTTTATTTTTAAAAAATTAGCAAAATGAAAAAAAAATTTCTAATAAATTAAGAAATAAATAAAATTAAATAAAAAAAATAGTAAATGTTTGTTATTAAAAAATTTTATTTTTACTTTTTTTATATTTTTATTACAGTTTAATTAATACAAACTATGATTCCTTTCTACATGAAGAAATTTGTAATTCCTTTTCTCAACACGAGAGAACTTATAAAGCAAACATTATTCAAAATCTCAAAATCAAATGAAAACAGATTTTAATTTAATAAAACTTTCGAACAATTACAAAAGAGTTAATTACATCCTTCTCGGTTCTATTTCTAAAAATAATATTTATCAATGAAATATATACTTATAGGTACTTTTTGAAATTATTCCTCCACTCAACTATACTTTGGATCTTAAATATTTGCGGGCAAGATTGAAGACGAGCAATTAAAGAAAGTAGTTGTACAAAGAAAAACGAAAAGAAAGAAGCTGATAAAAAATGTAAAAACTAAAAGAAAAAAAAAATTCTAAGAAGCAGGAGAAAAAAAATGTAATAAAGGGAAAATGCAAAGAAAGAAAAATATAAAGAAAGAAAACTATAAAGATATTTTATTATAATTAAAAAGAAAAATAAATTATAGTAAAAAATTGAAATCGAAGGAAAAATTTAGAAAAGGAAAATAAAAAGCTTCGGGGGGAATTTTAAATGGAGAAGTAAGACTGAAATATAAAAAATACGTTTTTTAAGCATTAAAAAAGAAAATGTACTAAAAGAAAAAAAAATTAAAATCGAAAGAAAAATTTAGAAAAAGAAAATACAAAGTGTCAGGGGAAATTTTAAATGGAGAAGAAAAACTAAAATATGAAAAATACGTTTTTTGAGCATTACAAAGATAAATATATTAAATGAAAAAAAAAATTGAAATCGAAAGAAAAATTTAGAAAAAGAAAATACAAAGTGTCAGGGGAAATTTTAAATTGAGAAGAAAAATTAAAATATCAAAAATACATCGGAGGAGAAATTTTAAAGGGAAAAAGAAACTTAAAAATTAAAACTATATGAAACTAAAAATAGAATACTAGAGAAATAGAATACTAGAAAAATAGAAAAGTAGAAAAATTGAAAGCGAAAGAAAATTAAATGTTAAAAAAAATATAAAAAGAAAAAAAACAGAAAGGAATAAGAATTTTCAAGAGAAAGAGAAACGGAAAAAGAGAAATGGAAAAAAAGAAAAGAAGAATCGTAATGCGAATTCAAAGTAGTCCTTGGAAGTGTAGCAAGCACGTAGTCTTAATTAAAGTTTACTCAATTAAGAGGTCGTTAGTCTTGGCCCGAAGCTTTTTTTTTTTTCTTTCTCATTTTTGTGACAATACTCTCTTCCCCTTCATAGATTCTAAACATAATCATTAACAACGAGAGTTTCGTCACTTTTCCGAAGTTAATAAATAAACCCTTAGTCGCTATATACGCACTGGATCCGAGATTATCGAGGGTATGTGTGCTACGATGAGCACGAACCCTCTTGATCCTCGAGACGATCCCTAAATTCGTTGCGAATTAAGCTAAATTTCATCCTCTCATGAAACACACTTCTCGAATTTCAATGGAAAAGAATTTCTTGAGCAATTTTTTTTTCCTCGTGGGGAAAATAGTATTCAAGTGAGATTAGACTAGAATTGGAAAGGGCGTTACTAGGATTCGGAAAATGTTTCGCCAAGTTAACAAAATGACGCCAAGGGACGAATTTTATTATTAATAAAAAGTTTTTATTTACTTATTTATTTAATTATTTGCTTCTTTATTTATTTAAACGCTAAACTGGTTTGCAATTTCTAACTGTGAACAAAATTCACTTAGTACTTACGTATCTTCTTCTTAATTTATGTTTTCGTTTTACTCGATTTGAATTTCGCAAATTTCCGTAAATTCCCGCCTAGAGGGCATGGAAGTCCTCTCACAAACGAAATAATCCAGAGGGAATATATAACAAATCAATGACTTGTCGGGAATTTTTTTTTGTTTCAACAGTGAGAAAAATGATTACCGACGAAACAAGAAGCATACCAGATAAATAAAAATAATTAAGGATAATAACAATCGAATATATTTATAAACAAAAATTAATTTAGAATTAAAACTAAGAATTTGATTAAATAGAAAATTTTATAATTTGACTTTTGAGCGAATTGTTGCCTACAATAAAAATTTTTTTTTTTTTTTACAAAACATTATTTTTTCTTTAGAGAAAAAATAGGAAAATAATTTGTTCTTCTTTTTCTTCTTTTTGCAGCTTATTTATCACTACCATGGCCTGTAGAAGCACCGCCGCCAAAAATGGAAATTCACGCTTGTCTGGTTTTAGTTGGAACGGGAATGTTTTTACTTCTTGTACTGCTGGCAACGGCAGTCTTCAAAGTGGGCAATCTCGCCAACGATGGAATAAAACTTGGTCGACATTTGAGTGCCTGCTCACGTGATCCGCCCTCGTCTGTTCTCACCAATAATCCTGATACAGGTATAATGCTAATTTCTTCCAAAAATGAAAAGGAAAAATGTTATTTACATTTACTTAAATTGTATAGAAAAATAATAATAATTTTATTATTATTCCTTAATAATTTTATTATTATTATTTCCTATTATTATTACTATTACTGCAATATTATTTTTACTATTAAATATTATTCTCAATAAAAATTTCGATCGTTGAAGCAAACAGTAAATAAGTATACAGAAAAGCAAATAATTTTATTATAACTTAAAAAGTTTATGTTAGCTGCGAGGCGTAAAGCGTTACTTCAGGCGAAAGGGGTCCTCTGTTCGAATCCCACCTCGAGTGTTTTTTTTAATTAATGTATATTTACGGGAATATTAAATACTATTTAAAATATTGCTAGAAACATATCTCTGTATTTATTTATTTGAATTTAGTTGAACAATTATCCCGAACGCAGAAATAATATATAAAATATTGTAATTTATATTAAAATTAAAATTAATTAATATATTACATTTGTTTACTTCTTAAGGTGTGTAATATAATTTTGTAATCTATTATTATATTTTAAATATTAAACAGTCCTAATAAAAAAAAATTATTTCTTTAAACAAGAATAACTTTCTCTTTTTAAACATAGTGATTTTTTTCTAAGAACAATTTCTTTTTTAATACTTAGTAATTTTTTCTGAGAAAAAATTCTCTTTTTAAGCATAGTAATTTTTTTCTGAGAAAAAACTTCTTCTTTTTAAACAAAATATTTTTTTCTGAGAGAAAAATTCCTTTTTTTTAACAGACTAATTTTTTTCTAAAAGGAAACACTTATTTTTGTGGGGGAAAAAATATTTTTGAGCTCTTGATCTGAATTTTTTTCAGGACTGGCAAATAATTTATGGAGACATGGTGGTCCAACTGCGGCGTTTGTTCATCTTTGCACGGCCATGTGCTTTCTTCTACCCTCGCTGCTCATGGAGGCAAGACTAATCCACGCTGGATTTCTGCCAAAAGGTAATTTCCATCCTCTTACCTTGAAATAAGCTTGAACTTCATGAACGTGTCCTTGAAATTATTATTCTCTTTCAGAATCTCTCTCTCTCGATATTATCTCTATTATCACTGGAAAACACATTTTGTGGAATAACATTTAAAGCAAAAAGCTTATTTCTCGCATGAATATAATTTAACAAGACTGTATATATATAATAATTATAAAGTAATATTAAAAATAAAAAATTTGGAGAAAATAAAAAAAAAACCTAAACTAAAAATAATTGTAAAACCATTTGATTCTACAATTATATTACTTTAGGAATTTTTTTTTCTTATTTAAGAATAAAATAAAATAGAAAAAATTGAAATGAAATAAAATAGAAAAATAGTCTAAAATAAAATTAGAATAAAGTTTCCGAATTTTTTAGTCATTAATTTTTCTAATTTTTCGTAAAAACATTTTTCATTTCTAAAAATGGTTTTTATTTGAAAAAAAGAGTTTGTAAAATTAACTTTTTATTGAATTGTAAAAAGAAAAGAAAACTTTTTTTTATTACCACTTTCGATAACAATAATTGCAATTTGAAACTCAGTGAAACATTTCATGAGTTTTGCACTCATGAAAAAAAAATAGAAACAAGTGACTCTTGAGTTTTTATTATTTTTCAAAAATTGTAAACGGTTTCTAACTTATTGTTTTGTGAGTGTAAATATTAAAAACTTTTCCTCTCTCTCTCTCTACTACCCCTCAAAAAAAAAAAAAAAACTGCAACTGTTTTCGACATACTTGCATTTATGCGAGTTGTGCTTCAAGCGGTACTTGCCCCATATTTTTCAAGTGCATTCACATTTGGAGGGGGTTTGGGGGAGGGGTGAGAGCAATTTCGTGTCGTGCTCGAGGCACTTCAGCATTCTGACTCATACAGAGGTTCTCCAATTTGCTAAAACGCATTCCACGAGTCCTTAATTCCGGTCAGGACTTGGGAGAAAATTTTTTTTTTTTAAAGAAAATTAGTTCATTTCCTTTTTTTAATTACATATTCCCCACCATGTATAGTCTACTTTACACCTTTATTAGTAAAGAAAAGATTTTTTTTTAACAAAAAAATTTCGTGGGTAAAAAAAAATTTGCACAAAATACGCTTTTGAAATAAAAATGCCCTAGTTTTGTACTAATGAAAACGTGTAACTTTAAATTATTTTTTTCTGTTGGTTTGGATTTTCTTTTTGTAATTTCCACTAAACATTGCGCTCGCTTTATTAAAAGATAAATTAACATTTAATTAAAGTACGATTATAATTGAAAGTGATTTAATTGGGTTACGGATTTTAGTTGTAAATTAAAATTTTACTTGAACGAATTAAATTTTCTATGGAGAAAATTAAACGAAACTTTTCTTTTCGTTATTTATTAAACCCTTTGAAAGTAATTTTTGTTTTGTTTTAAAAAGTTGTTCTATTTTTTAACACATTTTTTTATTTCTTATTTTTTTATTTTATTTCGCAATTTTTTTCTTCAAATTCTAAGAATTAAAAAACAAATTTCAAATTTTACCGTTTAATTAATTTTTTTTAAAAATTACATTGTAATTACAATTTTTAACTTAAATGATTTTATTAATAAGAAAAAAATAGAGTGATAGAATCATTATTATATTATATAAGAAATAGTTTCAATAAGAATAAAATAATAAAATTAAAAAATGTGAAAATTGATTTAAAAAATACCAATTTTACCTGCAATCAATAAAATACAGAAAAAATGTGAAAACATTGAAAATCGAAATTATAATTTTATTTTTAGATCAAATTGTACGGGAATAAAAAATGACAACCACTGAAAATTAAAGTAGGTTTTGGTTTCGTAATCCGGGAAGATTAATGTAGGACCTAATATCGAGATCTGTCGTCAAATTCACGAAAGAATCCATACAAATACAAATTAGGAATTAAATCCCCTGGAATGAAATTCTCATTGAAGTAAAAATATTGGAAGACATTCAATTTGTTCACTTCAATAACTGGAAAAGCTCCTCGAGTGATTCTCTACTTTTTTTTTATCAATATAATGGAATATTTTCTCTCTAGTTTTTATCATTATACCTTCACAATTTTTTTTAATTTACTCTAGTCAAAAATCTTTTATCATCTCATTTTTAAATAAATTTGAGTGCTTTTATTCGTTAGAAAAGTTACAAAAATTGCATTTTTTATTGTAGAATCAAATTTTTCAATTTGTAAATTTGAAATTTTTAACGAATTCAATTCTTCCTAAAGTTTTAATAATGTTCCACTGGACAAAATTTATTTTCTATTTAAATAATTTCTGAAAAATGCGAAAATAAATCGGGAAAGATATTTTAAATTAAGTATTTATTTAGTTGTAAGAATTTTTTTAAGGAAGAAAATATTATAATAGTAAGGCACGAATTTAGAAAAATTGACAAAAATATTGTTGTTTATTTAAACGTTTTAAAATTAATTTTATTCATAAAAAAAATTATTTCTAGCATAATTTCAGTCACTTGTCGTGGAGGATTTAATAGCAGCAATTAAGGGGCGACGAGAGTAAGGAGGGGAGGGTGCGTCATGTGTATATCGAAATAGGGAGAAACAGTAAATTTATCCCTGTTGGTGGGCCGTTATTTTCTGCAACGATGCTTCACCGCAGCATCCAGTTGCATTGTCAGCGCATAAACCGTGCTATCGATTCAACTTGAATCGAGATTCGGTTTTCGTTTTCTATTCGACTTGTGTAAAGACCAAGAGCGAAACACGGAGAGAGAGAGAGAGAGAAACAAAACTCAATTCACGTAAAAACAAATATTATTTTTTTTTTTTTGGTCAATAAAATTCATTTCTCTATGGTGATGTTACAACAATTGAACAACAAAACAAAAAAAGAGAGAATAAAAAAAAATATGCAAAAAATCACTGCTGGATGGAACCAGACGTTGACAATCGTGTTATTCGATAGAATGAACGTTAATAAATTTCACTCTAACTCGAGAGTTAATTAAAGCAGAAACTGAATTTTACAAAGCAATGTGGCAAAAAATTAATATAATTGACAAGACTTTTTGAAAAAGTAAATTCTAAATAGTAGAAATCGGGATTATTTTGTTACGTCCTTGTCGTTCTTGTCCTTTATTTATTAACATGGCAAATGGAAATTATTTGCAATAAATATTTACTTTTTTCGAAATTACTTTAAAGCAAATTTTATTTTTTATATTTCAATTACAATTATAAATTATCAAAATTTTTTACAACTAATTTTCCTCTTCTGGAAAAAAATCTTGTCTGACGAAGACTTGCTTTTCTACTCAGAAACATTAAATTCTTGTCCGAAAAAATAGATTTCTACTACTTGATAACAAGCAAAATAAACTAGAATCACGAGTTTTCAAAAAATATTTTACCGTTTTCGAAATAATAACATTTTTCTTTTCTGACTAAAGAGTGGCTTTTACTACTAAATTAAAAATTGTCTGATTAAAATTGACTTTTACTGATGATCAATGGAGAAAATTTTCTGTCCTGAAAATTAATAATTCTCTACTAGTAAGAAAATTAATTTTTTCTTGATTTTGTCTAAATAAAAAATTATTTCCCTACTAAAATTATAATTTTTCGAATATTTTATCTTCCTTAGAACAAAAAAATATTTTTCTTCCTAACTGGGCTCGGTTCTTACTACTAATATAATTATTATTTATATAATATTATTTGTTAATATAATTTAATTTGCAGAAATTAATTCGTTTGTCTGACTAATATTGACCTTTACCAGTGATTATAGCCAGTAAACTTTAATTTTTCATTAAGAAGATATTTTCAGTTCAAGAACATGTTTTTCTTTTCATGATTTTACGATTTTTCGAACGCGCTGCGGAATGTGAAAATTGAACTACTCAACTTTGAGATAAATGTGTATCATAAAATTTACATATGCACAGTTGCACATTGTAAGCTGGCATAAGCACCAACATAAACACGGAAGCTTGTAATAGATTTCATTATCTCACACCAACTTCATGTTCCAGTAGTTTAACTTTGGGATGTTCGAACAACACAATTAGACTCTCCAATGTGCTACCGCGTAACACGTTTTCAGTAATGACGAGTTATCAAACTGACTGAAACTAAAACACTAACTGAACATTTCATTTGCTTCGTATATAAAATAACTTTTCAGATAAAACAAAATATATATATATGTGTGTATAATTTTCCAAAACTCGTTAATTATTATGATGAAGTTTTATTTTTCGCTGCTAATTTTCATAAATTATTCTAGAAGATTTTTTAATTTTTTAATTTAAATTAGAGTTGCAAGATATTTGATTCTTTATTAAAAAAGAAATAATTAATTATTCCAATCGGTTTTCGATAAAAGTTTCGTTATGTTAAGCAGTTGAATAATTTAAAGAAAGGATTTTTTTTATTCTGCATTTTTCTTTGATTTTCGTTTCTTATTTTTATTTATTATACATTTCTTATTTCTTATTTTTATTTATTATATATTTCTTATTTCTTATTTTTATTTACTATAGATTTCTTATTTCTTATTTTTATTTATTATATATATTTCTTATTTCTTGTTTTCATTTATCATATATTTCTTATTTCTTATTTTTATTTATTTTGACATATTTAGGAAAAAATTATAATTTCCATATTGTTTACTTTTCTTATTATTTTCATCACTGTATTTTTATTATTTTTTATTTTTTCATTTTTTCCCTTCATTTTCATGATTTATTATTTATTTTTCTGATTTTTTGTTTTTCTTTTTTTCTTTATTTTTGTTACTCATTCACTGGTAGAAATACGTCTATTAACAGTCGAATAAAAAATGGTCTCTTTCTATGTGCTTTTTTTAATTAAAATCCACCACTCCTTGGGACATTTGTTTTTCCCAGGTGCATTATTCTTCGGTGTGTATCTTTTTTTTTTCTTTTTGTAGCGAATCGAAGGGAAGGAAGCTAATTTGTTAGATAGTCGATTTGGAATGAGAATAGTATAAGGCCTCGAAATTCTTCGCGAGCAGCCAATAACTCTAATGGAAAGCAAGTCAATTTTATTGCACAAATAAAAATCGGATTTAGGACAGTTGAGATTTATTTCCTTTTTTTTTTGCGAATTTTCCCTTTTTCGGGTTGAACAAAAATTGACATTGAAATCTGTACGATTACTTTTATTTTTTTCGTTGGAGAAAAGAGGGAGGGAAGAAAGAGAAAAATAGAAAAAAAATTGTCGAAAAAAAAGAAAATGAAAAATAAAAAAAGAAAATTAGCTTTTTAAGAACTTTGCTCATCATTAATCTTTCTGATACGAGAAATATTGGAAGAAACTTTGTTTCCTGTTTTAAATCTATATAGGGGCTACTTTAAAATTTGCAAACTTGGTGTTTGTTGACTTTAAAAAGAGGCGTTAGACTTTTCTTGTTTGCACTCAATTTTCAAAACTTTCCTCCTCATTAATTCCTGGCAGAAATTATAAAAAAACATGCGGATCAGCTCGACTTACTTTTTTACGAATATTTTCCGGAAATTAGGATTTTAGTAACTAATATATTTTTCCACTTTTTCTTATTTCATTTTCTTCATTTTATTCAATTGTTTCTTTGTTAATTTAATTTTAATTATTAACTAAACAAACTTAATTTAATCACTGATGTATTTATTCAAACCAGAAATTTCCTTTTGTACAATAGTTACAGATCTGCTAAAAAATTTTAATATATATAAACGGTAATGAATTAATTTAATTTTTAAATAAAATGTAAATTAATTTCGAATAAAGTTTGAATTAATTTAATTCTTAAATTAATTTTAAACGAAGATGAATAAAATTTTAATAAATTAATTTTTTTAATTAACTTCAAATAAATTTAATTTAATCATTAAGTTGCAATTTATTTGAAGTTAATTTAAAAATTCTCCCTTTTTTCAATTTAATTTTTTAATTAACTCCAAATGAATTCAATTTTATAATTTAATTGCATTTATTTGAAGTTAACATAAAAATTGAATTTATTTAAACTTTAATATAAATTAAATGTTAATTTATTTTTAACTTTAACTTTAATTTTAATGTATTAAATTTTAATGTAATTCAATGTTTTAAATTTCCCTTTTCTAATATAAATTCACCATTCACTATTTACTAATTTAAATAAAAATTCACTACAAAAATAAAAAGTCTTGTAAAAATTTTTTTGAAATTGTTACTTTCCTTCTATCTTTTGAGAAAGAAGAGATCTTTTTTCCACCTCTTCGGTAAAGAGTGTAAGAAAATAACAAACTATGATGAAAAAATTTTTCAAAATTCAAATATGAAAGTACCTGACTATTTTTCTTAGAGAATATTTTTTTTTTTGTAAAAATCGTAAGGAGTGTCATTAAAGTAATCTCTTCTGAAGGCAGGCAACCTTTAAAGTACCCTTGAGAGTCTACTAGACGTTAATATGTGGGAGTGTATTTTTTTCATGTTTATGCACGAGGGCAAAGGGGAAAATAATTTCAATAGTAATTTTCACGCTGTCAGTGTGCTACAAGTATAAGAAGTAATTTACAACTTTTGCTCATCCTTTCTGAGGCGTTGAGAGGCAACTTGAGTCAGTGAATAGAAAAAAAAGTGTCTCTAAGAAGTTGAAACGACATACTTTTAAATCACATTCTGAACAAGAGGAACTTTAATAAGCTCATAATCTACCTCTTAATTTTTTTTGTTTTTTGGTATTTATTTGATTATTATTTTTGTGCTACCTTTCAATTTTTTCGTGTTTTTTTAGGGTGTTTGTTCCTTTTTTGGATTTTGTTTTTTCTTTGGGATTTTTGTTACTTTTTCACATAAATATTTGTCATCCAGGATAAATATGTATACTTTTCACCCAGGAAAAAAAAATAGTTAAATATACTTGCCCAGAAAAAATATTTAAATATACTTTTTATCTACTGAAATGAAATATATTCCTTATCCCGAAAAACGAATTTATTTTTCACTCAGGGAAAATTTTTAAATTACTATTTATTTGTCAAATTTATTTTTTAATATGTTAAAAGTAAGGAATTAGTAAATTTACTAAAAAAATAAGTAGAAATTACTATTTATTAGTCAAATTTACTAATTCAAGAACAAAAAGTAGTAAATTAATAAATTTACCAAAAAAAATTAATTGAAGAATTTTTAAATACACTTTTTGCCAAAGAAAAATATTTAAATATATTTTTCATCTAAGGAAAATAAATATATTTTTCATCCAAGAAAAATAAGAGTATTTTTAACCCAGAAAAAATATCTAAATACACTTTTCACCTGGGAAATACATTTAAATAGATTTTTCACCTAGGAAAATATAAATTTATTTTTCGCCTAGGGATAAAAATATATATTTGTCGACCAGGACTTCAATATACTTTTCACCCAGAAAAACCAATTAAATACATCTTTTGCACCCGGAAAAACTATTTCTATATTCTTTTCAGTAAGGGAAAATATCAAAATACACTTTTCATCCAGGAAAAATATTTAAATACCCTTTTCACCCAAAAAAAAATATTTAAATACACTTTCCACAGAGGAAAATTAAATTACATTAAAAAAGCACCCAGCTAAAAATTCATCCTGTAAATAAATTTTTCGCAAAAATTCCTTTCCACTTGAAAAAGCAGGCGAACATTTTTTTTAACATAAAAATATTGTGAAAGAACATAAAATGGTGACTTTAAAGTGTATTTCTCCATTGAAGTGGTTAGAAATGGCTTGGCACCTGACGTTTTTAAAAAGTGCCACTCGAGAGAAACAGCGAGCGAGAGAGAAAGCAAGTGAAAAGGATAGAAAGAGGCTGGAGGGAGAAAAATGAAAGAAATGAACTTTTACAGTCACATTGAAGTGACTCTTTATTGGTAAAGATAATCGTAATTTTGTCTGCTGCGTATATAGTAACGTGGAGGCTATTATCTGTGAGTGGGCATTGTTTGAGTCCAGGGGAAATTTTTTCCCTCTAACCCTGTTATAGAGTGGGGTATAAACACATAGAAATAACAGTGAACAGCAAGGAATAGCAGAACACAACATAATTTGGTGTCTATGGCTATTTTCCGGGATTGCTATGTGTGCATCGTTTTCATGCAGCTCAACGTTATAGCTATGTGTGTATATATATATATATAAAGGGGGTGCATTCCCCTTTCACACTCAGTCTCTCTAAAGCGAGGAAAATGTGTGTGCGCCCGTCACAAGGGGAATCGCTACACTATTGTTTCGCAATAAGCCACGTAGAAACTGTTAAACGCCAACCGGAATTCCCGGTTTGTCGCGCGCAATCTCGCTTCGTTGAGTAGCTTCGATTTAAAAGAGAAGAGGGAGGGGGGCGGGGGAGAGTAACGAAAAATTTTTCTCACTCTGCAATTGATCCTTTATTCTGTGTCTGTGTGTGTGGCTTTTTTCCTTTCAAACAATTTTTCCTTTTCCAACTTTTATTCACGTGTTTCTTTTTTTGTATTTTATTTTATTATTTTTACTCTACTTTTTCTGTTTCTATTTTTTTTGTATTTTATTTTATTATTCTTAATTTATTTCATTTTTCATATTACTTTAGTGTCAATAAATACTTTGCAAATTTTAATCAAGAAAACTAAAAGTGTTTATTAATTTGTATTTTTGATTAAGTTTTTGCTTTCAAATTAGTAAATTTACCTATTAATTTAGTAGAAATGACTATTTATTACTGTAATTTACTAATTCAAGAGCAAATAATAATAATTTCGTGAATTTATCTAATAAATTAGTAGAAATTATTATTTAATTTAAATTTACACAAAAATTTAGTAGAAATTACTATTTATTAGTGAAATTTACTAAGTCAATATTAGAACATAGTAAATTAATAAGTTTACACAAAAATTTAGTAGAAAATAATATTTATTAATCAAATTTAGTAATTAATTAGTAAATTTATCCAAAAAATTAGTAAAAACGACTATTTATTTGTAAAAATTATTGATTTAAAAGAAAAAATTATTTAATTAGTAAATTTACTCAAAAAATTGGTAGAAATTTCTATTTTATAGACAAATTTACTAATTCGAAATCAAAAAGTATTAAATTAATAAATTTACAAAAATTAAAATTATTATAAAATATTATTTTTAGTCAAATTTTTTATTTCAAGAGCAAAAAGTAATTAATTAGTAAATTTATCGAAAAAATAAGTAAAAATTACTATGTATCAATCAAATTTACTAATTCAAGATCAAATAGTATTTAGTTAGGAAAATTATCCAAAAAATTCATAGAAATTTCTACGTAGTAGTCAAATTTACTAATTCAAGGACAAAAAGTAGTAATTCAATAAATTTACCAAAATTAAAATTAGTGGAAAATATGATTGTTAATTAAATTAACTAATTCAAGAGTAAGAAGTAATTTATTTGTAAATTTATCAAAAAAATTTGTAGAAATTGCTATTAGTAAATTTTATTAATAAATATTTGTCAAATTTACTAATTCAAAAAATCAAACTATTTTATTAGTAAATTTACTCATCAAATTAGAAGAAATTACTATTTATTAGTAAAATTAAAAAATTTAAGTGCAAAAAGTAATTAATTAGTAAATTTATCCAAAAAATGAGTAATTATAATTCAAGAACTAATTTAAGAGATGAAACTATTAAATTAGGATAAATTTACTCATAAATTTAGGAGAAATTTGTATTTATTTGTTAAATTTACCAATTCAAGATAAAAAAGTAATTAATTAGTATATTTATTTTAAAAAATTGATAGAAAATGATCTTTATTAATTAAATTTACTAATTCAAGAGAAAAAAATAATAATTTTCCCGCTTTGAATGATATAACAGTAATAATAAATGTCCTAAAGAAGAATAGTAAAATTTTTTTTTTTATTTCTTACATTTCTTTTCTCTTTCTCGAAACTGAGTGCATTTTGAAAATTGATTATAAACTCTAAATGATATTAATTGATTTTGCATTTATCAACCATCGTTACTAGTCCCGAGTGGAAATTTCACTTGATTGTGGTCTGTCATATCTCGCTCATCGTGAACGTTTGATAATTCAATTATTATTCCAAAATTTGTAGTACAGTCGATTCATAGATCGAATCTGCTTCATATATGCGTATTAATGCCCCAGAACTGCTGATAGAATGATCGATTTTCCACAAATTCAATTCAACTTGGTCAAAGCTCATTTATGAAACTAGAAGTGTGACAAGTTAATCTAATTAATACTGACATTATATTTTTTTTGATTATTTATTTTCTTACTATTTTTTACTATTTATTTTATTAAACTGTCTATTATAAGAAGAGTTAAAAATGTTTGTTTGATTCATATTGACTTTTACTACTGATTACTTTAAAGAATTTGAACTGTCTGTTATAAGAAGAATTAAAAATGTTTGTCTGATTCATATTGACTTTTACTACTGATTATTTTAAAGAATTTAAAGTGTCCGTCTGATTAATATTGACTTCTACTACTGATTAACTTAAAGAATCTAAAATTGTGTGTCTGATTTATATTGACCTTTACTACTTATGAATTTAAAGAATGTAAAATCGTTCGTCTAATTTATATTGACTTGTACTACTGATTAATTTTAAAAAATTTAAATATTTGTCTGATCAATATTGACTTTTACTACTGATCACATTAAAGAAATTAAAATTAACTTTACAAGTTTTAACTTTACGATTTTAAGATTAAAATTCACCTTTACTACTGATCAACCAGCAAACTTAAATTTAGACAAATTGACTGAGTGTACTGACAGTAAAAATTATATTATTTTACAAAATTTCGTCTGACTATGTATATACTATACTACTTAAAAAAAAGTAAGTGAACTTTAAATTTTTCGTCTGATAACAATTTTTTCCCAAATAGAATTATAATTTTATGACTATTTTTCTTTTCAAAGAAAACAAATTTTTTGTTTCACGAATACAGGTTTCTTCTACTAATGACAAGGTAATTTATTACTTACTATAATAATTGTTAACAATTAAAAAGTAAAAAAAAAATAAATGTTTTGAAAATTGATGAAAATAATCATTTGAGTGTAAAAATAATTATTCATTTTGTTTAAAGAGGATATGCCGCAAAATAATCAAGTTAACCTTTTTTTGTTGTATTAATACAATATTATTTTCTTTTCTGAAAAAAACATTCGCGAAACAAACTCAAAGTCAAACTTGAAAATTGTTTTTAATGAGAAACGTGACAATTCCTTGAAAATTTTACATTAAATCATAAGTTTCCCATCTAGATATATGTCTATAATATAAAGGAAGGAATATGCAATAATTGCATTTATTCCCGAGACCAATTAAAATGTCGATTTCCACTTGAGGTTTAGTTATCTCAATATACTATATATACGTATGTTTCATAAATTGTACCGAGACCCGATTCCTATATAGAGTGAAGCGAACGTTGGAAAATTGAATTGTATGTCCTGAGAGAGAAGCGAACTTTCAGCCCCTTAGAAACTTTTCATTTCTCAATGATAACTATATATATAGTTATCGTTAAGAAATGAAAAGTTTTTGTATATATATATATATATATATATATATATATATATAAAAGTAGAAAAAAGATAGAGAAAATTTCTATATGATATACTTTTTTAATAGAGAAAAACTCAGTAAAGGAGAAAGAGAGAGAGAAAAAGAGGGAGAGAGAAAAAAAGAATCTCTGTTATAGTGTTACGACGAGAAACTACACAAAGTTTCGTTATATCTGGGAAATGAAAAGCTAGCTCGTAAACGACGAAATGGTTCTTCGTGGACGGAATTGCAAATATCTGCTCTGCGCACTTTGATCCGACTCTCATTTCCAGGTTGGAAGAGTAAATATCGTATCTCGCCTGTTATAAAAATCTTTTTTTGCCCCATAAGATTTACTCTTCATTTCCTTTTTTGTGTTCATCATTTACCAATATATAGTATAAAGTTTCGACAAAGTGTCAGGATTTTCGAAAAAAAAAAATTTTTTTTAACCTATTTTCTCGTAGAGTAAAATCAAAATATTCGAATTCTATTTGAAAACAGTGGCGATTTTATCACTAAAAGTGAATTTTTTCACAGTAATTTTAACGAGAAAACAAAAAATTGTGTTTCTTAAATTTTATTTATACGCAAAAGTAAAAATTTAACGAAACAAAAGTTGAAAAATATTTTCTAATCAAAAAATAACTAACAGTTGCTAAATTTTCGAAATTTGCATATGAAAATCTTCTTCACTATTTATTTAAAAAAAATCCATAGCATTGGTCCGACTAAAATTGATTTATATTACTGAAAAATTCAGTAATATGAGTAAAAAAATATTTTTTATTAAGACTGAAAATTTCTTGTACATTTATTTACTTTGAATGAAATTCTCTTCTACTAGTTATTTAAACAAAAATGAACAACATTCGTTTTACTAAAATTGACTTATACTACTGAAAAATTAAAATATCATTAATATAAAACATTAGAAAGCAGTTATTGAGTGAAACTATTTTCAATTAAATGCAGAATTGTTAATTTTAATAATTTAACAAAAAATATGTTTTCAGACTAATATAAAAGTAAAATGAAAAGTTCTGTTTGACTAAAGTTAATTTATACTACTGGAAAAGTAACAACTAAATAACATAAAGCAGTGAAACTTATTTTTACTCAGAATATTTATATTTAGTCTAAATTTCTTACCTTTTGATAAAAATTTCATTTACTACTTACTCAAATAAAAATAGAAAATATTCAACTGACTGAAATTGAATAATGCTACAGAAAAATTAAAAATCTAATAATATCAGGAAATAGAAGAAATCTCATTTTTATTGTAAATTTGTTAATTCGGAAATCGGAATTAAAATATTATTTAACGATTATTCAACAGAAGTTCTAAATTGTAGTCTGAGAAAAAATTGACTTTTACCACTTCTGAATAAAATTTTCTTTTACTTCTTATTCAATTCTAAATACAAAATATTTGTCTGACTAAACTTAATTTGTACTACTGAAAATTTAATTATTTAATTATTGGAGGCTGTGTAAGTTATTTTTTTTGTTAACCTATTTTTAATTTCTTGAGACAATTATTAATTTTTACAATCTCTGTTTTTTGACAATAATTTAAAAGTGAAATAAAAAATTTGGTCTGACTAAAATTAATTTATTCCACTTAAAAATGAAAAAAATTATTTAACGTAAAGTAGCAAACCTATTTTTTCCTTAGAATATTTCCAATTTTTTTGTAATCCATTATTTCTGAATGAATAATATTATCCACTACTTTTGCAAATAAAATTACAAAACATAGGTCTGACTAAAATGAATTTATACTACTGGCAAAGTAAAAATTACAGATTTTAAAGTAAGGAAAATAATTTTTAATCAGACTATTTTCAATTTCTTGTGAATTTTTCTTTATTCCGAATTCAAAAAAAAGGCTATTTTACGAATTATTGAGTCAAGAATTTAAAACAATCGTCTGACTAACATTAATTTACACCACTGAAAAATGCAAAACACGACATTGTGAATGTGAGTAAAAAGAAATTGATACTTTCTAATAAAAAAATGTGAATGTAATATGAAAATCATTAGTAAAAGAGACGTTAAAAAATAAATATAGTATTAAAAATAAAAAATAATAAAATAATATAAAATACTAATAATAAAATGAAAAATTGTTATTTTTTAGATAGTGGATATTTAAAAGCAAATTTTAAAGAAACGAATGAAAAAAACGTAAAAAAGTCAAATAAACCCGAAACTTACTTTTGGAGGTGAATTAATTATTATTTGAAAATTTCCAACTAAATGCAGAAATGCAAATAATTAGCAAAATTCCATGACTGCTAGTGCAATAATCATATTAACCTTATTTGCCTAAGAGTTTGAGTAATTTCATGAAACGTTGGACCGGGAGAGAAATTTTGCACACTAACATTGTGTGTAATTAAATTGACGCAAATTGCGCATTTTGAGCTAATGCGTTTTGTTGCAGCGGGAATTTTCTTGCTGCCGAATTAACATGCGTATATCACATAGAGAAGAGAGAAGAGAGCGAAAGAGATAGAAAGTGAGAGAGAGGGAAAGTGAGAGAGTCGTGTCTATATATAGAAGGTCATGTTTCTTCACAAGAACATTTTGTCTAGTTTCTATATATACGTACGTATATGCAAATACACACGTACACTACTTTATTGTAATTACGACCAGTGTTAATGGGATGCTGCGAATGATATTCGCTGGACCAAGTTCGTGCATCTATTTTAAACCAGTGGCTCTCCGAAATTGTAACGTCCTTATTATTATAATTACTGGTCTCATTTTATAGTGAATTATTCAGTGCATATGTTAAGTATGCGACAACATCAAACAGTAATAATAGAAACTCTAAATGTTTGAGAAAATAGAAATTAATTTACTCCAATGTGTGTAATGAAAAATTAGAAATTAATTCAAGTTCGTCCTCGAAAATATTAATTATACGAAATATATTATATAATTGTTAATAAAAAATTTTTGTTTGCCATTAAGCAACTACTAGAACAATTCCAATGAATATCCGGGTCGTCAAAATTAATTTAATTCACTTTTAATAAAAAGTAACCATAGCCGACAATCAGCAGAAGATAAAAAAAATTTTTTCGCAAAGTAAAAGAATTGTTTCTTAACAATTAATAATAAAAAATTGTAAATTCTCCATATTAATCAGGAATTTAAAAAACAATTTTACTCAGACTTAGTTTTAATTTTGGACTTTATTGCGGTAAAAACTACTCTCAGTCAAATAAATATTATTTTTTTCTGAAAAAACGAAAACTATTTTTAAAAATCCCTGTTGCTTCCTTGTTAATAGAAGTAATAAATATTCAATTTAGTCAAACAAGGTTTTAGTTTAAAAAAAATTAAAATTTTTGTTGTAAATCACCAAGGATAGTCATTTTTTCTCCCCTTTTTTTCTATTTAAGCAGTGAAACACAATTTATGTCAGATGTATTTGAAATAGTTTTTACTAAAAAGAAAAATAAAGAATCAAAAATTTAAAATACAATGATGCACTAATAAGAATTCACTTCAATCAGAATTGGAAAAGAGTTTTTCACTAATTACCACTTTTTTTTCGTGAAAACTTTCGCATAATATCGAGTGATAAATGAATATTACTGACACAGAGAATATATATCATTTCACACTTGAAGCAAGAATGTAATGGTTAAAGGGAAATGAATTAAAATGAACGGAAGGGAAGAGAAACGATAAATAATAGCGTGATAGTAATTAATTCACGTGTTTGTCGTGCATGGAGATTAGACTTTGAAAAAAGCACAATATTGTTATTGATTTATGGGCAAATACGATAAATCAAATGCAAAATCCCGAAAAAAAAATTTTGAATTCCCAAAAAACTACGATTTCTTTATAAAATGAAAAAATTTTATAGTAGTAATTTTTTTTCATTTTCCTTCTATTAAAGTTGTTTTTTATTTTCTATTGTAGTACAAAAAAATCATCTCTGTCATAAAATCATAAAAATAACAAACATACAGCACAGAAAAAAAGTAAAAATTGTGAAGAAAGAAATTCACCATTAAAATACAACAGCAAAGTAAGAAATTAAATAATAAATACTAATACAAAAAAGTATAATGAATGAATAAAGAAAAAAAAATTCTGCACTTCATATTAATGGGGTATGGGAATTCTCTATTTCCCTTTAAGAGGATAAAAGGATGGGAAATCTCTTTAAGATCGAACCTTTTGTTTCGATAGAGTGCACTCTTCTCTTGGCTTCCATTAAATATTTAATTTGCCTTTGCCTGTTTGAAAAACTTTAACGAAGCGAGGAAGTAGCACTTAATGAGACGTAACCCCAATCGTAAATTCCATCACTCTTTTTGGATAAAAAAAGAAGAGGGAGGGGGTAGAGGCAAAGGGCAGCATATCGATGCCATTCATTTCAAATTGAATTTAAAATTCTCAAACTTCAAGGGAGTTAGTTTCTTTAAAAGAAGAAGAAGAAGAAGAAGAAAGACTTATAGCAAATTAAAGAATAATTTTCCTCCTTTCTTCCATTTCATTAAACAAATTAATTTAATGATGCTATTTTTATTTATATTAAATATCCATCCCCTTCTTTTTTATTAACTCATTTCAATCAAATTTTACACCGAAAGCAATTTACAACACAAGAAACTTTTAATTGCATTTGAAATTTCCTTTAGGGAACTGTAAATGGATTCTAGAATCAAGTGATTCTCGATTATCGAATTAAAAAGTAGCTTTGGAAATTTTTAATAAATTTATTTTATTATTATTCTTATTATTATTATTATTATTATTATTAATAACTAAATATTTTTATTATTACATTAAGGCAAATAAAACGAAAACATTCAGACAATGAATAAAATATTTATCCACTCCAAATAAATAGTAAATAAATATTTTATTCATTGTCAGAATGCTTTCGCTTTTTTTGCCTTAATTCATAAAGAATTTCATACGATTAAGATTATTTATCTAATTATTATTAAATTATATTTTTTATTAGTCAAAATATTTTATTTATCAAAATAAAAATTTGTCTAACGCACTTTTATCGCAAAAAAGATAAAAATTTCAATTTATTATAAAATTTATTTATTCAAAATGTTAAATATTAAAAATATTCTTTTTATTATTAAATTTTATTAAAAATTTTCTTTATTCTTTCTAAAAAAATGGTTTTTAATGAAAAATTCTTTTTTTACTTCAAAGATTTATTACAAAATTTTTTTTTTTTTTTGCAAATTTGTTTTTTTATAGACAAACAGAAAACTAAAAAGTATAAACAAAAATAAAGCAGAATAAAAAGAAAATTGAGAGCAAACTTAATATTTAATCAATTGAACGATATTTGAGATTGAAATCATATATTATATAAATACATAGCGATCTTGGTAAAGCATTTGAAGAAAACGATAAGCGTCTCAGCATCGACGAGAGGGAGATTTTTTTTCACTCTTTCGCACACACAACTCATAAATATTTAAGCATTTAGATTCTAGATATATATCCCACAGCATCGTAAATGTATAAAATCGCATCTCATTGGTTTTGAAAAACTTTTTAAATTTCCTCGTCGACGACGACATTGGTTTTTATTTTTATCTATATTTATAACAAAAACCAAAGTAAAACAAAACAAGAAATTGAAATAAACTATCGCATAAAAATACTTACAAGTTTTTTGGTGAAAAAAAAGTATTCCCCTTTTTACTATCTTCATACTAAGGAAGACGAGAGGGAACTTAATTTTCCTTTGGTCAAGTTTTCAGCTTGTTTTTATTCCTCTCTGGTTCGTGGTAAAAGTTACTTTTTCAGAAAAGGGGAAAAAAAATTCTGCGACTTTAAAAAAGGAGGAATTTTAAAGGGATGAGTGTGGGAAGGAGAGATTGACGTGAGAGAAAAAGGGTTTAAGAGTAAAGCTGGATTTTCGGTGTCTGGAAGAAATGACAGTCTTGCGCCCTGTCTTAACCCTGTCTGAACCCTGTTTAGGACCTTTTTCCCTCAGGTTAGACCAGTTTTCCTCTGTAGAAAAAAAATTAAATATTTTTTATTTTTCAATTTTAATTTTCTTTCACTCCTGATACTGATCGGGCTGAAATAGGGCTCTGCCTAGTAGTCCCAATTTTCAACTATACAAAATTACTATTTTTTTTATTATTTCCGGTTTTCTTTCGAGCTTTAATCGAATTAGTCTTAAGATAGGACGTTAAATATAGTCATATTAATTATTAGTTACAATTTTTTTGTTTTATTAATTTTCATTTGCGCCCAAATTAAATCGGGCTAAAATTAGGCACTGACTAATCAAGACAATTATTTTATCGAGTATTTTTATTTACTATTTTTGTTACAATTTTCTTATTTCATCCTTTTTTAAATTTTATTTTCCTTCTGGTCTGTTGTTAATCTGGCTAAATTGGGGCTCTGACCAGTTGTACCAATAATTATTGTTTACAGTATTTTTATTTATTATTTTCAGTTCAATTTTTTATTCAGCCCTGGTTCTAATTAACATGACAGGGATTTGGCCAGTGGTGACAATTATTTTTATTTTTCTTGGGCCTGGTTAAAATCGGGCTGAAATGGGGGTTTCACTAGTATTGTCAGTAATTGGCTAGTAATTGACTAGTAGAAGTATTCTCATGGTAGAAATTTTTATTTATTATTTTCTGTTTACTTTTTCTTCAGGCCTAAGTCTAATCCGGCTGAAATAGGGCGTTGTCTAGCAGTCCCAATTTTTAACTCTAACATTTTTATTTAACTTTCTTGGGTATTTAATTCCAATCGGGCTAAAATGTGGCTTTGGGTAGTAGTCCCATTTCACTCCAATTATTTGTCAACAATATTTTTTATTTATTTTTAATTTCACCTCTTTTTCGTAGCAGATTCTAATCGGGCTGAAATGGGGCTTTGCCTAGTTATTACAATTATCAACTCCAAATGAATTTTTACCGAAGAAAAAATGTTTTCTCAAAATTGGGATTCAAAAAGGGACAGATGGAAAAAAAGATGAATAAGTGGAAACAAGTAAAGCGTGTATTGCACAACGTGACTAGGTTTATCGTCGCGGATAATGCGGTGGTCGTATTTTCTCAGCAATTGCATTCTCGAATTGGCCACATCGGCGCAATGGTACGTACGATTTACCTGATTGTTCGATATCCTTGCGCAGTATGAGATAAAGGCTTTACGGAGAGAGAAACGAAGAGAGTGAGAGAGACAGAGAGAAAGGTGGGTGGGATAATACTGGGTAACTTCGTGTCCTGGCTTCATCCTGGCTTCAGGTATTGATCGGCCAGGTGTTTCCTCTACAGCAACACCGCTCACTCGTCTCGTATCATTTCTATCTATGTATACATTTTCACATCTACCTTCCATTTTTAGGGTGCGAAAATACCGTATCCACCAGGGTCATGGTCCTTTTTACTCCGGAATTCACTCTTTTTAATTATTTAAATTAATCTTTGATTATTATACTTAATTTTAGTTATTCTAATTAATTTTGGTTAATTTAAACATTTTTTTTATCAGTTTAACCAATTCTTAATAATTTAACCAATTTTTAATAATTTAAACAATTTACGTTAATTTAATTATTATTTGTAAATTTACTCCATTTTTAACTTTGGATAATAATTACCTTTTTGTTTATTTATTAATTTCTTTATTAATTACTGTCATTTATTTACGAAATACTTATAATAATCTGTTAATAATCTTTTAATTATGTACCGTTACAGTTAATAATTTATTAACTACAGTCATTTATTTATTAACGACTGGTATTTATTTTATAAATTACCTTTTGTATTTTAATAAATTACTGTGAGTAATTTATTAACAACAATTAATAATTAGCTACTGCGAATTATTTTTTCGACCACTTTTATTAATTCTGCATCGACTGGTAGTAATTCATTAAGAAATATTGTTAATTAACTTCTAAAAATTCTTCGTCAATTACTGTTTATTAATTTATTAACAATTAGTTAATAAACAATAATTGTCCCAAGTCCAACAGTATTCAAACTATTGCCAGTTATTAATAAAATAAAAAAAAACCATTGTCAATTAAATTGTTAATTTAATCGTTAATTAACTATTCCCTGTTATTAATTCACTAATTAGTATTTACATTTGTTAATTTTTTCCCCTGGCGAAAATTCGCTACATGTTTGAGAGGCGTAATTGAATCAGAAAACTGCTTTGAGCCGTTAAGAAAAGTAAGATCGACTCTCGTAAACCGAGGGGAGGGTAACTAACTTAGAAACAGAAACTGGAGAGAAGTAAACAAAACTGGGATCAATGAATTTTCGCCACTTTCGCCTCTAACACCGGAGCGTTTACCTTTCTTATTAAACTGATTTTTCAATAATTCATTTCCATTATAATCGTCTCTCTCATTTTCCACAGAAATTTGAAAATAATTTACCAAAGTTTTAAGTACAAATAGAAAAAAAAAATTCAGATCGTTTTCTATTTTTGAAATTCGCGACAATTTAAGTGTGTAAACTTTTGACTATAGGGGGCATGAGAATTATCACACAATCAAGAAGAAGTAAAAGGAAAAATGTAAATTTATAGGTAAATAATTAAATTAATAAAGTAAGTACAAAATGAAAGAAATAAACAATATAAATAAAAAAAAATAAAAAAATAAATCATAAAAGAAATAAAAAATAAATAAAATAAAAAATAAAACAAATAAAACATAAAACAAATAAAAAACAAAAAAAAATATAGAAATAATTAAAAATATAAAAATAATAATAAAACTCATATTTTAATTAAGAAAAATTTCTCTGCTTTCGCAAAAGGCGGTTTTCTTTTTTAAATTCAAAACAAACTTTTTCCAACAAAAATTATTAATAACTTAATAAAACTTTTCAAGCCGCTTGTCTTCATTCACTTCGTTTTTCTTTCATTCTTTTTTTTTGTGTTGTGCAACCTGAAGAAATGGTTTACAAGGGAAAAAAACATTCGCCCATTTTTCTCTCTCAGTGTCAACCGCTAATTTTGTTTGTACTTTGTTCGCTTTCCAGGTTTGATTGCAACCTGCCTGCCTTGGAGAAGAGACGGCACTCTATTCAAGGCACGCGTTTGCCCCCTCCAATCAAATTAACTCGTAATTAGTTTTACATAAAATTGACGAACGCAATCCTTGTACACATATATTCTAGACCGTACCAATTGTGTATAATACAGTATGCATAGTGTGATATAAGCAAGTATAATAATTATAATTAATATATTAATTCATTAAATCTCAGTTACGAGAGAATTTCCATGCCCCCTATGCGGATCATTACCGAATTAATAGGACGCGAATTTCAAATTAATATTTTTAAGTTAATAATAAAGGGGATGAAACAAAATAAAAATCATCGTTATCGAAATTTTTGAAAAATAAAATTATTAAATTAATTAATAATAAATAAATTGACAATATAATTAATAGTTTAAAAAAAACATTTTTATAGACAATTATAGTTTATAATAATTCTTTTTTTGAACATTCAATTCAGAAAAGTAGAAATATTTCTAGATAAAATTGAGAAAAGAAAACAAACAGAAAAATCTATCTCAGTTGCGAGAGAATTTTCATGACCTCTAGGCGGGATTTTACGGAACTAATTTGGCGCGAATTTCGAATCAATAATGAAACAAGTAATAAAAATCGGACTTTAGTAATAAAAATTAGTTAAATAATTTCACCAATTAAATTAATTAACTACAAATAACTAATAATAATTTAACTATTTGAAAGTTTTTCTTAAAATTATTATTAAAGAAACACTTTTTATTTCTTTCTACTATTCAACTGAAATACAGAAAAACAATAAAATAGAAAAAAATTAAAAGAGTCAAAAAAGTCATAAATGTATTTTGTTTGTCAGAAAATTTGCATACCCTCTAAGCGGAAGTTTATGTAATTAATAAGGCGCGAATTTTAAATTTATTTGATTTAAAGTTTTATAAATTTATTTAAATTAACAATGAAGCAAAAGAACGGAAATATAAATAATTGATACCAACTAATATTTCGGATAGAAAACATATTAAATTAGTTAATAAAAATAATTAATAATAACTAAATAAAAATAATTACTAATATCTTAATAATAATAAACTAAATAAATAATAAACTAAAATAAATTTAATTAATAATAATAAAAACTAAATATTTTGATGAGCAATTATTATTGTTTAAAACTACAATTTTTTAAACAATTCTTTACTATTCAGTTACGTAAATATTGAAAAAATACAACAACAAAAAATAGAAAAAAGTGAAACGAACAGAAAAATCTATCTCAGTTGCGAGAGAATTTTCATGCCCCCTAGGCGGAAGTTCACAGAATTAATTTGGCGCCAATTTTAAATTTTTAATAATTACGACTGCATAGGTATGTTGAAAAGCAGCTCATCTCTCGCTCCCAATCTCGTTATCGATGATTTACTCGGTTACATATAGAACAGCCTTTCTCTCTCTCTCTTTCCCTCACTTTTCCTCTCTGAAAAACGCAAATTTAATTCACTAAACTGCTCGCAATCATGACGTTGCGCAATTTAGTCCATTCTCTCGACGCCCAATATATGTCAGTGTGTGTGTGTGATATTACACGACGCTACGCACTCACACAATCAAAGAAACGCGAGATTCTGCAAATGCTAGTTTCAACTCGTTTTCGTCATACAATTGAATCGTCTCTATCTTCCGGGAAATTTCACGAAATTTCAATTACGGGAGAATTCATTTTTTTCTATTACCTTTCTTTCGAAATAACTTTTTTTTTAATAATATCCCTAAAATTTGACACTAAAATGAAGAAGACCTATTTTTTTAACCGGGAAAAAAATTTATAGTTCATATGCTGACTACAGTTTTTTTAAACGTAAGAAAATTTTTTTTTACACTATTGGCAAATATTTTGTATTCAATACAATTTTTCTGGTAATAAAAGAAAATTTATCTGGACGTACTATTTATTTTAGACTTACTAGGGAAAAATTTATAATCAATATTTTTACCAATTGCCAATTTTTTTTTGTATTAAACGAAAGAAATTTTTTTTATTCATCACCCCTCGCAAATTGTTTGCACTCAATCGTATTTTTCCATTAATAGAGAAAAAAATGTAGTTGAAAGTACCGAAAGTTTTTTCTATTTCCTGTTTCTTCTTTCATATCAATCGGAGGGGAAAAAAAATATCTATTTGGCAGTGGGAAAAATATTTTTTTCCTCCACTTTCCACCTCTTTTTCTCTTGTTCACAATCGAATTTTGAAGAACTCTTGGAGAATAAATTAATTCACGCCTGTCTGAGTATGTTGATTATTTCATCATCAGATATTGGATTTCGTTGAGAGTCGAAATCAAAGTTTCTCCACGACTTGAAATGTGCTTTTGATTTACATGTCAGACTTGTCTGAATCTTGGAGGCAGTCGAGCGTGTCACAGACATACAAATATGATGAAACTTGTGAATACCTTTCCCTATCCCTCTCCACCTCTATTGCTCGAGAGTTTATATATGAAGAGAGATTACAAGTGGTGCAAGGACCACGATCTTCTGCATTCGACGCTTTTGACAATGATCTTTTGTGTCGCATTCTCTACATCTAGTACAAATTCGAAAACAATTTTTTCGTGTCAAAACTGAAAAAAAGGAAAAATATTTTTAACAAAGAGAATGTAATTTGATAAAAAAATATTTTACTATTGTTGCCCGGAATATTTTTCTTTCCTGTTCTATTATAAAATTTGAAAAATTCCCGCCAAATTAATTCTGTAAACGTCCGCCTAGAGGGCATGAAAATTCTCTCGCAAATGAAATAGATTTTCATTCTGTTCGTTTTAATTTTTTGTTAACTGTGTTTGGCCAATAATAATTTAACAAAAAATTTCTAATTTTATTACTGATAAAATCGTTAAATTATAATTAGTTATTTGGTGTTAATTAATTTAATTAGTTAAATTTTGGAAAAAATTATTTAACTAACATTTATTACTAAAGTTCGATTTTTATTACTAGTTTCATTATTGATTCGAAATTGGCGACAAATTAGTTCAGTAAACTTCCGCCTAGAGGGGATGAAAATTCTCTCGCAACTGAGATAAATTTTTCTTGTTGTTTTCTTTTCTCAATTTTCTCTAGAAACATTTCTATTTTTCTGAATTGAATCTTTAAAAAAAGAATTATTATAAACTAAAATTGTGTATAAAAAATATTTATTTTTATTTATAAATTATATTAAAAATTTTTTTTTCTTAACAATAATTATTCAGAAAAATATTGTTTTCTATTTATTAACTAGATAAGAATTTAAATCATTTTTAATAATCGAATATTTTTGAGCTCGTTTTTTTGTTTCATTATTATTAATTTGAAATTCGCGCCAAATTAATTCTGTCAACTTCCGCCTAGAGGGCATGAAAATTCTCTCACAAATAAGAATTTTTTCTGATCTTTCTGTTCTTCTTTTTTACTTAAACAGTAAAAGGAAGACACTAATCTTTTTTTCTTTCCTCTATTTCAATTCTTTTGTTAAATTTTCTAGTTTTCATAATTTAATAGTTAACAAACGATAGAAAACTTGTTTCCCTAATAATAATTGTCAAAAAATAAAAAAAAAATCGGTCTTTATTTATTAATTAAATTATTAAATATTTGTTAATTTTTTCCTATTAATTAATTTGATAAGTTTACTTTTTGCAAATTCGACATAAAGAAGATTTTCACTTAATTTTTTTTTTGTGTCACTGTCGCAATTTGAAATTAGCGCCAAATTAGTTTTGTAAACATCCGTCTAGAGGGCATAAAAATTCTCTCGCAATTAAGATAAAGCGATGGAAATGCAAGTTCCACTAACCCTTCGAGATAATAATTAACTAATATTAAAATATAAAAGTAATCAAGATCATTTTTGAAAAAAATAATAATGAAGCGAATATTCATAGTTTTAAAAAATAAAATAATGAAGAAATAAATATTCATATTGAAAAAAAACTAATAAGAAAAAAATTTCTAATTAAGAAAAGAATTATAAGGTTCAATTTTTCAAAAGAGCAAAGAAAGATTAAAGAATTTTGATACTGAAAAGGAAATATACCGAAGGGAATAAAGTAATAACGAGGAAAGGTTTAATTAGGAAATTAAGGAGGAAAGGTTTCTTAATAACATGTCATAATGCATCATTAAAGTTGTGGATAAAAATTAACGAATACACCTGACACAGGTGTAAATTTATCAGTTGCAGTGGTATTTTTTTTTCTTTTTTTTTATCTTTTTGGGAATAAAAGGTGATAAAGTGTAGTCGCGTGGTGATTTTAAGGTACACTAACTCCTTGTAAAATTTATACGTATATAACGAAGATCGCAGAGACTTCTGCAAAGGGGCGTGTCTCGAAGGGAGATCCGGTTTGTAATTAATAGGCCAGCCAAAGTCGAAACCACCTTCTAACCACGAATGAAGGGCCAGGTGTTGGGATAATTATGCAGAAAATGTCGGGACAATGCCTCAACTATTATATTGACCAAAAACTTCTAAATTGCAATCTCAATGTAGAAAGTTTCATGAAAATGATATTTTTTAATTTTTCGAATATTTTATATTCGAAAAGAAAAGCAAAAGATTTTCTTTCTAGTTGTTTTTTTTTTGTTTACTATTTAATCGATTCTTCTCTTCTTGTAAAAAATTATAATAATAAATAAAGTAATTATGCTAATCGTTTTAATATTTTTGATTTGAAAAAAGAAAATTTGTCTTGATAACAATTTTTAATTTTGAGAGAGAATAATTTTTTTTTTCTCTTTAGGATAGAAAAAATGTGGGGAAAAAATTATCAGGATGCAATATTTTAAGTAGTATGAGTAATTTTAGTCAGACTCGTGTGGAATGAGTGACGAGATAGTGATGACAGACATCACTGGGTTTGAAAAAAATACAGATTACGAATTTCGGTACTTTTTTTTCTTTATTAAAATTTTCACAGTTATTTAGCTAAATTGCTTCTAAATATATATTTTTCAGTTTTTTTGTACTATTTTTACTATTAATATTTTTGCTACTAATATTATTCCTTATTACTATTGTGTTAATTTATTTTTTTCTATAATTCGAAATTTGAAATTGGCGCCAAATTAATTCCGTAAATTACCGCCTAGGGGGCATGAAAATTCTCTCGCAACTGAGATAGATTTTTCTCTTTGCTTCATTATTTCTACTTTTTTGTTATAAAATCATTATTATTATCCGTATACATTTTTTTTATTTATGATTTACTTTTTTTAACAGTAAAAATAGTTTTAATTTCGATCCTAACAATATTTGTACAAAAAATTTTGGGTTTTTTTAATAAAATTAATAAAACTTTACTTGAGCTTTTTTTTATTAATTAATAATTAAATTAAGTTTTTATGAAACTAAAGTGAATAAAACTAATAAATTAAAACTGTTGCTAGTTATTATTATTATTATTATTCAATAACGAAAAAATAAAAAAGAAGAAGATTTCATTATTATTTTTTACTTTATTTTTATTGCTTAATTTATTGTAAAGTTAATCTTTGATAGAATATAAAGATTTATTTTAAGATATAAATACAAATAATTGTAGCGATGCAATTAAATATACAATATTTTAGTGATTTTTTTTATTTCTTCGTGGATGGAAATTTTGTGGTCGGTGGAAACCAGTTTTCGATTTAATACATAGCTGCGAGGCAAGTGAAGTAGCACAAGGTGTAATTTGCCTCAAAGCTGGGATATATTTTTTTTCTAGACATTTTCAGTGTGTTTCTTCTTTTTTTCTCCTGTGACCTTAAGGGTTTTTAATACTACAGAGAACTGGTGATTACAAAACTGTACTAAACGCTGCTATATAATTATACACACCATATATCGTTGCTCCCTGTGACAGAAGAAGCATTTACAAAAAAAACGCAAAAGAGAACGAAAAAAAATATTTCTTTGATAATTTGACCTAATTTTAAACCAATTTTTTTTATTTTTGGGTTCATATTTTTTTCCTGAAGAAAATTTCAATGAAAAATAAACTTTTAGTATTTATTATCTACGTTAGAGATATATTTACAAGCAGGTTTATAATTTTTATTATTTGTAAATTTTTTATATCTATTCTATTTATTTTATTAATTTATTTATTACATTAATTTAATTTCTTATTTCGTTTATTTTATTTCTTCCGTTTTTTCTTCTTTTTCGTGGCGAAAATTTAAATATGTTGCGCAAATTCAAACAAGAAAAAAAATATTCTAAACATTTTTTTCTATTCTTAAAATAAACTTTTTTGTCCAAAAGTTTGGGACAAAAATAAAAATGCATGTGCTAACGAGGACAATGATGAGCCTTCTTAATGTACTTTTTTTTTGTTTTTGCTTCTTTTTCGGGGTAAATTTCTTTTCTTCATGAAAAAGACATTTCTTTTAGTCTTACAGCAAGAACGAAAGTAGCAAGATCTCTTTGACGTTTATACGTTTCATGACCTGTACGAGGAGGATTCTTAAGTCTCAAAGAAAAATACGAATTCCAACCTTTCTCCCTCTCCTTCCATAACCCTCAGGAGAAGAAAAAGAAAACCTGGAGAACTTCCTCAGAAATAAGCGCAAAATCTTCTTATGTATTTGATATTTTTGCAAATAGAAAAACGTGGAAGGAAATCCAAATTTTCCCTTTTTAAACGAAAACAAGTTTTCTTAAGTTTTTCGTTACTTTTGAATGTTGTAGAAACTTTTCTCTTTGTTTATTTTTCCCTATTTTTTAAATTCATTATTATTTCATGATTTAATTTTTTTTTAATTATTATTTTTAACTCAAATTTCAATTTTTATTTATAGAAAATTTGTGTAACGAATATTTTCACTTTGGTTCGATTTCTTATTTTATTATTAATTCAAAATTCGTGCCAAATTAATTCTGTAAACTTTCACCTAGAGGTGGAAATTAATTTAAAAATTAATCATTACAAATATTACCAAAAGTATTAAATTTTTGAATTAGTCAACAATAACTTAATACGAATTTTGGAGAAAAATACTGTTTACATAGATTTACATTTAAACTTCATATACTTTCGATATTAGGAGAGTAAAATTTGTAATTACTTTTTTACCCTGAAATTTTTTTTTATGTGAATAATAAAATTTTTCCGGAGATTATAGAAACACGTTATATTATAACAACAAGGTAGACATAAACATTTATAGCGAACAATGGATTTGGGAGAGTAAATAAATTCTGATTTAGAGAGGGAAAATATTCATACACATAACGAACCAGTTATAAGCTTTATGACTCCATTGATATATATGTTATATTCTCTATGCAAAGTGTACATAAAATCAGGACTTATTTTAATAGCAACATTAAATCAAATCCAAATAACGATTTTCCTTTCCATTTGCTTATTTCTGTCGATTTAATGAACCATTCGCGTATTTTATTTTATTATTATTTTATTCCTTTTATTATTTATTTTATTTGTAATTTAATTTAGTAGAAAGTTTTTTTCGTAATTTTTTATTTCTCAATTTGTTTATTTTTTCCAGTTATGTTTTTCTATTTTTTTTATTTTTTTTCTATTTTCATTCTTCCCTTTGTCTTTTTTTCTATCTGTCCCTTTTTCTATTTTTATTCCTCTTTCATTTTTGTCAATGTTTTTTATTTATTCTATTTGATTTTTTTTTCTATTCTTAATTTAATTCTTCTTCACCGTTTTTTCTAGTTTTATTACAAATTTCAAAATTGGCGCCAATTTAATTCTCCGAATATCCGCCTAGAGGGCATGAAAACTCTCTCGCTATTGAGATAGAGTCCAAGGAATATAGCTAGCAGTGAAAAAGTTGTTTCTTGAAATAAATTAAAAAAAATAATAGTAATTTAATTGAAAATTTAAGTAAACAAGAAATTAGAAGTAAACGAACTTTTTTTAAAACTAAAAATAAAAGTTTATTTTTGTAGTCAATTAAAAATGGGTAAAAATTAAAGTTGAAGTGATTTTGGACGCACTTTGAAAGGGAAAAAGAGAGATGAGAGGAAAATTTAATGAAAAAAATGTTGAGTAAGGTAAAATGAAGACAGAGAGAGAAAAAGAGAGAGAGAGAGAGAGAAAGCGAATCAGAATTTCTGATCGTGGTGACTTTCTTCGCTCGCTTTCATCCTTACATCCCAAGGGTATTTCAAGTGGACGGAGCTTCATCCTTTCCAAAGGATCTATTCGAAAAGGGAACCGACAAGTAAACATTTAATGAAACCGGTCCGTTGGAGAGAAAATACATTACATCAGTCTTGTTTCACCTATAGCTATAAAAACAGATCCTCTTTTTCCTCTCCATCTTTTTCTCTCTCTCTCTCTATTTTTCTCTTTTTTTTCTCTTTCACTCTTTATACAATTTATTCCCAATTTGCTCGAGTTTATATAAAATTATACAATTTAAATAAAAAAACAAAATTTTATTCTTTTTTGGTTTTCTATTATTTTCCTTGTTTCTCCATTTGTTTATTTATTCTCGATTTATTCCAGTTGATACAAAATTATAAAATTTTAATAAATGGACGATTTTATAAGCTTTATTTCTTTTCTTTCGTTATTTATTATTTATTCAGTATTTAAACAAAATTAAATAAATAAGAAAATAAATTAGATAAATTAAAATTTTAACTATTATTTTTATTTAAAAAAATATTTTCTCTATTTCTTTTCTTTGGTTATTTATTTATTCGGTAATTTAACAAAATTAAACAAATAGGAAATTAGAAATAAATCAGAATTTTAATTTCTGTAGAGCAGAAAAATTATTACTGTCTGAAAAAAATTGATTGCTAATTAACTGTAAACTAAAAATTAAATTAAAGAAACAAAATTAAATTACAATTAAAAAACAAAATCAAATAAAATTGTAATTAAAATTAGGAAAATTAAAAAGATTTAAAAATCAATAATTTAAACGTGATTTTGAAGTTTCCACTATTTTTTTCCTGTTGCAGAAGCGATATGGAGGACGGACCTCGATTGGGTGATGATTCATCACGATCGATTGGTATTGCTTGGCTTTATGAATCCGCCAAATAATATGAGTCAGATAACACCGCAGCCTTACGTGACGTCGACACCATTTCGAAATTCCAATGAGGATCGTGAAAATAGTTCATCGACATTTCACGACAGTACATGGGACTCGTTGAATGATGAAGTGGAAGAAAATACGAAGCAAACGACATTTTTACTACCACACTGGACGTCGACTTCGATTGGCGATAGAATTATTAATTTAACCACTGATCGAAGTAGTACATTAACGACGACGACAACAACAACAGCAACAAATGTTGAAGGATCGTCGAGAAAATTTGCCGATAATGATGGAGAAATGACAACCACGTTTGGTTCGAAATTTTCATCAAAATTGCCAGTGACGACAATGACGTCGAGCACAACGAGAAAACCGACACAGAGAATTATTGCAAGAAGTAATTCAATGAAGAATCGTGCAAAGAAGCAGGGAAGCAAAATGGGCGGGAGGAATTTTCACGGGGGGAATATGACGGGACAGAGTCTTCCATTGACGTTCAATAGTTTGTCGGATTTGGATCATCCGGAGCATTTGAATTTGGAATTTAATCCTAGTAAGTTATTTTCCCGAAGAGAATATTTAGCATTTTTTTTTATTTTTTATTAGAGCAGTATTTTCTGTATTTTATTTTCTATTTTGCTTTTTGTAATACTATTCGAAGAAAAGGGAAAAATTCTCGAGCAAAACCAAGTTAGGCCATTAATCCCCCAGGGTTAGGAATAGAAAAAAGTTTCGTCTCTGGACAAAAAAAAATTAGTCACTATTAAACAATTTACTTTTTTTAATTCGTTTAGTTTCCTTTTAATTTTTCCCAATTTTTCCACTTGTTTATTTTTTCTACTTTTTAAATTTGTTATAGTTTAATATTTAAAAAAATATATTTTCTATTTAATTAAATTTAATGGGTTCTACATTAAAAAGATCTTTCGAAAAAAGCATTTTTACTTAAATTCGTTTTCTCGTTCCATTTTAATTTCAAAATTCGCGCTAAATTAATTCTGTAAACTTCCGCCTAGAGGGCATGCAACTTCTCTCACAAATGAGATATATTTTTCCTGCATTATTTATTTTTACGCTTAAATTTTTCTATTTTCTTTAATTAAATAGTTTTTTTGAAAAAATAATAAAATAAAAAGCTTTAGCACGTTTTTTCCATCTTTTGTCTAAAATGTACAATAATCAAAATCCCTTGTTCGTCGGGACAAGGAAATATTAAGAGAAATGAATTTTCATTTTGTTTTCTGAATTGAGAAAATTTAAATTTGCAAAATCTTGTTCTCCAGACGAGGGTTATGGAAATATTACAATTACCCTGGAATATTTGAATTACGCGATGGCTCTTGGCGTTTACTCAGTGAGATATCCAGCCGTCTTCTGGTCCTGTAACAAAGCGCTTGGCACCATTTTCAGTCTACAGCTAGTTGTGAACTCCGCCCAGAGCTTATTGGCTTTTACAGGAATGTCCGTCCTTTACAAGGTAAACTTCAATTCTATTTATATTTTTTTTCCAACTTATATTTAAGTCATTAATCTTGAAATTTTCATAAAGTTATTCACATTTATTTATTCTTCTCATCATGTATTGTTTAATCTACTTTACTACATTTCTTATTTTTTTTTGAGATTTTTCTTCTTTTTGATAAACTAGAAAATTTCTAATTTTTCTTAATTGGATTTTTTAATTGTTTAAAAATTATTTTTATTTTAATAAATTTTTCTGGTCTTTCTAAACTTTCTAAAAAGAATTTTTTGCTTCAATTACGATTCTAGTTAATGGGAATAACAAATTTTTTCATGCCATCTGTCGGAGGCGTCACTGAACTACAATTCTTATTTTTATGAGATTTTTCTTTTTTTAACAAACTATAAAATTTCTAATTTTTCCAAATACGATTTTTTACTTGTTTAAAAAATTGTTCTGCCCTTTTAAAACTTTCTAAAAAAAATTTGTTTGCTTTAATTACGATTCTCGTTAATAAGAATAACAATTTTTTTTAAGCCATCTGTCGGAGGCGTCATTGAACTACTAAAATGGCGGGAAATTCAAATTTAGAAAACTCTGTTTTGTAAAATATTGATATCCTAATACTTTTTTCAATTTTAAAAACGAAAACTAAATTTTTTTCTTAATTTTAAGAATGAACGTAAAAGAAAAAAATTTTTTTCCCTCTTTTTTTGTGAAATTGAAAGACGTAAAATGTAAACTACTAAAAGAACAATTTCTCTAGGACCTCATTGACGTAAATTCGCAATGGCAGGAGAATGGCCATGCCTCTGAAGCTTGTAACTTTTCGTAATTGCTCGTAAATTTCACTTGAACTTTAATTACACATATATATATAGAGAGATAGACACGAAAGAGGCTCAACATCAAGAGCAATGACGATTTTACGTCAGTATTTTGCTCCCCCTTATAAGCAACTATCTTGTTTATTCGATTAAACTTTTTTTTCCTTTCAAATCTTTCTCACACAAAAAAAAGAAAATAAATCCACTGTTTTTGTTTTTGTTTTTAGGTTCAGGTGGTCGGACCACTGAAGGTATTACCTTACCTTCGACATCGAGCCATTTCAACTGCCACAACAACGATTTCCAAACTTTTTGGTCACTCGTTTTTTCTCTTAAATCCTCACGCGACCCTAGGACTTTTTGCACTCTCATCTTTATTGGTACTTTGTTCCAGTATGGTGATGTATCTCTACGCCCACGGAAGGTAAACACCAAAATAAAATTTACTTTTCTTTTTTCCCTTTTTTGTGAACTTTTTTACTTTATTTGAAAGAAAACGATTTTATTGTTTATTTTTTTTCGTAATTTTATTTTTTTTTTAAATCAAATAGTTTCAGTCTATAAAATTTTCAATTCAGTAGTACAAGTAGATTCGGGTCAGACTTGAATTCTGTTTTACAAAGTTATTTTTATCAAACAGGTTTGGTAAATCTTGTTTGACTTAAGTTTGAGTAGTAATGGTCAATTTTTAGTCAGTCAAACCTTAAAAAAATAATGTTTTAATTTAGTTTCAGTAGTAATAGTCAACTTTCTGTCAGACAAAAACCTAGCAATACATTTTTAAATTTAGTTTTTTTTCTCCAAAAGAAAATCAATCACGAATAACCATTTTTCATTAAAATTAAGTTTTCAATTTCTTCCATTCCACGAAGCAGAAAGATTGCTAAAAGTTAAAACTTAATTAATAACTTGAAGTAGATTCTGATTAATGAATCTCTTGAATGTATAATAATTTTTGCAAAACTTTAAACTTCTGATCGTTTGCATTTAATAGAAAATCGTGTTTTTTCTTTTCTTCTCTTCTCTTATTTTTTTATTTTCCTTTTTTTGTCGTTTTCACTGGCATTTCTCCTTATACAGTTGATTATATAGGGAAGAAACTATATAAAACGGTTGAAAGGTCGTCAAAGACGATGAATATACTAGAAAACGTTTTCGTTTTAACTTGCTAATTTCAGATCTTACCCAAGTCTCGTAAGATCTTGGAGAATTCAATTTCTTGGTGGCTGTCTTCGTTCGTTACGAGACCTTCCATCCACCCTCTCCCCCTTTTCCCCCACCACTCACTATCCAACATTGCAATTTTCTTGATATAACAGCTCATAAACCGCTTTCTTCCGAAAGCAGCTTATGTGTAAGTTGCACTCTTGAGAGTTTATAGAAAATATCCAAACCAAAGAGTGGAGAAGAAGAAAAAAAAAGAAAAAGAAGCACTTTCACTATAAACATGAATTGTCCTCTTAATAATTTTTGTTTTTTTTTTATAATCATGAGATTTGAGTATTATTATGATCGTCTAGACTGAAAGTTAAGTAGTAGAGGTCGGTTTTCGCCAGACACAGGAATGAATATTATTTTTTAATCTAGTAGCAGTAGTAAAACATAATTTTATTCAGACAAAGAAATAAATATGTATTTTAAATATACAGCAATAGCAGTAAAACATAATTTAAGTCATACAAAGAATTTCTAATTTCTGCAATGAAGCCTAATTTTTTAGTTACATAAAATTTTCAAATGCTGCTAATTATTTTTCCAGTACTAAAAGTCAATTTACGTTTGACGAAATGGTAAAAACCAAATTAATAATTTTTATTTTAGTAGTAAATATTGATTGTTGCCATACAAAACGAAAAAATCTGTTTTAAATCTAGTTTAAGTAGTTGAACACAATTTTAGTAAGACAAAATTTTTCATATTCTTGTTAGATTAGCAAAAGGTAGGAAAATCATTTTTTTGACAGTAGAATGTAATAAATGTTTAAATTAAGACTAATTTTATGTAGATACAGTTTAAAGACATTTTAAAAATCTTATTTCAGTAGTAATAACCATTTTGGTCAGGCAAAACAAAGAGATAAAAATTTAATTATTCTTGAACATTAGTAGTAAAAGTGAAATTGTGTGTGATTTTTCTAAAATTACTTTAATCATTAAACCCTAATTTTAATTTAAAAAATTGTCAAAATTATAAAAAAAAATGAAAACAGTAGAAATGATTAATTTTTAGTCAGATAAAAACCTTGAACAAAACAGTTTTATATTTAGTTTCCGTAGTAAAATATTGTTTAATAAATCGAAAATTTACAATTATTTTTCCATGTTTTATAAAGAAATAATATTTTATATTAGAAAATTTAAAAAAATTGTAGTTAAAAAATTAATTTTGTTTATTATATGCTTTCTTCATAATAAAATTTGTAGATCGTTTTCAATTTTCATATGGAACTAATTTGCATCATTTCCATTAATTTCAAAATAAATAAAAAATTATTTCCATCATTTTAAATTATAATTATTATTTTCTAGAATGTTTAATTTTATTTTATGAGAATAACTAAGCTATTGCAAAAAAATAATTTATAATTAAAAATTGTAAATAATTGAAATTCTCTGAAATTCAATTAAATTTTATTTTCAATAATAGAATTTTTTCTGAAAATTTCGTTTGAAATAGTAGATATTTAAAATAATTCAAATGACAGAAATTGTTGGAAATAATTGTTTAATTTTAGTAGTAAGGGTCAATATTAATCAGACAAAGCAATAAAAAAATTATTTTGGTAACTTCAATATTAGTAGTAATAGTCGAATTGAATCATAAAAAACGAAAAAGTGTATTTTGAATCAAGTATCAGTAGTAAAACTCATTTGAATAAATTTTTTTTTAATCAAGTTGGAATAGTCACTAAATTTAATAATTTTAAGTTATTTCAAGTGATTTAAGTCATTTTAGTCAGACAAGAGAATAAATATGTATTTTAAATCTAGTAGCAGTAGTAAAACATAGTTTAAGTCAGACAAGAGAATAAATATGTATTTTAAATCTAGTAGCAGTAGTAGAACACAATTTAAGTCAGACAAGGGAATAAATCTGTATTTTAAATCAGGTGTCAGTGGTAAAACATAATTTAAGTCAGACAGTATGAAAAAAATGAAAAATACTTTTGAAACATATTACAAATTATCATTAATTGAAAATTTTCCATTTTTCCTTTCTTTAGACATGAGATCAATTATCCTTTTTTTCCCGCACAGATTTATGGCGTTCTTGAATCAGGAACGAGAGAGACGAGTGATTCTATTAAAGGAGGGACGTTATGGAAATGGCTGGGGCTATATAACACATTGTGCAGCGCTCTGCGTCTTTCTTGCGATTGCATTTTGCAGTGCTCCACTGCTCTCAGACTTTGTTGTTGTATATCGCGGTAGTTTAGATGGTGCAGTGTTAGTTTGCATAATTAGTACTGTTCTTCATCTCTTCATGTGGTTAATATTGTGGATTTTTTTGACAATTAAGCAAAAGTGGATTTTTAAATTACGCGTTACAGTTGGTCGGGCCACGGTGAGATCGGCACGTTCCGTGAAATTGGTAACGGATGTTGATCTACTTTCGGCGCGAGACGAGGAGGACGGCGCAACTGCTCCTTTATTGGTGGTTGGTAATGGTCGAACTTACACAATTGCCGACACTTCGCCGAAAAAGGCAATTATGAGTGTTATACAGAAGGCTGCAATGGAACGAAAAGCTCGGGGTCAAGGTAATTTTCTTAATTTTTTTTTAATTATCGTAGCTTTTTTTGTGTGTAATTTACTTTCTTGTTTAATTGGATTTTTGTGGGTTTTTTTCACTTTTAAAATTTAAATGAAACTGAGTTGATATTAATGACTTAGTAAAGAGGAATTTTTATCATAGAGATTTAGTAACTCTTATTTGATTTACTTTTCAGTAGTAATAGTCAGTTTTTTGTCAGATTAAACTTGAAAAATATTTTTTTACCTTAATTTCAGTAGTAATGATGAATTTTTAGTCAGGCAAAACCTTAACAAATATTTTAAAGTTCAATTTCAGTAGTAATGATCAATTTTTAGAAAGACTAAATCTAAAAAAATATTTTTAAGCTCACTTTCAGTAGTAATGGTCAATTTTTATTCATACTAAACCTTAATTTTAGTAGTCATGATCAATGTTTAGTCAAACTAAACTTTAAAAGCATTTTTAACCACATTTTAAGTAGTAATAGTCAATTTTTTGTCAGACTGAACCTAAAAAATATGTTTTACCCTAATTTCAGTAGTAATGATCAATTATTCGTCAGACTTAACCTAAAAAGTATTTTTAAGCTCAATTTCAGTTGTAATAAAGATTTTTAGACAGACTAAACATAAAAAATATTGTTTGACCTTAATTTCAGTAGTAATAGTCAATTTTTTCTCAGACTGAACTTGAAAAATATTTTTTGACCCTAATTTCAGTAGTAATGATCAATTTTTAGTCAGACTAAACCTTAAAAAAATTGAGCTCAATTTCAGTAGTGATGGTCAATTTTTAGTCATATTAAACCTTAATTTTAGTAGTAATGGTCAATGTTTAGTCAGATGAAACTAAAAAAATATTTTTAATCTCATTTTCAGTAGTAATAGTCAATTTTTAGTCAGACTAAACATAAAAAAATGTGGCCTTAATTTCAGTAGTAATGATCGATTTTTAGTCAGACTAAACCTAAAAAAATATTTTTAAGCTCAGTTTCAGTAGTAATGGTCAATTTGCAGTCAGACCGAACCGATAAAACAATTTTACTCTCAATTCCCGTAGTTATGATCATTTTTTAATGAGAAAAAGCCGAAAAAATGGCTTTAAATTCACTTTCAGTAGTAATGGTCAATGTTTATTCAGACAAAACCCCAAATACATTTTCACATTCAGTTTCAGTGGAAAAAGTCAACTTTTATGGAACAAAATGTTTTTTCAACTCTTCTAAATACTCGAATATTAATATATAAGTAGTAACAACACTTTTTTAGTCGAACGACGAAGACAAAGTTATTGAGGAAAAAAATTTTAAAAAATAGAAAATAGAAAAAAACATTTAAAAAAAAAATTTAGTAATGTAAGAAAAAATCTCTATTTTCAGGACTAAATGGCGACTCAGTGGACGGGGAATCGGCGGCTGATGGCGCCGAGCAAATCTATTGGCTGCGGCCAAAATTTAGGCCCTCACCGACTCAATCGCCCAATGATGGAGTGACGGCAACAACTGGAGATAAGGGTTGGCTGAACAAGAAACTCAAGCCAAAAGTCACCTTTAACGACCTGCCTAGTACGTCAGGCTCGCGGTAACTACCCTTCCTCCCTCCTCTTGGTGTCTTTTGTGTCTGACCATTAGTTTGCTGGGTGTTCTTCCTTTTCATTTCGTTGCACCTTAATCACCACTCTCATCAACATTGACAGACAATTTCACCCAAAGGCGAAACACATTCTCTTTATATGCTTGTTGTTTCCTCCTTGAGAAACTTCTCTCTATCTTGTGTCCTTTTATACTTAACTTTCTCTCTATACAACAAAACACTCACACACAGACGAAACTATTATATATATATATATATCATTTGTTCGATCTCATCAATGACCATCGAGGCAAGAACTTCAATCAAAAATACCTCTTGAAATTTTCAGTGCGAGTACATTTTTATTTCTGTAATTTTTTTTCTTCTTTTTTTTCTTTTATTTTTTATTAAAATAATAAATTGTTCTCTTTAATTTTCACAATAAAAAAAATTTCTTTTATTTTAATAACCGATTATTTGTATATTATTCGCAAATAGATATTTACTCACGGAAAAAATATTCAACTGGAACAGCGATTACTTTCGCTGAACTTGCAAAACTGTTCTTTAAAATAGCGAAAGTATTTGTCACAATACTTAAAAATTTTGCAAATATAGTGAATTTCATAGTTATTCCAGGTGAACATTTTTTTTCCTGTTTGAATGAAATTCATTTCATTATTTTTGCCCAAATGAAATAATTTTTATGTTATTCAAATAAATTCTGTTTTTATTTTAATTTATTTGAATTCTGTCTATTTAATTTTTCAATTATATTTAATGAATAATTTTATTATTTGCAACAAATACTGTATTATAGATGAGTAAAAAATAGTTGATTTGAAATAAACATTTATTTGGTAATTAATGGATAATTATTTAAGTCAAATAATAATTTTTCTCAGTGTATTAAGTGAACATTTTTCTATTAACTAGAAATTTTTTCATTTGAATTTAAATATTTTAACTCTTTTAATATTTTATATTTCCACTTTCACATTTTTGTATTTCAATACTTGAATTTTTTACGGTTTCATATTTCTATATTATATTATTTCTCGTTCTTAGTTTTTACTAATTTCTTTATTAAAAACAAATTTATTTTTTTGTATCTATTCATTTATATTTATTTTTTAAATATTTATATTGAATATTTATATTTTACATGAAAAAAAATCTTTATCTGGAACAGCGATAACTTTCGCTAAAATAGCGAAAGTATTCGTTGAAATAGCGAAAGAATTCGTTGCAATCACTAACAATTTCGATATTATAGTGGAATTTGTAGTTTTTCCAGGTGAAAATTTTTTTTGTGTATATTTATATTTTATATTTAATATTTAATATTTTTTTTATATTTACATTTTATATTTTATATTTATTTTTTATAAACTATGAAATCATTCTAAGTATAAAGTTTTCTCAACGATTTTGCTAATCTCAGCACTCAAAATTTCATAGAGGTAAATACGTCGATATAGATGTTAGATCATGGTAGATTAGTAGGTATTGTTAGATTGTGTTGTTTAATTAATATTGCATTCTGAAATCCGTTGTTAACGCGATAAACACTGGCGATGCACCTCAGGGATTACTACGTAAGAATTTGTATTACTTAAAATTATTAATTTCTCTTCATTTCTTTCTTAAATCCTCGCTTGCCAAAAGTACATCATTATCCATCAAGCATCTTCAAAATTAATTTACTTTTAAAGAAAAATGTCTAAAGTATGACTAGTTTTCTAAAAAGTGGTCTAAAAAAAGTCGAAAGTAATTATTTTTTCCTAATATTAATTTTGAAAAAAAACTTCAAAAGTATTTAAATTCACACCTTTTAATTCAAAAGTATTTATTTTTTATAAAATTAATTAACTATTGGAAAAAAAAATTCCATAAATAATTAACTTTAATAAAATTAATAAACTAAAATTTAAAATAATATAAAATTATAAACTATTCAAAATCTATAAAAACGTTTTTTGAAAGTATTTGTAATTATTCTTAATTTTCAAAACGGCTTTCTGATTTTTTGATTTTTGAAAAGTTTTAAATAATTTTTAAGAAATTTTAATATATGTACCAAAAATTTCGATTTGCGTAGAAAAGATTAATTTTAAAATTCGAAATTTAGAGAAATAGAGAAAAAGCGAAGTTCTCCCTCTGGGATATTTTATTTAGTTGTTTACTTATAAAAATATTTGTTTTTAAAGAACTTCTAAAAAGTTGTGATAATTAGCAATTAAATTCAAAATGTTTTTATAGAAATTAAATTCTCTTGTACACAAAATGTAATTTTTTTGTCATAAAAACATTTTTGCATGTATATTTATTTAATTAGGTATGTAAAAAGTTTATGATTAATTTAATAATAATTTATCTAATAATAATTATTCTAATAATAATTCCAATAATAATTAATTTAACTGTAATTAATTTTAGTTCAGAAAAATTAATTCGACAATAATAAATTTTTAACAATAATTTTACGGCCTTTTTCCGTCCATTTATGTATAGTAAATAATTAAATTTTTATTAAATTAATCATAACTTCTCGAAAATATTTTGCGTATTTTTCATCTAGTAAATTTGTAGTATTTTTTATAACAACGTGTGTCAATAATTTTAATTTTTGTATAAAATAGTTTTTATATTTATATATATATACTTAAGTTTAACTTATAGTTAGATTTAATTTTTTACAAATTGTTTTATTTTACCTTCAACATTGTACATTGTATCTAGTTTCACAAGTTTTGTACTTTATTTTTTGAAATACATTATATAATACTGCTTATTTTTGCATTAAACCAATTACTAATATTTAATTCGTCACATAACCCAGCCATCACTAATTTTATTTACATTTTAAAATGGTAATTCTTCTTTCTCACTAATTTTATGAAATTTTCAATTAATTATATTCTACACTTTATCCAAGCATGCTAATTTCTTTTCAAATTCATTAACGCTTTAATTTCTTGTTGCAATTACTAAAGCACATTTATTTAAATTTTAAATTAAACAAAAGTTTCAGTTCTAATTTAATAACGAACTTAAAAGTATTTTCTGACATTATTTATTCAGGTTTTTATTTCTCATTTCCTATTAATTTATATTTTTAATATTAAATTGTAATATTTAGATTTACTTGTAATTCTTTTTATTTATTAAATTACTTTTTATTTTCCATTATTTATTGAATTAATACAATTATTTCTTATTATTTATTACATTCCTTTTTATTTTTTATTGTGTATTTATTTATTGTATTTTATTACTTATTTATTTTAAGTAACTGATACTTAACTTTTAATTAAAAAAACTAAAAATCTTCTTGTTTTTATTATCACACCTCACGAAATAAATTGTTTTCCGTCAGAAGTTATTGCACTTTTCAATCTTATTTCACATTTTTGCGAGAAAATTTAGAACTTTTTCTCTCAGTTTTTAAAAAGAGAGCCAATTTAAAAAGAAATTTTTTAACCAATTATAGAGAAGAGTAAAATAATATTTTAACTAAAGTATAATTTCCTTATTTTATTTCATTCTTTTGAGTTTATTTTTCTGGTAAATTTCCTTTGAATTCCTTTTTTAATTTTGATTCTTTTAATGAGGGAAGCTATCTCAATTTTCAAAAAAATCAAAGTAAAGTAGTGGAAAAATTTTTGAATGAAATTTAATCATTAAAAATTGTGCAATTAAATTAAATTTCAAGATGCAGAGAGAAGAATTTCAATATATATTTTTATCGATGAGGTAATTTAAAGATTAAAGGCCTCTCTCTTTCTCTCGTCTCTTTTATGTGCACACACACACACAATCTTCAATTTGAAAGGAAATGTGAAATGAAAATAATTATATTGAGAAAAAAATCTTGGCTCTTTTTTCTCTGCAATCATGTTGATAATTTTTTTTTCCCTTTTTTTTTATTTTTGTCTGAACCTTAAAAGAAATGCTTTCATCTCGCCTGGCCCTTTAATATAAGTTTTGCATCGTGTGTATTTTTATTGATACACGCAAAGAAGAAAATAAACTAAAACATCTTAACCTCGAGTATCTTTGATGTTTAAGTAATAAGGGAAAAGCCAGACGAGGTGTCGCTGATGGTGGACCCGACGATGATGGAGACTACGCCACGTTACGTGAATTACCATTGATGACATCGTTGGACCCCGCCGATGATTCCACTTCCGAAGAAAATAAGGTAATTTTAAAAAATAATTAATTTGTTTATGTATTTTTTTTTTTAATTCAAAAATCAAAAATTTTTTTTTGGTAATAATTTATTTTAATATTGATAATCATCTAATTAATTCACTTTTTATTCTGATTGTTTTAATTTTCTCACTGACGAAACGATATTAAAAGAGTCTTTTTTCATATTTTTTTTTCTCTTCTCTATTTATTTAATTAATTTTTTTGTATACTTTATTAATATTTAATTTAATTTATTACTTACTTATTCACTTAACAATTCACTCATTTGTTTTTTATTTACTTTCTTACTTATTTACCTATTAATTTACTTGTAATTTATTTATTTAATTTTAAGTTTTTGAAAAAGGGTTTTAGTAGTAAAATTTTTACTACCATTCTAGTGGTGAAAAAACTCATTCTCTTATTTTTTGTTTGTTTGTACTTTGACAGTGGGGAAGGTGGCTGGTATCTCATAGGACTGGTATTCCTAAGTTTACAGACGTAAGAATCACGATATTTTTTTTCGTGTTCGAAAACAAAATACTAACAAGACAATTTTTTTTACTTCCTTACTAACAAATTTTTTGCTTTTTTCCTTTTCACAAAAACTCAACAATAGAATAGATTTGAATGTTTAGAGATCTTCCTCTTCTATTTTAGAGGGATTTGCATTATCTTTGAATGACTCGTAGTTTTTAGTTGCTAACAAAAAACTAACAAACCCAAAAACTAATGTACCTGTTAGAATAAAAATTACAGTCAAATTAAATGAAAAATAAAATAAAAAACAAAATAAAAAATAAAATAAGAAATAAAATAAAAAACAAAATAAAAAATAAAATAAGAAATAAAATAAAAAATATTAAATATTAAATAACATTAAAAGAAAATTACCAGAAACAAAAAAATAATATCACAGAGAGCAATTATTTAAAAAAAAGAATTTTATTAACATTAAAATAAGGTTCTAAATAAGATTTCTTTGCTATGGAATAAATTTTTCAAGACAAATGTCACAAATATTGGAAACAGATATAATTATCGCAAGTATATCACAAACAGACAGTTTTTTATTTGCATATTTTTTAAATTCTTTTCATTTATTAGCAAAAACGTTACATTATTCATGACATTACATTATTTTTCACTCTCATTATTATTTTCTTCAAATAGTATTTGTTAGCTACTAGTTATCGTCTTCATTACCACGAAAAATAATTATACAATTAAATGAAAAGAAATTATTACCACTAATTATTATTTCTCTATTAAAATACTAATTAAATGAATTTAATTATCAAAACAATTGAAATGATTCCAACTAATTTGAAATTATTCAAAATTCCACACAAACTAAAAAAAGATTCTTTAAATTCTCTGTCTCTATTAAATTATTAATTGCTGTTAATTAAATTATAATGTACACACAGAGTTCATAATATTTTAATTTCCAAAGAGCGGCGAATAATTAAAGAAGGTAATTAAAAGCACGTGTCATTTGTTAATTGAAAAGAAGTAATTAAATTAAAAAACATAATTAAAATAAAAAATTTAAATTGTCACTTCTTGGGAATTATTTCCGTTATTGGTGTGAATAAAAAAAACAGACACTTTGTGTAAATGAAAAAAACACGTGGATTGACGAAATTGTTTGTTTTTCTTAGCAAAGGAAATGAATTTTTGATAAATTAGCTGAAAATTTATTATTATTGTTATGATTATTATTAATATTCTAATTGAATGACTAATAACGAATACTAACGCAGCACGTGTCTTGGCAGCTTCTGGAGTGTGTTAACGACGATCAAGTGACATACTACGCAAGCGGTAACCGCGATCTTCAACCTTCGGAGGGTGATCCCTCCCCTCTTCTCACCCCTGACCCTTTGCCTGATCCTGCTTCGGAGCCACTTCCGCTACCGCCGCCAACTCCGACTTCCGAACCATCCACCGAAGTCGCCTCAGCACCCTTAATTACTAACGCCCAGGTACTAACTACTAACACACCTGTTGACGTCCCAACAATTATTCATAATCACCCGCATGTCCTCGCTTTTATTTTCACAGAAAAGAAAAAAAATTTCCTGCTATAAGGTGCAAAAAAAATTATTTTCCTTTCATTCCTTTCAATTCTCTTGATTTAATTATTAGTTGTTGGTATAATTAAAATTTCGTACTTATTCAAATTTTTTCCAAGTAGTTCTTTAATTATTCTAAAATAAAGTTTCAGAAGAAACTTTATTTAAGAGAAGAACTAAAGAAAATAAATTTTTAAGTTTGTACGTTTTGTAAAAATTATTGTTTGAGAATCAGTAGTAAAAAGAATTTTTTATTCAGACAGAACATTTTTAAGATATGTTTTATTTTAGTTTGAGTACTAACAGTACTTCTTTTTTTAATGCTTTCTAATCTTTTCCATGCCCTTGTATTTATAGCAAAATTTTCAAAATGCTGCTTCTGTATTTTATTTTTCGACAATCTTCAATCTTCATTAACTCAAAAGAATTATTTTCCAAAAAGTTTCGCACAAAATGTTTTCTCGCAATTAATATTTTTGGTTTCTATCAAAATCTGTGTTGTCTTTTTTTAAGGATGTTAAATTGAGACAAAAAAAGAATCCTTTTATTAATAAAAAATGAATAAATGAATGAATAACTTAATGAATAAATGAATGAATAAACGAATGAAAAAATGAATGAATAAATTAATGAATCACAACAATTGAATGAATTACTAACTAAAAAAAAAATTAACAGGTGAACGGAGGTCAAACGCCACGCTGTCTACGTCGTGCGGATTCAGGAATGCCACACGACGAATTAACACCACGCTCAGACTCATCAAATTCACCGCCCCTCGACGTGGGAATAAATTCCACCGGTCACAACAGCAACACAAGTACCAACAGTGAAACATCAAGTGGCGTTCACAGTAACGCAAGTAACGCAAGTAACGCCTCAAGTTCACAAAGACGAGCAACAAGCGTTGACGATCTCACCGGTGAACCACGCGAGGAACCACAATGGCGCAGTTGTTCCCTTCAACGTGGCGTTCAACCACCGACAGCCAACACCGTATTCCCCCCTCCCCCACCACCACTCAATCATAATAATCATCATCATCATCATCATCCCTCCAACAATCACAATTACAATCTCAACAACAACAATAATCGAACAAACGTTAACAATTTCTCCCCCCAATATGTGAATCACAATGCCCTCTACAATGGTGGCGAAATGGTTGTCGCCGGTTGTCCAGCGGTGATACTCGAGAATACAAACGAGGCAACTGTCGTGATTCGTCGACGATCGTCACGTACAAAACTCAGCGAACCCCTTAATCACAATGAGGAGCCATTTGGTCGTTCGACAAATATGCGAATGACCTCATTCACCGAGAGCACTGATTTACGTTCAATTCAAGCTTCCTCGGCAACATTACCTCATTATCCCACTCAACCAATGGTAACTTATCCACATTGCTCGACAATGCCATTGCCGCATGCATCATCGCACAGTATGTCAAATGGTACGAGCGGCAATGGTATTAGCGGTGGTGGTGGTGGCGTTGGTGGTGGTGGTGGTGGTGGTTCGGGTAGTTGTGGTTCAGTATCGCGTAACGTCAATAATTTACCATCTGTCGTTCAGCACACGAGCATTCCATCGCACACGACATTACCCTCACATCATAATGGCGTGAGATTAATTCCAGGCAGTGTTGTGCAATCATCGACAAATCCATTTGTTAAACGCTTCCCACAAGTTTCCGTTCATACACAGGGCTGGGCCCTACCTGGACATCATACCTTCCCTCAACTTGCTCTTGGGCAAAAATTACCAACAACTGCACAAATTAGACAGAGCGATCGTGATTCTGCTAATTTCTCAATGGCAAGCAGTGGCGATTCCGATACTTGTCTACCGCATTAAAAAAAAAATAATATTTTATAATCCTCATCATCATCGTCATCATCCTGTAATTTTTAAGAGATTTAATAATGAAATTCATGAGAGGACTCATTTCTTGGTGATTGATTCTCAAATTGAATCAAAATTAAAGAAATAATTTATTGGATATCAATTTTCTCAGTTTAGTTCTTTACATTTATTTTATCGAATTTATTAATCAGTTTTTAAAAACATATGCCCACAAGAATAATAATTGTTAATAACAATAGTAATTATTAACTATAATTGTTAGTAACAAGAATAATTATAAATTGTAATTGTTAAAAACAAGAATAATTATAAATTATAATTGTTAATAACAAGAATAATTATCAACAATAATTGTTTAAACAATAGTAATTATCAACAATAATTGTTTAAACAATAGTAATTATTTTTAATAATTGTTAATAACAATAGTAGATATTAATTATAATTGTTAATAACAACAGGAATTATTAACTATAATTGTTAGTAACAAGAATAATTATAAACTACAATTGTTAACAACAAGAATAATTATCAACAATAATTGTTTAAACAATAGAAAATATTAATTATATCAGTTAATAACAAGAGTAATTTTCAACAATAATTGTTTAAACAATAGTAATTATTAACAATAAATATTAATTACAAGAATTATAATTGTTAACAATAGTAATTATTAACAGTAATTCTTAGTAACAATAGTAATTGTTTACAGCAATTGTTAATAACAATAATAATTATTAGCAACAAATGTTCAATACCAATAGTAAATATTAATATTAATTTGTTAATAACAATGGTAATTATTAACTATAATTGTTAATTACAAGAATTATTATTAACTATAATTGTTAATAACAAGAATAATTATCGATAATAATTGTTTAAACAATAGTTAATATTAACTATATCAGTTAACAACAACAGTAGATATTAATTATAATTGTTAATAACAATAGGAATTATTAATTATAATTGTTAATAACAAGAGCAATTGTCGACAATAATTGTTTAAAAATATTAAATATTAACTGGAATTGTTAATAACAATATTATTAACAATAGTTGCTTAAACAGAAGTAAATATAAACTTGAAGTGTTTAAACAATAGTAATTATGAGCAGTAATGGTTAATAACAATGAATAATTATTAATAGTCATAGTTAGTAAGTTGTAATTATTGTCATAGTTGTAATTATTGATAATAATTATTAATTCAAATAATTAATAACTTTAGTGATTATCAAGAGTAATAATTAATGACAATAATTATTAACAACAATAATTATTAAAAAAAAAAAAATTATTGACTTCCAATAATTATTTAATAACACAGGAAAACACATTTGAATCAATTTTTCGTCACGGAAAAGTAAGAATGTTATTTAAAGTGTTTTTTAAACTAAATTCAAATCTGTCTATAGAACTTTCGAACATGTCAAATTTAAAAATGTCGAATCCAAAATGTCGGAAAAAATTTACAATCATAGAAAAAGTCAATAATTTATTGATTATTTAATAATTATTAATTATTTGTAAACATTCACAAGAAAATACAATTCGAGATTAATTAATATTTAATTTTTATATAGAAAAAGTAAGAAAAAAAAGAAAATCATAAAAAAATCAATAATTTATTGATTAATTAATAATTAATAATTATTTGTAAACATTCACAAGAAAATACAATTCGACATTAATTTATTTTTAATTTTTATATAGATAAAAATGAAGCAAAACGAAATAAAGAACTATTATTGTTTTTAAAAAAAATGTAAAATAAAGAACTTGTAAAATAGAGAAATTCATTCACCAAGAAATTGTAGTAAAACAAGCAAAAGTGAAAAATTTTGAAAACACCAATTCGCAAAATAATTCCAAAACGTTGGATTAAAAATTAAAAAAAGTTTTTCACTCTGCAATTCTCAAAGTTTTTTGTTATTAGATATATTTCAAATCAAGAGAAGAGAGACAGAAAAAATCGACAATTCAGGTTTGGTTTCTGCAAATGATTCAAATCTCAAATTTTCTTTTTCGTTGAAATAAATATGAATGATAATAATCATTTGTTAAATATAGAAACACTGAAAATAATAATTACAAATGTAGTTCTTCTCGAGCAAAAAAAAATGCGATTCCAATGAGTAGTTTTTATATATTATAAAAAACCAACAAAAAAAAATAAATAAATAAAAATTAAACTTTATATATATACTTGTCGTATTTTTCGATTTTAGAGAGAAGAAGAGCAAACAAGAAAATTACATATCCATAAACAGCTTTCTCTCGTATTTTTTGATACAAATCTTTGCGTCAGCAACGTGTGTATGTGCATATACTCAAACGGCTTTACAGCAAATGTAAAGCTATTGTTAGAAGTAGAATTTGCTTTTTACCCAAAAAATAAGAAAAAAACAAAAAATGTTCCAAAAAACATTGAAAAGAAAAAGAAAACATATCCTTAAACTTGTGATTAAAATCTCGACTCATATTCTTCTTCAAATTTCAAAATCGTGATAAATATTATATTGTTAGTAAATTCAGTCATTAATTATAAAAAAATAGAAAATTTTCGATCCTTACAATCGATTTCTATTTATGAAAATAAATTATTATCGAAACTCAAGATTTATACATGCGACAACAATTTACTTTCGGAAAAATAATTTTCTTAAAATTGTCTTCTTAGTAAAATAATAATTTTGATAAAGAAGCTTTATTTCAAAACATTTTATTTAAAAAAATTTTATTTAAAAATATTTCTGTTTTAAAAATTCCAATACTAGTTTTTTCTTAGATAAATGTTTTGTAAGTATTATTTTTATTAGTATAAACAATTTCTCTCTGGAGGGAAAATAATTCCACTGTTGTTAAACTAATTTGTTTGCAAAAAATATTTTGCTTGTATAAATAATTTGTTTGTAAAAATAGATTGTTAGTAAAAATAATTTTTTGTTTATAAAAATAATTTCTGTTGTATAAATGCTTTCTTGTTGATGAAAAAAAAACTCACTGTTAAAAAAGCAATTTTATAAAACTTCCCTATTATATACAAAACAATGATTCACTATTTAAACAATTTTTCACTATACAAACAATTTTACATTTAATGTTGCAAAAAAAATATTCCTGTATTATACAAACATTTTCCTACTAAACAAACATTTTCCTATTAAACGAACATTTTCCTACTAAAAGGAAATAATTTCCTATTATACAATTTCCTACTAAAAAAAGCAATTTCCTGCTATACAAACAATTTCCTGCTAAACAAACAATTTCCTATTAAACAAACACTCTTCTACTAAACAAGCAATTTCCTATTAAACAAACAATCTTGTACTAAACAAACAATTTCCTATTTAACAAACAATCCTCTATTAAACAAACAATTCCCTAAACTAAAAATTCAAGCAAAAAAATAAAATGTTACTAAACAAAATATTTTCTACCAAAAAACCAATTCTTCAATAAACAATTCTCTAAGTAAACATTTAAACAATTTTCTATTAAAAGAAATTTTCAATTAAACAAACAAATTCTTGTTATAAAAAAATTTCCTGTTGTATAAACACTTTTCTCCTTATACAAAAACAATTTTCCAATATAAAACCAATTGGATAAATTGTTTCCAAAAAATTAAATTCTCCTACACATTAAAAAAAAATTCCAAAAAAAAAAAATTTACCCAAAATGAGTAAATGAATAAAACACTAGTTTCGTCTCTAGAAAAATGATGAATTGAAAATACAAAAAATGCAGATTAGCTTTTACAAAATAACAAAAAAAAATACACGACTAAAATTAGTAATAAATATTAAAGAATAATTGTGCTTTCAATGAGATTAGTAAAAGAAGAAAAATAAAAATTGTAATATAAGCAGAAATCAAGCCTGAAAAATAGATTCGCGTTTAAGAAAAGAGGTGTTCGGTTATTATAAATAGACGATAAGAAATGTACCCAAAGACTTGCTTCCTTATAATTCCCGCGAAGATGGATTTTTTTTTTTGAGAAGTAATTAATGAAGAAAAAGATTTTTAAAAAAAGGTATATAAACTAAATAGACGAGTTGCTCGATACGTAAGAAATTTCGATAATTATTCCATCGATGTTATGAAGGAATATAACTCGGTATCGCTCTTAATAAGGTTCGTGTATAGGGAAAGTAAGTTCGTTCACGATGGAAGTCATTAATTACGCTTCCTCTCGAATGTTTATAAAGACTTCAAGAAAACAAAATAAGAATTAAAAACTTTAGATTCTATTTAGAAAATAGAATGCTTTTCTCAAATAAACAATAATATTGTAAATTTCTTTAAAACTCCTTTGTACATTGTGCTAATATTATTTTTTTCTATTTAATTTTTATTCTCACAATTTTCGACAAATGAAAAAAAAAATTTGTAACTTCGAAAAATGTTATAGCAAAAAACGACGAAAAAAAGTAAGTAAAAAATTTTGTCTGGGTCAAAAAAACAATTTTTTACTTTCTTTCTTTCGGGAGGGAAAAATTGCTTTTTCCATGAATAAAAATTTCGAAACAAAAACTTTGAGAAATATTTTTCTTTGCTAAATTTGCAAATAAGCATTTTTTTAATGGGAAATAATAGTTTTAATTTTCCGAGAAAGAAGGAAAAAGAAGGAAAAAAATTTCTCAGAGTGTAAGACTTTGTAAATACATAATTATTATTAATTATATATATAATTAGCCCTAATCGATAAGCTATTATATACGATTAAGTGCCATTGTTATTTGATAATTTCCTTTCTGAGAGGTACTTAAATTTTAGAGGAAAAAAAGGCGAAAATGGAACTCTGAAGGTATTACAAAGTACAGTGGCACGTGCCATTTATGTGTTCTTGATTTCAAATCGAGATTATAAATGAATTACTGCCATTCATTGAATGAATCTCCAATTGTGCATTTACTCTTATCGACTGTCCATTATCGCCTTAGAATTATTTTTATTTTCAAATTTCAAAAGAAAAGAAATTTTTGTTTTCAAAAATTGGAGGAAAAGAAATTTCAATTTCCAAAATAGAACTCCTTTCTCCAATTTTGCAAGAAGGAGAATTTTTCTTCTTCTTCTACTTCCTAAAATAACAAAAAAAAACTTCTTTTTTCAAATTTGGAAGATAAGGAATTTTTATCTCCAAATTTGAAAGAAAATAAATTTTTAATTCCAAAGGAATGGAAACAAAAATTTCTTTTTTCATACTCTATGAAAATGTATTGGAAAATAACTTTGCAAAAATGTTGCCAGTCTCTTTCCTCGAGTAGATTCAATTTATCTTCTACAAAACAAAAAAATAAATAACAAGAATCTCGAAAAATTTTTTTCAAAATATGTGTGTAGATAACGTGATATCTGTGACCTTGAAAATATGAGAGCTTCAGATGAATTTCTTCGAAAACAGCCTTTTTCGAAATCACGATCTCTACAAAGAAAGTAAATGTATTTTTTATCGCCGACATCTTTAGCTAGAGCAGAAAAAAAAGAAAAAACAAAATACTTAAAAAAATAACAAGAAAAAAATGAATGTATAAGCTAGACGTGTTTCAAGCGAAAATAATTTTTTAAATAGCGTTCGTTTAAAATAAAACATCATAAAGTAGAATAAAAAATTCAAGGAGATGAAATAATAATTTTTTGCAAAAATGGAAAAAAATATCAAAAAATATTCATTATTTATTTAATATAAAATAATTTGGTATCTTTTTTGAAGATGAAACAATAAAAATATTTTTTCAAGTTTTATTTTGAAGAAATCAAAGTTTTTTAGGATTTGCATGAAAAATAAAAAAATAGTTTTCTAGGTTCAATTTAAAAAAAAAATTAAACTTAGTTTTATTAGAAGAACAAGAGTAGTAAGTTTTGTTTTGAAAAAACCGTTTTTCAATTTTTTTTAAATAAAATTAAAAGTTGAAAATACTCCTTGAAAATTTTATCTAAAAAATGTCCAAAAAAACAGAAAAAAACATGTATTTTTGGTAAATAGACGAATTTTCCTCGACTCGAATGGTTTGTGAGAGACATTTTAGCATGTACTTTAAAAAATAAATCGACCAATGAAATCGTGATCGGTGAGTAATATTTTTTTTAGAAATAAAAAAAAATTTTCCCAAGTGGGAAAAATATAAAAAAAATATTTTCATCATCGATCACACATATCATTTTTAAGGACCAGATTGAATGTTGTTTCAATCGTAGTCAACAATAGACAGAATTTTTCAAATCATGTCACACACTCTCCACATAATTAATTAACTTGAAAGGTTTCCACATTTTATTTCACGTGATGATTTTCAAAATAAGATTTTCCATTTTCAACATTCAATTCGAAGAAAAAAATTCTTGATAGAAAAATTGAAAATTGATAGAAAAAAATATTTAGAACTAAAAGATAAAATAATTTAACTAAAAAATGTCGAAGAAAAACTATCAACAAGAATTGAAAGCAAAAACCAATCAAAACTAAAAGAAAAGTTCAATTAATTAAAAAATGGTGAAGAAAAAATAAATAAGAATTAAAAATAATAAAATGGGAATAACGACGATATTAAATCCTTATCGATTTTTAAACGAAACGTGAAATAATCTTTTTTCGTGGAAACCATCAAGTTTATTGCATAAGACAATAGAAGTGCTTTCATACATTTTTAACATTGTAATAAGATTTTGAAGAAAAAAAATCGAGAGAATGAGAGAGCATTTTATTTAAGGTCTACCTCGAAAAGCAAAAAAAAAGAAACTAAAGAAAAATGTAGCTTTTGCAGACAGAATTTTAGCGCAGTGATTAAAAAAAGTACCTTTACATTCATTCTCACAAAAAAATTATCACCCATCATCGGTAGTTATTTCAGAAGAAAAGTATTGTGTAGTTTACTCGTCGCATTCACAAGAGACTTAAAGAAAAAAAAGAGAGCGCTCGCTATCTTTTTTCGAAAAAAATATTTTTTTACCGCTAACGATACATCTCATAATTAAAAAAAAACAAAACAAATGTCACCTTAGAATCCGGCTAGAGTCTTGTAAAAATTTTTTTTTTGAGAATTAAGGAGGCTCCGAAACCGGATTGATAAAAATATTATGAGAGGAAAAATTCGGCAAAAGAAAAAAAAGAAGGAAAAGAAAAATCAGTTCGTGCAATTTCCCAATTTTTTATGCCATTTCCCAGCATTTTTTTCAAAGGAAAAAAATTAGCCCGAATGGAAGAGTAAATTTTAGGGTGGAACTAATTGTTTTATTTTTGAATTTATTTAATTAATTAATTTTTTTTTGTTTTTATTCTAATTTTGTTATTCAATTTTTCGAAAATGTTCGAATTTTATTATTCAACATTTTTTGGAATATTTTCGATAATTTTATTTATTTATTTTCCTACTTATATCCGTTTTATATTTCTATACTCATAAATATTATTACACATAAAATTATAAATATTAAAAATAATATAAATATTTATTATTTTTACTGTGAATTACAAATTTTTTTTCTAACAATATTTATCAAACGAATATTTTAACGAAAAAAGTGTTTAATTGACTGACGAAGATTATTTGTATTATTAATTATTAATATTCATACAAAAAGTATTCCTATTACTAAAATTTTTACAAAAAATACTCGTATGAGTAAACTTTATGCAAAAAATATTTGTGTCACTATGAAAGTTAAACGAAAAAATATTTATCAGACAAAATATTATTACTATAAATTTTTTCTATTTTATTTATACTTTAAAAATGATAATAATTACAAAAGAAATTAAACACAAAATTTTGTTATTCCAACCGTCAAAATAATTATTTAACTTAGATAAAAATCTTGTCAAATTGCATTTAAAAAATTAATTTTCAGAAAAAATATTTACTGAAATATTTTATCATAATGCCTAATTAAATTTTTCAATTTAACTCGAAATGGAAAAATTACAATTATTCAAAAATTTACCTCACACTGTTTTTCAAAATTAATATTTTGTGACTATTTGAACTTTAAAGTAAACAGAACTAATTTGAATTATTTCCACCCTAATGAGATTAAGTTTTTGATTGTAATGGATAGCCGGTCAAGAGCTCTCTGCTTCGCGTCAAATGGCGAAAAAAAATTAATTAGGTCGTCAAAGAAAAACACATTAAAAAAAGAAAAACGCTGTAAATAATATAACAATGAATCATGTGAAAGCTAATTGTACGAATATTGTATAAAGACTGATTAGAATAGCCTTGGTATTTATTCAAATTTATTATTATACAAATTACCAGCGTTCTCGCACTGAGATTTCACGTCGCAAGTGCGATATAATAATAATTTTTTTTTGTAATATTTTCATATACATTTTGCGTCACTTTTCTCCACGCCGTAAAATATTATGTAATTACCATAATTATTAATTTTATCATTATTGTAATAAGTATCAGTTTTATTATTGTAATAATATTTAATTTTATCACTGTAACAATATTTAATTTATAGTAATAATAATAATTGTAAAATAATTTTAAAACAAAAATGAAGAGAAAAACCCAGTGTGGATAAAAATTTTTACTTAATTATAGTACGAGAAATTTTTGTCATATTATAGATTTAAAAACGAATTTGTACTGAAGATATTTTACTATCTTTTTTTTATAATTTTAATATTAGTTTTAGTGGAAAAATTTATAAAGATGATTAAATTTTCAACCAAGATGAAAATCGCTTTTTTGTATAACGAAAAGAAAGAAAAAGAAAATTTACGTTGGAAAAATTTTGATGCGTGAATAAAAATTAATTATTGAGATTTTTGTTTAATTGCCGGATGTTTGGAAATCTCACTGCGTGAAACAGAGAGAAATAAAGACAAGAAAAATAAGTAAAATTAAAGAGAGAAAAGAAAGGGGAAAACATGAAGAAAAAAAAGCATAACTTGAGCGCAGTTATAAAAAGCGGCACTATTATCGTCACAACGTATCAAATATTATTCAAGCAACGTATAAACCATTGAAACTTAATGTAAACTTTGTATATTCATTTACCAAGAAAATATTAATAAATTATTCAATGAAAATATATATTTTGTCGAATTATTTCAATCATTACATTTACTTTATTTCAATATTCAATCACATTAATTAATAAAATTGCAATTAAATAATAAAAAATAATTTTTATTTATCAATAACTAATTATTGTTAATTAGTTATTTATTAATTATTATCAATTAGTTATTATTTTTTAATTATTGAATTATTACTACTTATATTTAATTCTTTTATTTCTTAAAGTTCTAATAAAAATTTTTTGTAAAAAATTTCCGTCGTATTTTTTTGAAAAAAATATTTTCCTCCTTTTAATATTCATCCATTTTGGCTCTTGCTTTTTTTAAATCTGAAACAATGAAGAGTAAATTTAAAAACTATTTTTTAAATGTTTGGAGAAAATAATTTTTTTTTAAAGTGTAAAATATAATCGATTACCCGCTAGTAGAACTGGAATTTCGTTTCTCAAAATATTTATACTTGTTTCGTCCTCCTGTCCATTGATATTTTTCAACTTGAGTGTAATTTTATTAAATGGCGATGAATTTTCACCGGGAACAATTTCAAAGCTCGTTAAACGGTTTACTGGAAAAAGAGCAATAAATTTTAAAGCAAATTTTAACATTTTTTGTATTTTTATTATTTTTTTTAGTATTATTTGTGAAAATTAGTAAATTTTGTAATTATTTAATTATTAATTTCTTATTATTATTAGAATATTTTATGTTGTAGTTCTCGGAGTAAAAGTAGAAATAAAAGTAAATATAAATTTTCAAAATATGGAAAAACAAAATAATTTTTTTTTCATACTTACGTCTAAGAGATTGTGAGGTGAGAATTGCAGTAACTTGAGGACAATTATCAGTATGAATTCGGGCAATTGCGGCACTATGTTCACGAGGAAGTCCAAGTTGTTGTAATTCGCTGCTTAAATCTGCCGGAGAGACACCGTAACGTGCTGATGATGTTAAAATTAATTCCAAGGCGGCAACAATTGCTTTTGAATCATCCAATTCTATTTTTTTTTTTTGGAAAAGAAAAAATTATAATTTAAATTCAATGTAAAATATTTTTTTAATAAATTATAAAAAAAACGTGCAAATGCTTTCAAATTTATTATTTTAATTAAAAATTTTCTATTACAGTGAGGACAAGCAACACTTACCAAGTTTAGCATCTTGTGTTAGTTTCTTAACTTTTTCTTCCTTACAATACAAAAAAAAATAATAATTAGTATTTTAAAAAAACGAATTAATTTTAATTAAATTAAATAAAAAACAATATTTAAAGAAAATAAAACAAAAACTAAAACCAAAAATAAAACGTAAAGAAATGATAATAATTAAAAAATTATTCTTTTGCGATGATAAAATTAGTTAGTTTTTATTTGTTGGAAATTTGGAATGAACTCTGTCTGATCAAAGTATATTTTATCTTTGTTCTCTACTATTATATTCTTTCTTGCTGTGAGGTGACACTTTCAATAAGTATCCTTAGTCTTCCATAAAGCTACATTGAGTTAGATTCCACGGTTGGAAAATTCAAATATAACGTCAGTCCTACGTTAATGTTTTTTATAATACATATAAAAAAAAACTTTTATGAAAAAAATTCTAATAATAAAAAAAAATTATAATAACAATTTTACTTTTCAAAAGTCAATCAAAAAGTATACTATTAAAAGAAAAAATTTTATTTTTATTAAATTTATAAACTGTATAATTTTTTTATTGTCAATAATTTGTTACAAAAATAAATAAAAAGGATAATACTTACATCAAACTCTCCTTCTGTTAAGGATTTAACAACAACCTGACAGAGTAATTTCATTTTAATTGACGTCTGAAAATGGAAAATTCTATTAATAATGTTTTTTTCCTTTTAGGGTTTAAAATTTCTTTTTAAGTTTATTATTTATTTATACGATTTTAAAATAATCGAATAATAATAATAATTGAATGTACAATATTCAATACTTAAATACAAAAATAATTTCTTTTCCACAAAAAATAATTTTTTTAAAGAAAATAACGTTTTTTAATTAATTGTTTATTTTATATTATAATTTTAAAAGAACTTTTTTTTACCATTCGTGACAATGTATTTATTTCAGCCAGAAGCCAATCGGGACAGTCTCCATCACCCAAGAAGCGGAACCTCTGCGAGAAAAAAAATTGTCGTTGAAATAAAATTTATACTATTACAGAATAATATAATTCAAATCATTTTTGAAAATGAAATAAATGAAAAATGAAAATGGAATATTAAAATAATGTGTTTGTAATAATTCACCATTGTAGTTAATATTTATCTCGGTCACTTTAATAAACTGCTCTGCAACAGAAAATAAATTCAATTTTTTAAAAAATTATTATTATAAAATTAACATTTTTAAAATTTTATGATATAATAAAAACAGAAAAACATTTTAATTATTATAATTATTTTACACATCAGCTATTTTCGTAAATAATATACATATAAACAATAAGAAGTCGCAAAAAAATGTAATTTAATTTTATTACCAACAATCGACTTTTTGTTTATTTATGAGCCGCTAAATTCAAGCAAAGTTATTATTTTAAGTAGTAAAAATTGAGTTTAGTCAGACAGAAATTCTAATTCATATGATATGATTCATATCAATTTGAATGAATTTTTTTCCGGGTTATTTACATCATATTAGTTTGGATAAATGGAAAATGAATTTTAATAGGTAAAAACATTAAAAAATTAAAAGAAATTTAAAAAGATTGTAAAATAATTGTAAAACAATTAAAAAAATCGAAAGAAATTTAAAGGAAAATTAATAGAAACTAATAAAAAATTAACGGAAATAATTGAAAGAAATGAAAAGATATTTAAAGATAATGAATGATTTTGAAAGATTTTGAAAGATTTTGAAAGATTTGAAAAATTTGAAAGAAACGAAAATAATTTATTTAAGTAATTTATTAGCCATTTAATGTTCAGTAGTTAAAGTAAGTCCCTCTCATTGTCAGTAGTAAAAATTTATTTTGGTCAGACGCAAAGTTAAGGATATTTATGATAATTTCCATTAATTTAAATTTATTCTTGCAAGTTATTTACTTAATTTCAGTTTAAAAAATGGAAAATAAATGTTAATAGTTTCAAAAAAATGATAGAAATTAAAAGCAAAATTGCAAGAAATTAATAAAAATTGAAAAATACTGAATAAATAAAAAATAATTAAAGAAAATGATAAAAATTAAAAAAAAACTAAAAAAGATTTGAGAGAAATTGAAGAAAATTGGAATAATTTAAAACAAATGTAAAAAAAAAATTTTAATTGTGAAAAATTGAAAGAAAGCAGAAAACACAAAAGAATTATAAATAATATCAAAAAATTGTATAACGAACAAAAGAATAATTAAGTCATGGAATAATAATTTATTCCTTAAGGGGTCTTGACACAATGTGAAGTTTCAATTTCAAATTTTGCTCTAAACCAAAAGGGGTTGAAATACATTCGCAATCTAATTTTCACGTCTTTATTGTAATCAAGAATGTTAAACGCTCCGTGTCAAATAGTTTCCCGTTTCGGTCAATTTGACAAATTTTTTCCTCTTCTTTCGAATATTAAATTATTAATTTTTTTTTAAATTCAAATTCATTTAGGAAAAAATTTTTTTTTTTACTTTAAAATATAATTTAAATCTACAATTTTTCCTCTTCTTTCTAATATTAAATTATTAATACTAATTTTTAAAAAATTTAAATTCTTTTGGCAAAAAATTTTATTTATACTTTAAAATATAATTTAAATATGCAATTTTTCGCTCTTATTTCTAACATAAAATTATTAACACTTTTTTAATTAAAATTCTTTTAGAAAAAAATTTTTTTTATACTTTAAAATATAATTGAAACTTGCAATTTTTAACAATAATTTATTTTTCTATTTTCAGTCAAAACGCGCGAGTTTACTCTACTTACGTCATCACCGTTTTTGAGAGTAGATTAATTTTTCTTCTTCTCAGTTGAGTGTAGAATTTCAAAACAATAAATAAAAAATATTTTTGAATATGAAAAAGTGAATATTAGTTATGGTAATTTAGTTATTATTTTAATTGTGTTATTGTATTATTTTAATTATATCTACGGGCATAGGGCAAATTTTAAAAATTGTTTTTTAAAAAACAAATTCATTTTACCCTATTTATTCAATAAAATTTATTTTTCAAACAATAAAACATCTGTTGACCTTTTAAAAAATTTGGTTTTTTTTCTCTTTTACTTCAGGTTTTTCTATTTTATCAAAATTATAAATAAATATCACAAAAACGAAAATTATATTGTAAATTTCTGCATAAAAATCATAAATAAAGAAAATTCGTAGAAAAATGAAAAATTGAATTTTAGTTTGGTGCATGTGCACTATTCACTGTTGAATAAAAGCAAGAGAGTAAGAGAGTGAAGGGAAGAGAAAAAGAGAGAGAGGCGGTGGTATATTAAATATAATAATATATTAAAAAGCATCTGGACGTATTCAATGTTTACCCTCGTCGACCAGGAAATTGACATGGGGCAATGTGTTGTGTACGTATTCCCCATGCAATCCGCGGGATCTTCGAACCGCAACGAAACAACCCCTGGGAAGTAATGCCGGTCACCATAAATACAGAAGTAACTCAGAAAATCAAGTCATTTCAATTCTGAACATAAAAGTGGTAGTGCTCGCAAATATCCAACAGGTGACTGTTGCAACAGGTCTGTTAAATTACATATTCATCATTATCATTTTTCATTATCGCAATGGAAAATCAATTTTTCTTTCGCTTTAATCACTCTTTGAATTTAATAAAATTTACCAATCGCAAAATAGAAAACAATTGTAAATTTATCGAAAAGAGAAATATACTAATTTTTTCCAACCAGAAAATAAAATTACCAAACACAAAGTTAAAGAAAATTTATTTTAGTATCTCTGTACAATAAATTATTATAATTTAATTATTAATAAAAAACTTTTTTCAAAAATTATTTATTTATTTATTTTCACGAGTTATGACCTTTCGGACAGTAATTCTGACTGTAAGACAAAATTATTGAATGTGAGCAAAATAAAATTTTACTTATTTATTAATAATAAAATAATTTAATTAATAATAATAATTTAGTTAATAATTTTTACTGTACAAAACGAAAAGTTGAATAACGAATGTAAATAAAAAATGTGCATAGATGGGAGGAGACAAAAATCATAAATTTGGCGAAATTGACTTTTTTGCAGGACTTTTTCTTTGACTGTATAAATTTAAAGCGATTTTCTTTTTTTGTGCGTGGGACTTTTATTCATGAATGTATAGTTTATTATCATGAGAGAGAGGTGAGAATATGTTAAGTGTCAAATAAGTGGTTTTCAAAAATAGACATTTTCATAAAAAGTAGAAACTGAGGGAAAATGTTTTCCAACTGTAACTTTGCTTATCACTGAAATTAATCTCTTTTAGAAGAAAAGTATTTTTTTTTTAAATAAAAAAAGTTAACTACTTATCTTAAAGTTATTTCTCTTTTAATTGAGTGACTAATTATTTTTTGTATATTTACTATTATGAACTACTAAATTTTTATTTCAAATGTGTCTAAAATTTATTTTTTTAGTAAATTTAAAAAAAAACATATATTTTTTGAAAATATTTAATATACTAAACGCATATTGTTAATAAATATATGTATAAAAATAAAAAATATATAATAAATTAAGTAATAAATTAAATAATAATATCATTAACATAAGAAAATAATAGTTTATACTTCAGTAATTATTTATAATCAAATTTACAGAGTTTAACAATTAATATAAACGGATTTCAATTTTTAATTTAATTTTTTGCTTGATATTTTAATCCTCTTCGATCTCTTTAGAATTAATTAGAATTCATTTTTGCACCAAATAAATTGATATTTTTAATCTGCGGTTTAAAAAAAGGACACTTACTTTATTTTTAAACGAAATAAGTATCATTTGGAAATAATTTATAAAAATAGTAGCTAAATAGTTGTGACAGTTAAAAAAAATGTCAAAAAGTTTAAAATAGTCGAGTGAGCCAGAGGCTTAAATATTAGTAAAGAAAAAAGTAAATTTTAATAATAGAAAAGTAAATCCTAACAATTAAAAAGGAAATTTTAATGATAAAAAAGTAAATCTTAATAATTAAAAAGGAAATTTTCATAATAAGAAAGTAAATTTAAAAAATAGAAAGCAATGGAAAAAATAATAAAACCTGTAATTGAAGATTAAATTTAAAAAACTTCGAAATCTTCAATATTTCATATAAAAAAAATAAAAATATTAATATTCTTTTTAAAAAAAATTTACATTGTAATGAAATTATATTCCTCTCAAAAATATTTGTCATCTAATTTCTATTATCATTTTTTTTAGGATGAGGAAAATTCTCTTATCTCTGGCTTTGCTTACAACAGTGACTTCAGAGGATTTTGACGTAAGAAAACAGGAAATTGAGTTTTAAAAACTAATAATTAGAATCTTTTCCTAATATCTATTAATTATTTTCTAATAACAACAAAACTTTTTTTTGTCAATACATTTTTCAATAATATAAATTATAATTTTCGAAAAATCTTTTTTAAAATCTTTTTTTTACAGAAATATATAGAAACTATATTTACTTAAAAAAAATTTTTGCAATTAAAATATTTTTTTTTAGTATTTTTTCTAAAAACACTTTTCTGATGTTAATTTATTTTTTATTTATTTATAGACCAGAACAATTTAGGTTCTGTTCACTGATTTTTCAATAATATATTTGTTAAGAACCTAATTTTTTTCTAGAACCTCTACTTTCAAGGGAGCAAAAATTTTGTCCCACCTGAAGAAAAATTTTCAAAATCGATCATTTTTCGCCTCTTCAATCTTGAAAAAAATGTTTGAAAAATAAGGGGAAACTGTCCATGAGATGAAAATTTTATATGAGGAAAAAAAATATTTCAATTTCATTGTCGTAATCTGTTATGCTCATTGTTTATAAATGAATTGAAATAATTTTCTTTCCTTTCCAGAAAATAAAAAGTTTTGGTGGGAAGAAAAATTTTTGTTATATAGACTACTTTTTCATCCTTGTTTTTTTTTGTTCTTTTTTTTTAAGTAAACTTTTACTCCCCTTAACTTTTCTTCATGGTTAGGATAAGTTTATTCTCTCGAAAGAAAATATATTTTTCTGCATACTCGAGAAAATGACATTATATAAGTGTGAATGTATTTTTAGAGCAAAAAACATCGTCCCTTATTGTCAGAAGGTGAGCCTCAATTCTGGTTCGCGAGAGGCAGTCGCTTCCCATGGGATCTTACCCATTTTGAGTTTGACCAATCCTCGAAAGATAAGGATGTAAGGCGTCTTCAGACAACAGAATCATCACTCAACAAAATTTCCTCTCACGATCTCAACAGGTAAACGACAATTTTTTTGTGTTTTCAAGTAAAATTAATTTTTTGTCGGTAAAAACCAATAGCAATGTTTCTTATTTTAGAAATAAATTTTTGAAATAAAAAAAATTTGCATTAAAGAAATTTATCTTTCTGTTGAAAATTTTATTCTTTTATTAATAGCATTAACAATAATATAACTATATTATTTTTAAATAAAAATAATTATAAAGTTACGAACGTTTTGAGATTTAATATGGAGATGCTACTCTCCACCTGAGAACGCCAAGGTCGCCGCTAGATGTCACTTCAGTTCCTTCTTGGAATTTTCACTGACATCTGGTGGCGACTTTGACGTTCCCAAGTGGAGAAATTATAAACCACCATTTTACAACTATTCTTTCGAACTAAAAAAAATTGTTTTCTTCTAATTCTCTTCTCCTTTTGTCAAAAATAGATTTATGTTCAACAATCAAAATTCTCCGAACACTCAAGAAGAACGAAATCATCAAAAAGCTGACGAGTCAAGTGGCGTTAATGAGAAGAGAAAAAATTCCCTCATGTCATCAATAAAAGAATTTCTTCCAAATCAAGAGATTATTGATTGTACAATGAAAAAATGTCCACAATATTTTCAAAATTGGCGCCTACTGGAGCCATTCTATGTAGAGGAGCCAAATTGGGTGCAAGTAAAGTCCGAGAATTATGATACACGCTTTGACAATAGTGAACCATTTTTTGTCACTCGTGGTAAACGATCGCTAGAAACACCAAAAATAGATTTCCATCAAAAACAATTTATTCTAGAAAATAAATCAACAATCAATAAATTGAAATCAAATTTACAAAAAAGAAATATTGGAAAAAATGTTAATAAACTTTTCACCGAAAATAATGAGAATTTAATGAAGGAAAATGTAAATTTTAAAAAAATTGTACGCAAACGTAGTGAAATTGATGACGATGATAATGATGGGAAAACATTATTGGCGAATATAGAAAAAAATTTGTATCTAAAGGGTGGAATAGGGAAGAACTATAATTATCTACATCCACGTAATAAGCATTCGGATATTTTGGAAATTCTCGAAGAGCCATTTTTCATTTCACGGGGAAAGAAGAGTAACAATAATAATAATAATAACAAAAATTATTTCTATTATCGTCCAAATAGTGATTATTCCGTGCCTGATTATTTATGGGAACAATATCTCAATCAGCGTTTAGAAAATTTTCTTTCCGATCTAAATACAGATAATATGATAGTGCCGGAGATTGATGTTGGCGATAAGGAGAGAATTTTGAGGAAAATTTTCAATAATCTTCCTGTAAAGAGAACAAAAAATGAGAATAGAAAAATTTTGGAGTCGAATAATAAGAGAAATATTTTGGATGAGATAAATTTGAATTTAGAACCATTTTATATTGCGAGAGGCTGATAGAAAGTAGTGTTTGTAGTTTAGTCTGTCGGTTAGGGTCTTTTGTTTCTGTCCGTCGAATCCGGGTTCGATTCCCCACAAGGATATTTTTTTCAAAATACTTGTTTATAGTTTTGCAAAATATAAAATATATTAAATTATTTATAAGGTGATAAAAAGTGTCATAATATAAATTGTATTGAATTATAAATTAAAAAATAATTGCGTAGGAACTTTTATCTCACAGAATTCTCTATCTAATCCTTAAAAAAAATCGTATCTGAATATGTAAAATGAAACTGTAAATGAAAAAAATAAAATATGTTTTTAAATACATTACCCTATCGCATCCTATTCATTTCCAAAGCTGAAAAAATTTACTTGTCTCGAATAAGCAATTTCTTGACTATTATCAAAGAAATATTTACTTGAATCAACCAATTTTTAATTAAATTGAATAAATTTTATTTTAACCAATAATTTCAGTGTTTGAAATATTGAATCAAAAAACATTAAAATTCCAAAAATAAAAATTCGGTGATAGAAATAAATATTTATTTGATAATGGACAAGTAGTCATTTTTTTGAACCAACTAAATTTTTTTCCTGCAGTAATTCTTCTATTCCTAAATATACTAATTACTTATCTCCAAAAAATTTTCTTTTTAATTCTGCATATATAATAAGTGAATGAAAAATTTTTCAATGTCACGTAAAAAATAATTCAAAGAATTTTTTTTCCGTGAAAGATACTCTCGACCTAATTTTATCGACTGGAAATAAAGTCATCCTGTTCAACCTACTGTGATTCCTAATTTCTAATGAGTAGAAAATATTCCAGAATTTTCGTATAAGAAATCAAAAATATTAAAAAAATAATTTTTGTTCCTCAATTTTTAAGAGAAATTTTTTTAATTTAAGAAATGAAAAATGATATTGTTAATTCATTTATTTAGAATTGTAAGTGAATGAAGTAATTAGCTTTTATTGCACCATTTTTTTACTTGAGAACTTTTAATTATTATTAGAAAAATTTTATTTTAAATAAAATACTTTTTTTGCTAAGGAATTTTTTTTTATTTTTTAAACCATAATTATAAACAAAAGGAAAATGCCGGAAGCTCGTTCAAAGCCGAATGAACTGTGTATATGAAAAAATACTTATTTCAAACTATGAATTATTTAATTACTAGGAAATATTCTTTTAAAACTACAAATTTTTTGTCCACTAGAAAATAAGTGATAATTTTATTTCTCTTTTTAGAATTACAAATTAGTAAAATAATTATAATATTTACATTTTTTTACTTCAAGAGTTTAACATTCTACTATAGAAAATATTAATTTTTTACTAGAAAACGTTTTTTTCCCTAAAATTGTTTTACTACAATTTTTTTTACTAGAAAGCAAATGATTTTATTTCCTTATTCAAAAATGCAAACGGATGGAATAATTAAATTTTCACTTTCCTTTTAATTGAAAATGTTTATTTTTTGCAAAAAATTTTTATTTATGATAGCAGATTTTTTAATAGGAAGTAATGATTTAATTTATTTTTCTTTTACTTGAAAACTCTAATCTTTTAATTTTTTTTTTACTAAAAATTCTATCCCTGAAAAACAAAGATTGATTGCATTTCTTTATTTAATCATTTTTTGCTGCTAAATTTTTTGTTCTATAACAAAAAATGTTTACTTTCTACTAAAAAATTTCTTTCTTAAATTTTTTTACTAGGAAACAAATGATTTTACTTTTTAATTCAAAATTGAAAATAAATGAAATAATTAGATTTTGAAAATATTTTTTTTTACTTGACAAGTAGAATTCAAAACAAATGAAATAATTATAATTTACAGCGTTTTTCAGATTTTTTTCTCCAATCAATTCTTTTGATGAACTGAAAATTTGAATCTATGAAGGAAAAAATATATTCTTACTTTATTCATTTTATTTTTTATAATTTATATTCTTAATTTTCGAAAATTGTCTCCCCCGGTATTCTCGGGAATAAAAAATTATTGCGCAAAATATTGGAGTGCATCTTTTTAGAAGAATGAGAATTGCACAAAGTGGCAGTGACACGTGTATGTAAAAAAGAAATTCACGCTCTCAGCAATTTTTCAAACTAGCGGTTAAACATATTTCAGTAGGTGGCTTTTCACAGATGCTCTCCTCTTCTACTCTAGTTTTTGAATTTCCTTAATCAGTTAGATTACATCCAAGAGTCTTTTTTCTTCACATTTTAACACCTGCAACATGAATCTTTTTGTTTCTTAACTAAAAAAAAAATTTCCTTTTTTCCAAAAACAAATTCAAATTTTCCAAAAACAAATTTAAATTTTCCAAAAATAAAGTTAATTTCAAAAAAAGAAAAACTTTGAAAGAAATTTAATTTAAATAGAAATTGAAGTATATTAATTTAAATATAAATTAGTTAAAGTTAAAGTTTATTAATAAAAATGTAAATTAGTTGAAATAAAAATTTGTATATATTTATTTTTATTTTTTAACACTCTCGTCGTAATACGAAGGTCTCAAAGTTATTTTCACATGCGAATTAATTTATTTATTGTCCATACAATAGGTGGTAATTATTTACTGCAAAGAAAGCTAATTAATAATCATTTCATTGTCATGGAAAATGAGTGTTTTTGCTTCTGTGTAAGAAAATTATTATTGATTTCCCTTAAAATAAGACGCGTATCAAAGATAATTTTTGTTCGAGGGTGAATAAAACTTGATTATTATTAAATAAATTGGGTTAAATTACATCAGTGTCATGTATCATTAAAGTTTATAATTACTAGTTACTGACTTTTCAAAGGATTCCAAGTAAACTGTATAAATTTATAACGCAGCAGCATCGACAAAAAAAACAAACTTTCGTGGGGAAAAAACCGAAAAAATTCAAGGATTTTTAAAAAATAATTAAAAAAATTTTTTTTTTAATATTTAAAGAAGTTTTTGTTGGAAAATTTTTTGTTCGTCCGATTTCAATTAATGAAATAACTAAATGACTAAATACATTATAAATAAACAAAAAATAAATAAGTAAATATCTAAAAAAATAAATAAAAACGAACTAAATAATTAAATAGGGTAAATAAAAAAATGAATAATTGAATAAATTATTAAATTAGTAAATAAAAAATAATTAACTAAATAAATACAAAATAAATAGATATAAATATAAATAAATAAATAAATAAATAAATAAATATATAAAAATAAAAAAATAAATTAATTAAAAATTAATTCTCTCGGGAAGAAATTTTCTAAAGGAGGAAAATTAATTTTTTTTTGTACAAATATTAATTATTTGTAATTAATAATAAAAGAGGAGAAAATTGTTATTCAAATAAAATTGTCTAATTTTTTTTTTTATTCAATTTTCTACTTTCTGATTGGGAACAAAATTGATAATTATCGAAAAGATTATTTTTTTGTTATTAAATGATAAGAAGCAAACAATAAGGATAAATCAAAAGACAAAATGATGTCCTTAGGAAGATTTCTAGGGGGTTGAATATTGCGTGTAGGCGCGCTAGGTAAGTACCGGCAGTTTCCCGGGGCGGTTTTTGAGCCAATGGGAGAGCGAGTTGTTGGTCACGTTGGTCCTATAAGATAAGCGTCGCGCACCAACGAATGCCCATTGCATCCATCCTCAGCAGCTCGCAGGATCAGCAAATAAAAAAATAAATAATAAACAAAAAAAAATAATTTACAAAAAATAATATCGAAAAAATAAATACCAAAAAAGTAAGAAAGAAAAAATAATACCGAAAAAAATAAAACAGTAAAAAATAAAGCAGTAAAAATAATCAAAACCATAAATAAATAAATAAAGCAAGAAAAATAAAGCAGAAAAATAATACAAACAAATAATACGAAAAAGTAATGGAAACAAAATTATTAAAAAAAAACTAATACAAAAAAATACAAACAAAAATTTAAAACAGAAAATTCAAAATAATATAAACAAAAGTGAGTGTCCATCGTTGATTCACGGAATAAGAAATTTTTCATCAAAGAAGAATCTCCTCTCACGGCTTTTAAAAAACATCATTGTGTTTATCTATTTTTACGCGGTAAGAGCAAGTTTCATGTTGTTTTTTTCTATTTATTATTAATAACAATCAAAAATAAACTAGTGTTTTTTTATGATAAAAATTTTCTTCGCGGATGAGTGACAAGTTTTTGTGATAAAAAAAGAGAAAAAAAAGACGGTTCTTCCCTATGGTTCTTATCAGTTCAATGGCAGTATGGATATACCAATTTCAAGGCTAATATTCTTTAATTGTTAATTGCAAAATTTTATGCAAAAAAAAATTATTATTTTCATTGTAAATCATATTTTTTATTATTATTTTTCATTTTGTGACAAATTTTAGAGTTATTAATTAAGTTTTATCTATGAAAGTGTGGAGAATTTGTTGCAATTTTTTATAATTTAATAACAATGTTATTATTATCATTATTATTATTATTTTTATTACTATTATTATTTAAATTTCATTTTTAAAATTTTTGTTATTATTATTTTTTTATTAAAAATGTTAAACTCTGAACGGAATTGCAGATATTATTTTGATAATGTTTATAAATTAACTAAGACGACCGAGTGATAAAATAAAAAATTTTAATTTTTGTTTTTGTTATCTCTTGTTATTATTACTTTTCAAAAATTAAAAAAATATATTTTTTGACAAAGTTTTTCATCTGAGTTTTAATTTTTATAGGAAACAAATTATTTATTCTAATGTTATTTACTGACTGTAAATAATTATTTATCTAATGGTGGAAATAGTTCCTTTTGTAAATTACAAAGTCGATAAATGAACAAAATTTTTTAATATTGTGTAAAAAAATGAAATGAAATTAAAAAAATCGGAAGAAAATTAAAATTAAATAAAAATAAACTGAATTAAAATTATAAAAAAATTGAAATAAAAAATTGAACTAATCTTTTGCTATAAAAAATAGTCAAGAAATAATTTTCCCTTTTTTTTCCTTTCTGTCAATTTTTCTGAATTTAAAACCGAACTTTAAAAATAAAAATATTGCAACATAAATCAAAGTTCGAATAAAAATTTTTTAATTAAACCGTAAATTGAATTTTAATGCTAAAGAATTTCTTTATCTATTTTTCTCAAAAAATATTGTTTCATTCCGATTAGCATCGGATTAAATTATTTAAATTCTTTCTTTAATTAAAATAATTTTGTTTAATTAGTTAAAATAAACAAGTAAATTAATTTTATTTTTTTTCTGTTCTAAAACCACCTACATTTGAAAATTATTATAAAACCCAAGACAATTTTCGTTTTTAGCTTGAAAATAAAAAATGTCAATGAAAATTTTATAGAGTTCGAAAGAGTGAGCTATAAAATAAAAACCTGTTGATCCAAAAGTTTATCAATTGTCCTGTGAATTTTTTAAAAACTAATAAATTTCAAAGTATGCTTTATGCAGGACTAGGAAAAATGATTTAAAAAATGCAATAAAAAAATGTTACAGTTTATTCATCAGAACAGGAAATCAAAATTTTGTTTTACATATTACATACTATGTGTATGTCTATTTATAAAAAAAGCAATCTTTTTTTTGTTTACTTAATCTCGTCATGAAGAAAAGATATTTTTGTGTGTTTAATTACACTTGGTCACAAATGTTTTATCAGATAATAAGGAAAATTTTCATGATATGACGAAAAATAATTAATACTTCCTCGAGTCATGTCACGTATCTTCCTCTAAATTGTTTAAATTCTTCTCTTTTTTACAACTTTGGATTTGTTCTATTTTTCAACTAATATCTATATTCGGTAATTAAATTTTTTTATCCACTTTAAAATATATAATGTGGATTTCTTTAATTATCAGGTTTTATTTCGAATTAATCAATTCTATAATTAACTCTAATTAATTCCACGAGAATTTTATCAAAACATTTGACTAATTAATTAAAGTTCAATTAATTTCAAAGGAAAAAAGAAAAAATCTAAAAAAAAATAAATAAAAAAGGTTTATAGAAAAATTATTTTCAAATGTATTTTTAATGTAACGATTCAATGGTAAAAATACAAAAATAAAAAATTTAAGTTACGATGAAATTTTTGAATTTAGAACAAATTATTTGTTTTTTATTAGACTTAATAATTTATATTCGGCAATTAGAAATGCACGTGTATTAAAAAAAAAAATTTTTTCTTTCATCAAATTACGATAAATTATTGTATTAGCATTCAAAATTAAGGAGAAATTATGAACGACAGTTAATAAGAATAGCTAATTTGCATATAGAGTAAAAAACTAATCGAAATTAAATCCCACATGGTCAAAAGTCAAAAGGAAAAAAAAATTCTTAATTGCTATTGCGATGCATTAAATATAAATTTGGTTTTAATTTGCAAAGTCAGTGACACTTATTTCTAATTTGGTTACACACAAGGACGTGCGTGAATCTAAATTTTCTCTACATCTCAGTTACGTCATATCATAATGATATACTCAATTTAAAAAAATTAACCTTTTTTCTACGCATTCCCAAAATATTATTATAACAAAACTTCCACTTTCTAGAAATATTTTTTTTTACTTGAAGATTTTGTAAGTTTCTTCATTTTGCATCATAATTTACTACTCGCGCAAAAAAAAATTAATTTTATGCGACTTTTGTCGAAATCAAAATCTAATTATTGGTTCAAATAATTTTAAAGAAAAAATATCGAATAAGAAATTTTACAATTTCTTTGTAATTTAATTATTTATTGAAACAAAAGCAATAATAATATTAGATTGTAAAATTTGACAAACTATTAGTTTGATTTGGAGGCAATTTTTTCTTCAAAAAGAAAATTAATTTTAAAAATATTTTTACAAATAATTTACAACAAAAAATGTTACAAATAATTTACAAAAAAATAATGACAAATAATTTACAACAAAAATTATGACAAATAGTTTACAACAAAAATTATGACAAATAATTTACAACAAAAAGTATTAAAAATAATTTATAACAAAAATATTATTGAAAAGATTTAATTAAAAAATTTATTTTGAAAACAATTTAATAATAAAATAAATTTATCAAAATAAATAGTATTGAAAAAAGTTTGATAGAAAAACATTTGTATCGAATAAAGGTTTGTTATCAAAAAATTGGTTCTAAAAAAATTTTTTTTGAACAAAATTTGTATCGAAAAAAGTTTGTAAAATTTAATTTGCAAAAAAAATGTTAGTAAGAGGAAAAATTTAAAAATGTATTTAAAAACATTGATTGTATATAAAAAATCGTAATCGAAAAAACAATTTATTATCAAAATACTTTTTTATCTACAAATATTTATAAGAAAAAAATTCTTGTGGAAAAAATTTTTATCGAAAATGTTTTTTAGTGAAAAAAGTAATATTGACGTAGTAGGAAAATATTATAATTTCGGAGTTTCTTTTTTTATATTTGATCCCTTTGAACAGGTGCAATTTAAGAGAAAATATTTTATAAAATAATGCGCCCTTGGACAAAAGCTCTAAAAGCTTTCGATAATATAATTAACGTAGGGCTTGTTGACAAAACCGACGTGCTTTTTCATTTCTTGGTTTATGTTATATTGATCTCGTTTTATTTTTTCATATTTATGTCACATTTTTTTTTTAATTTTACAAATATTTTACTTTTACTATATTATTTCTTAAATATTTTTACAAAAAAAAACATTTTTTAATGTGTAAAAAATTTTTAAATAATACTTTATCATTCTTTTTTCCAACTATCACAAAAATTTTCGATCACTTTTGATTACTATTTTTTATTTCGAAATTCATTGCTAGAAAATTTAACATTTTTAAATTTGTTTTAAAAAATGTATCGAAATGTAAGAAAATATTTACATGAAGTTAGACAATAAAAATTACAATAAAAATATTCAAAAAATGATTTTTCTTTTTGAATGACTTTCATTTTAAATTTGCAACCAGTGAGAAATATAATAAAGTTTGAATTTAAGAATTGCCAGCACTATGTGGGCAAAGTATAATTTGTAAAAGTTAAAATGAAATAAAAAATCTAGATAGAATTGCAGAACTTCATTAAAACTCGTAAAACTGTTTTCATTTTTTTTCCCATCAGTTTTCTTTAAAACAGACTCATGCTTCAGAAAACTTGATATTACTTTCATTAAGAGTGATATTTTCAAAATAAACAAAAAAAATTTACATAATTTAGTAAATTAGGAAGTAAAAAAAATTTCAAATTTTATAATTAGATTCATTTTTTGTATTTTTTTTTATTTATTTCATTATTTCTATTAAGTTGTTTCGTTTTCATTCAATTTTATTTTGAAAAAAATTTCATCAATTTTTCTTGCATTTTATGTTAGACTAAAGAAATATTTAATTATTATTTATTTTTTTAGTTATTATATTAATTATTTATTATTTATTAGTTATTATTTATAAATATTTATTATCAACTAAACTTTTTTTTGTTCTTTATAAAATTCTCGGGGGAAAAATCAAATAAGTCATAATTCTTCTCTCGATATACTTAACTTTTGAAAATGAAATATGCAGGACAATTATGTTTCTTTCGCAACATTTAAATGAAGAACTGGAGAATAAAAAAAAATAATGAGAACTTATAAATAGCAATTTTTTCTCTAACATTTCAATTTTTATTATTTGGGCCAAGCTGGTAATTTTCTTTCTTAAGTCTTCATTCAAAATATCAACGAGAAAAATATCGTCATTTCTGAAGCATAAATTTAATATCACCACCCACCTGTGAGAAATTGAAAAATGTTTTCTTACCTTTATAATAAAAGAAATCTCCTAAAGAAGTTGCTAAATATTTATATTTATTTTTAAATACTTTCTCCAATAATTACTGACACAATTGAATTTTTCTCTTTTGTAAACCAATTGTTAATCATACACTTTATTACAATTTGTCTATTTAGAATTTAGATTTTTTTTTTAAATAGAAATTAAATAAATTAAATAGTTTTTTATTTTTCTGTTTTTTCTTTTATCGTTTTCTCTTTTTTCGATTATTCTTTTTTTCTTTTTAATTTTTTTTCCCTTGAGCGTGAAAGGAGAATGCACTTTTTCTTTAAATCTTTTGAAAACAATTTTTTTTTGTATTCAATAAAGAACTTGTTCAAGAAATAAAATTATAGATTCCTCAGATTTTTTTTATTCAGTTACGATTTTACGATAAAATTTTTAACAATACAACATTCAACTGTACAAGCTATTTATAAAAAAGAGTTACAAATTCAATAAATAAAAAAGGAAAAAATCATTTCTAACAGATTACATCTCAATACACTATTTAATTTTTTGGTAATTTGAATAGTTTCCTTGTACTTTGTCTAAATGTACTTCTAAAAACAAAATTATAGTTTTATTTTAATTTATCATTATTTATTATTTATTATTTGATTTCAATTACATTTAGAAAATAATTTTATTGGTAAAAAAAAACTAAAAATAAATAATAATAATATCAATAATAATAATAATAAAGAAAATAAAAAAGTTCGTTCAACTTGATTCTATTTTATTAATTTCTAAAATAAAAAAACTGATTGCCAATAATAATAAATGATAAAATGTTAATAAAATAATTACAATAATAAAAGAAGAGAGGAGAAAATATAATTTCCTAATATACTTTATGAAAGTACATTGTTTGTGCGGACATCGAAATCTTTCATCGTGAATGAAATAGAAATAAAGGAAATGTTTTGCTTATTGGGGATTTTGACAGAGGAACAATAATATTAATGACAATATTATTCAAAATGATAAATAAAATTAATAAAAATAAGAACAACACTCATCGATATATAACAATGATAATTCTAATGACTCAATTAATCACCAAAATATTCTTTGAATTATTCAATTCTGATATATGGATTTTTCATCTAAACCGGAAATAAAATACAGATTTTTTTTTCTATTTTTAGTAATATAAAACAATACATACTTTTTTCGGAATTTCATGAGCGGAAACAAAAATTAATTAAGTGAAAAATGATAATTATTCTCAATAGGATATTGTTAATTAAAATTAAAAAGAAAATTTCATGTATTGTTTTCGGCATTAATTAATGTTTCAAACATATTATATCGAAGCTTTTCTGATTTTATTTTTATAATTATTTATACATATATGCACAAATATTTTTTTGTAATTAAAATTTTGTTATTTACTATTGTTTTAGGTATGTGGCTACTTTTTACAGTAACAATATTACTGGCACGTGAAGTGGTGGGAAATTTAACAACAGACGAGCATGATGAGGAAAAAAAATTGGCTAACAAAAATGATTTACACAATTTCTCACAATTACAAACCACGGATTTGAAAATTCCCACGCAAAAGTTACGCGAAACTGCAAAAACTAATGAGAAAGAAGGTGATTTTTTTTGGTTCTTTATTTGGTATTTATTTATATTTTTTTCAACTATTTACTTTTTGAAATTTTTAATAATGGAATTTTATAACAATAACTTATTGATTTTATTGTATATATTTATTAATTATTTTTGATTTACAACGTTTTTATTGTCTTTTTTTGTATTTATTCAATTATTTATTCATTTTATTAAAAATGAAATATCTGTTACAAAATATTTAAATCTTTTTAATAAAAAAATGGTAATTTAAGAATTTAACAATAAATTTTTTTGCCCTATTGAAAATAAATTTTTTGTGCTATTTTCATTTAAATATTATTATTGATAATGTTTAATAATATTTATTATAATATAGGTAATAATAATTATTTTTATGTAGAAATTATTGATTCAAATTTTTTATTGAAATAAAAATTATTAGATTCGTCGATAATAATGTATTTCACAACATTTACTTGAATATATTTGAGTCGAATTATTTTTTCACAAATAAACATTTAAACTTGAAAATAAAACCGAAAAACTTCTCAATTAGATGCTGAAAAAAGAAGAAAACGATCGATAGAAGAAATTGTTTCGGATCAAAAAACATTTACGACAGATTTTCAAAAAAGGAAAAGTCCACTGTCTTCATGGTTTTATTGGGCTGATAAAGATGTGAGTTGATAAAAATTCATTTACTAAAATTACAATCATATAAATTAAACTTTATGGTTTAATTTTATTTTTTATACTTACAAATTTTTATAAATATTAAAATATTATTTTTATAACTAATTTATAATATAAAAAAAAATTATGAATAAATAATAATATTCGAAAAATTCTTATCCATTGAATTATTTCATGAAATAAAATTAGAAAGAATTTTGAATTCATAGTGCAAAATATAATTACTAATGATGATAATAACAAAAAAGTGTATAGAAAATTAGTACAAAAATAAAGAAACTAAAAAATATAAAAACAAATATAACAAAAAATATAATAATATAAAATATGAAAAAATTTAAAAAATAAAAGTTAACAATAAATAAAATGAAATATATAGATAAAATAAAGAATATAAAAATGAAAAATATAAAACACAAAAATAAAAAAAGCAAAAGATGTAAAAAAATAAAAAATCAGAAAATGAAAGACAAAAGTCACAGTTAGCTGTAAGAAATTGGTTTCCTTATAACAGGTGATTCCAATAAAGGAGCGAAGCAAAGAATCAAGCCAGGAGAAGAAAACACCAAGATTCAGTCCCTGGGGTGGAAAGAGGAGTGAAACTTATTTACCGGTTCCTGAAATTCGACAAAACACTCACGTCTTTAACAGTTGGGGTGGTAAGCGTGTTAATGAATTTTCAAAGCTTGCAATGCCGGAGAGAAGTGGAAAATTATATGCATGGAATAGTGTTGATTCAAATGAAAATCAAGAATTGAAACGAGTTTCAAAAAGTAATACAGAGGGAAAAGTTCCATTCAACAGTTGGGGTGGAAAGAGGGCATTAAATACTGTCGATTATACATCGCCAATTTTACAAGATCTACATCAACTCGAAGGCGAAATTGCCTATCGAAAAAGAAAAGGTAATTAATTCATTAAAAATAATATTATTTCCTCTCAAAATCGATAATATTTTTTCAATGTATTTCACAATTATAATTGAATCGACTGAAATTCGAAAAAGGGCTTCAACTCTTAAAGAACAAGTTATCTCCGCATAATAATTTGGTAATGAAAACGAATCTTATTTCAGAGTGAAATTCCTTTTCGAATACTGCGATACAATTTTATTAACAAAAAATATTGTGAAATAATTTTTAATAATATTTCTAATACTTTTTTTAATATTGTTTAATATTATTTTTATTACTATTATTATTACTATTATTATTATTTTTTTTTAGTTAGATAACCTTTTGATTATTATTTTTTAAGTTTCTAACAATATTTCGCTATTATAAAATAATTTCCATAAAAAGTACTCATTTTAACGCATTAAAGTTTCAAAAATTTAATTTCTCATTTTATTTTTAATTATATGTGCTAAACTTCTAATAAATAGTAAAAACATTTAATTTTCCTTTCAAAAATTTAATTACCATAACTAAGAATATTTAATTTTTTGCAGAGCAATTGGGAAAGTATCAAGAAAAAATGATGAGAAAAATTGACGAAAGAAGAGCTCAAAAATTTGGAAGTTGGGGCGGCAAGAGATTTGCGAATCGGCCGAATGGTGAAAATTTACATTTGAGCGGGGAGGATTTTTTTGAATCACTCAAGTCAAGGTTACCAAAAAAAAGATCGATGCGCGCTTTAAGAAAAAGGGAATTTCAACCGTGGGGTGGTAAACGAAGTCCAGAAACAATACCCGATAATCCAAATGAAACAGAACGTAGACCACAGGCTTCATTTTTTGTTAGAAAAGTCTTCTTCCCTTGGGGAGGATAATAAAAAAAAATTTTTTTTGACTGATTTTCTTTTCATAAATTATCATCCAATAGAAATACTACTGAAATTCCAAAAAGAAAAAGCTTTTATAAGTTCGTTTTCTTTTTCAAATTTTTTTGTATAACGAATCTTCCTAAAAAATTTTTTTTATCAAAAATGATGAGTGGGAATTTTTACTGTAATCGTATTGTGTAATTTAATAGCAAAAATTTATACACGAAAATTAATTCGTAAACAAGTAATTAATAATTAATTGATAATTAATAAGAAGTTAATAATTAATAATTGATAATGAATTAATAAATATTAATTAAACAATTAATAGTTAATTAGTAATTATTAATTAATAAAGTTAATAAAGTTAATCAATTAATAATTGATAAGGAATTAATAATTAATTAATAATTATTAATTAATTAAGAATTAATAATCAATTAGTAATTAATAAGAAATCAATAATCAATTAATAATTAATAAGGAATCAATAATCAACAAATAGTTAATAATTAATTACTATTTGTTATTAATTGGAATGTTAAGAAATGAATTTAGAAAAATATGTTAAAATATTTTTTGATTCAAATAAAAAAAAATAAATAAAATAGAAAGTAATTGACAAATTTAAAAAATAGTCGATCAGAATTTACATTTTTGTTATTAAGTAAATTTCCCGAATTTTAATACTAAATTGAAAAAAATAATCAGTAATAATACAAATTGACAAAAAAAATTATTGGGAAGATTATGAATTTTTTTCCCACTTGGAAAAATAATTTTTTGTAAATCAAACATGAAAATTTTAATCGAGACTGTGTAGGAAAACTATTATAAAATATGATTACCGAATTATTGTTAAAATTTTTAATTTAATAGGATCATGATAATTAATTTATTTAATAGGATTACTGAATATACGGTAATAATTTATTTAACAAATTCACTCTAAAATAATAACTTATTTAATAGGATCACATAATGGTAATAATAATAATAATAATTTATTTATTATATCTCTCATGTAATATAAATTATGTGAATCATTATAATTATATATATACATATACATTTTTATAAAATTAAGTTTAAAAAGTTTAACATCTCTATATATGTATAAAAATGAAATTTTTATTTAAAACGTTGTGAAAAATATGAGAAAAAATTCTATAAAATTATTGAAAAAAAGATACAATGAAATAAATAATGTTTTAAATATAAAAGAAAAAAATTATGCACTTAATAAATATTTACGCTCTGTTATCACCTGTTTTATTTATAAAAACAAAAAAATTTTGTCAATTTATTTTCAATTCCAATCACTTGATATTAATTTCTAGTTTAGTTTTTTTTTTGGAAATGAAATAAGAAGTAAAAAATTAGATTTTTTCCAACTTTCTTTTTGTTTAATTTGCAATTTATTAATTATCGATTATATAGTTTCGTAATTTTTTTTCAGTCTACTTTGCAATTGTTCAATTATTCAATTTTTTTTATTTCTCAATATGAAATTTTCTTGAAATTATTCAATTTCAAATTTGCAATTATTGTTCATTTAAATTGAAGAAAAATTTATGATGACTCCTCATTAACTTTGGACTTAAAAAATAAAATTTTTAATGAAAAATCTTAATATAAAAACTAATTTTATTATTTTATGACTGCGTTGAAAATTAACAGAACGTAATGAAAATTTGAAAAACAATTTTTCTTTTAATGAAATATTTTTTATGCGGATTTTTAATTTTACTCAATTCCTAATTTCGCACATACTTAATTATTTTATTTATTTCCCGAATTTTATATAGTGTAATTAAATCATTTATTTACTTACTTCTTTACTTTACTCTTAATTATTTACTTATCTATTCATTTGTTTATTTATATTTATTACACAATTGCATGAAAATAATTAAAATGAAAAATTAATTATTTACAATTATTACACAATTGTATGAAAATAATAAAAATAAAAAATTGAAAGCAAAAAACAATAAATTTTTTTTTTAATTTTCTACCTAATTTTCTATTAAAAAAATATTTATAAATACAAAATTTTTTTTACCTTTCTCTAAAATTTAGTTCGAATCTACTAACCAGTGGTTTGGAATAAATTTTTCTAAATTTTCCGAATATAAAGAACGAATATAACAAGAAAGATAAAATTTAAACAATTCATTGTAACTCAAATCGACAGAATAATTCCTGATAAATTTATCAATCCTCTGAATATCAGAGGAAATAAATTTAAATTCGACATCACTCGCCACCATTTTCAAACCAACATTTGTAAAAATAAAAATATTTCTCGTCAAATCATTATTATAATTATCAATATTCAATTTTAATCGTTCCGGTTCGCGATGAAAAATATTAATTCTATCATTCTCCCTAAATTTATGCACAACATTCAAAAGTGATTTTTTCGATAGACCGAAAAATTCGTAATTAAAAATTACACTATTGTCTCTTTCTAATGAAACTGAGAAGTACAGAGTGTCTTTGAAATAATCATGAACATGATTTGTCAGTTGTTTTATTCCTATTGTCATTTCCTTGTAGTTTATAAACATTTGAAGAAACATTTCGTCACTAATACCGTGAGCATGAAAATTGTAGTATACCAAGGGAAGAAATACTTCATTTTTTTCTATTTTCTTCACTTTGAGATTAATTATCATTTGCTTGTTGATACTGTGGTACATTATTTCACTAGTGTAGAAATTACCCTCACTCTCCTCGGCAATGTACGTCGAATAGACACCACTCGATAATTGTATTTTTAGTGAATTTTTCACAATTGTTTCGCACTTATTGTTCAAGTGTAAACACCTACCGGTGAGATCAATTGGTGACACTAGGACAAATTTTACGAGGTGATAATTTTTCTTCACTTTCGACACTAGAGTCAAAGGTGTCACTCGACGAAAATCTCGTTCTCTGCTTTTCGTTTGTAATTGCGATGGTTTTAAATTAAAATCGATCGCAGGCATCAAGCCACGTCCGGTTAGCAGTCTCAGTTCCAAATCTATTTTCAGCACAGGAATCGTAAATTTTTTAAAATCGATAAACTTTTCCAAAAATGGCAATAAATTCAAATCGTAAATATCTAGGAAAACTTCCAAAACTGTTGAAAATAAATTTTGCGAATTATTTCTATAACGAATTCGAAATTCCCTCAGAGGTGTGTCCGTACCATCGTAGGCGAAAATCGACAGAAGAAAATTCAACTTTTCCTCGTGATTCCACTTTGTCAAGGGTGAACCATAGCGATAATTTGTCACCGACGAGTGAATAGGGGATAAAATTTCTCTATTCCCGAATTTTAATTGATACATTTTGGCAAAAATATCATTCCACAAGTCCAAAGTTTCGCCGAAACCATCAACAATTTCTTCTCTGTTATAATAGTTGGCGAACATGTTCAGTAAAGTTTGGCTCGATTCTTTTTTTCGAGTCAAGAAATTTTCCATTTCCCCAACAACGGATATTGAATGTAAATTAAAATACGTCTCTCGATGTTGAAAATTGGGAAAATTTGACATTTCTTCCGAGCGTATGAACAACGTGGTACGATCTAGAGGAGATTTTTCTCCATTTGTCAAATAATCGTAGTACTCGACAATATCGAAATGATTCTGTAAACCACGAGAGAGGGAAACACTTTTTTTTCCTATTCTCCTAATGTCGTTCAGTGACAGCAACATTTGTGTGTAATAATTTTCGACAAAACCGAAAATTTGCACACTTTTGTAAAAATCCGATTCCATTTCGACTGATGTTGTTAGAGATGAGAGATCGCTGTTGAAAATTGGTAATTTTATCCAATTTTCTGATTCGATTGTCATCACAAGGGGAATATTGTCGGACACTGATAGCATGGGAACACAATTGGAAATTGCAGTCATTGTTCTTGTGGAATTTTGTTCGTTGGAAAAATCAATTGTGTTGGAGTCATCAATGGGTAGTTCGCTGAGACAGTAAAAGTAGAATGCTTCGATTTTTGATGGCGTCTCTAGTGTTAAGGTGAATTTTGTACCTTGTTTAATTATCATGTCAAAATGCGTTTTGTAGTGAAAAAAATGATTTTTGTTTGTTTCGGCGTAATGACGAACTAAGGGTCTTGCAATCCGTTTGGTTATCTAAAAATTAATTTAGATTTTAATTTCATTTCATTTAAATCATTAAATTTAATTTTTTTATTGTAAGTCTGCAAGTTGTTAAAATAAAGAATTTAAAAACGAATTGAAATTAATGAAATCAAATTAAATAGAATTAAATTTAATGGAATTAAAATTAATTGCATTTGTTTTAATCGAAATTAATTAAAATTAAGTTAATGACACCTATTTTAATCAAAATCAGATTGATTTTTATTAATTGAATTTCTTTTAAACGATTACAATGTAATAAAAAAATAAAACCCGATTACATTAAATGGAATTTAATTTAACGGAATTTAAATGAATTTAATTAATCGGATAAAATATAATCAAATAGAATCGAAATGAATTGAATAGAATTGAATAGAATTGAATAGAAATCTTTGATTTCCATGTTATAAATCTTATTTAAATTAAATCTGATAAAATTGATGTAAATTGAATAAATTGCATTTGATTTTATAAAAATTATATTGTATTTAAGTAAAATAAAAAATAAAAATAGAATTCAATTTTCAAATAGAATTGAATAGAATTGAATAGAATAGTATTTCAATTGATCAAATTCAATTTTGAACTAAATTTATTTTTTCATAAATCATTAATTACATGAATTTAACGAATTAAATTAGTAAATAATATTAAATTAGTTTCCAAAGGTTTTCTTACTTTCGAATTCCATTGCACTTGATTTTCTAAAACTACTTCAGAAATTACTGTCAGGAAAAGTGTTAACGTTAATATGAGCATTTTAAAGAATGAAAATTATTCACAAAAATTGTGTAAAAATTTTTTTTTCAATTTTTCTCTTATTTTCCGTTTATAAAGTGTTTACGGTTATTTTTGATCTGTTAAAGAAAATAAATTTATTATTGCAGTGAAAAAAAAAATATTTTTTATTACGCTCGGTCTTGTTGTTAATAACAACAAAAATTTCGAATTGCCCATGCTGCTCGTACGTAAGACAAATAATTTTATGCTAATTACCAAAGATATTAAAATATCAGACATTTGAAAAAAATGGATTCATTTCTTAAAATTTAGTCAAACGTTTATAATTGCAATAATTATGAAATTATTTACATTTTCGAGCATCATTTTCCTCCTCTGGACTATTTGCTATTCGTTTCAGTTTCAGCAGCACGAACAATGGAATTCTGTGGTGAGACCGAAAAAATTATTTTCAAAATTTCTTTTATATTTTTGCCTTTGTTTTGATTTATTATTTAAAATTTTTATTTGTTTCTCTTTTTTCAAATGTAAGACATTTTTTTGCTATTCTTAAAGTTCTCAATGTTAAAAATTCTGCAATTGAAGAACTCTTCAATTACAGAATTTTTTTGTTGCTTAATAGTGCAATTGAATAAATTCAGTGACTACAATAAAATAATTTAATTTCAATTTATTTTTCCCTATTTTTTCATTTTTCTAATTCATAATTTTTTATTCTTAAAAACTTTGTTTATTGTTTTAAATTCTTTTTCTAATTTAAATTTTTATAAAATATTTCAGGAAATTCGGAGAACAATAAAACCAATGGTACGTAAATTTGCCCCAACATGGAACAAGCACGTAATTCAAGATCGTCTCTACCATTACAAAACACATTTTGGAATAATTTTGAAAAAAAGCACAGCATTCACTCTAATAATCAACACAACGGAGGCAATTGAAAATTTATATTTTTTCTGTCCCTCGGAATTGAAGGAATCTTCTCTAGTCATTGATCTAGCAAACGAAATAAGTTCAAAGAAAATTTTCACAACAACCAACGATTGTGTACCAATGATCTCCGTCTCTTACAATAAACAACTTGAGGTACAAATAATAACTGCAAATTGGGTCAGTCTGCCTGTTTTTCACACAAAAAATATTACCCAACACAGCTCGAGAGTTGCAGAAGAGGAATTTTTCAACTCCGTAAAAACTTATGGATTTGTCGAAAATGATTACACACAAATGCTACTTTCGTGGAAAGACATCGAGGGTATACGATCGAAAGGCGATTATAGTCTGTACAAAGGACTTATGAATCAAATTGACATTGTGAAGTACTACAATTATTTGATAGGTGCCACTCGTTATGAGGAGGAAGAAGATTCACATTCTTTCGTTCTAGTTGAGAAGTATCGTTTATTTCTGCGTACGGAAAAATGTGTTGGTACTTGTGATTACGGTGCTTATTTTTCCATCTTTTGGATCGTGTGTCCAGATGGTATTTTTGAATTTTTGGAATCGAATTCAGCGGCTAGTTGGGGATTATTGCACGAGGTTGCCCACTATTATGATATTAAGAGTTCGGTTCTTGGTTTTGGTAACACTGTTGATGTTTGGACGAATATTTTTGCTGCATTCTATCAGCATAAGCATCAAGTGGACACTTATTGGATGAAGGAGAGTGAGAATGATTGGTACTCCACGGTAGAGAAATATCAGAAAAAAATTCCATTTGCCAAATGGGAGTACAAAGAACAGTTGCATTTCTTTATGAGTCTGTTTGCATACGATGGTAGTGATCGTTCTTTTCGTGAATTTAATCTTAGGTATTTTTCCTCTGAAAACGCTGGCAATTCCAATAACATAATTTCCATAATTTTGGAAGTATTCCTAGAAGTACATGATGTTAATTTGTTACCATTCTTAAAGAAGGTGTTAAATTTCGAAGAATATAGAATTCCGTTAGTGACTCCGGATTTGGAAGTTCTGTTGTTGAACGGACGTGCCGTAGTGCCTGTGATTGATTTTGGTCAGAATCCAAAAGAAATGCAACAAATGAGCCAAGAACGTGATCTAAGGGACTATTCACCACTCATGTTGATGAGAAAATTAAGAAAAAAATACATCCAAGTGGAAATTGTGATCAAAACACCGATTGATTTGACAGATTATTGTTTGTATTTGAACAACCATTGTCACATGATTCAAGCCCATGAGATGTTTATCGATTTATTGATGGACGTTTATTCGGTGTATTTCGCCGAAATTATAAACAATGAACTGTTCATTAGTGACATTACCTATTACGTTGTTTCCCAAAAAATGAAAATTATTGTCAATGTCGATAAAGTTAAGAAAAATTCCCTACCCATGCTCTACTATCACTTTGAAGCACAAGGTATTGAAGATCTTGTTTTTCTGAAAATATTCATAGACTACAAAGAAATGACAATTGCAGTCGAACAATTAACGAACGAAATTCACATGTTTTTCGCCAAAGAACTCTATTTTCGTATAAGTTTGGTTAGAAATGGTTGTAAAATTTTTGAATATAATTTTTATGGTTCGGCAGAAAAGCAGCAGAAGAAACTTGTTAATGTTGTACATGAATTTGAGATTAATGATGAGATAAATATTTATCATGGAGAACCGAATCGGTTGCAGATGCACTTTCCGGATTATGTTAATGAGGCGGCTAATAATACGTTTATTTTTACAAATGTTGGTTTACGTGATGCTCACGATATAATAGATATCAATAAGTTTGATATCAGAAGAATTAACGAGTTCAATAAAAATTATAATATTGATTTGAGTTATAATTCGTATTATCAGATATTATTGGCTCATTATAGGTATGAATTGATTGCTAATGGCTTAAGGAATTATGTACCGAAAGATTGGAACACGTAATAAATAAATTTTGTTTAATATCGCTAGAAATTAATTGTCTTACTTTGTTATTTAATTTCCTTCTGTTTTATTTTTTTTGCATCATTCTTTTTATTAATTTTTCTATGTATCGATTTTTGTTACATATTTTGTTAAATATCAATTTCTTTCTAAATTAATTTCTCTAGAAATAAATTTTCTCTAGTTATAAATTTTCTTCAGTTATAAATTTTCTCCAGTTATAAATTTTCTCCAGTTATAAATTTTTCTAGTTATAAATTTGTTCTAGTTATAATTTTTTGTTACGTATAAACTTCTTTACATATTTTAACTTTTTCACTTATTAATGTATTTATATTTTTCAACTCATTAATTTTTAAGAAAATTTTATTTTTTCTACGTAAATAAACTGTTTTAAACATTACCTTTTTTATGGTTAATTTTTGAATACACTAACTTTTTTATTTACAGAGATAAATAAATATGTACGATGTAAATATCGAAATAAAAAGGTGAAGTTTTAATTATCAGTACGAAAAATTGTTTATTTGTTTGTTAAGTGTGCTGATCATCTGTGTTGACACTGTTATCATTAGTCATTTAAGCTACAAAATTTTTCGAAAAGAAAAATAATTTTTTATTTCAAGTATTAAAAAAAAATACTATAAACATTACATATTTATTTATTTATTTACTTTATTTTTTTTATTTTTTCTAAAAATAAACAAGAAATTTTTTATTAACTACTGAAGTTAATTTTGAAGCTACAGTAAAAAGCGTGTTCGTAAATAACATTTTTAAAAAAGAATAATTTCTTAAATTGGACCCACTTACCTAAAAAGTTTAGATATGTTTATTAAATTTATTATAACATTTACATGAAATAACTGAAAATAACTTTTTCATTTGTCAACTTAACACTAGTCTTCACACTAAAGCTATTTTGATTTCACGCTGATTATATCACAAAAAAGTTTTATAACATTTTTTTATTAATTAGTTTGCAATTTTTCACTATTTTTTAGAGATAAATTCTTTTTTTCTTTCGAGAAATTTTAAAAACATCCGAATAGGTTAGGTTCTTGCAAAAGACATCTATTGTAATGAGTCTCAAATTTTTAGTAATCACTAAAAGTTATCTCCACTGGGTATTGTAGAAATTCCTCACAATTTTGTCTTTTTACCTTTGGTAGAAATTGAAGAAAACTTATTGATCGTACCCTCCCTGGGTATTGTAGAAACACCAATAAATACCTTTAGAAGAGAATGTAGAAATTATTCGAAAACTGTTCTAAAATTGTTTAAATTTAAAAAAAATTAATTTTCACACAATTATTATTATTTATTAACAATAAATAAAATAAATAAATAAAAAATTATTAGAAACATACAGTTGATATTTTAATTCCTGGAAATAATTAAAACAAATATTTTTTAGCTATACTAATAGTTCAAGTATCTAAAATAAATAAATTTACAAAAATTTATTTATTTATATACAAAAAAAAGAAATACATTTAATTTTTAATTTATTTAATTGTTATAACAATTTATTTTTTTAAATTAAATAAATTTTAAATAAATGTATAAAAATTAAAAACAATAAAATTATTATTAAACACGGATATGAGCATTGATTATTTTATAACAATGTTATTAACAGAAAATTATTCAATTAATTTTAATTAATTTATAATAAATAAATAAAAAAGAAATAGTAATAAACTGTAATTATATCAATCGCTGATAGTAATTATTTAATAATATATTATTGTTATAAAATTATTATTATTATTATTATTATAGTTATTATTATTATTATTGTTAAATTATTTATTCATTGATAGTTCAATACATTTTTTTACACATTTTAATAAACTAATAAAGAAGAATTTATTAAGGCAAATAAAAAATAACAAAATGTAATGCAACTTGAAATGGAAATAAAATTATTGAATGAAAATAAATTTGTGTAACTATCAACAAGAAAAATCGATATTACCAATAGAAAATAAAGTATGCGAATGTCAGTACACTTCTTCCTCCCCCCATTATTTTCTAATCTACAATTCAATTTCCGATTAGAATTGTCATACACGGAAATTTTCTTTAATATTTCTCAATTTGGACAATTTATTCTGATATTGATTAATTTTTACATTATTTATAAATCTCCCAAAAAATTTTTCTTTTAAATATTATTATAAATCTTTAAAAATTCAAAATGCAAATAGTTTAATCTAATAGTTTTGAAGACCCACCATTTTCTAATAATTTGTTTTGTAAATTTCTATTTTGCCACAATTGAAATAGGACTTTAGAAAGGGTGAAGAAAGTTTTCAGAGTTTAAAATTTTTTTTAGAAAATTAAATTAAATAATTAAATTAATTTAATTTTCCTTAATTTAGAAAATTCAATATTTGGTAATAATTCCCATTATGTAAATTATTATTTTTATATAGATGCCAAGGATTCTACCTAGATCTCAACAAGTTTTCCTTTTTTCACAATAGAAGTTTTTTAAACCAATTATTTTAAAAATGTACTATTTTGTAATAATTTCTATTTCATAATACCTTCTATTTTGTAAAATTCTATTTTATTTCACATTAAAATAGTTTTAGCAACGGCCTACCAAGTTTTCCTAGTTTCAAAATGCAAGTAGTCTAATCATATTGTTTTTTCTAATTTAATTTATTTATTAAATAATTCACGGGTATTTTTAAATATTTCCTATTTGGACAAATATCGAACAGGGATTTAGTAAGGACCAAATCAGTTTTTCTAGTTCCTAGCAAAAGCTTTCTTGGTTTTAAAATAGGGTTCCAGTAGGGGACGAAATAGTTTTTCTAGTTTCGAATTCCAAGTCAGTAAAAAATATATTTTTTGTAAATTAGGCATTTTTTACTTTTTTTACTGTTTCTTGGAGTAATCGGGCTTTAGCAGGGGCCTATCTAGTTTTCCTTATTTCTACCAGGTTCCTTGTAAAAAACTCCTGTTAAAAAAAAATAAAGAGTTTCAAGTTTCACTCGAGATATTTTAATTTCTACTGTAATTATTTATATTTACAGATTAATATTTTTTACTGCTTTATTAATGCATTTGTAAACTTTTTTAAATATTTCTATTCAAAATTTTATCATCAAATGCGATTAAAAAAGTCGTTTTTGTATCATAAATGATCATTTACTTTATTAATTCCCTTAACTAATGATAAATTGTATCTTTGATTTAATATTTACCTTTCTGTAAATTGTTTTTCGAAAAAATACCTTTCATTCAAATTTAAATAAATAATTTTAAATATTATTTAAATAAATAATTTTTTCTTTATTAGAAAAAAAAAAGATATTAAAAAAAATATTAAATTGAGCTTTCGAATAGTGACTTTGTTCGACGGAGGGTGGCAGTGGTGTAGTGCTTCAGGAAGAAACAACCCTCAGTGTTATTCTCGCCGCGAACGTTTTCACACAGTGTATATTAAATAGTTTCTCGAGGCGGGTTCCCTCCCCTCCCCCTCAAAAAAAATAGTGATTATTAATTTTAATTTTCCACCTAAATTTTTTTATTTTCAAAAAAATATTCAGTGACTTTTTTGGTATTTTCTTTTTATTTCGGAAATAATTTTTTTTCTTTTGTTATTGTTATTGTTATTATTGTTATTTTGTATTGTTCATCGTAATTGTGGCTGTCGACAAATTCTGTAAGTTTCTTTACTATATATTTTCCTTCTTTGATTGCCTGCCAAACTCTCTTGAGCTAAACACTTAAAATTATTTCGGCATATAATTGCGACAATGGCATTGTGTCTAAAAATTCAAATCCGGCTATGTGCCATCTTTTCTTTTTGTATTTTCTTTTACATTCAGTGTTTTCTTTTGGTAAATTTTCCAAATTTGAAGTTTGATTTTTTGAAGAAAGAAAATTAAAAATTGTATAAAACAATTTTTTTCTTTCTTGCAAAAAAGATAGTTTTACTTATTTTCCTTTTTCTTTAATTCAAAAAGTTTTAGTTCATTTGAAAAATAATTTTTTCCCTTCGTTGATTTTTGAAAATTAATTTTTCTTATTTGAGGAAGAAAATTAATAGCAAAGAGATCGGCATCGACCAACCTTAAAAGAAAAAGAAAAAGTTGAACCGCACCTGAAAGCTCGACTTTCATAATTTAGTTCAATCTCGTTAAAGTCACTGTTCCAAATTTACTCAATTTTCGCAGTGAAATTCGATAAATTACTACTGTTTTCCGAGACAATTGAATTATTCTGCATATTCAGAACAATCGAAACTTATTAATAACGAGAAAATACCGACACAATAAATATAGAAATTAAACCGAAGGAAATTAATTTCCACTTATTTATGAGAAACTGAAAATAAACTTTAAATTATTAAACTAATTTCTAATTTCTTACATGTTTCTTTCCATTCTTTTGAAATTTCGAGCCAGTGACACAAATTTACTGAAATGGAAATAAAATTTTCCAAAAGAGAATTTTTGGCGAAAATAAAAAAATTGTAATAAAAAAAAAATTTTTGTAACAATTTTTTGTTTAAATTTTGTCAGTGTTTTTTCACACTATTTTAAAATTGGTCGTGCATGTGTAAAATTGTTTTCTTGACACAAAAATATTAAATACTAGTTATATATATATATATATATATATATATACAAAACAAAAACCGTTTTCTATTTATAGAAACTCATTATACAACTTGCATAAACGATTAATTATTATTCATAAACTATCTTTGATAATTTAAAGACGCAAAATACTAGAAATGAACAAAATAAATTAATTTCCCCTCCCATTTTTGTACGTGAATAAATTGTATACAATATTTAATTTTTAATATAATTTATTCAATAAAAATAATTTATTCCGTAGGGGGTTATTTTCTTCCCGATTGCACGTCAATAACAATTTTTTAAAAAATGTGAAATTTTTTCTTTCCAATTCATATTTTCTTAAAAATATTTATCATGTATTTTTAATCTCGCAATGTAGATGAAAATTATGAAGTTTAACATTTATTTCCTCATATGTTCCACGAAAAAGACATACATAAAATATTCGAAACAGTTTTAAAATTGTGCCAAGTGTACATTTTCTTTAATATATGCTAATTCTAGTTGAAGATCGTAACCTAGTTTTTAGTAAAACACATTACAAAAATGAATTTATTATTATACATTATATATGTTTAAAAAAAATGAACGGAAAAAAGGCAAAATTTTCATTTTTCAACTAATGGTAAAAGGCACAATGTTATTTGGGATAATGTTTAATATACCAAAGTACCTACTATCTTTTATTGGATATTTTAATTCCTGATAAATTTTTTGTATATTTTTGTATATGAATTTTTGCTTCTTTATTAAAAAAAAATTTATTTTATCACTACAAAGAAAAAACCTTTTTATTAACATTATTTATGTTTTATTGTTGTAATAAACAATAAATTTTGAATTTATTTTATTAACTTTTATTAAAAAAATTTTTTTTCTTAAATTTAGTTTTTTAATTTTCTTCATCACTCATATTTCTCTCTCTCTCTCTCTCTCTCTCTCTCTCTCGTGAGAGAGAATTGAAAATTATTCATGATTCCTACGGCTTTATTATTAGTTTATACTGAAATATGTATATAGATATATCTCCTGATTCTCGAGAGGGTTTTGTCCTCACACAACGAGACATTCATGAGACAACTCTACAGTGAATAGAATGAGATTAGGAGGTTTTCCGCTCTTTGGTCAATAGTTTTACCACCCTCCTTCCCAGGGAATACGAAATTCCTTTTTCGCATTGTGAAAATAATGAAAATTATTGTATTTCAATCATTTTTTCCACCAATCTATTTTTTTATTATTTACAATTAGTATTATTCTAAATTATGTATATAAAAATAAGTATTTTTATTTAATTATTATTTTTTTTATTACTACTCTCCTATCTAAATTTTAAAAAAGTTACTATTAAGAAAATTTGTTATTTGGTAATTATTTATTTTTACAATAGTTAAGAATTAATAATTTATTTATTTACTAAAAAAATAGAAATTACTAATTCGTCAAATTTGTTAAAAAAAACAAATATTAAAAATTACTGTATTTTAATTATTTTTTCAACCAATATATTTTTTTTTATTGACAATTATTATTATTTTGAATTATGTATAAAAATAAGTATTTTTATTTTATTATTATTTTAATTATTTTTTACTACTACTCTCTTCTCAAAATTTAAATTAATAAAATTTGTAACTTATTTAAATTAGCGACTGACTTTTTGCTTTCAAATTAGAAAATTTTACTAATAAATTAGTAGAAGTTACTATTAAGAAAATTTATCATTTGGTAAAAATTTATTTTTATAATACTTAAGAATTAATAATTTATTTACTTACTAAAAAATAATAATAAATATTATTTATTCGTCAAATTTGTTAATTAAAAAAATCAAAAGTAGGTACTGATTCAAATTAGTAAACATTTTTCAAATTTAATTTTAAAAAACGTATTTTTCTACTAATATAGTTACTGGTTGCTTCGATTATTATTTTCTTATTTTCATTATCAATTATATTTAATATTATTATTTTGTTATTGATTGATTTATAAAATTAATGTGACAAATACAGAAATTTCTCTTTGAATCTTGTAAAACTTTCCTTCTCTATTGATTTTTTTTCTTTGTTTTTGTTTTGCGAAATTAATTATCGAAATTAGATTTTCAGTGTTGATATAAACATATTCGTTTTTAGGAAATTAAAGGGTTAGATTAAAAATGGTATGCGAGCAGATAAAACTCATTCAGTGGTTCGGTTAATCGACTTCATATCCGGTATTCATGAACTGTTCCTTATCTTCGCACAAGTTACCAAAGTTTTAGAAATTTAGTAATCAGACTATTCATAACTGTCACATCCATTATATACGACGTTAATCCCCATGATGGCAAAGTTTAAAAAAATTTTCCATTAAATCCACTTTTTTAATATAAGCGCTGGAAAATAAAGTTAGAACTATCTTAGGACGAAAATTGTTTTTAAAGAAGGAATTATTATTTTTATTAGGAAATTATTAATTTATTATTATTATTATTATTATTATTAACATTTATATAAGTCAGAATTATTATTATTATTACTATTATTATTATTATTATTATTATTAACAAATAAATTATTTTTCTACATAATTTAAATCAAGGAACTCTCAAGTGGGTCACTCATATTTATACCCCATCAATATCACTTCGTTTGCGAAAGAGTTTTCATGCCCTCTAGGCGGACGGTTACAAAAGTGTAATGGCGGGAAATTCGAATTTAGTAAAACAAAAATTATGAACGTCACAAACTTTCTTCACTGAAATCATTTGTTAGTTTAAAAAATGTTTAATTATTTTTTAATAAGCACAATTTCTTATGATTTGAAATGAAATTTTTAAAGAAAAAAAAAGAAAAAAAAATGATTAAAAATGTAAACATGTAATAACTAATCCCTTATTAGAATTATTTTTTTACAATTATTAAAAATGAAACTGACAGGAAAAAATAAAATATTCAAAATTGGATAAAATTTTTCCGTCTCCGCATGTTTCATTCCACTGAAAATTAATTATGCCCTTTTAAGGTCACAATATGTTACCTCGTACGTGATATTAATTTCATCTTCTATATTGTTTTATCTACCCACATCGTATAAACATTCTTTTTTTTAACTTTTAAATTATATGCAAAGCATGTTGCCTATAATAATGTTTCTTTTCAGGGGAAAATAATTTGACTCACTAAATTTTCTATTATATATGTAATTTTTTTTCTTCTTCGCGTACATTTTTCATTTTTCTATTTTAGTATCAGATAAGGTATTTTACAAAAATAGAAAACAAAATTGCAGAAAAATTCAGGATTAAAATGATAAAATTTAGTACATTATATATATATATAGATGAAACAAGTGGATGGGATGGAGGGAAAAATACTTTTAACAGTAAATGTGACGACTTTATCTGCTAAATTAGAAATTTTACCTCTCTTGACAATTCAACTTTATTACCCAGTGAAGAATACAATTTGGTTGTAAAACTACTTTTTCCAATTTAAATTGTAATGTTTATCCTTCACTATACGATCTAACTTTACCAATACTTAAAAATAAATTTCTCTCTCTCTCTCTCTCTTGTTGTAAAATAAAGTTTTTCTCTTGTCGTGAATTTATTTTTTATCAAAGTTGGGTTATTTATATTTTTGTATAATAAAAATAAAAGTTTAAAAAAATTAAAAAGTACACTTTGTAATTATTTATTTTTAATATTATTATTTATTTATTTTCAACTTAGTTTGTATTTTTGCTTTAATAAATTTGAATTTCGCGCCATTACACTTTTGTAATTGTCCGCCTAGAGGGCATGAAAACTCTCTCACAAATGACGTGATGTACATGAGGTATAAGTATCAGTATTCCCATTAAAAGTTATTTTGGTTTAAATATGAATGTAGAAAATAATTTTATTGTTAATAATTATAATAACAGTAGCAATAATAATAATAAAAATTTTAATAATGTTAATATTAATGAAGATAAAAGTAACGATGACAATAATAATTATTATTATTATTGTTACTATTGCTATTATGGTTATTATTGTTACTCTTATTTTTATTACTATTGAAAATTGATTAAAATATTTAACAGAAATTTATGTTTTCTCGTTCTGGATCAATGTCGTTTGTGAAAGGGTTTAATAGCGTATCGCCTTTCAGCAGCGTGAAAACGATGTTATCAGTTTGGCAATTAGCGATGACATGCGCCTACATTACAATTAATTATTCGATAGCAAATGCGATTATGTTTTGAAAAGCCGCTTAAAAAGCCTAAACCTCATTTGTAGCCGGACAAAATAACCTTGCAAATTTAGTGTAATTGCATTCAATTTTGTGACTTGTAAAATGTCAAGGTCAAGAAAAATCACTTAATTCATCTAATTACATTTAAAATTAATATATACGTATATTTACAATGTATATTCAATTTAATTGCCATAATTCATTATTTCTTTTGACAACATTAAATTAGACCAGCTGTTTATATACATAATTTAAGAATCATTTCGCGAGAAAGAAAAATTTTACAAATTGCTGAAAGAAAGAATAATTTGTTCAGAAATTGTTTTTTAATTATTAGTGTAAAAAATTAATATTATTTATTTATTTATTTAAAAACAAACAGAGCTATTTGCTTAGCGAGAATAATTCGTGTAAAATTATAATTCGTTTAAAAATTACTTTTTAATGCCAGATTTTAACTTTCGAACAATTTTTTCTCCAAGTTATTTAATTAAATTAAAATTCCTTTCTTTTTATTATTTAATTTTTCTTTCATAAAGTTTTTAAATTAATTTAACAAAAATTTGTAATTTTTAATTCGTATTTTTCATGATCCTTTGAATTTAATTAAATAAAAATTTTTTTAATGGATGTGAATGAATAGAAAAATTGAAATTAATACATATAAATACTTTTTATATTCATTTTCTTTTTTTTATTAAAATAAAAAATAGTATGGAATATTGAATAAAATTCTAAGAATTCTTTATCTTTAAGAATTTATGAGCGTTTCATTGTTTCATGAAGCACTTGAAAAATATCTCTTCACACAGATTTTGTGTCCAGAGTTTTAAAATAGAGCTATCCAATCTACGAGAATTAATGAACAATTTTTTTTCTCTCTCTCTCTCTCTCTCTCTCTCCCTTTTCTCTTTCATTTTGAACATTTTAATTGAACGTTTAAAGTATCCACATTTCAAAAATAAAAAAAAATTACAAGAGTATATTTTCATCTCTTTGAAATAAATTTCCTTTTAATGAATAATTTAAAAAAAGAAAAAAATTGATGATGATGATGATGAAAATTTTCACTGAATCGTAAAATTAACGTGAAAATACGTTTTTTTTAAATTTTCCGACATAAATTCTTTTTAATTATCGATTTAATCGAAATATATTAATTTACCATTTAGTACAGTAGAAAAATAGAAATTTAAAAAAAATGTGTTTTTTCCCAATTCTTTTAATCATATTATAATTTGTATTAGAAAATATTATTCATAAAACCTAACATTTAGTTTTTTGTTCTTTATTGTATTTAATAATTATTTATTTAATGATGAATTGTTTACTGTTTATTTTTTATTGTTGAAGTATTTTTACGAAAATGTTGTTTCTCGAATTCGTCATTTATTTATTTATTCGTCACTTGTTTATTCATTATTCACTTCTATATGATTTAATTGTTTATTGTTAAGGTATTTTATATTTTTGGAACTATTGTATTTGTTCACTAATAATTTTAATATTTTCTAATTATTTATTTTTATTTATCTCTTTCTTTCCAATTTTCCATAAAAATTAAAAATTTTTGCACAGAATTCACAGTTGTCCATTATCACGTACTCAATAAATTTAATGAGATCGTTGAATATAAGGTTTCTCCTTGTTTGAAAAAAAAGAATAATATTTTCAAGGAGACATTTTCTGTGCATATTTATATTTACAAGTCTTTATAATATACATCTTATTATGCTGATTGTCTACATCTATATACACGCACACACTATTTTCAGAAGTGTTTTACATATAAAAAAAAGCTCTGCATTTAGCATTAAATATTCATAAACATTTATTTATTAAAAAATCACTATTGATTCCTCCCCTATAAGAATAAACCGCAAATTATCACACGGTTAATTAATTAAGAATGTAAATTACCTACTGAGACTTTTTTTTCCACGACAAACGTTATAGCATTTTATCCATTATAAATTATAAAGCTGTATCGCTATGTTTGTTTTCAAAGTATAATGACCTATAATAGAAAAAGTTTACATAAACTTGTCAATATCGTGTTCAAGTTTTATATATAGAATGCAGGTATTTATAGTAATTTACCTATCGAAGAATTTACCGAGCAAATTTTTTTGTTTTTTTTTCTCCCTTTTTGAACTTTTTTTTTATTTCTACTTTTATTTTTCTACCACACTTGTACTTTAACTTTTGATAATTTCAAATCATTTTTTCAAATAATCTTTCAATAGCAAAAAATAAGTATAAAAATATGCCTAGTTTGAGAAATAAAATTTAAATTTTACTTTTTTTTTATTTCTAATATTTTTTCGATATTAAAATATGAATTTTTCTTTTTGGTTTATAGTCATAAGTCGACTGACCCGAATATTGTCAAACATCGATCGTTATAATTTCTGCATCAGTCGCCAACGTTAAAAATAATTCATAGATTTGTCCTTATTATAGTTGCATGAATGAAGCTGGCTCTTCTTCATATTTTTTTCCATTATTCAGTTTGTACACGTCATTATTATGAATAAAGACTCTGGGAAAGTGAATGTAAAATTCAATCGGTTGGCATTATTTATCATTCAGAATTGATTTTAATAATGATTTTTAATTTAATTAATGAAAGAGAAACGAAAAAGAAACTATGATAATTAGATAATTTTTCTATACGAATAAAGGAATTTATCTTCTTTTAAAATTTCTTTTTAAATCATAAGAAATTGTGCTTATTAAAAAATAATTAAACATTTTTTAAACTAACAAATGATTTCAGTGAAGAAAATTTGTTACGTTCATAATTTTTGTTTTACTAAATTCGAATTTCCCGCCATTACACTTTCGTAACTGTCCGCCTAGAGGGCATGAAAACTCTCTCACAAACGGGGCGATGTAGATTATTTATAATTATCAGTGACTCCATAGTTATTTGGCTTAGATTATAAATACAAAAAAATTTTATTCTTAACAATAACAAAAATTAAATTTAAAATAGGAAGAAAATAAAGACATTCTTACAAACTAACTTCTTTTTTAAGAAAGAGTGTCAAAATAAAAATATGATAAACAGAAATTATTCTACTTTGTATAGAAAAAAATATATTTATTTATTTATTTAAAATTTATTTTAAAAAAACTTATTTCTTTTTTAAAAAAGATTATAAAAATATAATAAATAGAAATTATTCTACTTTGTATAGAAAAAAATTGAGTACAAAGCGTGATAGCGTGGGAAAAATATAAGTTTTTTAGTGACAAGGTTGTCACGAAAAACTTTGTATACTTAGAACTATATACATTGGAAAAATGATCTTGAATATATATATATATGTAATAAATATTCTCTCTAATCATATTAACGGAAAGGCTTTAATATTACAATTTCTCGAAATTCCTCAATTGCCAAAACGATCCTACAAATTTTTTGGCAAAATTCCATACTGCAATCATGGGCTAAAGTCAGGACTGTAACTATAAAGCTAAAAGAAGTAAAAAAATTCAAACACTTTTGCGAATTTTTTTTTTCAACTAATTTACTTCTTTTTGATGTAAATAAATAAATAATTCTCTATTTAGAATAATTTTCCACTTAATTTGATTTTTTTCACTTTAACTTTTCGACGAGTATAGTTTAGCAAAATATACATTAGCTTTTCTTTAACAAAATTCTTTTTTTATAAAAATAAAATAATTCTTTTTTGAAATAAAAAAAAGAATTCTTTTCAACTTTTCACAAAATTTATGATTTTTTTTACGAAAAATAAAAATTGGAAAATAATAAAGTAATGTAGCACATTTTTTTATTTATTATATTATTTACAAAGTAAACAGGCATAAAAAAAATAAGAAATACTCTTTTTGACAATAAGTGAAATTGTAAATAAAAAAAAGTTATGGTTAAAGGATTAGGAAAATCATAAATTTTTATTTTTAAGTCCATTTAAACGTCGCCATAAATAAGTTTCTGAGTACAATAAAAATAAATTAATTAAATATTTTTGTAATAAATAAAAAATAAAGTAATAAATAAAGTAATCTATTTTTGTAAATAAGTAAATGAATAAAAAAGGCGAAAAAGAAAGAAATAAAAATAAATATAAAATAACAAAATCATAAAAAAAATTAATAAACAATGTTTTTCAAACGAATTCGTCACGAAAAAAAGTTTCAAATCGACAATTTAAAAAAAAAAATCTGCCGGCAAAGATTATTCTTTACAAGAGTTTTATTTTTCCGCAGACAAATTACAGAAGCTTCAGAAGTCCAATAGTTTCGGTAAAACCTTGGCAAGCAACTTTGGGACATTTGACAGTGGTACGGGCGATTCACACTAATCAATGACTAATTGTATGTCTGTATTGAGATAAACTAGTTAGTTTAATCCCGGACCAGGGCCGCATTCGCAAAATTTTATATTTAAATTACATCAAAATAAAAAAAAAATTTACAATATTTTAAAAAATAAATTGTAAACATAAGAGTATTTTTTTCTCCAACATAATATGAATTATTTGAATATTAAAGTCATAGATTTTAATCTTTATTTCTTTTTAATTCAACTTTTTCGCATTTTTTGTTTATTTTGAAAAGTATATTTTTTAACAATTTACGATTTTTGTAATATTTTTTTATAATATTAGTAAGAAAGGTAAATTTTTAGATTGAAAAGAAATTATATATATATGTATACACACGAATGTATAAATGTAAATTTTTATCGATTCAAGGTGTTCTTTCGGTTGCTGACCATGATTCGTGACCTTTACTTCTATCTGTATTAGTAATCTCATAGAAGCATTTATCAGGTTACACTTGTTTTCTTTTTTGTACTTGACATTTTATTTTTATATGGTTTGATGTCTGGTTTTATTCATCAGAAAGAGAAAAAAAATTTTCAAAACCTTTTTTTTTGTTTTAAATATGAAAAAAAACTTTTTTTCATATTTTTTTTCTCCTTTCCGTTTCACATTTTTTTTGTTAAAAAAATTTTCAGTTGTGATAAACGAAACAATCGATATACAATTAATTTTTTTACTTGTAGTTATCAAAATTGAAATTAATAATAATAATAATAGGTAATTTTTATTAAATATTAACAAATAATAGTAATGTATTTTTAAAGTTTGAACTTTTTTTTTTGAATTAGGTTGGAGGGTATTTATTTATTTGTAATAATTTTATTAAAAAGTATTTTATTGATTTTTATTGATTTTTATTGAAAAGTTAAATATAGAATTTCATAAAAAAAACTTTTCTTTTATTTTCTATTTTCTTTATTATTTATTTTATAAAATGTTTCTCTCTTATGGGAAATAATAAAGTTCTCCTTTGCTTTCTTATCTTTTTTTGATCCATTCCCTAAATGTAGCAATTTTCTTGTGCAGCACCTGAGGTAACCAAGTTTTGCACAGCCATTATTTTTACGAAAGAATTCTTGCTAGTCTGACATTAATTGCAAAGGATTCTCCTGAATCACTCTGGCACTATGCTTTTTCACTATCAAGACAAATGTAACACAAACTCACCCAAGATGCATTTTTGTAACCATTTTTTTTCCTCTTGTCGGTTTCATAATGTGTTTCCTCTCGAAAAATTCTTTTTATTCTTTACTGAAAAATATGATTTTTTGCACTTTTTTTATTTGTGGGTTTCTTGATTTTTTTTCTCGAGTTTGTTTTTAATTATTTAACATTACTTATTTTTTTATATTTTATTTGTATTGTTCTATTATTTATTTTCTCTGTTTTTCTTTTATAACTTATATAATAATTATTATTCTATTACTTTAATTTTAATTATTTTTTACAATTTTCTTTTTTTTCCTCATTACCTGCTTGTTCTGTAAATGTTTCCTAAATTAAACAAAAAGTATTCAATGGTTATTATTTTTCCATTGTTTTTGCATAATTGTGACGTAAATATTTTATTCCTTATGTTTAGAAGTAACAATTACAGTTATAGAATAAAAGTCACTTGGTTCTTTAACTGTTGTTACCCAATTGTTTCTTATTTGTTTTCACTGTTTGCTATGTCAAAAATGTAACATTTTAGGAAAGTAACAAAAATTATTAATATGACAGCAATGTTAATTAAACGTAATGAAAATTGAACAAAATTGTAACGATTCTTTTGCAGAAAAAATTCTTACAAATAAAAGATCAAGCAAACGACGAATAAATATTTTTATACACTAAATATATCAGAAGGAAAATTTAATTTAAGAAGGAAATAAATACAGTTGATGGAATGTTAATAAAAATTCGAACTTTTTACAAATATAAAATTTTTACACGGTGCAATTCATTCATTCAAATTCAAATCAGACAAATTTTTAACGATCTTTCATAAATTTTAATTTTAGTAATAATTATCAATTTTGGTTAGATGCTCAAATTATAATTCTTTCAATTGTTAGACTTTGTGATACAAGTAAAGTTCATGCACAAAAAATATAAAATTCATCAAGGTTTTAAATTTTAACTCATTGTCAGTAGTAAAACTTAGTTATAAGCGAACAGAATCTCACTTATCAACCACTGTAGCATAAGTTTTAATCAGATTTTTTTTTATTCTCCCCTAAATAAATAACCACACTTTAAAAAAAATACAATTAAAAATTTAAAGTCCAGTTTTTCTCGCAATCCAATTGCGATAACTCGCAATTTCCGTATAAACACCAGGATTACCCTTCAAAGCACAACTGGTGCCCCACGAAACAATTCCAGCTAATCTTCCTTTAATTGTCAAAGGACCACCAGAATCACCTTGACACGCGTCTTTTCCACCTTCGGGAAATGCGGCGCATATTTGCCCCCACGGTAGTCCTCCAATTTCCTCATAGTCACTATTACATGATTCTTGCGAGACAATAGGAACTTTAACACGTTGTAGAAGAAGAGGTCTTGTGCCACCAACTTGTGTTCTTCCCCAGCCTGTAACTTCCGACATTGCACCAACAATAGATTTTTCATTTTCTCTAAATAGTGGAATCGCCCTTTGCTTTGAATTAAACACCATAGGTGTTATTAATTCCACTAGACCAATATCATTCTCAGGTATATCAAACTTATTGATCTTGTAATTTTCGTGTCTTATTGTTCTCGCAACGGAATGTACAGTGCCACTCGAATTTAATTGATTTGTACCGGCACGAATTGTCACTAAATTTCTTGTATCAGCAACACAATGACCGGCTGTCAATATCCATTTATTGGAAATAATGCTACCGCCACAAAAACTAATGCCACCGGCTTCCAGTGCAACATGATGGGGAACTTTTTCTATAGTTATTGGCTCGCCACCCACTATTCGTCCATTTGGAGTGAAGGGATTGACTTCAATTTTTCCCGATCTTGATATTGTGTTTCCTGTTTTTTATTTTGCATTTGAATGCAAAAAAAAGGGAAAATAATTTTTAGTCAATATTTGAATTTATAGAAAAATTAATATTGGTTTTGTGTATGTTGTGTTTTTTTTTGTATCGAGTTTTTGGTTACAAAAATAATTTTGTTACAAGAGAAATTAATTTCGTCATCTATGGTTTCTGTATAACTTCCATTTTTTGCCATTTTTTAGAATTTGGAAATAAAGTTCTCCCGTAGCAATTAGACTAGGTTCCCCTATTAATTAATAGGGGAATTAAAATTATTTTTACATTTTAAATGTTTGATTGTAAAAACTAATTAATATTTCAAATATTCGATTGTAAAACTAATTAATAGTTTAAATGTTTGATTCTAAAAACTAATTAATATTTTAAATGTTTGATTGTAAAACTAACGTGACATAAAATATTAGAGTAAAAATTGTTTTTTTTCAAATAGGAAATAAAATTTTAAAAAGAAACAAAACTTGCCTGGCACTAGATTGAAGAGAATGGAAAAAATGATGATTTGTCCCAGCATTATTGTAAATAATGAGAAAATAACCTATTTCTCCTGAATTCAGCTCCAAAAAACACTATATTATAAATTTTAGTCAATTGTAATTAATTGTAATTAATTTTCCTCTCATTGACTTTTTTTAATCTTTGTCAATTGTGATGCTGATTTAATAGTCAATATTAAATTAATTTATTTACTGAATTAAATTCATGCGAAAATAATAAAACCTTTCATCTTCTTTGATCATCACTTTGTAGATGATTGTTGGATCACTGACAGACAAAATTTATGCACTCTTGATAAAATTCTCAAATTTGATAAAAATTTTCATTTTCGTCTTCATCGTTTCCTCCTTTTCGCTGAGAAATCTCCTCTAAAGATACTTTCAATTAAAAGATCAGAAGTGATTGATTTGAGGACTAAAAGATTTTTTTCGACTCATTGACTCTTAAATAATCGCGAGCATTTTCGAAACAAGAATTTCAAAGATTTCAATTCAAAATTTAGAATTTGTCAATAAATTGTCAATCTGATTGAATTAAAAAAATGAAAAAGAACCTAAAAAGAATATTTTAGAAGAAAATTTAGAATTGTCAAAAAATTGTTCTCCCTTCTTTTGTTTTATTTGTGAAAAAAAAATTTTATTTAATATTTGAAAACTAACTATTAATATTTTATCTTAAATTACATTTAGGTAAAATTATATTTCATACGAAGTATATTTATAGTGTAATTAAATTAGGTACTTAATTAATTAAGTACCTTAACATAATATTTAGTATAAATTTTACTCTATAGAGTAAAATTTTTTATTTATAAATAAAAAATTTCATTTATCATATGTATTTAAATATAGGAAAAATAAGCAATTATTCTATTTTTAGATGATGATAGAAAAATTACTGTCACAACAATAATATTCTTTTAATATCAGCGTCAGTGATTAATTATTAATATTCTCATTATTCGTACATTCAACCGAATGTTTGAAGCGCATATGAAGAAAATCGGAGGGGAAAAAACGAGATATACTTTGTCGTTCATCAGTTAAGAAAGAAATTTTCGATTTATAACAGCATATTTTCATTTAATCTCAAAATAAAATCTATTTCTCTGTTTCGTTGAATTCCACAATCAATGTCTAATAATACACACACAAAAAATTATTATTTCTATTTTTATAATGACTGGTAAATTATTTACAAAACTGGTAAAAACATTTATGAGTAGAAACAGTTTTCCCTTCATAGAATTAAAACCCAAATTTAATAAATTTTTATTAATTATAATAAATTATTTGTCGATTAGTAATTAATTAGCAATGGATTATTAATTAACCACCAAATAAATTGAAATTGATTGTAAGTCAATAAGTAATTAGTTAGCCGAGTATTATTAGTGAATAAGTATTTTGATTAGAAATAGATTTTTAGTCAATTAGTAATTAATTCGCATTCGCTTAATAGTAGCTTAGTAATTAATTAGCTATTTACATTCAATTAGTAATTAATTAGAAATGGACTATTCATGAATTAGTAATTAATTCGCTTTGGATTAACAGTGGATTAGTAATTAATTAGCAATTTTCATTTAGTCAATTAGTAATTTATTAGAAACGGATTATTAATGAATTAGTAATTAATTAGCAGTGGAATATTAATGGATTAAAAATTAATTAGCAGTCCATTCTTAGTGGATTAGCAATTAATGAGCAGTGGATTATTAGAGAATTAGTAATTAATTAGCAATCGATTATTAGTTATCTATCAATTAATTAATTAGTATTTAATTATTAGTTATTTAGTAATCTATTAGCAATGGATTATTATTAGTTACGTAGCAATTGATTAGCCATGGACTATTAAGAAATTAGTAATTAATTAGCAATGAATTATTAGTAAATTAGTAATTAATTAGCAATTAAATACCAACTTTAATTAATAAGTTAATAAAATTAATTTATTATTAATGAATAATTAATTAATTATAAATGAATTAGTAAATAATTACTAATGAACTGAGAATTAATACCTCTTTGTAAATTTGTAAATTAAAAATGAGTTTATAAAAAATATGTAATGACTTAATTACTGAAGCATAGTAAATAATTAACAATTAATAATTAATCAATAATTAAGTATATAATTTTAATTAATTTAAAAAATATATTAATCATAAATGGGTAAATAACTAATAATAAGTTAATAAATAAATTAGTGATTAAATAACAAATTAATAAATAATACATTTATGACTAAATTAATTACACATGATATTTAATTAATTCGAACAATGAAATTACTTTCGAACAGCAAATAAAAGTGAACATATTTGATATTATTACAGAAATTTTGCATCATCACAAGGGACGAATAGTATGTCCTGAATGTTTAAATTAATTAATTAGTTTAATTAAATTCACAAACTGACAATTGCATCGACTGCAATAATGATATTAGTATACATCAGAATATTTTATTGATTCTATAAATATTTCATGAATCAAAAATTTTACTAAACTTCATCCAGTGGATTTTCTCTTGATTGATGAATTTATATTGTTAAAAAGAAAATAAAATCTGTAAAACAAAAAAAATCTCATTTTTTATATCATTATCCATAGTGATTAATTGTTTTATATCAATCAAAGAGTGAGATTAAAAAAAGAGTATATATTTCGAATTTTTTTATTCATTTGAGAATTAAGAAGTAAGTGAACATTACCAATTTGTCACCAAGATGTTGGGATATTTTGTACTTTCTGTTCTACTTGCAACTGTTTATGGTTGGTTATTCTCTTTTTGTCAATTTGAAAAAAAATTGATTATTAGTGTTAGAATTTAGAATTTTTATTTTACTTTTGTATTTTTTGTTTAATTTTCTTATTTATTAATAATTTTGTTTTTAAATTTAATTTATAATTGTAAGAATAATAATTTATTCAATTTAAACGACAAAGTTGTTCGTTAGCTAGTTTCTAGTTTTTTATTTATTGCATTATTTCCTATTTTATTGTACTTTTTAATATTTGTACTAATTTTTTTATCGAATTGTTTATAATTTATTCGTTTTTATTTTTAATTTTAATTATTTTTTTTATTTATTTTATTTTTGATTGTAGTTTATTTTTTATTTTCTTTTTCTATTGTATTACTTTTTATTCCATTGTATTTTTATTGAATCTTATTTTTTTTATTTTTTTTATTTTTGATTGTATTTTTATTTATTAATTATATTTTTTATTTTCTTGTTCTATTGTCTTACTTTTTATCCCATTGTATTTTTATTGAATCCTATTTTAAATTTTAGTTTATTGCATTATTTACTATTTCATTGTACTTTTTAATATTTTGTACTAATTTTTTATCCAATTGTAATTTATTCCTTCTTATTTTTAGTTTTAATTATTATTATTTATTTATTTATTTTATTTTTGATTGGATTTTAATTTTTATTTATTTTTGAGTGTATTTTCATTTATATTTTTATTATCTATTGTCCTAATTTGTATCCCATTGTATTTTTATTGAATCCTACTTTTCATTTTAGTTATTTTCTTCTATTTTAATTCTTTTTATTGTTTTTTATTGTTTTTTGTTTGTTTTTTTTTCGTTTTCTTTTCTATATATTAATTTTTATCCAATTTTATTGTTTATTTAATCTTATGTTTGTTAAAAATAAAAATTAATGTTTAAAATTTGAATAAGTAAAATTGAAATATTCTATTAAAAATATACAAACATGAAATAAATATTTTAGGGTTAAAAATGGTAAAAAGGGGAAAAAAATATTAAAAGAAAATTTTTCTTTTCGAAAACAGCGGATCCAATTCGTGATTTTGTTGGTATAAATCCCTTCACGCCAAATGGACGTATAGTCGGTGGAAATCCAACAACAATTGAAGAAGTCCCCTATCAGGTATCGCTGCAAGCCTATGGTTTTAGTTTTTGTGGTGGCAGTATTATTTCCGAAAATTGGATCCTCACAGCTGGACATTGTACAAAATATCCCAGTCAATGGATTAATGTGCGCTCGGGCAGTACAAATTTCAATTCAGGCGGCACTCTACATCCAGTTGAGAAAATCATTCAACACGAGAATTTTAAGACTAACAAATATGGAATTCCCGAAAATGATGTGGCATTAATAAAATTGAAAACTCCATTGGAATTGGGAACATCGCGTAAGCCAATACCACTTTTCGATCAAGGCGAGGAGGCTGTTGAGGGCTCACTGGCAACAATCACCGGATGGGGAACAGTGAAACAAGGTGGTAAGACGTCTGAAATTTTGAGAACAGTCGATATTCCTGTTGTTTCAAAGAGTGTCTGTCACGAGTCCTATAAACGATTTGGAGGAATTCCAAAGGGTCAAATTTGTGCCGCCTATCCACAAGGTGGAAAAGACGCATGTCAAGGTGATTCAGGTGGTCCAATGATCATCGGTGGCAAATTGGCTGGTATTGTTTCATGGGGTAATGGATGTGCTCTGAAGGGATATCCAGGTGTTTACACCGAAATTGCGTCCTATAAGGATTGGATCGTTAAGAATGCTGGTCTTTAAAAAGGAGTAAATTGAGACCGAACGAGGGGATTTTTTTCTATTTTTAAAATAATGTTATTGAATTCAACTTTGTATAAAAAATGAATTAAAAACAAAAATATGGAATAAAAATGAATTGTAAAATAAAATATAAAAGAAATAAAAATGAATTATTTTTGTTACAAATTGAAATAATTGTTTAATGCGCAAGTATTTTTTTCCTTCCAAATGAAGTTTTATTTATTTATTTTTTCCTAATTTATAATCAATTTTTCAAAATTTTTCCTTTTATATCACTTTATAATTTTGTATCTTTAATTACTCAATATTTATAAACCAGATGTATAGCATAAATCAGTAGTGTAAGTCAATTTCAGTCAGAAATCATTATCAAGTATCATTTACAATATAAATCACAATCATAAGAAAAAATTTTATTGAAATGATACATAAATTTTTACACACAAGAAGAAAAACATTTTTTATTCAACAAATTATTTACAAATAACAGCAATTCTCGAAAGTTGAAATTTCAGACACACACTTTTAACATTTCTATATTAAATTAATAAGTTTTGGAAAAATCCATTTTATCGGAGAACGAATTTAAGTGAAATTAGATCTTTTCCGTCTAAGTAGTTGTGTTAATCCTGGATGATGGATGGGATTATGTGTATATAGAAAAATATTTTATTAGTAAACGCTCTAAAATGCTCTCCACTGTCCTGGATATTAAATTAAAGTATGATGATGATTTCAAACATTATCCTTTCAATTAAAATTTTGCAGTCTCTACTTTTATCGTATAATCATTTTTGATAAGATTAAATTCAAAATACATGAAGATTATTTAAGATTGAGGAATATAATTTCGTTTACTTTTAATTAACCTGAAAATGAAAATTATGATTAATCAATAATATCAAATATTTCTTCTTGAATTATTTTAGAGAGAAATTGCTGATATAAATTTTGCAGTAAACTCCTTGTCTTATAGGTTCAATGTAGACATAGCATAAATTCTCGATAAGTCTGTTTATTATTTATCGAAAATTTCGTTCTCTACACAGACGAAAGGAGAAATTATTAATACGATTAATAAGTGATTTATTGATTAATAAATTAATGACTAATTAACAAACTGGTGATTAATTAATAAATTAATTACAAATTAACAAATTAGTGATTAATTAAAAAATTAATTGCCGATTGACAAATTAGTGACTAATTAATAAATTAATTACCAATTAACAAATTTTTATTTTATTTATTTATTGATTTCTTAATAAATTAATTACTAATTCAAAAATGAGTGATTAATGAATAAATTAGTAATTAACTAAAAAATTACTAATTCTCTAATTGCATAATCAAAAATGAGCAAGAACAGAAAAAAAAAAAATTCGTAACAGTCACAAGGTGTTTATATTGCACTCTAAAAGCTAAAAAGTAATAAACTCCTTTATCTAAAGGCTACTAAACTCGGCTAGGCAGTTTTTTTAAACACATTTCGGAACAATAAAAAGCTTCACAGCATGTAATGAAAGAAAAGAAATTTTCACACAATCTTATCTCTTCAGGAAGTGACGCCAGACGAAAGTCCTTTTAACGATTAAAAGAGCCAGGGTAAAATCATCCTGGCACAAGTTTCCCATCGACCCCAGAATAATCCAGCATTCTTTTATCTGGAAATGTGCCAAAAAAATTTTTCTGTCCTCTTATTTCTTTAGCATTCTTTATTTCCATTTTTATATTATGATAAATGCGACAATTTCTTCAATTTCTGGGATAAGTATAACGTATTAAGAAACATGAAAATTTGACCATTCTACCTCGAATAAATCCCCAGGGAATGGTTTAATAATTTTTTAAGTAATACACATTTTTTATATTTTATGGTAATTTAATTTTTTAATATTTTCTAATAATTTAATTTTTTAATATTTTCTAATAATTTAATTTTTTATAACATATAATTATAAATTTCAATCAATGATTAACTCATTAATCAGGAGTCGTAGTCAGAGTTCGACCACCTTTAAACTTCGTTTATTACTTTTTAAAAAACATAAATTTAGACAGTTCGTCAACTGATAATAAATAATTAATTGTAAATTAATTATAAATAATTAAAATTGTGAAATTATTTATAATAAACTTTAAATTGTAAATAAGAATAATAATAATTGTAAATAAGAAGAATTGTTAATTATAGTACCAAAATAGTAGTTTTGAAAATAGTTCAAATAAATTAAATAACAAAAATGAAACACTGAATAACAAATTAAATACATAATAAAAATACTTCCTCTATATATATATATATAAGGAAGCAATAATAAATATATCAAATAAATTTTTAAAAAATTGTTAGTATTAAAATAGTTCTGCTTTTAAATAAAGAAGAATAAATTCCTAATAAATAGAATCTTTTCCAATTTAGGAAAATTATTCAACCAATTTTTTTAATTCTGCAAAAAAAACAATAATAATAATAACAATAATAATAAGAGAAAACGAGTTTAAATATAAATTATTAATTTTATTGCCCTTCATTATTTCTATGCTAGACTGAAATATTGTATTTAGAAGAAAATAATATTATCTCGAGCACGTGTGCGATTCGCACCGGAAATTTCGTTATACGTTTGAATAAATCATTTAATCTAATCAGACTTATTGATCGACTTTGGTCGAGTAGAAGCAATTTTCTTCAACTTTGAAAATAATTCCAACTTCACTAAACTTAGTAAAAAAAATAATAATTTAAACAATAATGAATTATTTATAGAAAAAGTTTATTTACACAAGAAGACATATTCTTATATTTACTGCTAATTGTAAATTCCTTATAATAAGAATATTTTAATTATTACCCATCTTTAAATATGAAAACATGCAGTTTCATATATTTTAATTAACAAACTTTAATATAAACAAATAGATTTATAAAAAAAATTTATTCGTTCATTAATTTTTCTTCGAAATTTGTAAATTGTTATAAACAAACAATAAAATATGAGACAAATCTGGTTTCAAAATTTAATAAATAATCTTTATTTAATATAAACAAATAGATTCTTATGGAAATTATATTCATTTATTTATTTTTATTCGCTACTTAAAAAAATATTTATTCAATTGTTATAAACAAATAATCAAATATGAGACAACTAGGGTGTCAAATTTTAATTGATAAACTTAATTTAATATAAACAAATAGATTATGAAGAACATTTTTTTCGTTTATTATTATTATTATTATTCGAAATTTATAAATTGTTTATTAAATTGTTATAAACAAATAATAAAATATGAAACAAATCTGATTAAAAATTTTAATTAATCAACTTTATTCAATATATATTATGCAGTTTCCTAAATTTTAATTAACAAACCTTATTCAATATAAACAAATAGATTCATAAGAAATTTTTACTCGTTTTTTAATTCTCCTTCGAAATTTTAATTAATAAACTTTATTCAATATAAACAAATAGATTAATATAAAAATTTTACTCGTTTATTATTTTTATTCGAAATTTGTAATTTGTTTATTCAATTATTATAAACAAATAATAAAATAAGCCATAATTTCGATTAAAAAATTTGAAATAACAAATTTTATAATACGTATGAAGTAGATTATTAAAAAAAATTATTTGCCTGTGATCTGTATTTGTTTAAGGAAAAATTCTTTAAACAAATGTAAGAAAAATTTTTAGAAAATTTTAAAAACCCTTTTATATTCGACTTTCACAAAAAAAAATTATTATATAATATTTTTTCTGACAATTTAGAATTGGTTATTTTTATTCATTATTCATTATTAGTGAGTTGTTATAAACAAAGTAGTGACAAAAGAGCTAATTTAGGTTTATATTTTCTAAACACATACACCAGAGAAAAGTAAAAAAAATAGTAGTTTATTGCTCATTAAATATTATATTGCAATGAATCAAGTTGTAATTAATTATAATAGATCATTTACGAATTAAGATTTTTAATTGATTTATAATTAATTATTCCCCAATCACTTCCATGAATTAATTATTCATTCAATATTGACATGAATTAATTTATCATTAATTATTCGGTAATTATTGTTACAAATTAATTTACAGATAACTGTATTTATTCATTGTTATTATTAATTAATTTATAAATAACTATTCCTTAATTATTGGTATATAGCAATAAAATATAATTAATTCGTTCATTCATTCCTATGAATTTATGTTTAAGTAATTATTATTAATTAATAATTATCGAAAATAATTTCTACTTTAGAACTACGGACAAGGAAGAGTAATTAAAACAAGGTGAATTATTTGTAGAAAAAATTTATTTACACAAGAAGGTTTTTTTTACACTTACTGCTAATAGTAAATTACTTATAACAACAATGTTATTTTTTTCTTCTCTCTAATATTTACAATAACATATTGATAATGTTTTTTTGAAAAATTAATTAATTATTGTTAAGAATGAATTAATCATTCGTATAAATTAATTATTAATTATTATCAATTGAATAATTAATTAATTTCTATTTTCAAAAATAGTTATAAATGTCAGTGAATTTTGTACATTAAGAAAAAAAGAGAAAAAAAAATAACATTCAGACTTAAACTACTTTTTGTATTTTGTACTTGGATTTTTTTTTTTTGTTTACTTTGGTATTCGTCTATAGAGTTTTGTTCATGTGCGGAAGCAAAAAAACGAAAAAGATCTTATAGCTGACTGTGTTCTTTAATCCAGTCTCTGAAATACGAGACATCAGTGTAAACTCCGGGCATTGATGGTCTGGCACAACCAACACCCCACGAGACAACACCAGCCAAAGAACCACCAACAACAAAGGGACCACCGGAATCACCTTGACAAGCGTCCTTACCACCTTCAGCGTATGCGGCACAAATTTGACCCTCGGGCAATTTTCCGATAAATGAATATTGGTCAGAGCATGACTCCTTGCTGATTAATGGCACGCTGACACCTTGAAGTTGTCTTGGTGCTGAACCACCTTCAGTGAGTCTTCCCCAGCCAGTGACTAAACCAAAATGTCCAACTGCTAATGTTGCACCTTTTTGCATTAAGGAAATTGGTTGTCGTGTTCCGTCAAATTCAAATGGTGGTTCAACTTTCATTAGAGCAATGTCATTGGCGAGTATTCCATATGCATTTGTTCCATAATTTTCGTGACGTATTACTTGTGTAACTTCGTGTTCGGTTCCATTTGCGTGAATGTAATTTGAACCCGCTCTCACTGTATAGGAATAACCAGTCGCGCAATGTCCAGCAGTGAGAACATAATTTTTCGAAATTATTGAACCACCGCATGAGAAAAATCCACTTCTAAATAGACTGACTTGATGTGGTACAATTGTGATGTCAATATCAAGGCCGCCAACAATTTTTCCATCGAATCGATTCGTTGGATTCGCTGTAAAAATTAAGAAATTTAGTGTTCACAAATTATTTTCCATTGTAGAAACAAATTTTAATCTAATTAATTATTACTAATTATTAATTAATTGTTAACTAATTATTACTAATTATTAATTAATTATTAACTATTTATTAATTAATTATTAACTATTAATTAATTAATTATTAACTAATTATTAATAATTTATTAACTAATTATTAATTAATTATTAACTAATTACTAATTAATTATTAACTAATTATTCATTAATTATTCATTAACTAATTATTTATTAATTATTAAGAGTATTTGAACCATTATGACGTCAAAATATTAGAACACATGCTCTGCCCAAATTGTGACGTCATAATGGTTCAAATGCCCTTAACTAATTAGTAATTAACTATTAATAATTTGTACGTATTAATAATTAATTATTCCACAAACTATTTTATTCATAAGAAATTAATTTACTCATTAAAATTGAAAATCGTTAATTTTAAGTCCTATTTTGTAAATTGTTTATTAAATTGTTATAAACAAATTATAAAGTACAAGATAATTCCCTTTTCTAATTTTCATTAACAAACTTTATTCAAAATGAAAATAAATAAAATTTAATAATCTTATTCTCAGAGAAATTGTATTGGTTTATTTATTTATATTCGTAATTTGTGAATTGTTTATTAAATTGTTAATATATATAAACAAATTGTAAAATGTGCGATTATTTTGATTTTAAATTTTAACGGACAAATTTTATTTAATATATTGAAATATATTCTAATGGAAATTGTATTTATTTATTTTTATTCGCAGATTAAAAATTGTTTATTTAATTGTTATAAACAAATAATGAAATATGAGATATATTGTTTTTTATTAATAAATTAGTGTTATAATTGAAACGAATAGATTATTAAGAAAAAAAGATTTCGTTTGTCTTTAATTTTTATTCGTTTAGAGAAAAATTGTTTAAACAAATTAATGGAAAGTGTAAAAGTAATTTATAAACACTTTTCTCTTCCAACTTTGACAAAAAGTTTAATAAATAATATTAATTTTGTGTTAATTTATTGTTAGTTTTTTTTATTTATTATTTATAAAATTTTTATTAAATTGTTTTAAACAAAGTCATTTATTTTAACTATTTAAAAGTAAATAATGTTTAATAATACTAAAATGACAAATAGTATAAAATAATAAGTAGCCATTACTAAAAGAGCAATTTGTACAAATTCAGTAAGAATAATTATTAAATAATAAAATTGAAATTGCTACAAAATGTTTAAACAATTAATAAAGTAGCAATTAGTTCAAACCACTAATTAATAGTTTATAAAATAACAAATATTGACAAATGTTAACAAAAAATTCACAGTTACAATTAGTAAATTTAAACAAAATAATCAATAAAACAAAAAAATGATTAATAAGAAAAAAAAACCAGCGCATTTAAAAAAAACGAGAGTACTTACCATTTGCGAACGCCAAAAAGCCGAACAAGCAAAGTAGTTTAAACATCTTGAATAACAACTCATAAAACAATATTTAATGATCATCAAAAAAAAAATTCTCACTCTTTTATATAAAATCCTTATCTATAATGGATTGCACGTGAAATTTTCGGGTTCACGAATTATCAATATAAGTAATTTAATCAAAATATTAAATCTAATCATTCCTCTTGTCTCTAAAATTATGATTATTCATTGAACGTGATTTATAATTATTATTATTATTATCATCACCTAAAAAAAGAGATGATAAAATTTTTTAATTTCAACATTTATTGCATATTCTTTTTTATACAAAAACCACATTTAACAATATTAACAATAATAAACATAATATTTCAAAATATTTTCTTTTCATTAAGAATACATTAAAAATCTCAAAAAAAAAAATATAAAAAGAAAAATATAACAAAAAATAATATCAGACAAATTGTATGAATGTAGGTGATAGATAATGATAAGATACTTGCTCTCATTATGTTTTCTTTTAATTATAGAAGTAAACAAATAAAAATCGTAAATTTGCTTCTTAAAATAAACAAATAATATTGTCTGTTATTATTTTGCGAGTACAGTAACCCAGTTGATGGGTAATCTTGCTGGAAGATTGCATTGCAAGTTTGCAGCAATCTTGCAGAAATTTTGCTCTCTTGCTTTCTTAATATAAAATTTCTATTAATGGTATAATAACGGTGTTTATAATATAATATTGATTAATACTATAATAACTAATATAATGTTGAAAAATAACGAAAATATAGAATAGAATTAAAAAAAAAAATAAATAAATAAATAAAAAATAAAGAATAATAATAATAAATATAGAAACGAATAGATTATTAAGAATGAAGATTTCGTTTGTCTTTAGTTTGTATTTGTTTAGAGAAAAATTGTGTCTGTACAAAATTATACAAAATTCTGTAAAAATCTATTCGTTTCTATATTTATTATTATTATTATTATTATTTATTCTTCGAACTGAATTCTAAAACGAATTTCGCTACTAAAGAAATAATTAACTACTTGAATTAATTAATTAAAGGTATGAGTTGATAATATTTAATTAATTTTTCCCCATTGAGAATCTTATTTCTCTCTTTTAATTAAATCTTTCACCAGTATGTTTCTCGATCCAATCAATGTAATAAGCAACATTGGTATAAATGCCCGGAAGTTCGGCTCTCGCACAACCCTTGCCCCAGGACACAATACCGGCAAGTCGATCGTGAACAACCAATGGACCACCGGAATCACCTTGACAAGCGTCCTTCTCGCCCTCTGGATAGCCAGCGCATATTTGCCTCTCATTAATTTCAACCTCATTGCTGTATTGTTTTCGGCACAATTCATGGCTTATTATTGGCACCTGTACTGCTTGAAGATATGGGGAAATATTGCCACCCTCAGAATCAGCTCCCCAGCCAGTGACCAAAGCCATGTCGCCCTCTTTTAAGAGAGTGGGATCTGTTAATAGTTTAATTTTCTTACGTGTCTCGTCGTGCGGCATAACGGGGTGAACTTCAATCAGACAAATATCATATTCCAAAGTTTGATCATTATAATTTTCGTGTATTGTCACGTTAATTGACGTATGATAACTACCGCCCTGCTTCAATTTACTTGATCCGGCGTGTACCATTAATTTTCTACCGTCAATACAATGGGCTGCTGTTAAAATGAATTTTTCAGTAATTATCGAACCGCCACAGGTAAAGAAGTGTTCCTCAAATAAACCAACTTGATATGGTACTTCTTCGATTTCAATGTCATAACCATTGACTATTCTTCCACCATAATCGTAGGCAATTTCCATTGCTGAAAAAATAGGAAAAGAAAAAAAAATTGTCAATAAAGCAATTATTTTTTTAATGTAACATGTTATTTAAATTGTTTTGAAATTAATTTTTGAAATTTACAAATTAATTTATAATTATAAATTAATTTTTTAAATTTACTAATTAATTTATAATTAGAAATGATTAATTAATGATAATTTGTAACTGAACCATATTTAGTTGATTATCAGAAATTTCTAATTTCTTATTTATTTTTATTATACTTTATAGATATTTTTTTTATTAACTTAATTCATTATTTACTAAACAATAAATTTATTTTTCTAACTTCCCAAGGATTTTTCACAAAACAATTGTTCATTAACTTGTTGGCCAACAATTTATTTAAAAAAAGAAATATTTAAAATACAATATAATAACAATAAAGAGCGTACATTAAATACATTCTTTTAACTTTAAAGAAAAAAAATTATTAAACAAAACTTTAACAAAATTTATCTAATATAAATAAACACATTCCTAAGAAAAGTGAATTTGTTTATTTATTTTTATTCGTAATTTGTAAATTGTTTATTAAATTGTTATAAACAAATGAATACAATATGAGATAATTGTAGTTTAAAAATTTTAATTAATAAACATATTTTAATGTATACAAAAAGATTTTTAAGAAACTTGAAAGAATTCAGTTATTTTTATTCTAATTCATAAATTTTTTATTAAATTGTTGTAAACAAATTATGAAACCTGAAAAATTAAATTTTAATTTGACAAAACTCATTGAGCATAAACTAATACACTCTTAAAAAATATTGTATAGCCTTTTTATTTTTAATTATAAAATGTAAATTGTTTATTAAATCATTATAAACAAATAATAAAATATGAGACAACTAGGGTATGAAATATTAATTAATAAACATTAGTCAATGTAAAGAAATAGATTCTAACGGAAATTGTATTCATTTATTTATTTTTATTCGCTATTTAAAAAATATTTATTCAATTGTTATAAACAAATAATAGTATATGAGACAAATAGTGTTTGAAATTTAAACTAATATACGTTATTTAATGTAAACAAATAGATTCTTACGTAAATTGTATTCATTTATTTATTTTCATCCGCTATTTAAAAAATATTTATTCAATTGTTATAAACAAATAATAAAATATGAGACAATGATAATTTTCAAATTTTAATTAACGAATTTTATTTAATATAAACAAACAGATTTTTCAAAAAAAATTTGCATTCTTCTATTTATTTTAATTCGTAAATTATTAATTGTTTATTAAATTGTTATAAACAAATAATGAAATGTAAGATAATCGAATTTTAATTAACAAATTTAATTTAATATAAAAAAGTAGTTTATTAAAAAAAGAAAATTTCGTCCGAGGTTTTTTTCTTGGTAGCACGTCACATTTAACATTTCTTTATTCTGATATTTTTATTTATTTAAATTTAAATATTCAATTTATTTGTTTGAAAAGTGACAAATTCAATTGTAATTGAATTTGAATGTTAATAATTATTAACATTTAACAAATTTTTAATTTCAATATTTACAAATTAATACAAATAACAATATCAATAAATAGAGTAAAAAATGGCTATAAAAATAGAATGAAAAATAATAATAAAAATATATAGAAGGAAATAATATTAATAATAATAACAATTTTTATTTCAATAAATTTCGTTCAAATTCTTTAAATAAAAATTATAAGCTGATAATATTCTGATCAATATCATTTTCACGTTTTTGAAATAAAAATCTTATCTATTTCCGCTGATCATGGTTCAAAAGTTCAATGAATTTCAATAGAAAAAAAATGATAACAAAAATTCAATAAGAAAATTTAATAATTTAACATAAAATAGAATAAAATGAAATTAAACAAAATTTTTTGACAAGTTTTTTTTAACTAATTTTATTAACATTTACCAACTAATTTAGTAAACTATTAATTGTTTAATAATGCGACCGCATGGAAAATATGCAAATAAACTGATATCTAAGGAGAAAATAAATAATAAATAAACAAATAACTAAATATTAAATCAACAATCAACAAATAAATAAAGTAAAAAGAAATAAAATCAATTGAAACAAAAAAAAATGTGAAATAAATTGTAATTATGAGATAAGTTACAAAATGAATCACAAATTCAATGTAAATAAATAATATAATAAAATTATAATTAACGGAAAACAGATAATAATCAAAGTTTATGTAAATTTATTTCTATACTCATTTAGGATGGATAATAATAATTGAATTCTATACAATTGAATATTTTTGAAAATAGAATACAGAAAAATAGGTGAAAAAAATAAATAAATACAAAAAAAAAATTATGCTGATGACTTACCATTTATTGTAAAAATGCAGAATAAACCAATTATTAATAGAAACTTAAACATTTTGTCGAAAAAATAATTTTCAAACTGGGAAAATGTTCCTTATGTTAATTAGAAGCCTCGTGTATGGTGGAACTTGTTGACAATTTATACACACTAAGGTATTTGAATAACTGAGAATCGATAGATAATTAAATTCTCCTCACACACCTAATCATTCCTCGTATTTATTAAATTTCTTTTGTTGACGTTATGAGTTTATTATAATTTTACTTTTACTTTTTCTTTTTCTGTCAAAATATTGTACTTTCAGATTAATACATTTTATATATTTAATAAAAATAATTGGAATTTGTAGAAAATTTAAAAATGTAACAAAAAAAAATAAAAGTATATAAGGAATTAAAATTGTGAAAAAAATTTCTAAATGTAAAAAAATATAATAAATAAAAAATAAGAAATGTAGAATATTTAAATATATTAATGCAACATGCAATAAATTAAAATAAGTGTAAAGTTTATAAATATGTAAATATGTAAATATGTAAATATGTAAATATAAAAAAATAAAAGTATGTAAAATGTAAATATAAAAAAATAAAAATATATAAAGTTTTAAATTTGCAAATAAATAAATTATAAATATAAATTTATGAAATTATATAATTACAATAGTAATCATTTCAATATTATTGCATAAAAATATTTTCAACAGAATAATATGATTTTTTCAGTCAAAACTCCTTTTGATTGTGAAATAAATAATAATTAATTCAAATATTCACAGAGAATTTACAGTTATTTTTTTAATCTTCAAAATTTTAGAGTAAAAACACATTTCTACCATACTTAAAAGTTCTTATTTATTGTCCAGTCTACACGTGATCACTGACGAAATGGTATAATATTCCTAAACAGTGGTAATTATTCCCACCTTAATTAGAGTAATTCTCGTTAAGCAAATGCTCGGAAATGTTTGAAATCGGCAAGCATTAAGGGAGTTAAATGATATTGTATAAACAGTGTTTAATTATCAACATTTATACTCCAAAAAAATTGGAGAAAAAAGTTTCTATGTATTTTATATTACAAAACTTTTTAAATTGTAAATTGAAACGAGTCAAGTTAAACAATATAATTATAATCGTCTGTACAATATACTTCAAAAACTTGAAACTAAAATATTATCTTTTTCTTTTGTTACAGGTGAGTTTCATTCAGCTTGAATTATTATATAATTAGAAGGTAGGAAACTAACTAAATTTATTACACATATCTTTGTTTAGTTTCAGTGTATTAAAAAAGAAGTTAAAATTTATTATTGTTTAAAAAGTATTTTTTTATTTACTATTCTTTTGTTGAAAATAAAATATAGTGAAGTATTTTTAATTATTTATTCATAAAGACACTACAATTAGTTATATTTTTTAAAAATATAACTTATTAGTTGAAAATAAATATAAATTCGAAGTAAATATATTTTTCTAAATATAACTTTTTCTTTGTTTTAGTTTTCTTTAGTAGTAAAAAATATTTTTATAAAAGTATGAATTAAAAAAATTAAAAAAATTACAAAAATTACAAAAATATTCAAAAATATTCAAAAATATTTTCAATAATATTATCTAATTCAAAAATTGCGAAAAATATTTAAAAATGCTGACAAAAAAGTGATTGAAAAAAATTGATAAAAAATAATTTTTCACTGTTTATTTAAATATAAAATTAACGAAAAAAAGGAACATGACAAAAGCTCTGTTTGTACGTGTGTTGAGTGATATTGCGAACCTCGGTTGCGGACGATAAATTCTGTTATGTTGAGGACGGAAATACAGTTCGCAGCTGTCAAAATATATGTACTGGAAATTATGCTTCCACCACAGTTATGTCGATCATCATTTCGTAGTCTGACTTATGGTGGGTAACTCACTCGATTGAAATTTCCATGCCGCCAATTATTTGACCATCGCTATTTCCAATTGCATCAGTTCAAGTAAATTTCACTGTTTAGACATATTATAATTAGGCATTATAAATAAAAAAAACAATTTTTATAATGCCACTATTTATTATTAATTCTTTATTCAGTTTTTCCTTGAATCAAATATATTGATCGACTGGTATATTATTATTTTCTTTTTCTTGTAAAAGTTCTTTTCTTAGTAAGTAGTTTCTTTTTATTTGTTTACTTATTACCAAAAAAAAAATAGTTAAAAAAAAGTTCCAAAAAAGTATTGTCACTATTTTTTTTTTAACTTCTTGCAAAAAGAATATTTTTTTAGAAAATAAATATAATTATTACAATAACAATAATTTTTTGTGAATGAATGTAGAAGAAATTTTTTGTTTTCAATTGCAGATGATTACCAGTATCATGTAGATCTTAGTAATATAAGTCCTTGGTCAAGCGGTAAGTTAGGCGACCCGCGAGCGCTGAGGTCGTGCGTTCGATTCCCGCCGCAGTCAATTTTTCTTCTCTTCGGTTTTTTAATATAAAAATAAATAATAATAATTAGGTAAATAGTCTGATCGAAATAGAATAATAATAATAAACATTTAAAATATAAAAAATCAAAGATTCGCAAATAAAAATAAGAAAATAATAATAACCGTTAACTTCTTGAATAAATAAATAAATAAATAATAATAATAAATAAAAATAAACGAAACGAACAAAATTGTTTGTCAAATTTCGCAATAAGTTGCGAGAAAGATGAGGAAAAATAATAAAAGTTCTCATTCATATTCAAAAGTTTATTACAAAAATACATTCTCTCAAAAATTACTATGTACAATATTATTGTTAAATTTAAATAAATAAATACAGTGAAAAATTAATTTGTAAACAAAAAATCCCCGATCATTCTCCAATGTTCATCCTTATCCATTCGGCATAATGAGCAACCTCAACGTAAACACCGGGATATTCTTTTCTCGCACAACCAATACCCCAGGAGACAATTCCAGCTAATCGTCCATTAATTGCCAAAGGACCACCGGAATCACCTTGGCAAGCGTCCTTACCACCATCAGGATGAACGGCACAAATTTCACCGTCGGCAATTCCGCCACGAAATTTGTACGCCTTATTGCATGTCTCCTTACTGATCATTGGCACCAATACACCTTGCAATGAATTTGGTTTACTTCGAAAGCGAGGCGACGTATTACCCCATCCAGTGACGAATGCAACACTTCCCGGTGAAATTTCTTCCTTTGATTTGAAAATTTCAATTGACGCTTGCCTGGAATTAAATTCAAATGGTGGATACACTTGAATTAGGGCAATATCGGGAATTGGTTTTAATTTGTCCTTCGGTTGGTAGGTGATGAATCGCAATGATTGATGAATAGTCACATTACGTTCGACTTCGGCACTTCCAGAGCGAATGTAAAAATTTTTTGGTTCCCTATTGGCGATACAGTGCTTTGCCGTGAGAACGTAATCTTTTGATATTATACTGCCGCCGCAGAAGAATATTTTCCCCACGAACAAGCTCACTTGATAGGGAACCAATTCAATTGGAATTTCCCTGCCGCCAATTATTCTTCCATCCAAATCTCGAGTTAGACTCGCTGTCGAAAAAAAATTATTTAATTAATTTCTTTTTAATCAGTATTTTTAAACGATCGTTTAATTACTTATAGTTTTCGAAATTTCTTCGCCAATTGATTAACAATTATCTTTTCCATAGACTAATTTTTTATTTACAATTTTTTATTACAATTTTCTTAGTCGTTGTCGTTGAAAAATTAACGATTTCTAATTATTTACTTTTTTGTAATTAAGAAACAATTATTTTTTTTATTTATCGATTTTTTAGTTACAATAAATCACTGCAAAAACAAATTACAAAATTAATTTGTTACAAAAAAGTATATTAGCCGTAAAAAAATAAGTTATAGAAAAAATAAATAAATTATACAAGGTAAATTATTTGCGAAAAAATAAATAAAATTAGTTAAAAATAACTATTCATAAAGTAAATTAGTTATAAAAAGTTAATTAGTTACAAAAAAATAAATATATTCCAAAAATAAACTATTAATAAAGTAAATTAGTTACAAGAAAAATAAATATGTTCCAAACATAAATAAAAAGTCGTAAAGTAAATTACTCACAAAAAAGTTGATTAATTACGAAAAAATAAATTAGTTAGAACTTAGAAAAAAAAGTTATTTACGAAATAAAAGAGGCTATAAAATAAATTAGTTTTAAAAAGGAGAAAAATTTGCCGTTTCTTTTAGAACCAAATTAAATTGAATGAAACATAAAATTTTATTATATGGAAAAAATGATTATTTTTACTCTCTCTCTATATATATATATATACGGGAAAAAGTCAATAATTTTTTGTTTTACATTTAAAAATAAACTTACCAGGGACAAATGTCAATAGAAAGAGACTCGCGAGAATTCTGAACATGTTTGATTTGGAGGAAGACACTTTACTGACAACTGTTTAATCAAATTTTTTATTTATACCTGTCTGAAATCGCAATTTATATAATTAGGCTACGTATAATTATTAATTTTAATAATCTAATCTGCTAACAATTATCATTGATAATTTGATATTGTCGGGTATGTACGGTTGTTAATTAATTATATTGCGAAAATTCTATTAATGTAAATGCGATAAGAAAATTATTTTTGAATAATCTTTTTCTCTCTCGAGTCACGAGTTTGTGAAAAAGGAATTTTGCTTCTACGATACTGACAAAAAAAGGTTCTATAAATTTTATGTAAAAAAATAATAAATTGAGTAAAATTCACTAATTGGTTGAAAAAAAATTAAAATTTTATTTTTGTCTCTAATAATACAAGTTTATTTATTTTATTTTTATGTAGAAAAGGAAAAAATATCTCAAAACAAAAGGATTTTTAAAAACCATCAAAAAATTTTTTTTTACTTTGAATTAATCTTTTTATTAATGTTAATCATTTGGTCTGTTTACAATATAAATTGTATAAAGTATATAAATTATGTTATAAATAAAAACTTATTTAACTTAATCACAATAAAAGCTAAAAAATGATACAGAGTTCCCAAATGTCAAATTTATGTTTTCAATTTTTGAGGCAAATTATTTTTGGAAATATTTCTTTAAAAAAATATTTTGATAGCTTATATTAAAAAATAAAATATTTCTACAAATTTAAAAAATATTATGCAAAATGTACGATAATCTTTAACTACTTGCTTAACATTCGTAGTAATCTTTCTTCAATAATAAAAAATAATATTGAAAAACAGTTGCGAGTGATTAATTTTTTCTATCGTGAACAATTTTACAATTTTCGAACACTCGTAAAAAAATTTTATTTCTGCTTTCTTAGAATATTTATCAAAAGCCACGTCTTAGTGGAAAGAACTACATCTCTCTGACAAGGTAAAATTTTCTCCAAAACAATTTTTCGTTTAAATTAATGAATTATTTAAAAATTAATCAATTTAGTTGTTTATTATATAATAAGTAATTACTAATTCATTCATTCACAACTATTTAACAACTGAATTAGTTAGAAAAAAATAACATTTAAACAAACTATTTTAAAATTATTTTAGAACAAATTTTATTGTTTTCTTATAAATAGTAAAACATTTTAGTAGAAAATATTTCTAATACTATTTAATTTATTGCTTAAAATTAAAACTTCTTTTAATTGAATTTTTAATTTTTAAAAATTTTATCGTAAAACGTTGAAATAATTAATCAACCATAAAAAAATAAAGCAATTGGCATACAACATTTATATTTCACTATAAATATTTTTTTGCAATAATTTTTTGTCCTTACTACAAAATAATGGGGAAAAATAAATTTTTATTAGCATCAGGATTTACGATAAAGTAAATAATAATAGTAGAAAATAAAACAAAAACTATTGTAAATAACAGTTTTAATAAATAGTAAATTAGTTAAACAGTCTAAATATTGTTAATTTGACTATTTAGATTGTTTAAATGTTTTAATAATAAACATTTGTAAATTGAAAAAATTATGAAATTTATATTAAAAAATATCAGTATTTGAGCATATTTTGTACGTTCGTATTATTCAAGCAAAGAAAAATATTTGACTTTTTAAATAATAAAATGTAAGACAGTAAAAAAATGTATTACTAAAAAAGTTATTAAAACGTCATCCATTTTTATAATTTAAAATATTTTATTGCAGATTATTGACCTCTTTGAGTGATAAATTGTAAAATTTAAAAAAAACACAGAGAATAAAAATTGAATTTCATAGGAACATAAATATTAAAATAATTATCGACAACGATTTTCACATTGTATTGTAAAAGCTCGATAACAATGAAAATCATCATTCCCCGAAATATTGTTACAATAATATTTACTCTATCGTTGCCAATATTGGTATCAACAAGAATATCGTTAAAAGAACGTTCATATGAATTCAGAAAACAAAATTTTCTAAAAACGAAAGCAACTGATGTGTACATTGATAAAGTTGATAAAAGTAAGGCATGGGATTTATTAAATAAATTTGTTCTCAATGAAAACGAGATGAAAGAATTTCTTCAATATTTTAATACTAATGGAATTCCACCTGAATGGAGTAATGGAAGAAAATTGATGAATCCTATTCATTACAAGAATTTGCGCTATTATTTTAATGTGGAATCATCTTCATTTAGTATAAAACGTGCAATTAAAAGTGTCAAAAATCTAAAATTAATCTTTAAAAATACACCTGAAGTATCGACTTCATATTTATTTAAAAGTTATGTAGATAAAAATCTTTTAGAAATACTTACATTTGAAGATTATTACACTCTAAAAATTTATATGACAGATATTTCGCAAATTGCATTACTGGATAATCCTGTAGGTTGGAGAATAAAAAGAGCACTTTACAGTTTGGCTATTCGTCAGTACAGTCCATATTTATCATCATCTGACAATGTTAATTACAGTAAATGTTTTTTTACTGCTTTTGAGAAAAAAGAAATAATTGATAACATTCAAGTGCATGGTACATTATCTGGAGGAAATTTCGTACTCTGCAAAAGTATTTTTAATAAAGTACGTTTAGATTCTTCTGAATTTGAAAGTACATCTTATTTGGTCTCTTATAAAGTGTTATTTTCTAAAGCTATCTATATTGTAAATTTAAATGATATTTTTGATGATAATCAAGAAGTAAACATAATACTTCCTGAAATAAACTATATGTTAAGAAATAAAAAATCTGCATTTTCTATCGATGGATTATCTTATGAACGCTTGTCTATTGAAATAGTTAATAAATTAGAAGATTCCGAATGGCTATCCTATTTGGCCAATAGTATTGAAGTGCTAAAACAAAAAGAGAGAGAATATTTTGAAAATGTTTAACTTCTGTTGAAAAATAAGAAACATTTTACTCTTTTAAGTTTTATTTTTAATTTCTAATTTTGCGTCAAGTAACTAAAAGATTAAAGTTTCTAAATTGTATTAAATTTATGTTTTCGATTTTTGAGGCAAATAATTTTCAAAAATAATTTTAAAAAGAAAAATTGTTTTTCCTTGAATGTTGATTCATTTTTTAGCTTATATTGAAAAATAAAATCTAACTACAAATTTAAAAAATATTATGTTAAATGTACGATAAGCTTAAAGTTTCAGTAGTTAAAATACTTACTGATGATTCACTGTAATCTTTCTTTATTAAATAAATAATATATTAAAACAGTTGTGAGTGATTCTTTTTTCTCTCACAAACAAGTTTACAATTTTCGAAATTTTTTTTCATAAAAATATTTTATTTCTGGTTTCTTGGAACATTTATCAAAAGTCAAGACTGTGGAAAGAAATGACAAGATAAAATTTTATCGAACATTTTTTCTACGAAATTTAACTATTTAAAAATTAGGCAATTTAGTTATTTAAAAAAATAAGTAATTAAAGATAATTTAATAAATAAGCAATTTGCAAAGAGGGGACGATTTTATAAATATATTTGTTTCGTTTTATTTTCTTTTTTTTTTATTTCTAAAATATGGTGTTAGTTGCAAAATATTTTAAACTCTGAATAACTGCTTATACAATTTAATAATTTAAATTAACTTTTTAATTGCAAACGAATTAGTATAATTTACAATTTAACTAATTAAATATTATTAACTCATCTTAATGACATTAATTAAAGAAAGGTACAAAAATTTCCGAATTATTTAGAAATTAATTTAAGAATGTAAAAATAAGAATAATTTTCTTCGATTCTTTGGAAAAATACAAACTTTTTCTACATTATGTAAAATCTGACTTTTATTTATACATTGCTTAGAACTTTAAATTTAAAGTTCACGAATTTTTTTAGTTTGTTAATATTTCATTTTTATTTTGTTATATTCGAATTAATTCTTTACATTCTGTTCTATTTCGTATAATTTTTTTTTCATCTTTGCATTATATTAGGATTAATTTAGTATCATTTCGAAAAATTTAGTTTTATTTATTATTATTTTATAGTTAGATTTTGTTCTACTTTGTTCAATTCGTTTTTTATTAGTTTTATTTTATTCAATTTTATTTTATTCTGTTTTATTGAATTTAATTTTGTTTTATTTTGTTAAATTTAATTTGATTTTATTATATTTTACTTTGGTTTATTTTGCTCTATTTTGTTCAATTCGTACTTTATTAGTTTAATTTTTATCCAATTGTATTTTATTCTGTTTTATTTAATTTAATTTTGTTTTCATTTCTTAAATTTGATTTTATTTTACTATATTTTACTTTGGTTTATTTAGCTCTATTTTGTTTAAATCGTATTTTATTAGTTTAATTTTTACTCAATTTTATTATATTCTGTTTTATTTAATTTACTTTTGTTTTATTTTGTTAAATTTGATTTGATTTGATTATATTTTACTTTGGTTTATTTTGCTCTATTTCGTTTTATTTTGTTTAAATTCTTCAAGTTTTAATACATAGATTACTATCTATCGTTTCATTTTCTTACTTAATTCCGTTTTGTTCCAAGTTATTTACTATTTTCCCATTTTATTATGTTTCATTTTCTTTTATGTTGCTTTATGTAATTTTATTATGTATTTTATGTTATATTATGTTTAATTGTGTTCTATTTTCTTTTATGTGATTTTCTTTTATTTTATTAAATTTCGTTTCGTTTCATTTTGTTAAATTATGTTGTAGTATGTTTTTTTATAGGGTTCTGATTTGTTGTATTTTATTTAATTCCATTTTGATGTGTTTAATTCTATTATATTGTTTTTAATTGTGTCATTTTTTGTTTTATCATTTATGTGATTTAATTTTGATGTATTTTATTTAACTCCATTTTATTATGTTTAATTCTATTTTATTGTTTTTAATTTTGTCATTTTTTGTTTTATGTGATTTAATTTCGTTGTATTTTATTTAGTTTAATTTTGTTATGTTTTTTATTTATTTTTCTTGTCTTATAATGTTATATAGAGTTTTGTTTTATGTGCTTTTATTTCGATTAATTTCGCTTTTATTACATGTTTTACTGCATTGTATTAAATTTTATTTCGTTTTAGTTTGTTTCGTTTCGTTCTAGTTTGTTTCAGTTCGTTTTAAATTGTTTTAATTCGCTTTATTTCATTTTAGTTTGCTTCGTTTCGTTCTAGTTTGTTTTAGTTTGTTTTGTTTCGTTCTAGTTTGTTTTAATTTGTTTTAATTCGTTTTCTTTCGTTTTAAATTGTTTTAATTCGCTTTATTTCATTTTAGTTTGCTTCATTTCGTTCTAGTTTGTTTTGTTTCGTTCTAGTTTGTTTTAATTTGTTTTAATTCGTTTTAAATTGTTTTAATTCGCTTTATTTCGTTTTAATTTGTTTCGTTTCGTTCTAGTTTGTTTTAATTTGTTTTAATTCGTTTTCTTTCGTTTAAATTGTTTTACTTGGCTTTATTTCGTCTTAGTTTGTTTTAATTCATTTTATTTCGTTATAAATTGTTTCAATTCGCTTTATTTCGTTTTAATCTCTTTTATTTCGTTTAATTTAAATTGAAAGCGTTTTATTTAATTTAATTTTGTTCTATTGTGTTTTATTGTGTTTAAATTCGTTTCTTTTTTGTCTCCTAATATTTTTTCTTCTTCTTCTTCTTCTTCCTGTTTTTTTTTCCTTTTGCAATCTTTTTCCCATTAAATATCAGCATTCTGTCGAATCCAATCGGCGAAGTAAGCGACCTCGGTATAAACTCCGGGATTACCAATCACGCCACAACCACTTCCCCAGGAAACAATACCAATCAATTGATCATTGAATGCCAATGGACCGCCGGAATCGCCCTGACATGAATCTTTACCACCTTCCATATCCATAGTGCAAATTTGACCTTTCGGCAATTTTCCCAATATCGCGTACGCCTTTTTACAGTCTTTTAAATTTAACACCGGCACATTGACCGCTTCGAGGTAAATTGGCGTTGCAGTGGTACGTGTACGACCCCAACCACTGACAAGTGCTTCACTACCATCGGGAATTTCTTTTCTCATTGTATTGAGAGTAATGGATTTTCGTGTCGTGTCAAATTTTAAATTTGGTCTCACCTCTAATAGGGCAATGTCATTATAGGGAAAACCATTCTCACTGAAGCTAATATTGTGTCGAATTATATTCACAACTTGATGTAAAGTGCCACCTTCATTGTAATTTGCCGTGCCAGCGCGTATCCTGTAAATTTTTGGTTTTAATTCCAAAACACAGTGTGCTGCTGTGAGAATGAAATTTTTTGATACTATACTTCCACCGCAATGATGGCGCGTGTATTTTTGCACACTCACTTGATATGGTACTTGGGTAATTTCAACTCTTTCGCCACCGATCACTCTCGAATCAAGATTTGCTGTAAGAAAATAAAATTTTTCACAATTATCCCAAAATATTTTTTCTAATATCCCTCCCCCCTGACAAAAAATATGAACTCTACTACAAATTTTTATTGTTTTAAAAAATACTTTATTTTATTTTATTACTTTTGTATTTATTATTTTTTTTACACTTTTATAGTATCCGAATCGTTACCGGATTTTCCAATTTTTTTTTCTAGCTACGTCGCTTTTGTGAAATTTATTAGAGATTGTCCGAGTTGACTTGTTTTTCTCTTTGAAAATTTATCTCTGAGCGTGACATTTTTTTTTTGCCCCTCAAGTAAATAGCATACGCCAGTAAAAGGGAAAAATTGTTTTACAAAAAAAGAGGGAAAAAAAAATTAGTCAAAGTTGTAAGGAAAAAAAATTTAATTAAAATAATAAACGAAAGAATGTCCTCTTTTTCCTGTGAAAGGAGGAAAATTATTTTCTATTTTAAAAGAGGAAAGAATTTTGATTTTTTTTGGTATACTTGCCAATTATTGGAGTAATAAAGACACTTATTAGGAAAAATTGTATCATGATTAAAATTTAATTTTCCACTGAGATTTAAAAATGACAGTGGAGGAAAAAGCAAAAAGGTCTTTTTATATACTCCTTTGTGTTCTAAATCATTTATTGAATTAAGATATCAAAAGAATAATAATTATTTTGTTTATCAATTTTTCAATACAAGAGAAATGAAGTTTAAACACTGGAGTTTATAACTTCCTTTACCTGATTTTATTAAGTTTAATAAATGTTATTAGTTATTTACTATTCATAGCAATATAATCTTTCTTTCACTCTTGGTAAAAAACTAAAAAATTATATTGCATTTTTAATTTTTGAATAAATTATATTTTAACACCAAATGAAACTAATTACAATTTTTTTTATATTTCCAAATATCATTTTTCATTTTTAAAAATTAACTTACAAAAGCTATTAATTTTTTAATTAATTTCTATTTCTATTCATTTACTACTTTACTTAACTTTTAATAATCTTTCAATTAAACGAATTTTGCTTTTTTTTAATTTCCCAATTGCGTTTGGACGAAAAAATCAATAAAATTTTACAACAAGTAAAAATGGGGAAAAAATTCGCTAAATTTGATGAAAAAATTAAGTTTCAAATTTAGACAAAAATTTACGAGAATAAAAAATATAATAACGCTTTTAAAATAAAATATTAGAATTGTAGGGTGTGAAATGTCTACATTTGAATACAGAGTCTACACATATATATGAATATCGGCGTCTGGAAATTATTTCCCACGGCTTTAGAATTTATGGAATCTGTAAAGACTTTGATATTACGCAAATTCTATGCTAAAATGTTAAAATATTATAGACGCAATATTAAATAAAAAGGGATATGAAAAAGAAATTTCGAAATTTCTCTCCATATGGAAAATGTTTATGTCGTAAAAAAATTATTTTAATACATTCCAGCAGGTTTTGTATAAAATTTGTATAGAAGAAAACAATAATAATACAATTATCGGAGAAATGTGGAGCAAAATGTTTCATGACTCAGGCTGATCAGACAATTTTTTCTTTTTGATTCTTATTTTACAATGATTTATTAACGATAATTCCTGATAATTTTAAGTCACATTCGTTTATGAACTCATTATGAGTAAATGCGATATTTCAAAAGATTGAATATTGATTTATTTATTATAAATTACAAAAAAAAAATATTATTAATATCTTTTGAAATTCGGAATGACTTTTTTAATTTCTTCTTTTAAGATTTATCGTTAAAAGCCGATTTTTGTTACATTTTTTATATTTCAAGTATAAAACGTATATGAATAATGAATGCAAAATAATAACGGAGCATAAATTAATAATATTAAATTAATATTTAATATAAATATCAGAATAAATTAGCAACAATTGCTTTTTAATTTTTAACGGTAATTTAATAATAATACAAAATAATAATATTAACAATTTTAAATAATAATAGGATGTAATTATTAAATTATATATTATTAATAAACAAACTTAAACTAATAATAACAATTTTTTTTTAAACTTTCTTGTCAAATTATATTTATTACTTGCACGAACTTTTTTTTCACGTGACCTCGAATTTTTTCTTTAGCAAAAAAAAACATATTTTAAAATTTATTCGCGTGCATCTCGATAATCTTGAAAAGTTTTTCATATTAATCATAGTTTATAACAAAGTTTATGTACAATATGTTTCTCTTGTATATAGAAACAATAATGTATAATACGTAGGTACTTGCCTTGAAGAGATGAGAAATCGGATAAGAAAATATTGATAAGTCAAAATTACAATCGTTTTAATCAAATATTTCAATATTTATTCACGTACATGAAATAATGACAACAATAGTAGTCCATTCAATATGTGATTGTTTACGGGCGAGCGATGCGTAATGTATTTACATTTTGCATATTTATATCATTATTTTTTTTATTATTTAATTTATTTTAATTCAATCTATACCTGTTAAATAATTAATTTAATTATTAATTTACAATTTATTTATTTATTATCATTTGCTTTTACTTTTTATTGTATTTCTATTTATTGTTTTTATTTTTATTGTTATTATTTCTATATTTTTATTACTTGTTAATTACTTATGTTTTTGTTATTTATTTAATATTTATTTTTCTTTAATTATTTATTTTCGTTTTTCGTTCATTTAATTATTTATATATTTATTTTTTTTATATTATTAGTTTCATGTTTTTCAATTTTGCGAAACCATTGAATTTCACGTAAAAAAATGCTTTTAATTAAAGGAAATTCGCGTTTCGTTTTGTTCTGTTTTTATTCTTTTGTATTTGCAACTTTGTTTTGAAAAATTCACGTGTTAAAAATATTTTTCCTCAAAGGAGGCATTTACCTTGTGCAAGGGTGCGCGAAAATAACCCTGGAGGACCGATATATCAACTGTGAAATACATCCTTTCTTTTTAAACCTTCTTCTACAAGAGAATATTTATAAATTTTTTAATTAAAAAAAAAGGTTTTTAAAAATAGAAATATTATAAATTTTTTTCTGAAATACAGATATAAAAATCTATTAAATAAATTTGTAGTCCACAAAAATAGAATTAAAAGTAACTTAACAATTATTATTCATAAATGAAAATAGGTGGAAAATTTTAAATTTATAATTGAAAGTAATCGAAGTAATTAATTAATATTCATTATATTTTAATGTTTAATAATTCTTATAAAATTAAATTAAAAATATTAAAATTATTCATTTTACAAACGTTTTATTAAGGAGAAAAAGCTTTGCGTCTATAATTTATTTAATTCTTTTTAAAGAATTTTCAACAGGTTACAAAATTAATATAAAATAGTCGAAGATCTTGTTTTAAAATATTTTTTCCCTTATAAATTTTTCTTTTTTCTTACAAATTTACAATTTAAAATTTTCTTTTTCCAAAAATAGAAATAATATTCAACGTATTTCTTGACAATTTCATAAAAATTTCTGAACAAAAAGAAAAAGGAAAAAAAAATGAAAAAAGAATTTGAAAAAGAAATTTAAAAATGTAAAGGATGTAATAGCTTCATATGAGGGCATTATATTTATATATTTCTCAGGGTCGTCTTCATTTTACAAGAAGGGGTGAAAGAATACTTGAAGAATTTAAACTCCTTTGAAATTGCTTTTTCTCCAAGAAGCACGAGAATTTATGTCCAAAAGAATCGCAGTTTCACTACTTCAATAAAATCCTTTCTAAAAGATACGTTTGACCTCCTCGATACTTGTAAATTTCCTTTTTCAAAATCTCTCACGTGGATAATATCAATTTCCTAATTTTTCTTCTTTTTCTTTTGCTTCTTTTACTTTTTTTTGGAGGGGAAATTTTATCCTCTATCGCACTTTAAAGTCAAAAGAGCAATGTGATTTGTAAAAAGAAAATATAAATTTTGTGGAAAAGAAAAAATACTTTGAAGAAAAAAAAAAATAAAAATACATTCAAGGAAGCAAATTTGGTTTTCAATTTATTTATTTTCAATTTTTAAAAATTATTTTACTCTTTGTTATAATTAGTTTTAGTAAAGTTCTTCAAGAACCATTTTTCACATAACTTTAGTATTTAATTGTCAAAAAGATAATTACTGAAATTATTAATTTAATTTCTTAGTTTAAAAAATGAAATTATTTTTTATTTTATTTTTACGAACATTTCGTGCCTGTAAAAATAAATAATTACTTACATTTTTTAAAAGTATAAATTTAATAAGTAATAATAATAATAATAATAATAATAATAAAGTAATAAAAGTAATAACAATAATAATAAATAGAAAATAAGATACAATATAAATAACTATTTCTTTTCGAAAAAATATTCTTTTTTGTTTTTATATGTATATTCGGTTTATTAAAATTTATAAATATTTTATGCATTCTGTGTATCATTTGTTATTTACATTACCTACTTGTCCACAAATCGTTCTATATTTGTCATTGTTTAAATATGTATAACTTATTTTCCTACGCTTATCATATTTTATTGTATTTCGTATACATAAAATATGGAATGAAAACGTATTGACAATTTCCATTTCTTTTTTATTATGCAATACGTGAGAAAAAATCTAAATATAGAAGAAGTGTGTATTTTTTTTGGTAGTGTTTTCAAGTAAAAAAAGAATAAAAAAAATTATAGACGGGGAGGGGAAAAAGAAAAAAAGGAGGTAAATGTCGTCGATTAAAATGGTCGATAAGAGTCGAAAGCAAAGGGGTTACAAGAACCACGCGGGAAATATTACCATGAAAGTTGGCTGCCCTGCGGGAATCGTCCTGGAATAACCCAGTTTACTCAGTCTGCCGTCTTTTCTCTCTCTCTCTCTCTCCTCTCCAACTATACATGTCTGAAAATAAAACTCATTCCTTTCCTCAACTCGCTGACTACCAATCCCCCCATATACAACTCCAAGGATATATGATTGCTTTGTCCTCATATTCGATGCCAGTAAATGTATAAGCAAATATTTTATATATTATAAACGCAAATAATCTTAATATTTCTGTATTTGTGGAAATAAAGCTTTATTTTCGTAGAATTTCTTATTAGTTTTTTTTTTTAATTTGATTTTTAGTTGCAAATTTTATTAAAATATAAATAAAAAAGAAGGAGATGAAAGAAAAAAAAATTCGTTGAAAAATTTAATTTTTGAAAAGGGATTTTCAATGAAGAAATTTTTAAAAAGAAATTGTAAAAGAAATTTTGTAAAGAAACTGTAAAAGAAATTTTTAAAATGAAGTTTTTAAAGAATACATTTTTTTATGAATTATTTAAAAACAACTTTAAACAATTTTATAAAAAGAAACTCGAAATCAAAATTTAATAAAAGAATATTAAACAGAAATATTGAAGAAGAAATTTAAAAAAAAATGTTAAAAGAAATTTAATATGGAATTTTTATAGAAAGCAATTTCTTAAAACAATTTTTTAGGTAATTATTTTATTGGTAATTACCAATTTTTTAAATGAAGTTCAAGAAAGAAAAGGAAAATCAATTCAAGAAATCTTTAAAACAGAAATTGTTGAAAATAAAAACTAAAAGTAAAATGTAAAATAAAAATTTAAATCATGATAATTTCAAAACAAATTTAAACAATAATTTAGAAATGGAAATTAACAATATAATTTTTAAAAAGAAGTTTTCAAGGAAAAAGGTATTAAAACAATTTTTTATAAAGAATTACAAAATAAATTTAAATAGAAATTAACGAAACTTTGAAATAGAAGTTTTAAAAAAAATGTTGAAGTGGAAATATTTTTGAAAAAATATTGAAACAAAAAACTTTTAAAAAAATATTTAAACAGAAATATTAAAGTAAAAATGTGAAAAAAAATTTCTAAAAACAAATTTTTGAAATGTAATTTTTAAACGAAAGACATTTTTAAAACTGAAATTGTTGAAAAGAAAAATTGAAAACTAAATTTGAAATCTTTCTAAATAATTTTTAGAAAGAAGTTTTTAAAGAACAATGGATTAACGGAATTTTTTAAATATAAATTCACAAAAGAAATTCAAATAAAAATTAACGAAACTTTTAAATGAAAATGTTTAAAAAGAAATTTTAAAAAAAGAAAATTTTTAAAAGAATTCTTAATGTAGAAATATTAAAGTAAAAATGTAAGAAAAAAATTCCTGAAACAAACTTTTGAAATGAAGTTTGTTTATGAAAGATATTTAAAAAATTGCAATTATTAAAAAGAAGAAAGAAAAAATTAAAACAATAATTTTCAACACAATTTTTTAAAAATAAAATTAAACAATAACTTTGAAAATGGAAATTTAATAAGTAATTTTTTAAAAGAAATTGAAATTGTAATTTTCTAAAAGAAACTTAAATAATAATTTTGAAATATAAATTTAAAAAGTAATTTAAAACAAAAATTTCCACAAATAAATTTGAAAAGAAAGTTCTAGAAAGAAGTTTTTACACCAAAAAATTCCAAATGAAAGTCGAGACAAATTTTTAAAAAAGAAACCCAAAGGAAAATGTGCAAAAAGAACTTTTTCAACGAAGACGTTTTGAATAAATTTTCCAATTGAAATTTGCTTTTTACCAAATATACAAAAATGAGTCTCGTTTTTAAAAGAAATCAATATTTCGAAGCACAATGTGTCTGAAGATATTTATAGTCACGACACTGAAAGTTTCAAAGTACTTGCAAGTTCAGGTTTACTGAAGTTCACAAAGGTTGTTTCTTGATTCGTGCCTTTGGGCGTTGCTCACTGAATGAGAGGAAAATTGAAAACACAAGAGTGAAAAATCGTCTCTTGGTTATAGAGTTTTCCGGTAGAAAAGAATGATTTTTTAAAAAAAGGAAACATTTTTTGAAACAAATTTCTCAGAAGATATGATGTTCGTGCTTTTTCTCAGATGTTCGACACGTATTCTTTTTTTTTACAAAAAAAAAAAAAATATTTCCTTCTCTTACGGAAAACATATTTTTCTTTTTTACCAAAAAACATAATTCTTTTCTATACAAAAAATATATTTCTTTTTCTTACAAAAAACATATTTTTTTTTCTTACAAACAATATATTTCTTTTTTTTACACGAAACATATTTCTTTTTTTTACAATAAACATATTTCTCTTTCATACAAAAAACATTTCTTTTTTTTCATAAAACATATTTCTTTTTTTTTACAATAAAAGAAAGTTTTAACATTTTTTCAAAATTGAAACAATATTCCACGTTCTCCACGCACATAATAATTCTTCTCTGCTTTTATTGTAACTCTTTTTTTTGCTTCCTCATAGAGGAAGTATTTTATTATCCATTATCAAAAAAAAACTTTTCCCAATCTATTATTTAAAAACAATTTCCCTCAAGGATAATTTAATATGCTCCTATTTTCCGTAGAAAAAAATTTTACCCATTAAAAGTAAATTTTCCCGAAAATATTCCTTTTTTTTGAGAGAAAAAATAAAATTAATGGTTAAATTCAGAAGGAAGAAGAATTTTTGTTCCTGTATTATGTATACATGTTTCCAAAGTTTACAATATGTAGGTGAGTATATTTGTGCAAGGGGGTAAAGAGAAATTGGTCCAAAGTTCTCCACTTAAGGTCGCCAACCTGACTAAAAACAGACGACCGAGTAACCAACAGTAGTTGGAGTTAGTTAAAGACGTGAGGGAGATTCTCGATGTTCTATTGCATGTAATTTGTTCAATGTTCATCGATCCTGGACTTTACGCGGGTTGATTTTGAATTTCTCCCATTAAACTTTGGAAATAGTGTTTTACTTTCTTTTTTCGCCTCTTTTTTTAATGTCAATTTAACTTTACTAATTTAGACTTAATTTCATTAAACTTTAGTAGTTTCATTAGTGCACGCTTGTTCTTTAACGACCGATGATTTAAGATCGTGTTTATGAAAATTAGTTATCTATGTGTGTTCGACATTTTCCGAAATAGTTTCTAATTAAATTTGAATTTTCTAATGACAATTGGCAATTTAGTCAAGTGGAGAATTTTAATTAGATATGATACTTTTTGTTGGAATTATTCTAGGGATATACCCAGAGAAAAATATTATTTAAACCAAACATATTTTATTTGACTTAAATAATCGTATATTTGTCTCAGAACCGACTAGACTTTTTATTTGTTTTAAATAAAATTTTTATTCGACATAAATTAAACATATATTTAAGTCCAATAAAATTTTATTTCAACCAAATGAAATTTATTTGAAACAAATAAAAAGTTTAGTGTGTTCTGAGACAAATATACAATTTCTCTGAGTGTAAAATAAGCTATTGTATTGTATTAATTTTTCTAGTTTTTTTAATTATTCTTTTATTGTTATTATATTGAATTATTTTTAATAATTTATTATTATTTCACTTGAACAAACAAATAAGGAAAATAAAAGAAAATAAAAGAGCTGAAAAAAGAACAGAAAAAATTAAAAGCAAAATAGAAAGAAAAACAAATCTGAAAACAAAAATAAAATACTTCTAATAATAAAAATGAGAAGAGTAGGAAAAAAGAATTAAGAATCAAACTCTTCACCCCAGGGAGAAGATATCGAGGAAATATTTCCTCTCTTACTTTACAAGTACTAGACGTCGAGTGTAATTCTTGATTGAAAGATTGAAGTTGACACGTTTAATCTGAGAACTTGTCAAATAGCACACGATTTACTCAAAGTCGAAATTAACCTTATACACCAAGTTGCAAAGCGCACCCAACATGCACGTCATCCTATCATTTTCTTTTATGCCTTTGAACTGAATAACAACTTTAACTTCACTTGAGCAGTTTTAAACTTACTCATCCTCTATATTAAATATTTCAAAAATTCTCCTAAAAAAACCCTACAAAAAAGAAGATAAAAAAATTTTTTAATCCTCTCAAGCTGAAAAAGTTTCTTTTTCCACCGAATTATAATTGTATACCCTTAAAATTTTAATATTTCCCTCAATATCGAATTTCTCTCTTACTTCGTGATTTTCAACCCCGAAAAAAAGGAAAAATCTTTTTTGATGTACGAGACAATAAATGCCAGAAAATGTCGAAAAGGTATTCTGCTAAAGAATTTATGATTGGCAATTTCGGTCAAAGAAATAGGATTCACAAACGTATTCTTCGCTATATATATTCGAAACATTTCATTCGTCACTTTTTATTATTGTGGCAATAATCCAAAAAATTGATTTGCTACTGTGGTTAAAGTATTCGTTTCTCAACACAACAATTATGTTAATATTCCTTCCTCCTTTTTATTCCAAGGAATTTTTCAAATAATTCCATTGTTTCAATTATTTTTTGTAGTAAGTTATTTATTAACATTATTAACTTCGTTCACCTTTATTTTCATTAATTATTTTTTTTTAATTTTATTATTTATTTTCTAATTTCACGCCCAGAGGAAAATATTATTTAAACTAAATATATTTTATTTGACTTAAATAAAAGTATATTTGTCTCAGAACCAACTAGACTTTTTATTTGTTTAAAAAAAAAAATTTATTCGACATAAATAAAACATTTGAGTCAAATAGAATTTTATTTCAACCAAATGAAATTTATTTGAAACAAATAAAAAGTCTAGTTGGATCTGAGACAAATATACAATTTCCCTGGGTGTATTAATTATTTTTTAATTTTTTTGCCATCAAATGTAAAGGTAATATTTTAGAGAAATTAACCGATGTGGGAAAGAATTAAAATTAATTATTCAATGAAGAAAAGAATCAATTTTAAAGAAAAAAATTTGATGAACAAAATTTAAACAATAAATGCAAAAGAAGAAACAACATCGACGGAAAGCGAAAAAATATTAAAGTATTCAATAAATAAAAATCATAAAAATAAATAAAATAAATGTCATCGAAAGAAAAAGGAATATTAATTCGAGCAAAAAAAACTAGACGAGTAAATATTTTCCATTCTTTTATTTTTGCACATTTTGTAAAAAAATTTTTTTTTTTTTTTCTTTACAAATAATATCCATTTAAATATGAAAAGCTTGTTTAAAAAAATATCGAAAAAAAATCGTCAACGATGTGTAAAAAAAACACTAATTCGTTATTCAAAGTTTTTGAAAGGAAAAAAAAAATTCCCTCGATTAAAAAACACTGAACCGTTAATGCAGTTTAATCAATTGTTTTTCACTTTTTTGACTCGTTTGTGCATTCCGTGTGTATAGAAAATTTTCAACAGGCTTGTTAAATGCTTATTTGTAAAGAAAAAATACACAGTTAATTAAAATTGAAAATTGTTTTTTCTATTATTCAGAATGAATAAAGTGCTTTTTAGTTTTTTATTATCAAAATGAATCATAGCTGAAAAAAATCATAAATAATTAAAAAATACCAGAATGAGAAGAAAATCATTGCATTATGTTTTTTATTTATGAAGTACAAAAAAATATTATAAAATTATTATAAAAATTATACACATAAAATTATTATTAAAATTGTGTTATTTTTAATGAAAGTATTTTTTTTGTTTATGATAATAAAATTATATTTATTATTTACAAAAATAATAATAATAATAATAATAATAATAGTAATAATAATAATAATATAAAAGTACATATGTATATTTACATATACACGTAGAGATAAGATTTTTTCTTCTTCTTTTCTTATCATAGAATTTTTTTTCCAGATTACTTAGTTCTCGATTAATTTTACATCCGTTTAATGTTTGATTTGTTGATTGATTTTATCAAGAGCAATAACTTCTGATGAATTTTAATTTGTCATTTTTATTTGCAATTCTTTCTTTTCTCGGTAATTGACACTGTCATAATCGATCAAAAAAAAAATTATTTTTTCTCTCAATTAAGAGATAATTTATTACTGATTATTTAACTCGATTGTAATAAAGTGCGCAGTACGTAAGTAGTGGATTAAACTCATCTTTTTTTAATTTAAAGAAAAAGAATTTACTCCCATACAGTTAGTACTATTTTTCCTTCTGATGAATTAAAATTAAACAAGCTCCTTTCCATTTTTTATGAGAATGTATAAAAATTAGAAAAAGTTGAATCAGAACTAAAAAGTGGAATTTACTTTTTAACTTAAACATAAAAAAGTGTTCGAAAATATTTGTCTATTTTATACCCCTATTTTTTGGTGAAAATTAAAACCAGCTCTGAAATTTAGATATAAATTTTGAGTTTAAAAAAAACAACTGGAAAAATTACACTGTGATTCCACTGTCAGCGGTGGAAATTTATTTTCATTTATTTGTTAGATTTTTCTTTCTATTTTTTTTTTAAATAAAGGTATAAAATATGTTTGATAAAAGTTTTATTTACGGTTAGAGGAAAATTTTTGCAGTAAATGCTTTGAAATAAAATCGAAACTAATAAATTGGTGCGTTGTCTGAGTAAAGTATGTATTTTTTTTTTTTTGGTTGTGTTCTTTTTCCCAACCACTGACTACTAAATATATTACGACAATAATTCTCGAGTTGAAAGTTACATTGAACACCTCTTCAAGTTGGTGGTGTAAAATATCGACGACTGTCTAAAAATTCCAAACAATTATTTACTTTGTAACTTTTATGCATTGGCCACTGAATAATGAATGAATGTTGAAAACTGAAATGCTTGACAGGAAACTTGTCTATTCAACTGGCACTCAAAACTTTTCCACCCACCCTCCCTCAATTTTTTCGTTATGTATTATTCATTAATTGCTTTATTATTTTTTTATTTATTTTTTCCCATTTTTGCTTAAATTAAAAATAGAATAAAAAAATAGGAAAAAAATTTTTGAATATAATTAGTAATATTTGTTATTTATTATTAATCGAAAAAAAAGTTAATAATCATTAATCAATAGTTAGTTATTATTTATAAATAACTCAATAATAATAATAATAATAATAAATATAATATTAGTAATAATAGTAAATAGTGATAGGAAATGAATTTTTAGGTAACTAAATAGAAATTATTTAATAACAATTTTTTATTTCAGCTAAAAATAATAGATGTTTATTTTTGCTTTTTTTTATTTTTGCTTTGGTTGTGTTCTTTATTTTTTTTTCTTTTTGCTAATTATTCATGAAAGGCTGTTAAAGAGTTTTCGATATTTTCTTAAATGGATAGGGAAAGAAGTTTTTCATTTCTCTCTGGGCTTTCTTTAATTATTTAGAATTAAATTCATTCGGCTTTAACATTCGCATTTGCATTTTCATCAGATGCTGAGAGCTTCAATTTTTTTTTTTTTTTTTTTTATAAAACTTTTCCGCCAATATTGGTTTTCTTTTCTTGAATAGTACACCACTCACTAGGGAGGGGATCCGGCTTCTTTAAATTGGGCTTTTCAAAGCGAACGGCTTCATCGATCTCCTTTAGAATCCATGCTAATATTCTATTGAGATTCTTTAGTTTAGCCAATAAACCCAACTGTACACCGCACTCACGACATATACAGATGAGTTTCGTAAATTTCAGAAAAGAAAAGAAAAAAATGTTGAGTAGTCAAATATTCTCTTTTGTATTACAGAGTTTATTCTTTTATCTAAAAGTTCAAAAGAAGTACTATTGGGATTAAAAATTATTTAAAAAATAAAATTTTGGGATAAAAAGAATAAAATTTTTTTTAATGTACTTTTCAGTTACAATAAAGTTTGTTATTATTATTTACTTTTGTTTTTTCTGTTATTTTTATTGTTTTACTCATTTCTCCTGTTTTTGTAATTTTTGTAATAATCCCTAACTATTAATTACAATTCTTAAGTTTTTCGATTGTTTTCGTTTTTTTTTCGATTAAAAAGAAAAAAAAAAGTGTTAACTTATTTTTCTGGGAAGCAACACACCTGTATTTTTTTTTAATGGAAAAAGAATAATCTTGATGAGGGAAAAATATTTTTTTTTTCAGAAAGAATGATTAGACGATAGGAAAAGCACCCTAAAACAATTTGAAACTATGACAAGAGAGAAAGAGAGCTTTCGGACAGAAGGGGGAGAGAAGTTTTCGGACTGCACGTGCAGAAGGAACGATGACTAAGTTAAATTGAATCATGAAAATTCTACAGGAAAAATAAAGGTGGAAAATTGGATAAAAATTTTACTGCTGTAGAGTTGAAGTGGAATTTTCATGTTAGTGTCTGTCAATCAGTAAAAGGAATTGAGTCAAATAAAGTTTTCAGCACTTTTTGATTTATTTCTATTTTTTTCCGATAATTACGAAAAAAGAATTAATAAAAATCGAAGGAATGGAAAAAGGGAGGAAATAATTAATTACTTCCTCCTTTTTTGATTCTTTCGATTTTTATTTTTTTTTCTGAACTTTAGTCATAGGAGAATTAATATTACAAACATTAACAGTGGAGAATTATGAACGAAACGAATATTTCTCCTTTACATGAAAGTTTCAGGAGTATTCTACTTTTTTGGACTTTTACAATGTCAATCTAACTTTACTAATTTAGACATAATTTCATTTAACTTGACTCGTTTCATTAATGCTCGCTTGATTCTTAATGACAGATAATATTCAAGACCATGTATGAAAAGTACTTATGTGCGATAACCACTTTCTGAAAGTCTAATTAGTCAAAAGATTCTAATTAGATGATAGCGGTTTTCATTAAATAAATGCGGCAATTCAACTGATTAGTAATTCATGCGAATTCGAATTTTGTATTAGTGCTGGAGGTCAATTTTGTTCTCGATGTAATTGATGTATAATGTCTTTGAAACAATTAAGATAATTATGCTAATAATAATAATAATAATAATATTAATAATAATAATAATAATAATAATAATGATAATAAAAATAATAATGATAATAAAAAATAATAATAATAAATAAACGAAAACAAAAATTACAAATAGTAAATAATAATAATAGTAGTAATGATGATGATAAAATTAATTTACTATTCAAATTTCTCCGCAAATTATTTTTAACCGAAATCGAATGATTATCGAATTTTTTTCCATTTTCTTGGTAATAAAAATTTATCAAGAAATTTTCTCTGTGAAATTTCTGACTGTGTGATTGTAAATTGAATCGAAATGTTGTGTTGCTCCAATGGGGGGTTTTACTCTATTCCCAGTGAGGCTTAACGGGAGATTTACATCGTTACGTCATTGTTTTCTTTATGTGACCGCGGATTGGCTGTACAGGAAAGTCGGTCTGCAGGTCGTCACTGTGTGTTTGCGCTATAGTTTAAGGGTGGTACGAGGAGACACCAGGAAAGCTGCACTATGTCACGGTCATAATGTGGAACGAACCCTTGAATATATTTCCCCCTTCATCCATCTTAAGAAGGTCATTACCATTTCTTCACTCAATGACCTCGGAGTCAGTTTTTTTGTTTGTTTTCTTAGCATCACTCAAAAAAAATTAAAAAAAATTAAAAAAAATGTCAAAAAGAAAAAATAGAATCAAATTCTACACTTTAACGAATCAAAATAATTGCAATGGAAAATTTATTTATTTGTCATAGTTAAAAAATTTCTTTTTTTCTAATTAAAAAATAAAATTCTATTTAAGGGAACAAAAACTACGTAGGAAAATTATTTTTCAATTTATAGTTGAAGAATAAAACGAATGGTTTCTAAAAAATAAAAATTTCCAATTGGCAAAAATCGAAAGAAACTAGAACAAATTTTAAACAACTAAAAAATTAATAATTAAAGTAAAAAAAAATTACCAAAAAAACATTGATTGGAGAATAAAAATAATAAAAATTTCCATTTGGAAAAAAATCGAAAGAAACTAAAAGAAATTTAAAACAACTTAAAAATTAATAATTAAAATTTAAAAAATTAACCAAAAAAATTGACTGGAGAAAAAAAATTTATTTTTATGACAAAAAAAACACGATGTGATGTTATTCATTCACAAAATTTTACACGTTCAACGATTTAGAGAATTTTTCTTCGTTATGTCGTGTTAAAGAAATAAGATATAAAAATTTTATCTCTCGTATCTTCTGTTCAATGTCATTGAGAAAAATGTCGAGTACTTTTCTCAACTCTTCAACGTTGAGATCAAGATTTGTCAAACTAGAAATATTTCAATTGACAGGGCAGACTTTGATATCAAGCTATTTATTTTTTATCTCAAATATTTACCAAAGGCGAAATACATTTCGTAGAATGATATACACAGAAAACGTTTGTTGACGTTTTGTCTTTTGTCATTAATTGAATTTTTCACTATTAGAGTAAATTTTGGAAAATATTATATTTTATTATTTATATTATTTGTATTATTTATATTATTTATATTATTTATATTATTTATATTATTTATATGAAACATAATTACTGTTTCGTGTTTTGTCTTTCGTAATTCAGTAAAATTTAGTTCAGAAAATTAGTTAAAGGAATTATGTTTAAAAAAAGGAAAGAAAACAAAAATTAGTTGACAATATTGTTTGAAAAAAGTAGTGAACCCTCTAAATTTTTATGTTTCATAATTTTTTATTAATTTTATTTTATTGAAGTAAATAATATTTTGTAAATATTATTCTTTATTATTTATATTATTCATAATATTAAATATAATTATTGTCTCGTCTTTCGTAAGTCAGTTAAAGTTAGTTCAGAAAATTAGTTAAAGAAATAAAGTTAAAAAAAGGAAAAGAAAAAAAGAAAATTAGCTAAAAAATATTTAATTAAAAAATTAGTTTACAACATTAATTCAAGAAAGTAGTGAACCCTCGACATTTTTATATTTTACAATTTTTTATTAATTATTTTTTAAATTATTTATTAATTTTTTTATTTATATTTATATTTTTTATTTTTACATTTTTTAACTCCCTTCGAGAAGAATAATTTTATTTTTTTCAAAAAAAAATTGTAAAGATTAGGGAAATGGTGAAAAATTACAGGATTTTTTCCTTCCTCTTTTTTTCTCTCTCTCTCTCTCTCTCTCTCTTTCTTTTTTCTGTCGTTAAAAAAATAAGAGAAAAAACTTAGTGTGCGTGTTGAAACCATAACTTGAATATGAGTGCTTAGCTCATTCTCTGGGTGAAGGCTACGGTAAAATGGTGATTATGGGCGCGAAGAAAGCCGATCGATGATTGTTAGTTTCGATGTGGGTTTCGAGGTGAAAAATAAATGCGACTTTCTTGAAGTCGGCCCTGAATTCGAGGAAGCGGATTATAGACGTTGCGTATAAACGATTAATCTCATAATCAAAAATAGCATTATTCATCGATAATAAATTTATACGTGCTCTTCTTTATTGTTTCAAACGCACTTCGTTTCTATTTCAACTGGCAATATTCTAGTTTCTACGCTTTTGAATAAAACAAAATTTAATGCACTGTACGTCTTTGGCCTTGCGATCGTGAACCCTTTCCCTCGATTATTGATAATTAGGAATTTGTGTCAAAAAAAAAAAGTTAAAATAGAAAAATATTTCTCTTTCCTGACTTTATGAACTAATTTTTCTGACTTATTTTACAAAATTGTATTTTAGCTAGTAAATAAATTTTTAGTAGAAAATTTTTCAAAGTTTGGATTTCTTTAAACTATTTTTTTCAAACTACTTTTTGTAATTAATTTTCTAAACAAAGTCTTTGGAGCAAAAATATTTTTAACTATGTTTCCTTTTTTTCCTTATTTTAACTCAATTTTGTTACCTAATTTTCTCGACTAATCTTTCGAAAAACTTTTTTCAACTAATTTTCCTAACTATTTTTTCAAAGCAGTATTTTAACAAATTTTAACAAATTTTATTTTTTTATTATATTTTAACTAATTTTTTGCCTCAGTTTTTGTGACTAATTTTTCAAAGTAATTTTTTTAAACTCATTTTTTTGAAGTTAATTAATTCAGGAATGAAACAATTTTTTTTTGTTTAAATGAAAATGTGTAAATGTTTTACCTGGCATTATGTGGAGGGATAATTAATTTATCAATGAAAATGGCACTTACTTGTTCACGCAAATTTTACTCACAGAGCGCTCTCTCACATATTCAAAGCTTTTGAAGCGTATTCAACGAGCTAATATACACTTTTTTTTTACCCCCAACTTATTTTTCTTCTCCACTCTAGTACTCTTACATGTGCACCAGCTACTTCATACATATATGCAAATTATGTGTACTCACGAAATCCATTCTCCTACGTTAAAAAAAAACCGTGCCAAGGTGTCAAAGAAAAAAAAATTATAATTTGAAGAAAAAACAAATTTTTTCCAACACAAAAACTCTGGCGAATAAAATTTTAAAACAAAAAATATAATTCATGAATAAAAATAAAATTTATTAGTACTACGAATTTATTTTTATTTTCCTATTCTCATTCTCAATCGTTTATATTTATTTTTATTTTCACTTTAATTTTTTCCTTCGAAAACAAATTTTTTTCCAATAAATTATTTTTTAATAATACAAAAATAATTTCCATTACTCCATTAATTTTTTACTCTTTCTTAAAATTTTGATTCACTCGGTAAATATTGAAGAAGGAATTGGATGACTTTACGAAAAGAGGGAGGAAAATAAAAATGGAAGACAGTGGAATAAAAAAGAGAGAAAGAAAAACGGAGAAAAGTGGATATAAAAGAGAAAATATGTAGACTTATGCAGTCAGCAATTCTTTAATATAACAAAAGTCTTAATACCCTCTCCGAATACGATAACAATCTCAAACATAATAAATTTATCATTCAAGGAAAAACTTTCTTTTCAACTTGAAAACCGTGAAGTAATTTATTCCTGTTAAAATTTCATCGTTTTTTTTCAAATTTTTTTTTCTTTTTTTCAAGAATCAGATTTCACTCGCAGGAGATATCTGATTAAGATTATAAAACTCTGTGAGAATACTTTAAAACTCATAACGTGGATTTTTTAGAGCGTAGAGAATTTTTTCTTCAACCAATCACTGATAAGAAAAATTTAACGATAAAAATTGTAAGGTATTTGAATTTTCAAAGAGTGAAATAAATAATTGAAAGCTATGCAGGTTGATTCAAAAGAAAGGAAGGGAAAAATAAATAAAAGCGAAAAAAGATAAACAGAAATAAGAAATAAAATAACAAAAATAACAAAAAAATAATAAAAAAATAAAAGAAAAACAAGAAAAGACAAAGAAATTTAAGAAAGGAAATAATTGAAACGAAATTGTCAATTACGAATTTAATTTTTAGGAAGAAATTAATAAATTAATATTTACAAAAATAGTTGGTTATTAAATTCCGAACAAAAGTTTTTTTGCTAGAAAATATTTTTCGAAGTGAATGAAACTAAAATTATTTAACTAATTTTAGTTTTTCCTTCAATGATAAATTCGAAAATAATGAATACAATTATTGTGAAAATAAGTTGCAATAAAAAAATAAAACCTAAATTAAAACAATGTTCCAATTGAAGAAAGAATTACAAAAAGAAAAAGAAGAGAAACTAATTTTCAATAACAGAAAAATTTAATTCGACCTCTTTTGCTTTATAACTTAATTACACTTGCTCTCTGTAGAAAAAAAAAATAATATTTCTCTAAAGACTTTGAGATAAAAATGGAATTTTTCCTTTTTTTCTCCCCCGTAAGGCTTCTTTAAACTCGAAAAGATTTGTTGTAATGTTATATTGAAAGTATTTTCGAAGAAAAGTTTTCTCCTTCACATCTCGAATGGTTCTTCACTCACTGATTTCGATATCTTTTTATTTTTTTTCTTCCTCTTCTTCTCCTTTTTTTCTGAGACAGCAGTTTCTTTTTTGTCCCCCTATATAGATGCGGATATAAAAATAGTCTTTTTTTCTTCGTGAGGAGAAAATAAATTAGGAACTTTAAAGAGAAAAAAAAAAGAAGGGAAAATTGAAAAAAAACACCAGACACTTTGCAATTCTTACTCTTATGCAAACTGTCCCAAACAAAAATAGAATTTCGATCGATAAATGACGGTCGATTTCTGCTTGTCAGTGCCATGACCTTCTTTTCATGCATGTCTATTTAAAAAATTCCCTCTTTGACTATCCTGTAACATGGCAATTTTTCCTGTAATTATAAATATATATAAATTAGAAGGGAAATGCCACTGAAGAATTTTATTATTATTTTTGTACTTCAAATATTTACTGAAAGAATTTTTTTCTAATGTTAAAGTATTTTTTATTTAATTACTAATTTTTGGTATTTTTGAATTTATTTATTTACCTTTTTTTCTTTTTATTTATCCCTCAGTATTTATTTACCTTATTTTTTGACTGAATTTTTGTATTTACTTACCTTATTTCTTTTGACTAACTTTTTGTATTTACTTACAATTAGTATTTATTTATACTTACTGTACTAACTTTATTTTTACTACATTTATTTACCATTATTATTTTTTTTATTTTTATATTTATAGAATTCTGTGATTCTTTTGTAAACTTAATAGTAAAATTCGGACAGATTTAGACAAAAATTTACCAAAACTCTTATACCATTTTTTCATTAACAGAAAAAATTTCAATTAAACTTTTTTCGAATAACAAACATTGTTCATTTCAAATTTCACCAAATTAAGTTCAATTTCATTAAATCTAGTGGAAAATAAACAAAAAAAAGTGCAGAATAGGTAAAAATGCCATTCGTTCAAAAAAAAAGAGAGAGGATAATGGAGAGAATGCGGAAAATCGTATTCAATTGCAAAAATAAAAAAAAAGAAGAAAGTGGAAGAATGGCGAAAAAAAGGGGTGAAAATGTAGATTTTTTCGAAAAAGGGAAAAGAGAGGCAAATTGGATGAGAGTCTTGTCGGATAATTGTCACGTTAGTTTACTTCCGTTTCGAGCGTTTTTTCCCCTCCTTTCTCGTTATACGATTGGCAATTTCATTAGTACTCTGCTTCTTCTAATTTTTGCTTTTTTTGGTGCCTTTTCTTCAATTTACCTATATTTGGCTCTCAATTTTCTTGGAGGAAAAAATTTAAATTTTCCTTTTTCTTGAACATATATATATATATGTAGCGCATGAGCAAAGATCCTCGAAAACATTATAATTGGAGGCTTCAAGTTTGACTTGAAGGAGGGTCAGTGGCCTTTAGTTGACTTCTCTCATGTGCTTCTTGGCTTTTTAGTATTCAGAAGAGGCCTTAGCACCCTGTTCACAACTTCATCGTCAGAGAACACTTAAGCATCATTATGCCCCGGAGAATACTTCCCTCCAAGACGCTATGCTGTTTCACAATCAAGAGAAATATTTATGTCCTCGTATCTATCTGATTTTAACCTTTTTTCTTCTTTTGGACTCTTGTCTGACTAAAATAGATTTTTACTACTGATTTTATTTTTATTGTTTTATTCGTACTACTGATTTTGTCTAATTATTTTATTTTCACTGGAATTGTTGTTTAACAAAAAACTATTTTCACTAGTAACATTATTTAATTAGTTTATTTTTACTACTTATCTTGTCTGACTGAAAAATATTTGTACTACTGATTTTATGATTTTAATTTTATAGTACTAGTCCGCTGTGACAAGAAACGATTTTCACTACTTACTAATTTAACTTGCATTGTATATTCTTACAATTAATTTTGTTTGACTAAAAAGTATTATTACTACTAATTGTATTTTATTACTTTAATTTTATACTTCAAGTGTTGTCTGACTAAAAACGTTTTTCACTACTGATTTTCCCTACTAATTCCATTGTAAATATTCTGTCTGACCACAAGTTGATCTCTACTACTGACAGTAGTGAACGTCCATTTTAGTCCGACTTTTTTACATTTAGATAAAAATTTTACTTTTACAAATTAAATCTGACAGAAATTATCATTTCGAGACTAAAAAAAATATTTACCATAGATTTTACATAATTATTTTTTTATTTTCCCTTTTGTCTTCAGTTTATATGGACAATTATAATTTCTCCAATATTCAGCCAATTTTTCCAAAAACATTTCTTCTACAGGACTACATTTTTTTTCGACAAAAAAGTAAATAAATCAATTACTCGCTAGAAAAAATCAGTAATTACTGGTATTTTATTTACCAGTTTAGTGAGCGTGAGGGCAAAATGAAGGGGGGAGGGGGGGGACAATTTTTATTCGCGAACGATCCACTCAAGTTTCTCGAATGGCTCTTTAACACAATCCAATTAGTGAGAAAACACGCGTAAAGCCAATAATCTCTTTGAAGCTTTAAATAGAGAGGCAAAATAAGAGAAAATAAGAGAGCGAGCGAGAGAGAGAATGACTAAATAGCGATAGTAAAAGAACACGAGAGAGAAAAGGAGAAAAAAATAGAGAAAAAGAAAAAAAAATCTAGGCAGACACATGACATGAAGAAACGGGAATTCAAATAATCCGATTACATACTCATGGCAAGGTCGTGGGACAAAACTGGCAAAAAGAAAAGGAAACAGGATTTGCGTCTCCAAGAGGATGAAAAAAAAGAGAGAAATATATACAGTGATACATGAAAATTCATGGCATTTGATACAATAATTTATTGTTGTACTTTTTTGCGCGTTGTTAAAATAAACGGAAACTCTCTCTCAGTAGAAAGTTTTTAACTTTTAGAAACGAAGCAAAAATAAAGAAAGGAAAAAAAAACAAAAAATGCAAATACATTTTGTGTGCTGTCAGAAAACAAAAGACGATAGTGTCTTGAATATAAAAAAAAAATAGAAAAGAAAAAAAACTTTTTAAGTGTTCTTTTTGAGTTCTTGTCAATAAAATTTATTATACTAAAAGTTTTACCACTAGTATATAAATTTGAACTTTGCCACCCCTTTTTCCCCGTCACTCGTACCTTTTAGAGTTTAATTTATTTCTCAACAAAACATTTTATAGAAGTTGAAATAGAAAATTTTAATGTTGTTGGGAAATTAATTTTTCCAAGATTCGAAAATAAAAAACAATATTGATAGTATGTACTATTTTTATCTTTTTTCGAAAATCTTTTCAGATTTTTTAATTTATACTAATTTTTGTTTGCTTCAGATATTTTTTAGAGAAATTTAATTTTGTTTGCGTTGAATATTTTGAATTTACATAAAAAATTTTTTATTATAGAATCAAAAGAAGTAAGAATATTAAATAAATAAAAATTATTAGCAACTAGCTAAAATTATTTTCAAAAATTTTCCTCAATTTCATATGAATTCTATTATTTACAAATTTTTTTTTAAATTTCTTTTTTCTTAAAAATGTTATTAAAAATCGTCAAACGAAATCAATTATTTCGTATTATTAATGTGGTAAAAAATAATGTTATTTTAAAAACCAGGAAAATTTTTTTTTTTAAACTAAAAAAATCAGGAACTTTGAAATGAACAAATGCGTGACAACCCTGATCAAGTGTTCAATAAATTTCTCAAGCAAAACAAATAATAAAATAAAAATATTTCTGTCCAAAATTCAGAATAAGAATAATCGTAATATATTTAAATGATTTGAAAATAACTAAAAATATTAACAAATTCAGGAATCCAAAAATTATTTTATACAATAAAAATTGTTTTAATTTTTTTTTTATTACAATTTCGATAATACAGTTTTTATCAAACAGAAATTCTGTAAATATTTTTTTCTAAATAAATATCAAATTTCTTAATCAAAATTTGATTTATTACTTTTTTTCTACTTGAAACTTGTACTTTGTTTATAAATTGTCATTGAGAAGCAGGAAATGAGCAGAATATTTTCTAATTTAAATTTTCAAACTGTTTTTTAATTTTTTTTGTTTGTTGAAAAAATGAAAAGATTAATTACCTATCCCTAAAATGTTTATTATAAAGTGCTAATTTTTCTGCAAAGACGAGAAATATTGAAAAATAACATTAATAATTTTTGTAGATTAATAAAAATAGTTTTGTATTATTTGAAAAATTAAAATAATATTTCTAAATAAAATAAATAAATACCTATTATTAAATTTAAGAAGTATGAGTGAAGAAATAAAGAAAAATAATATTATCTATCAAAACATATAAAAAAGACAAAAGCATAATCATGACTAACTTCAGATATGGCAGACTGGACATAATGAAAGAAAATACGACGATTATTATAATTAATAATAATTTTTTTCAACCTTTTTTTAAAAATTAGAGTCTTTTACAAGAAACGAAAATAATTTTTTTTAACTTTTGTTCTTTTAGTTCAATGAAATTGAAAATTAATTCAACAGAAAAATTATTCTCAATAGTTATTTTTCCCTGGAAAACATTAAACGAAAATTTTTTTTTTAATAAAATTGTATTCATGATTCCCAAGATGCTAAACTTGGACTGAAAATAATTCATTTTTTCCTAGGAGGTTTAATTTGTTAAAAAATTGAAAATAAAAAAAATCGTAAGTGATAGACAGTAGAAAATAAATAAAACTTTAAAACAAAAAGTTTTAATCTTTTAAATATTAATTTAAGTTATATTTCAAAAAAGAAAATATATGTTGTATTGAAAATTTTCCAAAAAATCATCAGTTAAAAAAATTACAGATTTTATAGAAAATATAATTTTTTCATGATTCTAAACTTAGAAAAATATTGCCAATGATTTCTGTTTTCTTCGGAAAATTTCTTTAGAGAAAAATATTGAAGGAAAAGAAAATATTGAACGTAAACGAATTTCTTAATTTTGGAAAAAAATTGCATTGAAGGAAAAAGAAAAAAGAAAAGCAAGTGTTGATGGAAGTTGGGTAGATCGAATTTTCTTGTATGAAGGAGAGAATGTGTGGAAAATAGAAAGTCGTCTTATATTCGGGTGTATATATATAAATATATTCGTGTATATATATTTATATATATATATATATATTGAAGATGATCCTGAATGAAGGACCTCTTGTAGTTCCTTCTTCTTCAGACATGCCTTATAAAATTGTAAGTGTAACATGTTCAGGCATGCATGAATCGGGCCAAGAGGCCAAGGCTGACTATTGTGAAAGTCCCTCTTTATTCCCCTCATCACCTTTCCATTACCAACGTTTATTCACGAGACTTGAAAAGCAAATCTTCCTGTATACAATGACTTTACTCTGTTCATTATAAATATCCTGTCAATTTATAAACACGCAAAGTTTCATTACAACATGCAAAGAGAAAGAGACAGACGTGTCTTCCACCCCCCCCCCACCACAATTTTCACGTCCTGTGGGAATTACGTTTTCTACATGTTTTTTTCCCCACTGTCAATGTAATTTTATTTGCTTAATAAATTGAAAGAAATTATTTTTCTATTCGTCGATATTTGGGTACTTTGAAGGAAATGAATGAACAAAATTAAGAAATGAAATTAATACCAACATAAATAAATAAATAAAGAAAGAAAATAAATAAAGAAAATTAAAAAATAAAGAAAATAAATAAATAAAGAAGATAAATAAAGAATAAAAATAAATAAGATAAAAAATAAATTAATAAAGAAAATAAAGAAAGAAAGAAAATAAATAAAATACATAAAAAAGTATACCTAAATAAATAAAAACATGTAAGAATAAAATAAAATACAAAATAAAAGAATAAGAAAAATGCCAAATGAAAAAATAATATATAATACACAATTAAAAATAAATCAAATAAATTAAGAAATCAAATAAATAAATAATAGAAAAAGTATGTGAGGAAAAGAAATACAATTCGATAATTAAGAAAAAGTATAGCTCAAACAGAATCAACAGAATGTAAAGAATAAATAATAACAGAAGTAAACAAATTAAATAAACGAATAATTACTAAAATAAAAAAGACAGAAATTTATAAATACTTTCTGTTTTGAAATAAATATTGGACTAAATAAGTATTAGAAAATAAATATCAGAAAATAAATATTTGAAAGTCGAATATATGAGTACCAAAATAAGAATAAACAAATAAATAAACAAACGAATGAATAAGAAAAAAAGTAGTTAAAAACTATAAAGAAACAAATGAATACAAGTAATAATTATCATTATTATCAATTGGAAAAAAATAGAGAAATAAATAAAAGAATAAACAGAAAATTAAATAAGTAAAGAGGAGAATGAACAAGACGTGCGCGGACCATAATATTCTGTTTGAGCTTTCAAGTACCAGGTGTACTCTCTGTGAAGATGAATTATCCCTCGAGCTTGCTAAAGTTGACGTCATAATCTCGTTGTTATTCCGGACGGAATTCCCATAAATTTTTCGCGAAAATGAAAATTCACTAATTGGACAATAATAATTTTGATATAATACAAAACTAATTATAATTTAGATTAACAAACTTCATTATTATTTATTGTTTCCAAAACTTGTATTTTCACTTAATTTCATCAAGTAGTTAAAGTCAGTCACTGTCAGACACAAACTTTGCGAGTAGTTGAATCTTTCTTGTTTGCAGTGATGCAGGTCAGTTTTGAGTCAGACGAGCTTTCAATTTGTAATTTTTTTCTTCTATAGTAGAGAACACTACTCAAAGTCAAATAAGTATTCAATTTTTGAATATTTGTAATTTTTTGTTTATTTTTCAAAAATTGTTTCCTACCTATTTTTTGTTTGTTTGTTATTTTTAGAAACTGCAAAAAAGAACAGTCAGTAGTAAAAATCGTTTTAGTCAGACAAGATTAAACAAAGAAGAAAAAGAAAAGAAAAGAAAAAAAAGAAAAAATAAGATATAATGTATTAACTATTAAAATTAAAGTAAAAAAAATAAAAATATATGTTATCAAATTTTTCCTACAATTTTCCATTTTTTCTCAAACTCGATGGAGGACTTTTGGTATTGACTGAAGAGAGAAAAATTTACTTGACAATAATTGTGAACAGTGAGTATAATAAGGATTATTTTCTGTTGCAGATCAATAATAATTACTGTCGTGCGAAGGGAAGTGTATTATGATTGCTTGATATGCATTGTTAATAAACAAAAGGAAGGCAAAACAGCACTGATGAGGCTTAAGATGAAAGGAGGTGAAAATTAAAGGCAACTACACAACGAACAGCAGCAACCTGTCTCGTTTCTTGCGAACAGTCACATTTTTCGAATTAAGGCAAGTGTCTTCATTTGGTTTATCGAACATTTAAAATTCTAACTGCAAATTTTTTTTTAAATTTACTTTAAACATTTTTTTTCATAAACGTTTAACCGGAATACATTTATAATTATTTCTAAAATTAGTTTTAGTCATTGGATCATTGAAAAAAAATTAATGGAAATTATTTCTTGATAGAAAAATATATTTCTATTACAAAATGAATAATTTTTTTTACATATTTTTTACTATATAAGTATTGTAATTAATTTACAGCTGAAGAATATTGTTATAAAAAAGAGAAAAAACAGAATCAAGTATTATTATTTTTTACAGTTGAGAAAATTGTATTATTTGAAAATTGCAACAACAAAAAAACTGATTTGCATTTTTGACAAAAAAAATATTTATTTATTTAAAAGTATTTTTAAATATTGAAAGTGTTATTTTATTTATTAAAAAAAAATTACTCCTTTTACTAAAAAGTAAAAAGAAAAACTGATTTGCTTTTTTGACGAAAAAAATACTTATTTATTTAAAAGTATTTTTAAACATTGAAAGTATTATTTTATCTATTTAAAAAAATTACTTCTTTTACTAAAAAGTAATTTTTCTTTCCCTTCAAAACATAACATTGTTTTATTAATAGTATTTAGTATTATTTATTTAAAAGTAGTTTAAAATATTCGAAGTACTAGTATCTAGTTTTCCAAAAAAATACTATAATTACATTAAAAGAAATTGTGTTATTCGAAAATTGTAACAAATGTTAAAATCGTTGGCACAATGTTCAAGTTTCAATTCGAACATAAGCTCATTTTACGCCGGTCATATTTCCATGCCCTCGATCGAATGAACATGTGCGACTACTGAACAAGAATCAATTGCCCTCCCAATCGTTGCTTTCTCGTCCTAGTAAAACATTTCTTTCCCCTGTTTAATTTACCTCTTGTCATAAAAAAATCCATCGTTTTGGCTTGAAAAAAAAATAACCAGCATAAAATTGATGACCCAGTATTAAGTTAACTTTTATTTCCCTCATGCTCATATATATACTTTTTTTGGCACTACAATATTGTTTTATTTCCGTTTTAACAACTCAATAGTACCAAGAAACAAGAATAAAAAAATTTAATTTTTCCTGAAAAACAAAAAAAAACAGAAAATAAATTTAAAGACTAAAAACCAAAAATGCAGTAAAGGTAAAATTAGAAATATTCTTGTTTTATTTTCGTCTTAACAAATCACTACGACCAAGAACTAACAACAAACAGCAAAATTTAATTTTCCTTTTAAAAAAAATTTCTAAAATGAAAACTTTAAAACACAATAAAGCTATAAAATTCAAATAAAAATAAAAATTATAATCAAATTAAAGTAGAAATTAAAAATAAAATTAAGATTAAAATTCTGTATTAAAGAAATTAAATAAAATTGAAATTCACAATTAAAAATTCAAATTAAAATAATAATTAAATTAAATTAAATTGAAATTAAAAAAGAATTCTTTATTCATTGTTCAAATATCAAATATTAAAAATTCCCATCAAGTTCAAATTAAACATTCAAAACTGCAAATAAGAAATTCAAAATTCTTTATAAAAAATTAAACTATCAAAGAATTAATAATTCGATAATAAAATCAATTTCTGACAAGTTCATAAAAAATTGACATCAATTTAAAAAAGATTACATTTGTCAAAAAGAAAAAAGATATAAAAAAAATTATATTCCAAGTAAATTTATATTATAAACTGTGATATGAATTTTTTTTCCCTACACAATAATAAAAAGACAATAAAAAAATGCTCTTAAATGTGGTCTCAAAAGAGACCGAGAAGGTATGGTGGGGAGGGAAAAATCCGTTTTCAGGAAATGACACACACACACACACACACAATAGAGAAATATAATTGCAAAGTAAATCGTCTACATTTTTATGCTCTATGTACTTTTGCTTTAATGCAAGAGCAGAACGTTAAAAAGCGAGCATCTGCTCACTATAAATTTGCATGCCCAGAGGCTCTCTAAACAAAACCAACGGGATAAAACTTAACGAGTTCTTTGTCATGTCAATAACGATTATATTTTTCTTTTTTTTTCTTGCAAAAAAAGGGTCACTTGAAAGACGAAAAAAAAAATGCAGAAAAGAAATGAAAATAGAAAATGAAAATTTACTTGCGTCAATTCTTTGTTTGAATGTATTTATACTTTGTGTATGTGACATATTCTATATATATATGTGAATATAAATATATGGAGGATGCTAAACTTTTACTGAAATAAAAGACGAAAAAAAAATATATAAAGTACATTCGTAATGCAGAACACGTTTCATAGAACCTCGACATTTACTTTGGCCATGGTATCGATACTATCAATAGCAGATTAGGTCACTTGAAATTCAACTCAGAGGAAACATTGAAGTTAGAAAACGTCACTATTTTTTTGAGGTTTCGCAAAAAAAAATGGTTTAGAAAAAAATATTTTTTGGAAGTTACCTTAAAAAAAGGAACTTTAACATGGAAAATTTACATTTTGAGTTTTTTTTCGTTTAAATGTTGAGAAAATGTCAATTTTTCACTATTAAAAGTTTTCGAAAAAATTGATTTTTGTATTTTTTAAACTATTTTTTTTTCAATAGATACAAAGTATATTTTGAAAGATATTTTTTCAATTAATAAAAATTTTAGTTTGATTTTATTAATGAGCTAAATAAAAATAACTGTAAATAAATTACGTTTATTTTATTATTTATTTATTATATAAATATTTAAACAAATAAATTAATTTAACCATTTTTCTTAATTCCAGAAATTTATTTTCTTAGTTAATGAATTTATTAGTTAATTTTTATTTTTACTGACTAGTTAAAGGATGAAAATGGTAAATAAAATATATTTATTTATTAAACTATTTTTATAAATTCTAAAAAAAATATTCTTTAAGTTAATGGAAACTTTAGTTAATTTTGATTTTTAATTATTAATTATTAATTAGAAAAAGGAAATAGTAGCTAAATAAATTATGTTGATCTATTGCATAATTAAATTCTAATCTTTATTTATTTGGTAAATAAATAATAACGTTTATTTATTATTTTATTTAGTGAATAAATAGTAGTAATTATTATAATCTTTATTTATTAGGTAAATAAATAATAACGTTCATTTATTATTTGATTTAGTAAATAAATAATAGTATTTATTGGTTTAGTAAATAAATAACAATAATCATTAATCGCGAAACAATTTCGATAAAATTGTACTTTAATTCTCGAATAATTTCAAGTAATATATAATATTTAAATTTTTCATTTTATTGAATTTATTACTAATTGCTCTATTTACTTTTTAAAAGTTAATTAAAAATTTTTGTTCAGGAAATTCTTGAAAGTAATTAATTTAATTAAAACTCTCCTTTCTTCGACATATTATATTTTAAGTCATTAATTACTCTATTTACTTTTTAAAAATTAATTTAAAATTATATTTTCAGGAAACTCTTGAAATACAGTAATTAATTTAATTAAAATTCTACTTTTTTCGTTATGTTATTTCTTATGTAAGAATGGAAAATAAATTAAAGAGTTTATTTTTTTCAGTGAAGAGCACAATTTTGTCCATTATTTTTTGTTCTAATGCAAAAATGCAAAAAAAGGGAAATTTAAAGAAATACGAATCTACAGAATATTGATTTAAATTTCTCCAATTAAACTGATTATTCACTTTGCAAAATAAGAAAAAAAATCGCTTTTCAAAAACTTTGAAAAAGAACGACTATATGCACGAAAATTTCCAATGAAAAACCAAAGTCATTCAAAAAAGATTTCATCTCAACCCAAGGAAAAGTCCTTTTGAAGGAAGTTTTGTAAAGCTCACCAGAGCTATTCAGTTGAGTGTCATTTAGTCAGAAAGGATCTTTTCCATAGAAAATGTTATCAGAAACAACATGTTCCCATTTTTCGAGAGCAAGACATTTTTTTTCTCTCTTTATACTCTTTTCAAATATCGAGAGAGAAAGAAAGAGGGAGACATACATGTTTTGTTTTCTTTTCTCTTTTCTTTTTATAATATTCTCACACCTCTCACATTGTACTAAATCTTAAGAGAAAACTTTTTCTTTATCTTTCATTTAAAACAATAATTTTTTTTAACGATTTTTCTTCTGATGCGAGAACATTAAAAGCCAAGAAGAAATGCGATAAAAGTGAGAATTCATTGTTCGAATCATAAAAAAACAAACCTTATCGCTTTTGAGAATGATGTCATAAAAATTTAAAGAAGAAAATTTTCTTTTCCTGTTAATGGAAATTTCATATTTAAAACTAATTTTTAGTGATCATTTTTTTTAAAGAGAATAACATTTTTTGGGGGGGGTAATTTGCTTTGGTTTGTTATTTTTTGAAAGGAGGATAAAAATACGATGCAAATCATTTTTTCAAACTTAAAATGTTCGGGGTTTTTTTTTTCTTTTTGAAGTGAGGGAAAATTTTTAAATCGAAGAGAGATTCAAAGAACTTGAAAGAATCTTATTGAATAAGTTTGAAGAAGTCAAGTTGTATTAATCACACCCACTTGACCTGGCGCCCACACACGTGCCGACTGCAGATCTCAGGAAATAGTGATAACGAATCACGCGAAGGTTAGGGACAAGGTTCAGTGTCAGCATTATTATTCTTCTTTTATTTTCTTATTTTTTTGGGAAATGCGTCATAATTATATTAATTTATTTATTTGTCTCTACTTTTCCAATTTACGTTACTCCAGTTTTTCAATTTTCTGATTTTTAAATTTTTATATTTATTTTTTTACTAAATTTTTTACTTTTAAATTACCTAAGTTTGAAAATTCTTAATTTTTAATAATCAATTTAAATAAAGATTTATTTTTAAATGTTCAGATTTCTATTTTTGCTCTTTTATTTTTTGACTGTTAAATTTTTATAATTTTTCAATTCTTTAATTGTTAAACTAACGTAGACAAATTTTTCACTTTTAGAATTATGTCCGACCATAATAAACTTTCCCTGCTGATTTAAAGAATATAAAAATTTCTGCCGGACTAAATTTTACTTTCACTACTAGTTAAAAAATTTTATACGTCAGAATTTTTATTAAAAATAACTTAATTTTATATTTCTTAACATTTTTGAATTGATTTATTTTCAGATTCTTAAATTAACAAGTTCGTACAGTCTTAAATTTACAAATTTTTAAATTCTTCGATCTATAAATTTTTTAATTCTTAAACTTTTAAATTATGAAATTTATAAATTATCCACCAATGAAAAAATCCACAATTCAAAAATTCTTAACTTTTTACATTGACAAACTCCTAAATTTCGATAATTTTAACAAAAATTTTAATACTTTTTCAATTTTTAAATATTAAATTTAAATTATAAATTTTAATTTTAATTTTAAAAAACATTTCCCACTATTTTTCCTCTTCATTCAGTAAAAATAATTTTTAAAGTGGAAAAAAATGTAAAAATAATGTCGGCAACTTTTTTTCATGATTCATTTTTCAACTTGTCAGTCTCATTTGACAATTGGAAGTGACGTGAAAAAACTTGTTAAATAGTTGAATAACTGTGTGTTTGTGTGTGGAATATTTTCTTTTTTTTCGCTTATTTTGCGGTTGTTACACATTTTTTCCCCCTTATTCGTTTTTTTTTATTTTGTTGGCAACTTTTTTTTTCAACGTCGATTTCCGCTGTATAATCTTCACAAGTGACAAAAGAAAGTGCTTCCCTTTTTCATAGCAGATTTCTCACTTGAGCTTGCTTTTCCTTTTATGTACGCTCAGACGCTTCACTGCAACCTATATACACGACGACGACTACGACGACGATAATAATATCTCTGTTTTTATTATTCATAATTTTTTCACCCAAAAAAGGGCAAACAAAAAGTTGAAAGAAATTCTCGCGAGTTGCGGATTAGAATTTATTTTCATTTTCAGAAATTTTTGTTGTTCTTGTTTGAAAATAAATATATAATTTAAATGTGAATATATTTTGAAAAATATATGAGAAACAGAATTCAAAAAATAGAATTTAAAAAATAGAATTAAAAAAATAGAACTGAAAAATAGTATTTAAAAAATATAATTTAAAAAATACAATATAAAATGTATTATTAAGTAAAAATACACTAATTGGCTTTTGACTTATTACAATCTTAATTTCTCATTGTTACTATTAAGTATTTTAAATTACATTTGTTAATTAGAAAATTTATTTGAAAATAAAGAAAATAAATAAAAACATTATATTGGAAAAACTGGTTTGTTAAATTTATTTAGGAATTTCTTTTTTAAATATTTTTTTTTTATGGGAATTAAGGGTTTAAAAAATTTCAAAGTCAAATTTTCTTGAAATTAATTAACTTAAACAATATTGTAATAATACAAAAAGATCACAATTAATTAACGATCGCTTTCTTTATGGTTAAAAATAATTAAAGTTGATCTAGTATTAAAATCATTATTTTATATTTTAAAAAAATTGTTACTATGTAACTTCTTGAAAATTATTAAATATTAAATTTTTTTAAATTATTTTCAATATTTAAATACAAGGCGAATTATTTATTGAATAATTGAAGGGTTCATAAAATTTAATTCTTATAAAGAATTTTATTAAAAAATTTGAAATAATTAAATTGTTTTAACGAATATTAAGAAAACTTTGAAGAATATGATAAAAGTTATATTGAAAATAAATTGAAATTCTAGGATGAGATTTATAAATTCACAAAAATAATTGAATTATTCATTATTGCAAAGAAATTAATAAAACAAATTGGTAAATATTTGAATTCCTGTGGAATTTTTATTATTCTTGATAATAATTAAATGTTTGTGTATAATTTTATTAAAATTGTTTTAAAATAATTAAATTCTAGTGAGTTTTGATTTCTAAAAAAAGTTTTTTTAAAAAGTTATAATTTCTCATATTTATTTTCCCAAAATTTGTAAAATTCCATAATTTTGATAAAAGTCAGAAAATTGTCTTAAAAAATTAAGATTAAAAAATAGAAAAAAAGACAATTTGCATCATTTTTATATACCAAAATATAAAAAATTAATTTATTTATTTTTCTAAATTGGTTAATTTACTTTCACTTTTTTACTTTATCACTTTTTTTAAAAATTTTAAATATCTTTAGAAAAAAAATTTCTACAATACTTTCTATTTGTTAATTAAGATTTTTAACTACATTATTTAAAAATTTTTTAAAACAAATTTGCATAATTTCTATTTTTTTTTAAATTTTTTAACAAAATCTCGAATATTTTGTTTTAAAGAGATTAAAAAAATTTCTTAAATTTTAGTTTTTAATCATATATCCAAGAATCGTCATTATGAAAATTAAATATTGTTGGAAAAATAGTTTCTTGAAAATTATCCTTCATTGGGAAAATAAATTTTTAGAAAATAACCTTTATACCTATTTACTTTAATTTTGATTTTCACTTTCTTATTTTTCCATTTTAGTTATTATTGTCTCCAAATTCCTATTGTTTTCCAACGTTTTTTGTGTTTTACGTAGAAATTGACAAATTTTATTTTTATGACGACTTTTATATTTTTATGACGATTTAGTCATTTGGTCGGAATGAATTTGTTTTTATTTACCTTACAATTAACTGCTCGGACGTAAAAGATTGATAATTAATATTTTAAATCGGTAATTTTTTTTTCTTCTTTCCTTTCTTTGTAAAAGACGAATAGAAAAATTATTTTATTGATCAAAATATTTTTCAGTAGTAAAAAAAACTTTAAAAAACTGTCACTTCAAAAATTTCCACTTGAATTCACATTCAAGTATATAGTAATTTTGAAGTGGCTGTTTTTAAAGTGAGCGCGCGTTCTTGAATTCCCTCGCATTTATTAGTGATCGATGACAGTGTCAGTGTTACGAGAGCATATAAGTAAGAGGAGTAAAAGGCAGAAGTGTGATAGTGGAGTGGTAAATGAAGACCAATGTGGCAAGTGGATGAAGCCAGTGTTAGTCAGACGGTCAGGGGGTTAAGAATGCTGCTACCAGTGCTACCATTTGTACAAGCGTGTACAGCTGATGTTCGTTTCGATCAATACAGAACGTTGCGGCAGGATATACACTATAGAACGCATCACGTGGCTTAGCCCGTCCCATTCTAAGTTGTTCCTATATATACACAAATATAGAGAACGTTTCACATAAGGGCGACAATGGCACACACATATTCGTAGGATCGAACATAAAACCACCCCTTTCAACACCAACCACCCCCCACCCCCCTTCTACCATCATCCCTATTTACATTTCCCTACACACTATCATAATAATCGATATTTGTCCTGTATATTCAACTAATGCGCCCTTAGACCACAAGCCTCTTCGCACCAATTGTAATTGACTATTATTCCAACTAGTCAGTCAATTTTCCTTATTACTTTCTATTTTAACACAACTCTACACCTTGACATCGGTCATTTTTTTTCTTTTCTGTAAAAGACGAGTAGAAAAATTATTTTATTGATTCGAATATTTTTTTATGGGAAGAGTTTAACCTTGGTCGAATTGATATTTATGGGAGAAAATTTTATGTCTCACTTGTCGTTGACTTGTACGATTATAGTACATTTTACCAAAAATACGATTTCCCAAAATAAGATTCTCCAGAGAGAGAGAGAGATTTCCCATACGATTTTTCCCAAAATCAAGTCCCCCTAAACAAATAGTGGTTTCCAAAGAACATTTTTCCTAAAATCTTTTTTTTCCCAAATTAATAAATATTTGTGCAAGTATTTAGTTCCCTTGACAAATTTTAATAATTTCCATTATTCGAGAAATAGGGAAAAAAATTGTACACGTTTTTAAAGTAATTGAAATTCTAAAAAGAATTTTATGAAAATTTTTGAAAATAAATTAATTTTGGAGAAATATTACATTATTTATAAAGTAAAGTAAAATTTTGACACAGAATTCGGTTAAAATTTTATTACAAATAATTGAAACTCTGCAATGAGTTTTATGATTATAAAAAAAATTGAATTTCAAAAAATAATTTTATTATTTATGTATATTTACATTTATATTATACAAATTATTCTATTTTTCATTTACAAAGAGTATTAGAATATTGTTAATTTTGAAAAAAATAAATTAAGAAGTAGGATTAATAAAATTCCTATTTATGCATAATTTTTCTTTCTCAATAACAATTTTTGTTTGCAAACTCATTTTTTTTCTTTAAAAAGATTTTGTAGAAAATTTCCATATAGGAAATAATTTCCATCAATTCTATTTCTTATTTTTTATTGTTTTAATAAAATTTGGGTTTTTTTTAAGTAAAGGAAAAAAATGTTTATAAATTACATTTGTCAATTAGAAAATTTAATTGGAAATAAAGAAAATAAATGAAAAAATTATATTGGAAAAAATTGTTTTGGTAAAATTTATTTAGGAATTTCATTAATTGTAAAATTATTCGAAAACAATAATTTATTTTTTAAATATTTAATTATTAGTAATTTTTCCATGGGAATTAAGAGTTTAAAAAATGTTAAAGTCAAATTTTTTTGAAGTTAATCAACTTTAATAATATTGTAATAAAACAGAAAGATCACAATTAATTAACGTTCGATTTCTTTATGTTTTATAATAATTACAGTTGATCGAGAGTTAAAATCATTATTTTATAATAGAAAAATGATGTTACTATGTAATTTCTTAAAAATTTATTTCACTTTCTATTATTATCTATTATTCTATTATTAACTAAAATTCATTTTAAAATCAATTTTCATTAGAAAATTCTGTGAGAATTCAACATTTAAATACAAGTTAAATTATTTATTGAATAATGGAAAGTTTCAAAAAATGTAATTCTTATAAAGAATTTTATTAATAAATTTGAAATAATTGAATTCTTTTAACGAATTTTAAGAAAAATTTAAAAACAGTTACATTTTTCAAGGAATATGATTAAAATTGTATTAAAAATAAATTGAAACTCTGCCATGAGATTTATAAATATATTTAAATATATTTACCTAACATTTATTAAATTAAATTATTAATTATTATTAATTAAAAAATACAATAAATTTGAAAAAATTTTTCCAAATGCAAATAGATCGGTATTTTCAATTTTCAAAAATAAATAAATTTAACAAATCGAATTTTAAATTCTTTAGGAAAAGATTTCAATTTTATTACAAATAGAGAATTATGAAAATACGACAAAAAACTTGTCACAAGTTGAATTGGCGTAACGAGATTAAATTCCAATTCTTATTTCCTTATATATATATATATATATATATATAAAATTATTAAAAAAAGGAAAAAAGCGAGATTCACGATGGAAGTGATGTTATTTTATTTCTTGAAATCCAGTGTATAAATTGCTTTTTGTTAGAGACCTATACCATCCGAACAACGTTGGTTTCAAATAAAGTTTGAATTTGTTTCTACTCCAATAATGCCCGGGTCCTTTATTTTTCTTTTATTCCCTTCTGTTTTCCTCACTCTTAACCACAATTCTCTTTGGAACTGGAAAAGTACTTTTCATTGTTTCTATTCTTTAGTTTACAAACAATGCACTCAAAATAAAAGTCTCATCTCTTTTTTCTATTTTTTCCTCGAAAACTTTCTTGTTTATAATATTCCACCTTTTTCCATGTATCACTATTGCACACACTTGTAAATAAATGCGAGAAAATTTAAACTATTTTCGTATTTCTGATCGAATTTTTATTTTATTTTTACAGTAAGAAAAGAAAACAAAAATTTCTTATAATTAAAAAATAAAAATTAAATAAATAAAAAAAAATTAAAAAATTAAATTAAAAAAATAAACAGAAGAGTATGTTTGGAATTTTTTACAAAGTAAAAGAAAATTAGAATTTTACACTTGTTCTTTTTGCTGTAAATGGGGAACTTTAGCGAAACTTGAAACAAACTTAAAGTTTTTAAACCTACAAGAATTAGTGGAAACCAACCTGACGAAAGGGCGAATGCAAAAGTTTTGCAAACAAATTTCACGAATTTGTATGTTAAACTTGTAGGAATCATTCTAGAGGTAATTTCCGCTTCCGTTGTGCTGAACTTACTGTTCTTGCAATACAAGATTCTTGAAATTAATCTGAAAGGTCAATTTCATTATTTATTTTTTTCATTTGGATTTTTTTCGAACATTTTCTCGAACCTTTCTTTATACATTTTTGCCAAGAATATTTATTTTAATTTTTTTTTATTTTTTAACACTTTTTTAAAAATATTTCTTTAAATATTTGTTTTCGAATTTTTATTTACATATTTTCGGGAGTTTTTTCAATAAATATTATTTTTTTGTTTTTGAAATTTTTTATAAATATTTCTTGTAAAATATTCTTCTTTAATCTTTGATTTGATTATTTTCTGCAATATTTCTTTTGAATTATTTTATTTAAACACTTCTTTCTAATGTTTTCTTCTCGAACATTTTTATAAACATTTTCTAAAACATTTTTGTAAACATTTTTGTAAACATTTTTGTAAACATTTTATTTCAAACAGTTTTGACAAATATTTCTACTAACATTTTATTTTAAATATTTTTTTCCAAATATTTATTTTTGACCGTTTTTTAAATATTTTTTTTAAGACTTTTTCGAATATTCTTTTTAAAATATTTCTTTTTGAATATTTATTTCCGAACATTTTTCTTTGCTTTTTTTTAAAAGCATTTTTTAACGGAAAAAAATAGAATACGATAATGAAGATAATGCGAAAAGCTTGTATATGGAAAAGTTTATAAAATTGTAAAGTTCTCTCTCTCTCTCTCATTCTCTCATTTTTTTCCCCAACAAATACAATTTCGAGAAGCACACAGTAATCAATATTACGTGCGCCAACATGTTTTTTGCCTCATGAAACTCTGATCTAATTATGCAGAATGAATTGACAAAAATTTATTTTTAGAATTTTAAATAATGCTCTCCAAAAGTAAAGCAGGAATTCAATTTTCCACTAATCTAACAATAAGTGCTTCTATTTTTCATAATCAATTCTTTAAAGTATTGTTTTATTTTTACGTACCTTCGGTATTTTTATCTTTTGTCAATTATCTCTATTTTAGGGTAATCGAATTCTTTTGGTTTTTAATCAAATTCAATCACAAACGGGAAAATTAATTACAAGCTTCTGCAGTGAAAAATATTTATCATCAAATCCTTTTTCATAAATTCCATTTCGAAACTTTTTTCAAACTTTTTTTCCGAATATTTCTTATCCGAACTTTTTTCGAACTGTTTTTCAAATATATTTTTTATTCAAATCTTTTTTCCTACCTTTTTTCGAATATTTCTTTTTAAATTTTTCTCTCTACATTTTTTCGAATGCTTCTTTACAAATCTTTTTTTCTATATTTTTTCGAATTTTTCATTACAAATCTTTTTTTTCTACATTTTTTCGAATGTTTAGTTTTTAAAAATTATTTTTCAAATTTTTCTGCTACTATCAAGTCTTTTTTCCACTACTGTTTTGAATCTTATTTTTAAAATATTTTTCTTTATATAAACCGTTTGAATTAATTATTTTTATTTATGGGAAAAATTAGTAAATTTTTGGATAGAGGAACAAATTATATTCCTCCAATTTTTTCTGTTACTTTCGAGTGATTTTTCTATAACTATTTTAAATGATGTTTTAAAACATTTTTCTTTATAAAATAAAATTTTGAATTAATTGCTTTTAATTATGAGAAAAATTAGTAAATTTTGTTTAGAGAAAAAAATTATATTTTCCTTAGATAAAAAATGCTTTTTGTTCCAAACAAATTTGTTTGTGGAAGCAAAAAAATATTTTTCGTTAAAGAAATTTTTCTTTGCTTCTTCAAAAATATTTTTTTTTTTGTAAAAAAATGCTCCTTTTTTTGGGAAAAAATGTAGTATTTTTTTTTAAAGAAAATATTTGTTTTCCTTTTGGGGGAAAACAATTTTTTTTGATAAACTTAAGTGGAACATCGTTTACATTGCTCAAGTGATCAAAGCCTTTTGAATTGATCAGGCTTAAACGAAATCACGAGAGTTGCTGGGGATCAGTTAAGAGCACTTTGTTCCTGAGGGAAAATAAACTTACCCTGAGGCAAAGTCTTTTCTGGAAATACCTTTAGTAGACGACTTGAAGAGGCTGATCATGAGTAAGCAAAGGGTCGAGGAAGCGTTAAATGTCATTTAAAACCTGCCCTACTCCAAGTTGAGAGCTCAATTTGCTTTTCTCGTCAAGAAAATTACTTCCGACAACACTCAGAAATCTATATCTTTTAGCATATATATGTATACATCTATATTCAGTTTCGTTTTCTCTCATAATAAACCTTTTCAATTGAATTTCCATCCTAATTTTACGTCAAGAGAGAGCCTTTCAACAATTGGGGGAAAAAAACAAATTTTTTTCCACATACGAAAATAATATTTACTTTAAAAAAGAAGTGTAAATTTTCCATTAATTTATTTCAATCTCAGTTCTTATTTGTTTATTGATTTTTACTAACAGGAAATCCCTTTTACATTTGGATTTGTTTTACGAATTTTATATTTTAATTTCACTCTCTGTATGGATAGAAATTTTTTCCGAAAATAAAAAATGTAGAAAAATACATTTCTGAATTATAGCGTCAATGAAAATAATATTAATTCTCCTTTTATTATCTAGATAAAAAATATTTTTCTATCTACAAAGAGAGTGAAATTAAAAAATAAAATCCTTCAAACAAATTGAAATGTGAAAGAGATTTCCTGTTAATAAAAATCAATAAATAAATGAAAATAAATAAAAATTCTGAAGCAGAAACTAAAACATTTTTGAGTAACAGTCAAACAAACAGAAAACGATGAAAAATTTTACAGAAGAAATAAAAAAATAATAAGTAGACAATATTTTCTCATAGAAAAGAAGCAAAATTTTCTTATTAATTAAAGTGTCAAAAGAAGTTAATAAAAAAAGGATAGAAACTCTTTCACACAAAATATCAAGAAACAATAGTTTTATAAAAAACTACCTAAAATGAATATTTATGAATTAGCTTTAAATAAATAAAAAAGGCGAAAAATTTTTCCAAAAAAAAGGGTTTATATTTTTATTATTACAAAAAAATGGAACAAAAATATTTAGAAATTAGTGTCAAAAAAATAAAAAATACAAAAAATTGTAAAAAATTTTCTTACAAAAAATAACAAGAAACCAATAAATAAATATTTATGGAGCGTCCAAAAGAAGAATCGAATAGATAAACTTTTTTTTTGAATGGTAGGAGAAAAATCGCTTTTACCAAAAGCTCAGGTGTTACATCATGTTTATGACTTTAAAATAATTTTCTCATAACCCGGGTAACAGCTGAAAAAGTTGAGAAATTTCTTATTCATGAGTTGTTTTATATGATGGAAATAAATAAACAAAAAAAAAATAAGCTGAGAAGAAGAGTAACTTTTTACTATAAGATTGATAGAAGAAAAATAAATTTTTAAATACTCACGAAAAATGGTGAAACTACTGTTTTCAAGTATTTTGCACATAAAAGAGATTGGGGTATAAAAATTTTTATAAAGTGACAAATTATCCCTTAACGTCTGGCAATAAATTAAAAAATAATTTTTTTCGTTTCTATCAAAAGAAAAATTTTCTCACTATTTTGAATTTTTTTTTAAATACAAAATAAAAGTACCACATTTTGAAGTAAATAAGAGGATTTATTATTTATTTATTATTATTTTTTTTAACAATATAATTTCATTTTTGATTATTATTTTTAATTCTTTTCAATTTTCTTTTTCTTATTTTATTACTATCTTGTTATTATTGTCACAATTAATTATTATTATTTTCTTACTATTGTTACAATTAATTAAAATTATTTTGATATTACTAATTATTAATCGTTTTTACATTTTATTATTATTGATTAATTTTAATTATTATTTTATTATTCTTATTATTATTATTATTTTAATTAATTTATAATTGTTTATTTCATAATTGTTATTAATATGTTAATAACAATTATTTGTTGTTATTCCTATTATTATTATTAATATTAAAAATATGTTACGATGACGTTACAAAAAAAATTGTTAATAAGAAAACACCTAAAAGTGTAAAGAATAAAACAATATTATTCTTACAATTATTTTCATTTTGAAGAACTATTATTGTCACTATTTTTAATAATATTATTAGCACAATAATTTTTTTACAATCAATATTGTTAATTAATACTAGAATTGAAATAATATTATTATAATTGTCATTAAATTAGTTTTCAAATTCTAAATGGAGTTATCAATTTAATTTATCTTTCCACATGTACCATATATATTCAAAATGTGGGTATTATAGAGGAAATTTCAGATGAATTTATTGATGAAAACAATCGTTGAGTTGTATTACAGTGAGATCAGAAGCCTTGCTGAAGCCAATGAGCACGTCGAAGGAAACGATTATTTCACCATTGTTACCATCATCCGATTTGCATGAATTGAGGACAGAAAGTTTGTTTGTATTATTCTTGAACACTTGTTTATATAATCGCATTAATGTGGATTATAATCAACTGTACGTAAGAGTAAATTAGATTATATAATCGTCAAACTATAACAAATGGAGTTTTCAATATTTTCAATGCAAATTCAATTTTATAAGCTAAAAACTAGTTTAAAAAGGGAAAGAGAGAAAAGGGAAAATTTTCTAACTCTACATTCAATTGAATGTCACGAGAGCAATTAATTGCATTTATTTTTATTGATTTATTTAATATAAGAGGGTCAGATTTTTATTTTTTTCTACGTTTTTCGAGTTTATTCATTTTTGTGCATTTTATTGAAAAGAAAAATTTAATTGCACTTCTTTTCGGTAATGAAAAAAGGTTTAGTGTGCATTTTTTCATGTTTCGAAAACTAAATGACGTAAAAGTGGTGAATTAAGATGTTCATTACATGAACATTTTGCTTCCTCTTTACGATAAGCAAAAAATTTGCTTTAAAGTGAATTTTTTCATTTTATTTAATTCTATTAATGCTAATAAAATATATTCTTTTTATACATCAATCGATTCGTCTTGATGAAATGAAGATTTTTAGTTTGTTTTTAAGTCTAGATTAACATTTTATTATAAAGCAACATAATTTTTAAGAAGGAAATAAATTTCTATAAAAGTGCGAATTTTTGGTTTTAATTATGTTTAATTCTATAAATTCAAATAAAAAATATACTTTATATATACCAATCGATCCGTTTTAATGCAACGGATAAGATTATTGAAAAAAATGAGTAAAATCTTATTGTACCGGAATATAATTTTGATGAAAGAACGAAATTTTTGATAAAAAAAGGTAATTTTTTTGCTTTAATTGTCATTACCTCTATAAACTCTCATACAATTTATACTTTAAATATACCAATCGATTCGTCTTGATGCAAAGAAGAAGATTTTATTGTATATTAACTTCAATATTCAACTTAAAAAAATTTTTTTGAAAAAAAAATTTTTTTTTATTAGATTTTTTAATGTCCATCAATCCATTTCGAGATATTTTTATGATAAATATTCCTAGCAATTTTCAGTTGAATTCGTTGAAACCTCTTCGAGTTATCGTGTTCACAAAAAACGGGATCCACACACACTTTTCGGTAACTTTTCACCATTTTATTTTAAAAGTGTTTTTCACTTTTTTCCTGGCAATTTGAACAAAAACAAACAACTTCTTCTTTAGACGCATTTTTCTAGGACAAAAATTAAAAAAGTTACAGACCTTTTTCCAAAAACACCGACATTTTTTCATTTTGAAATTTGAGTTTTCGGTAGCTTTTCACCATTTGATTTTTAAGGTGTTTTTCACTTTTTTCCTGACAATTTGAACAAAAACAAACAACTTCTTCTCTAGACGCATTTTTCTAGGACAAAAATTAAAAAAGTTACAGACCTTTTTCCAAAAACACCGACATTTTTTCATTTTGAAATTTGAGTTTTCGGTAGCTTTTCACCATTTGATTTTTAAGGTGTTTTTCACTTTTTTCCTGACAATTTGAACAAAAACAAACAACTTCTTCTCTAGACGCATTTTTCTAGGACAAAAATTAAAAAAGTTACAGACCTTTTTCCAAAAACACCGACATTTTTTCATTTTGAAATTTGAGTTTTCGGTAACTTTTCACCATTTGATTTTTAAGGTGTTTTTCACTTTTTTCCTGACAATTTAAACAAAAACAAACAACTTCTTCTTTAGACGCATTTTTCTAGGACAAAAATAAAAAATGTTACAGTGCTTATTCCAAAAAAACCGACATTTTTAAATTTTGAAATTTGAGATTTCGGTAACTTTTCACCATTTTATTTTTAAAGTGTTTTTCACTTTTTTCCTGACAATTTGAACAAAAACAAACAACTTCTTCTTTAGACGCATTTTTCTAGGACAAAAATTAAAAAAGTTACAGACCTTTTTCCAAAAACACCGACATTTTTTCATTTTGAAATTTCAGTTTTCGGTAACTTTTTACAATTTCATTTTGAAAGTGTTTTTCTTTTTTTTCGTGACAACTGGAACAAAAACAAACAACTTCACCTCTGGACACATTTTTGTAGGACAAAAATTAAAAAAGTTACAAAGGTTTTTCTAAAATAACAGGCATTTTTGCATTTCGAAATTTCATTTTTTGGTAACTTTTTCCAATTTCATTTTGAAAGTGTTTTTCACTTTTTTCCTGATAATTTGAACAAAAACAAACAACTTCTTCTCTAGACGCATTTTTCTAGGACAAAAATTAAAAAAGTTACAAAGGTTTTTCTAAAATAACAGACATTTTTTTTATTTTGAAATATCAGTTTTCGGTAACTTTTCACCATTTGATTTTTAAGGTGTTTTTTTTTTTTCCTGACAATTTGAACAAAAACAAACAACTTCTTCTCTAGACGCATTTTTCTAGGACAAAAATTAAAAAAGTTACAGACCTTTTTCCAAAAACACCGACATTTTTTCATTTTGAAATTTGAGATTTCGGTAACTTTTCACCATTTTATTTTTAAAGTGTTTTTCACTTTTTTCCTGACAATTTGTACAAAAACAACAACTTCTTCTTTAGACGCATTTTTCTAGGACAAAAATAAAAAAAGTTACAGAACTATTTCTAAATAGACCGACATTTTTAAATTTTGAAATTTGAGTTTTCGGTAACTTTTCACCATTTAATTTGTAAAGTGTTTTTCACTTTTTTCCTGACAATTTGTACAAAAACAAACAACTTCTTCTTTAGACGCATTTTTCTAGGACAAAAATAAAAAAAGTTACAGAACTATTTCTAAATAGACCGACATTTTTAAATTTTGAAATTTGAGTTTTCGGTAACTTTTCACCATTTTATTTTTAAAGTGTTTTTCACTTTTTTCCTGACAATTTGAACAAAAACAAACAACTTCTTCTCTAGACGCATTTTTCTAGGACAAAAATTAAAAAAGTTACAAAGGTTTTTCTAAAATAACAGACATTTTTTTTATTTTGAAATATCAGTTTTCGGTAACTTTTCACCATTTGATTTTTAAGGTGTTTTTCACTTTTTTCCTGACAATTTGAACAAAAACAAACAACTTCTTCTCTAGACGCATTTTTCTAGGACAAAAATTAAAAAAGTTACAGACCTTTTTCCAAAAACACCGACATTTTTTCATTTTGAAATTTGAGTTTTCGGTAACTTTTCACCATTTGATTTTTAAGGTGTTTTTCACTTTTTTCCTGACAATTTGAACAAAAACAAACAACTTCTTCTCTAGACGCATTTTTCTAGGACAAAAATTAAAAAAGTTACAGACCTTTTTCCAAAAACACCGACATTTTTAAATTTTGAAACTTGAGATTTCGGTAACTTTTCACCATTTTATTTTTAAAGTGTTTTTCACTTTTTTCCTGACAATTTGAACAAAAACAAACAACTTCTTTTTTAGACGCATTTTTCTAGGACAAAAATTAAAAAAGTTACAAAGGTTTTTCTAAAATAACAGACATTTTTTTCCTTTTTGAAATTTCAGTTTTCTGTAACTTTTTCCAATTTCATTTTGAAAGTGTTTTTCTTTTTTTTTCGTGACAACTGGAACAAAAACAAACAACTTCACCTCTGGACACATTTTTGTAGGACAAAAATTAAAAAAGTTACAAAGGTTTTTCTAAAATAACAGGCATTTTTGCATTTCGAAATTTCATTTTTTGGTAACTTTTTCCAATTTCATTTTGAAAGTGTTTTTTTTTTTTCCTGACAACTGGAACAAAAACAAACAACTTCACCTCTAAACACATTTTTGTAGGACAAAAATTAAAAAAGTTACAGTGCTTATTCCAAAAAAACCGACATTTTTAAATTTTGAAATTTGAGTTTTCGGTAACTTTTCACCATTTTATTTTAAAAGTGTTTTTCACTTTTTTCCTGGCAACTGGAACAAAAACAAACAACTTCACCTCTGGACACATTTTTGTAGGACAAAAATTAAAAAAGTTACAGTGCTTATTCCAAAAAAACCGACATTTTTAAATTTTGAAATTTGAGTTTTCGGTAACTTTTCACCATTTTATTTTTAAAGTGTTTTTCACTTTTTTCCTGACAATTTGTACAAAAACAAACAACTTCTTCTTTAGACGCATTTTTCTAGGACAAAAATTAAAAAAGTTACAAAGGTTTTTCTAAAATAACAGACATTTTTTTCCTTTTTGAAATTTCAGTTTTCGGTAACTTTTTCCAATTTCATTTTGAAAGTGTTTTTCTTTTTTTTTCGTGACAACTGGAACAAAAACAAACAACTTCACCTCTGGACACATTTTTGTAGGACAAAAATTAAAAAAGTTACAAAGGTTTTTGTAAAATAACAGGCATTTTTGCATTTCGAAATTTCATTTTTTGGTAACTTTTTCCAATTTCATTTTGAAAGTGTTTTTTTTTTTTTTCCTGACAACTGGAACAAAAACAAACAACTTCACCTCTGGACACATTTTTGTAGGACAAAAATTAAAAAAGTTACAGTGCTTATTCCAAAAAAACCGACATTTTTAAATTTTGAAATTTGAGTTTTCGGTAACTTTTCACCATTTTATTTTTAAAGTGTTTTTCACTTTTTTCCTGACAATTTGAACAAAAACAAACAACTTCTTCTTTAGACGCATTTTTCTAGGACAAAAATTAAAAAAGTTACAGTGCGTATTCCAAAAAAACCGACATTTTTAAATTTTGAAATTTGAGATTTCGGTAACTTTTCACCATTTTATTTTTAAAGTGTTTTTCACTTTTTTCCTGACAATTTGTACAAAAACAAACAACTTCTTCTTTAGACGCATTTTTCTAGGACAAAAATAAAAAAAGTTACAGAACTATTTCTAAATAGACCGACATTTTTAAATTTTGAAATTTGAGTTTTCGGTAACTTTTCACCATTTTATTTTTAAAGTGTTTTTCACTTTTTTCCTGATAATTTGAACAAAAACAAACAACTTCTTCTCTAGACGCATTTTTCTAGGACAAAAATTAAAAAAGTTACAAAGGTTTTTCTAAAATAACAGACATTTTTTTTATTTTGAAATATCAGTTTTCGGTAACTTTTCACCATTTGATTTTTAAGGTGTTTTTCACTTTTTTCCTGACAATTTGAACAAAAACAAACAACTTCTTCTCTAGACGCATTTTTCTAGGACAAAAATTAAAAAAGTTACAGACCTTTTTCCAAAAACACCGACATTTTTTCATTTTGAAATTTGAGATTTCGGTAACTTTTCACCATTTTATTTTTAAAGTGTTTTTCACTTTTTTCCTGACAATTTGTACAAAAACAAACAACTTCTTCTTTAGACGCATTTTTCTAGGACAAAAATAAAAAAAGTTACAGAACTATTTCTAAATAGACCGACATTTTTAAATTTTGAAATTTGAGTTTTCGGTAACTTTTCACCATTTAATTTGTAAAGTGTTTTTCACTTTTTTCCTGACAATTTGTACAAAAACAAACAACTTCTTCTTTAGACGCATTTTTCTAGGACAAAAATTAAAAAACTTACAGACCTTTTTCCAAAAACACCGACATTTTTTCATTTTGAAATTTGAGTTTTCGGTAACTTTTTACCATTTTATTTTTAAAGTGTTTTTCACTTTTTTCCTGACAATTTGAACAAAAACAAACAACTTCTTCTTTAGACGCATTTTTCTAGGACAAAAATTAAAAAACTTACAGACCTTTTTCCAAAAACACCGACATTTTTAAATTTTGAAATTTGAGTTTTCGGTAACTTTTCACCATTTAATTTGTAAAGTGTTTTTCACTTTTTTCCTGACAATTTGAACAAAAACAAACAACTTCTTCTTTAGACGCATTTTTCTAGGACAAAAATTAAAAAAGTTACAGTGCTTATTCCAAAAAAACCGACATTTTTAAATTTTGAAATTTGAGTTTTCGGTAACTTTTCACCATTTTATTTTAAAAGTGTTTTTCACTTTTTTCCTGGCAATTTGAACAAAAACAAACAACTTCTTCTTTAGACGCATTTTTCTAGGACAAAAATTAAAAAAGTTACAGACCTTTTTCCAAAAACACCGACATTTTTAAATTTTGAAACTTGAGATTTCGGTAACTTTTCACCATTTTATTTTTAAAGTGTTTTTCACTTTTTTCCTGACAACTGGAACAAAAACAAACAACTTCACCTCTGGACACATTTTTGTAGGACAAAAATTAAAAAAGTTACAGTGCTTATTCCAAAAAAACCGACATTTTTAAATTTTGAAATTTGAGTTTTCGGTAACTTTTCACCATTTTATTTTAAAAGTGTTTTTCACTTTTTTCCTGGCAACTGGAACAAAAACAAACAACTTCACCTCTGGACACATTTTTGTAGGACAAAAATTAAAAAAGTTACAGTGCTTATTCCAAAAAAACCGACATTTTTAAATTTTGAAATTTGAGTTTTCGGTAACTTTTCACCATTTTATTTTTAAAGTGTTTTTCACTTTTTTCCTGACAATTTGTACAAAAACAAACAACTTCTTCTTTAGACGCATTTTTCTAGGACAAAAATTAAAAAAGTTACAGACCTTTTTCCAAAAACACCGACATTTTTAAATTTTGAAATTTGAGTTTTCGGTAACTTTTCACCATTTTATTTTTAAAGTGTTTTTCACTTTTTTCCTGACAATTTGAACAAAAACAAACAACTTCTTCTTTAGACGCATTTTTCTAGGACAAAAATTAAAAAAGTTACAGGGCTTATTCCAAAAAAACCGACATTTTTAAATTTTGAAATTTGAGTTTTCGGTAACTTTTCACCATTTTATTTTTAAAGTGTTTTTCACTTTTTTCCTGACAATTTGTACAAAAACAAACAACTTCTTCTTTAGACGCATTTTTCTAGGACAAAAATAAAAAAAGTTACAGACCTTTTTCCAAAAACACCGACATTTTTAAATTTTGAAACTTGAGTTTTTGGTAACTTTTCACCATTTTATTTTAAAAGTGTTTTTCACTTTTTTCCTGGCAATTTGAACAAAAACAAACAACTTCTTCTTTAGACGCATTTTTCTAGGACAAAAATTAAAAAAGTTACAGACCTTTTTCCAAAAACACCGACATTTTTTCATTTTGAAATTGGAGTTTTCGGTAACTTTTCACCATTTTATTTTTAAGGTGTTTTTCACTTTTTTCCTGACAATTTAAACAAAAACAAACAACTTCTTCTTTAGACGCATTTTTCTAGGACAAAAATTAAAAAAGTTACAAAGGTTTTTCTAAAATAACAGGCATTTTTGCATTTCGAAATTTCATTTTTTGGTAACTTTTTCCAATTTCATTTTGAAAGTGTTTTTCTTCTTTTTCCTGATAACTGCAACAAAAACAAACAACTTCACCTCTGGACACATTTTTGTAGGACAAAAATTAAAAAAGTTACAAGGTTTTTTCTAAAATAACAGACATTTTTTTCATTTTGAAATTTCAGTTTTCGGTAACTTTTTCCAATTTCATTTTGAAAGTGTTTTTCTTTTTTTTCCTGACAACTGGAACAAAAACAAACAACTTCACCTCTGGACACATTTTTGTAGGACAAAAATTAAAAAAGTTACAAAGGTTTTTCTAAAATAACAGACATTTTTGCATTTTGAAATTTCAGTTTTCGGTAACTTTTTCCAATTTCATTTTGAAAGTGTTTTTCTTTTTTTTCCTGACAATTTGTACAAAAACAAACAACTTCTTCTTTAGACGCATTTTTGTAGGACAAAAATTAAAAAAGTTACATTGCCTTTTGCAAAAAAACCGACATTTTTAAATTTTGAAATTTGAGTTTTCGGTAACTTTTCACCATTTTATTTTAAAAGTGTTTTTCACTTTTTTCCTGGCAACTGGAACAAAAACAAACAACTTCACCTCTGGACACATTTTTGTAGGACAAAAATTAAAAAAGTTACAGTGCTTATTCCAAAAAAACCGACATTTTTAAATTTTGAAATTTGAGTTTTCGGTAACTTTTCACCATTTTATTTTTAAAGTGTTTTTCACTTTTTTCCTGACAATTTGTACAAAAACAAACAACTTCTTCTTTAGACGCATTTTTCTAGGACAAAAATTAAAAAAGTTACAGTGCGTATTCCAAAAACACCGACATTTTTAAATTTTGAAATTTGAGATTTCGGTAACTTTTCACCATTTTATTTTTAAAGTGTTTTTCACTTTTTTCCTGACAATTTGAACAAAAACAAACAACTTCTTCTTTAGACGCATTTTTCTAGGACAAAAATTAAAAAAGTTACAGGGCTTATTCCAAAAAAACCGACATTTTTAAATTTTGAAATTTGAGTTTTCGGTAACTTTTCACCATTTTATTTTTAAAGTGTTTTTCACTTTTTTCCTGACAATTTGAACAAAAACAAACAACTTCTTCTTTAGACGCATTTTTCTAGGACAAAAATAAAAAAAGTTACAGACCTTTTTCCAAAAACACCGACATTTTTAAATTTTGAAATTTGAGTTTTCGGTAACTTTTCACCATTTTATTTTAAAAGTGTTTTTCACTTTTTTCCTGACAATTTGAACAAAAACAAACAACTTCTTCTTTAGACGCATTTTTCTAGGACAAAAATTAAAAAAGTTACAGACCTTTTTCCAAAAACACCGACATTTTTTCATTTTGAAATTTGAGTTTTCGGTAACTTTTCACCATTTTATTTTTAAGGTGTTTTTCACTTTTTTCCTGACAATTTAAACAAAAACAAACAACTTCTTCTTTAGACGCATTTTTCTAGGACAAAAATTAAAAAAGTTACAGACCTTTTTCTAAAATAACCGACATTTTTGCATTTTGAAATTTCGTTTTTTGGTAACTTTTTCCAATTTCATTTTGAAAGTGTTTTTATTCTTTTTCCAGATATATGGAACAAAAACAAACAACTTCTTCTCTAGACGCATTTTTCTAGGACAAAAATTAAAAAAGTTACAAGGTTTTTTCTAAAATAACAGACATTTTTTTCATTTTGAAATTTCAGTTTTCGGTAACTTTTTCCAATTTCATTTTGAAAGTGTTTTTCTTTTTTTTCCTGACAACTGGAACAAAAACAAACAACTTCACCTCTGGACACATTTTTGTAGGACAAAAATTAAAAAAGTTACAAAGGTTTTTCTAAAATAACAGGCATTTTTGCATTTCGAAATTTCAGTTTTCGGTAACTTTTTCCAATTTCATTTTGAAAGTGTTTTTCTTTTTTTTCCTGACAACTGGAACAAAAACAAACAACTTCACCTCTGGACACATTTTTGTAGGACAAAAATTAAAAAAGTTACAAAGGTTTTTCTAAAATAACAGACATTTTTTTCATTTTGAAATTTCAGTTTTCGGTAACTTTTCACCATTTTATTTTAAAAGTGTTTTTCACTTTTTTCCTGGCAATTTGAACAAAAACAAACAACTTCTTCTTTAGACGCATTTTTCTAGGACAAAAATTAAAAAAGTTACAGTGCGTATTCCAAAAAAACCGACATTTTTAAATTTTGAAATTTGAGATTTCGGTAACTTTTCACCATTTTATTTTTAAAGTGTTTTTCACTTTTTTCCTGACAATTTGTACAAAAACAAACAACTTCTTCTTTAGACGCATTTTTCTAGGACAAAAATTAAAAAAGTTACAGACCTTTTTCCAAAAACACCGACATTTTTTCATTTTGAAATTTGAGTTTTCGGTAACTTTTCACCATTTTATTTTTAAGGTGTTTTTCACTTTTTTCCTGACAATTTAAACAAAAACAAACAACTTCTTCTTTAGACTCATTTTTCTAGGACAAAAATAAAAAATGTTACAGTGCTTATTCCAAAAAAACCGACATTTTTAAATTTTGAAATTTGAGATTTCGGTAACTTTTCACCATTTTATTTTTAAAGTGTTTTTCACTTTTTTCCTGACAATTTAAACAAAAACAAACAACTTCTTCTTTAGACTCATTTTTCTAGGACAAAAATAAAAAAAGTTACAGAACGTTTTCCAAAAAGACCGACATTTTTAAATTTTTAAATTTGAGATTTCGGTAACTTTTCACCATTTTATTTTTAAGGTGTTTTTCACTTTTTTCCTGACAATTTGAACAAAAACAAACAACTTCTTCTTTAGACGCATTTTTCTAGGACAAAAATTAAAAAACTTACAGACCTTTTTCCAAAAACACCGACATTTTTTCATTTTGAAATTTGAGTTTTCGGTAACTTTTCACCATTTTATTTTAAAAGTGTTTTTCACTTTTTTCCTGGCAATTTGAACAAAAACAAACAACTTCTTCTTTAGACGCATTTTTCTAGGACAAAAATTAAAAAAGTTACAGACCTTTTTCCAAAAACACCGACATTTTTAAATTTTGAAATTTGAGATTTCGGTAACTTTTCACCATTTTATTTTTAAAGTGTTTTTCACTTTTTTCCTCACAATTTGAACAAAAACAAACAAATTCTTCTTTAGACGCATTTTTCTAGAACAAAAATAAAAAAAGTTACAGACCTTTTTCCAAAAACACCGACATTTTTTCATTTTGAAATTTGAGTTTTCGGTAACTTTTTACCATTTGATTTTTAAGGTGTTTTTCACTTTTTTCCTTGCAATTTGAACAAAAACAAACAACTTTTTCTTTAGACGCATTTTTCTAGGACAAAAATTAAAAAAGTTACAAAGGTTTTTCTAAAATAACAGACATTTTTTTCATTTTGAAATTTCAGTTTTCGGTAACTTTTTCCAATTTTATTTTGAAAGTGTTTTTCTTTTTTTTCCTGACAACTGGAACAAAAACAAACAACTTCACCTCTGGACACATTTTTGTAGGACAAAAATTAAAAAAGTTGTGAATTAAGATGTTCATTACATGAACATTTTGCTTCCTCTTTACGATAAGCAAAAAATTTGCTTTAAAGTGAATTTTTTCATTTTATTTAATTCTATTAATGCTAATAAAATGTATTCTTTTTAAACATCAATCGATTCGTCTTGATGAAATGAAGATTTTTAGTTTGTTTTTAAGTCTAGATTAACATTTTATTATAAAGCAACATAATTTTTAAGAAGGAAATAAATTTCTATAAAAGTGCGAATTTTTGGTTTTAATTATGTTTAATTCTATAAATTCAAATAAAAAATATACTTTATATATACCAATCGATCCGTTTTAATGCAACGGATAAGATTATTGAAAAAAATGAGTAAAATCTTATTGTACCGGAATATAATTTTGATGAAAGAACTAAATTTTTGATAAAAAAAGGTAATTTTTTTGCTTTAATTGTCATTACCTCTATAAACTCTCATACAATTTATACTTTAAATATACCAATCGATTCGTCTTGATGCAAAGAAGAAGATTTTATTGTATATTAACTTCAATATTCAATTTAAAAAAATTTTTTTGAAAAAAAATTTTTTTTTTATTAGATTTTTTAATGTCCATCAATCCATTTCGAGATATTTTTATGATAAATATTCCTAGCAATTTTCAGCCGAATTCGTTGAAACCTCTTCGAGTTATCGTGTTCACAAAAAACGGGATCCACACACACACACACACACACACACACACACACACACATACACACACACATACACACATACATACATACATCCGGACAATTGTTCAGGGTCTTATATAACATAGTCCCATATAGAAGAAAATTTGTCAAAAGGATTTTTAAAAATTTTGTAAATTAAACGACTACAAAGCTTCCTCACGAGGAAGCAATAAAATTATATTCACCATTGACTCTAAAGGAGTCTGACTAAATTTATCCTTTATTATTGATTTAAAAAAAATTTTAAACGACCATTTCATAAAACACAGGAAAACTTCGGTATTTCTTAGTTAAATAATCTTTAACGTCCGAGATCCTTTATAAATTAAGGCAAATTAAAGAAAAACATTCGGACAATGAATAAAATATTTATTTACTTCAACATTTCGAAATCTAAATGATTTCCTCTTCAGGGAGTCTATAAAAAAAATATACAAAATTAAAATAATAAAATAAAAATAATAATAATTAAAATAATTTAACAATAAATAAATGAATAATAATATTACCAAAAAATAATAATTAAAATAGACGAAGACTTAAATTGTTTTATTATTATTATTACTTAAAATTGTGAAAAATAATCATTAATAACATTAGTAACAAGTTAATAAAAATTTAAAAATTAATAATTTATATTTATTATAATAATAATTGTCCGAAAATTCTGAAAATTGTCCCAATGTTTTCGTTCAATTTGCCTTTATCAGTATTTCTGTAGTTCAGATGTCAAAAAATAAAATTAAATCAAATTATCCATGGAAAAATAATTTCGTTCTAAAATCGTTACAATTCAAATATTAAAATTGTCTGAAGAATAAAATTCCACTTTTACATTATCAAGTATTTTTATTTAATAATTTACATAATTAATCTTTTTTTTATGGAAAAAAATTCTACAAATCAGATTGATTAAAAATGACAGAAAAAAATCCATCAATCGTGTGTCTTCATTAGCAAAAAAAAAATTCCTTCTTTCCTAATAACTTGAAATTCGCAAAGAAGGATAAATTCCAAGAAATGTTAATCATTCATGGTTGAATCATGTTGAATGATTTATTAGTTGAGAAGAAAGCTCAAAGGTAAAATCACTGTCAGAATTTCACCACAACTACGATGATATGACCCATTTATATATGATATTTATATATGTATATACACTGTGAAAAGTTGCCAGGGCGAGAAGCATCAAGGTAAACTTTGAGAAAACTTTAGCCTATGCGCTTGTGGATAGCCACTGAACCGGAACAAGTTTTCAATGAAAAATACTGTGTGTTGAAGAAGTCAAGGTGCCTTTTCGAGAAGCGATTGTACCACTAACTTGAAACTTTCCTATTCTCGTCACTCATTTTTTTCTCTCTCTTCTTTCTTCTTGCCTTCACTCTCCTACCACCAAAAAAACTAACTTCTACAAGACACGTCTTCCTCTGACGATAAACGAAAACTTATATACTTTTATGTATAAAAAATAGGTTAAAAATATTTTTTTTCAAATAATACCGAACTAAAAAAAATTCCTTCTTGCAGAAATTACTTAAAAAAATTTTTTTTTAATTAATTTTTTTTCTTTTTCTTTACAGTACTGTCCGAAATTGTCAGTCCACCCATTTTTAAAGGAATAAAAAAAATTTTTTAACATTAATTTTATGAAAACTAAAATTTCATTCGGTTTATATTTTGAAAGACGATAAAATTTTGAAAATTATAATACCTTACAGAAGTCATTTAGCCAAAATTTGTACAAGATATTCTTAACAATCGTCATTTTCAAAATTTTACAAAAGTTTGAATAACTTCTATAATAATAAACGCTTTTTAATAATCTTAGGCTTATTTTTAAGGTCATTTTCTACAAAATAAGAATTACTTATAGTCATTAACCTGCAATTTTTTTCTTGGAATAAGCATGACGTCAAACTTGGACAAAAAAATAGGAAAGAAATCATTTTTTTGTACTAAAAACTATTCTAGAACATATATAAAACATGATACGATGTAGATTTTTCAAGAAAATTTAATAAAAAAATTTGCTTCAATTTTACAAATTCTTTTTCTTTTAATAATATTATTTCAAATTTTTCGAATTTTTTTGTCCAACTTTAACGTCATGCTTTTTTCAAGAAACAAAATTACATGTTAACGCTTATAAATAATTCTTATTTCGTAGAAATTGACCTTTAAAGTAAGCTTAAGTTTATTAAAAAACGTTTATTATTTTAGAAGTTATTCAAATTTTTTCAAAACATTGAAAATTACGATTTTTAAAGAATATTTTGAAAAAATATTTGTCAAATGACTTCCGTGTTTTTTTTATTTCTTATTCTTTTCAAAATTTTATCGTCTTTTAAAACATAAACCAAAAAAAATTTTAGTTTTCATAAATGTTATGTTAAAAAATTTTTTATATTTCTTCAAAAAATGGGTGGACTGACAATTTTTGCTGGCACTGTATTTCTTTTTTTTTATTTAAATAAAATTTTCTTTTTATGTCTCCTAATTACTTTAAACGGGAATAAATAATTAGTTTTAGAGAATTTAAAATACAATTAGCATTTATTTAAACGGTTTCTTATGCTCTCGGTGAAGTGAAATTCTCAAGTTGTAATTATTTTAGTAAATAGAAGTAGAGCGTTGAGATAAAAAAATTTACATAGAGTTTTTGAATTTGAAAAAGGGAAGAATATTTTCTTTAATTTTCCTGAAGAGAGCTTTGCAAATGAGTAATTTTCTTATCTATTGTTTTGATCGTTGAATATGTAGTTAAGGAGCGATATTCATTTGAAATAACTGTTTGTACTAATTTCCCTTCTTGTTTTTAACGACACTTCTGGTTATCAGAATCGTTACAGTTTCAAATTGTCGTTAAATTTTTTTTTGAAGAATTTTCTCTTAATTTTCCCCACAACCGTATGGAAGTTATTATAGTTTAGTTCCTAGTAGTAAATAGTAAATTTCACTACATAGTTCCTGGAACTATTTAACTAAAGTTAATATTAACTTCTGATTAAAAAAAAATAAATTAATTAAATTTGTCAGAGAAAGTAACAATCACTATTAGTGTTGTTAAAAAAATTTAAAGAGGAAAAATTTTGTCTGACTATAACCAGTATTTACTACTAATGTAAAAAAAGCGAAAATTTGAAAAGTCTGACCTTAAAGGTACTTTACTACGAACTCAAATATTAAAATTGATTGTAAAAATATTCAAATCTGGGTTACTACTATCAATAAAATTTGACGTGATAGAAATTTGTCTGAGCGTAACTGACCTTTACTACTAAAAATACATTTTTCAGAAATTGGAAATTTCATCAGTCTGACTAAAATTGACGCTTTCTATACTCATTCAGGAAAATGGAAAAATTCGAACTGACCTTTACAACTCAGAGAAAATTTATTGGACATGGGGCATTTATTTGTCTCACTAAACTTGTTCTGCTCTACGAATAGTAATTTAGCTATTGTAATTGTTAATAACAATAATAATAATAAGAATAAAAAAATAAATTTAAAAAAATGATTAAAATTATTATTATTATTATTAAAATTATTTGAATAAATTGTAACACACAGTATAGCAAATGTTTTCGAAGAAAACAAAATTCATTTTTCACTTGGAAAATGCAATTTTTTTCCTATTCACTGTATATGTAGATACAGTACCTAAGGAAATGTTTTGCGGTAATAATACTTGTTTCTGGGACATATTTGAATGAATTTTAAGGAAGATTGTGGTGAATTTCCGTTTTATTCATTATTTTTCGTTTTAGCATTGTGCAGAGATTAGAGAGTAAAAAAGGGAAACGGAAGTTGGTCAGGATTAATGGCGACACGTTAATTTTTCTTTTTCATTTTATTTTCCATTTTTTTTTCTTTACTTGTGTTTTTTTGTTACAGATGACATAGAATGGGTTGGGTGGCGCTAGGGCGGCGTGCGGGTGGTGGCGGCCGCCTCGCACCAATCCTCTCGCTGTCTCTCGCCTCCCTTGCAAGTTCCCTTGTCTTCAGCACCTTCTGCATTCTTACACTTGCCCTCACACTCGCCAGCCTCGTCAGTGCTGACGACATGTAAGCAATTTTTACCTCAAATTTAATCGTTTATCAATTTTTTTCTTCACTCTAAGTTCTATATTTTAATTAAATTCTATTAATAAAGCAATAATATTGTCAAATAATGAAATTTATTTTATTTTTTGTCTTGTGGTTTTAGTCGAAAAGAGGTTTTTTAGGAAATTATGTTTTTACTTTCGCTGAAATAGTGAAAATTTATTAATTTACTAATAAAGTAAATTCAAAAAAATTCGTTATTTTAAAGAATACTTTTGTATTCTTTTAAATAACGAAACTATTCGTTGCAATAACTAAAAAATTTGCTAATATAGTGAATTTTATAGTTGTTCAAGGTAAAGATTTTTTTTACATAAATTATACCAAAAAGGTTTACAATTTAAATAAAATATATTTCTAAAATGTACCATTTGAAAAAACGAAAATAAAATTGTAAATAAAATATTCGTTACTAATATCAAAATTCCATTAGCAAAATATTTGTCACACAATGTTAATGAAATATTTCTCATAATGTTAACAATATTGTTAACAAAATACTTGTTTAAATTTGACACAGAATTATATTATTAATATACACAATATTACAATATTTCTCGTGGAAAATTTAATAAAAAAAAAAATTACTTTATAAAGTTAGTAAATTTTCTCGGGAAAGAATGCTTTTGAGAATTTTACGCTCGACATGTATTATAACCTGAACTATAATATAACGGCGGATAACTCAACAAATACTTGACAGATTGTCAGGAAAACTTTTAGAAATTGATATCCGGGGCTTTTCTCAAAGTTTGCACGGGAATTTTGAAACATTGATAATATCGTGAGTTTTGAAAGGGATTTGTTTCTATCGACAAGTGGGCAAAAATTTATAGTTTCCCACCAAAACTCTTCTGACCTCGAAAAGTTTCTAATATTGTTTTTCCTTCAGAAATTAATGGACATTTTGAAATTCTATAGAGCAGCTTGACAGTTTTATTAATTTCCTTTCTCATTCTTTTAATAAGAGAAATTTATAAAATTAGAAAACTCTTTTTAGGGTGTGAATAAGAAATATTAACCTCGCGTGTTTATAAATAAGTTTTATTTATTTATTATATATTTGATAGTTTTAGGGAGGCTTTTTTTTATTTCAGAGCATTTTTTTGTAATTTTGGGTAATTTTTTTAAATCATGATAAATTTTTTTTATTCTGTATTAATTCTATACGTATAATTATAGAATTTTATACTCTTACACAATTTTTGTATATTTATAGTATTTTATGGAAATATATTATATTTTATATTTATTAAATTTATACACAAAAAAAACTTTAATTAGAACAGCGATAAATTTCGCTAAAATAGCAAAAGTATTCGCTGCAATAATTAAAAATTTCGCTAATATAGTGAAATTTGTAGTTGTTTCAGGTGAAAATATTTTTTCATGTATTTATTAAATTTGTAGTATTTTTAAACGTTTTTAAACATTTTGAAACATTTTTAAAACTTTTTAAAACTTTTTTAAACAATATTTGCACTAATATTCACTTTATGATTGATTTAAAAAGTAATTAATAGTCAAATAGTTCTCATTGACGTAATTTAAAAGCTTAAAATTTATTCAATTTCTTCCTTTTGTTTAGATATTGAGGCGTGCATCAAATGAGAATGCATAATGTAATATTGATAGAATGATTTCTCGCCGGAAAGGCGTTGTTCGTATAAAGTTTAACGGTTCATTGGTTATGAAATCGATACAAAGAGACTCTTGGGTTTATCGTGATTGATAGAGATTGCTATTCATAGTTAATAAACATTGTATTGAACCTAAAAATTACAATTTAGAATTTACTTCATATTTTTTTGAGTAAAATTAATTTTATAGTGTTTGAAAATTTCGTTCTCAATTCTTCTTATAATTTAGTTTAATTTAATTATTATCTTATTCATAACAGTATTTAATTACAAAAAATATAATTTTTACTTCTCTGTGTATTTATTTATTTTATTTAGAAATATTATTTTTATTTTTCAAATAATACAAAACTATATTTATTAATCTACAAAAATTATTAATGTTATTTTTCAATATTTCTCTTCTTTCCAGAAAAATTTGCACTTTGTAACAAACAAAGTAATTAATCTTTTCGGTTTTTCTAAAAAAAAATTAAAAAACAGTTGGAAAATTAAAATTAGAAAATATTTTGCACTTTTTCTGCTTCATAATGACAATTTATAAACAAAGTACAAGTTTTAAGTAGAAAAAAAGTTTTAAATCAAATTTTGATTAAGAAATTTGATATTTATTTTGAAAAAAATTTTCCATAATTTCTGCTTGTTTAAAACTATATTATCGAAATTAGAATAAAAAATAAATAAGAAAAACAATTTTTCTTTTATGAAACAATTTTTGGATACCACAATTTTTCAATGATTTTTTTCAGTTATTTTCAAAATAATTTAAATATATTACAATTATTCTTAATCTGCTTTTTGCGCAGAAATATTTCAATTTTATTATTTCTGTTGCTTGAAAAATTTATTGAACACTTGATCAGGGTTTTCACGCATTGGTTTATTTCAAAGTTTCCGATTTTTTCAGTTTAAAAAATGGAAATTTTCCAGGTTTTTAAAATAACTTTATTTTTTACCACATTAATAAGACGGAATAATTTATTTCGTTTGATTATTATATTTAATAACATTTTTAATAAGAATTTGATATATAATTTTAATAAATAATTTTTAATTATAAAAAAATTGTAAATAATAGAATTCATATTAAATTGAGGAAAATTTTTTAAAATAACTGAATTTTTGGCAAGATTTATTAAAACTTTTTTAAATAATTGAATTTTGCCAAAAATTTTGTTAACAATTTTTTAAATAATTGAAATTTTGACGAGAATATTAAAAAAACTTTTGAACATAATTGTGTTTTTGCAATCATTTATAAGTTTTCCAAAATTCAATTTTATTAGTATTTTAAGTAAAATTCTTCCATAAATCCATTATTATTTTTAATAATAAATGAAATGTATATTAAAAAATATAACAAATTTTATAAGAATTTGAATTATTAAAATTTTTCATAAAGCTAAATTATCTTTAAAATTTGTAAAGTTCAATTGTTGTTAAAAATAGAAAAAGTTTGAAATACATAAAATCTTTTTAATTATGAAAATTTTTAAATGATGATCTAACATTCAGAATTTTCTTATGAATTTTCGAAATTGAATATTGTTTCAGTACTTTTGACAAATTTTTCTGACTTTTTCCCGACTTTCCTGAATATATTTAGAAAAATAGTAATTTTGAGTAGAATTCTTTTGAATAATTGAATTTTTTAATGTTAATGAAACAAGAAACTTCACACCAACATAGAAACTATTTTAGCTATTTTTCTATTATTTACTATTTATTATTATTTACTAATAAATAAATAAATATTTTCGAAATTATAAAATTCTATAACTGTCTGACTGAAACATTCTTTTACTACTGACATCAAAAAATTCCAAAGAAACACAAGTTACTGAAACAGAAAATAAAACAATATTTACAAAAAGAAAATAATATTAAAAAATCCAATTTTTTTTGAAAGAAGAGAAAGACTTCTCATTTAATACAGTTTCAAAAATGTATTTCGTTCGTTCGTTTATTATAGTTCGAAAGGTATAATTATTTTAAAGTTGTAAAAAGTTTGTATTTCATCGTAAGTACGTTGAAAAAATAAATAAAATCGAAAGCTCTCTATATAATCCAATTTCACTGAAAAGCAGATTTGTCAAAATGACATTTTCGATGAAAATTTACTAGTTTTCTCTCGAATCTGAGGGAATTTCGAAGGATCGATTGAAATATCATCAAATAGTAAAGATGGTATACATGTTCTATATATATATACGTATATATAGACTATACGTAGAATGTACGTTCGTCTATACTTGGAATGTTGGATATGTTACAGTTTCGAGGAAGGAAAATCTGACAAGGAAATTCTGGATAACCTGCTGCTGTCGACGCGGTACGACAAACGGCTTCTGCCTCCGGTCCAAGGTACACTGAGGCCCCCGCCCCACACCCGCCACGACGAGTACATCCCCGACCACGAATCCAATGACCCCGACAACCCCGAGCACCTTGAACATCACCGGCACCACTACCACCACACATCACCACACAACTACAGTTCACTGTTCACCCTTCGTCGTAAGGGTATTTCAATAAAACACAACAAGTCTGATTAAATAGAGTTCTTCAATTTCAATTCAAAATTATTTATTGCAATCAGAAACATTTTTTTTTTATTTTCTTATTTAATTAAGTATAATATTTAATTATATTTACACAAAAAAGAATAGAAAAGAAGTGAGAGTGAACTATGAGGCACGGCGAAATATTTACATTTGAATATATTGTACCATTGTATACGTTCTATATTACCGTTTATCAGTATAACATCTGGTGGTGGTCTCTTGAAAGCTTCGCAATTGAAAACATTTATCTATCTATATAGTGTATACTGTAACTGATCATGCAAAATAATCCGATTACGGAACTGGTTCTGTAATTGGATTAAATTCAATTCATCCTTTCGTTGGATTGTATATAGGGGACAATATCGCTTTTTAAATGTTATTTTACTGAAAGGTTGCGTATTTTCGTGTGCTTAATGTTATAGAAAACTCGGTTAATTTACTCTCTAAATCTGAATTAGTAGAATTCTACTTAAGAAATAGTAGAATTTTACTAAATTTTAGTAGTTTTCACAAACTACTTTTCACCTTTTTAAGTAGTTGAATATTACTAATTTTTAGTAAAATTAAACTAACTACTTTTCACTTTTTTAAGTATTAGAACATTACTAATTTTTAGTAAAATTCTCCTAATGTTTTAGTAGAATTCCACTAATTGAAAGTCACTTTTTCACTAAATGAATTATGAATGAAACTGTTTTTATCGACTATTAATAAAACAGTTCTACTAATTGTTAGTCGAATTCTACTAAACAACTAGTAAAAAAATTAAAGCTCTACTAACAATTAGTCAAGTTTTACTGTTTGTTAGTAGAATCTAGAATTATTACTAAATCATTTAGTGGACGACTTTTCATAATTTCATTAGTAATATTCTACTAATTCAGATTTAGCGAGTAATATTTATTTCTCCAGGCAATAAACCTATGGTAATGTGATGAAATAAAAAAAATTGATTTTTTAGGAAACGTTCCCTTTTTTTGGTTCCGTAATTAAGTAGTAATTAAAGTAGAAAGTAATTTTTTATTTTTATCCCAAAGGAATTTGCTTTTTTTAAATTTATTTCTTGTTTTGAATATAAAACGTCTTTCTAATAGTGTCTGACCACAATTGACGTTTACTACTTAGGAACTGACCAGCTGTTCGTGACATTAACTACTGATAGTTTGATTTACGAGAATTTGGAATATTCAGGTCTGATATTAATTGATCTTTACTACTAAAACTGAAATGAGGAAAACTAGGTTTATCTGACCGAAATTAACATTTATTTCTTAAATGAAAATACTTTAAATTTAATTGACTTTCACAATACTATTTTAAGTATTTTTAATACTCAAAGTACTTTGAGTAATTTTAGGATATTTAATACATTTGGCCCACGTGAAACGATTCTTCTGAAAGTGACATTTTTGATGTTCCGATTAATTTTAATAATTTTTATAATTTAGAAATTAAACTTTAATAATTATTATCAATTTCCATAGTGAAAAATTAGCACTTATTTATCATTTTAAAAAGAAAATTAAATAATTTTTTTGAACTAAATTTATGTAATAACTAAATTACTTTCATTTCGAAGCCTTTTCAACATGTCTCCAATGGGACTTCTATAAGAAAACTAAATTTTTATGGTTTTTTTCAAATTCTCAGAAATTTTTTAAAAATATTGTCAGAAAGTACAATGTTTTTTTCTATCATTATGTGCATTGAAAAAATTTTTAGGCCTCACTTTTATTTTTGATAAAAATGTTTGAACATTGTCTTCAGTTTTAGGTTAAAATTACTTTACAATGATTACTGATATTTTACACATTAAAAATATCTTAAGCAAAATTTTAATGAACATTGAAATAAACCAGAGAATCTAACGTTTAATTTTTCCATATTTTATCTAGAAAAAGAAGAAAAATTATTGCTGTTATAAATAATCGAAATTTATATTTTGCTCTGAGTAAAAATTCATTTCATCTCCGAAGCCTTTCTTTTTAACAAAAAACTGAATTGAGAAGTAAGTTTAACAAAATATTTTGTTTAGTAAATTCTCTAGTAAGTAACACTTTTAGCCTGACAGTTATAAATTATATCATAAATTATAAATCAAATTAAATTATAAATTATATTGTAAATAATATTTTCTACCTAAAAATATCGGACTGAATTACAAAAAATTCCGCTTTTCTCAAAATGACAGTTTCTATTTAAAAAAGGAGAATGCAAAAACAGTCTGAATTGAATTATTTATTTCTTTTTTTTTCAAAAATAAAAATTGTCTGACGAAAATTACGTTTCACTAGTGACACTCTAAATTACGAATGCTCACATGAAATATTCATTTCTCAACTGTACGTTCAACAATTTAGAAGGAAATATTTTCCAAAATTTTCTGTCTAACTTGATACACTATAAAAACAAAAAACAAAAAAAAATGTCATATTAGTTTGTCCCGGTTCTGGAAAATACTTGTGTTTATTTAATGCATCTGACTATTAAGCTTGACAACAATCACAGCACTGGCTTCTGACACAAGTGGGCATTGTCTACAGTACTATATCTCAGAAGCGCCAAGGGTCCTCTTTCCGATTTTAGTCGTTATCTAAAAGTTCAACAAGATCCTTCACAAATAATCACCAACAAACACAATTTATATTTAATATATTTTCCGTTATGCATTTTAAATTCTCCCCACTCCATTTGCATATTTATCTACATAATCTTGCGATATTTTTGGCATTAAAAATTCGAAAAACAGTTGCAAAAAAATTTATATTTAAAAAAATGTCAAACCCCCCACCCTAACTGCATTTATCTACAAAATCTTTTGAATTACTATTTTTACAGTTAAAATTTAGATAAACGGTTACTAAAAAATTGAAGAAAATTTTTTTTTATTCTCAAAAGGGTTTATTTTGATTTTTACTTGATAGTGTAACTTACAAATATTTATTTATTCTATAAAGAAACGGATGTGAAGTTAATTTTTCAGTAAAGAAATAAATTAGTTAGGTTTCTTTTTCAGTAAAGAAATAAATTAGTTAGGTTTATTTTTTAGTAAAGAAATAAATTAATCAGGTTTCTTTTTTAGTAAAGAAATAAATTAGTTAGGTTTATTTTTCATTTTTGCGAAAAATAGACTTACTGTTGGTACAAATATTCACTTTTTGCAATAATCGCAAATATTATAAAATAAGAAAAAAAAATTGTATCTAAAAAGTGTAAAATTGTGTTTCACCAAACAATAAAAATTAAATTATTTATTTTTCTAAGTAAACAAAAGTATTATTGGCAAAAAAAAATGAAATTAAATTTCGCCGTGTCTCTAGTCACTTGTTTAAAGCTTTGCTGAGCAAAGCTTTATCGAGGTATTGAAAACAATGCTGCAACAAAAAAAAAGCCTGCTAACAGCTTGCAGCTATCAAGCGTAGAAAGTCTACACGAGTAATTTTTATAGTCGCCACGAATCAGCTTTAAAAATTTTTCTCCCTTGGAGCACTCTTGCCCTCTAATAAAAATTTTTCTTTTCAATTTTCTAGAGACAAAAAAAATTATATTTACTACTTTTTACATCTACTATTTGTGTTCCATTTCTTTATTAAAACTTTATTCGAACAAAATATATTTTGAAAAGAAACATCCAATATTTTTCCAATTGAAATTTAATTCCTTGCAATATTTAAATCAATTTTCTTACAATATTTTTTCTTCCACTTTATGATAAAGACCAGAAAAAAAGTATTATTTTGGATTATTTTTGTTTATTTTTACTTTGAGAATAAAAAAATAGAAACATTTTTTTGTGAATAAGAAAATAAAGAAGTATTTATTTTTTTTATTTAAAAATAAATTTTATTTCTCTCTGTAAGAACATAAATTTTAATAACTAAATCAAACTATTAAAGTAACTAAAGAACTATTATTTTTATTTTATTTAAATAAAACTTTGAAACATTTTGATTTAAATTTTCTTTGTCTTATTTATTTTTACTTTGAGAATAAAAAAATAGAAAAATTTTTTTGTGAATAAGAAAAGAAAGAAGTATTGATTTTTTTAATTAAAAATAAATTTTATTTCTCTCTATAAGAACATAAATTTTGATAACTAAATCGAACTATTAAAGTAACTAAAGAACTATTATTTTTGTTTTATTTAAAAAAAAAACTATGGAACATTTTAAATTTGAATTTTTCTTTCTAGAAATAAAAAACTATTAATTTTATTTTCTTCCTTTCTTGAAATGAAATTTTTAAATTGCTTCTACTTTGTAAAAAAAAAGTTTCACTGGATATTTTCAATTTTGCTATTTTTAGAAATTGATTTGTTAACGTAAAATAAGTACGAGCATGAATAAATCTTTTAGTTACTGAATATTGTTTCCTCGGACAGAGAGAGAGAATGGAAAGAGAAGAGAAAGAGTCGGGACGAGAGATAGAGAGAGAGAGAGAGATAGTTGTCTCATCTGCATTAAAATCCAATCAGAGCTAGAAGCATTGCCGAATCACACTCGATTTTAGAATTGTAATTGAATGCGCGCTGCTCCACTTTACTTTATTATTAAAATAAAAAAAATTTCTCAGGGGGTAGGAGTGCTCCGTACAACGAACAGGGACCACGAACGAGCAAAAGTAAAAAAAAAACAAGAAAAAAATGAAAAACAAACTGTCCGAGAGAGGAGGATATCGTGTTCATCTTTATAAAAGGACACACTTTTTTTCGCCCCTTAGTAACACAAAAGCAGATAAGTGGATTCAAGTTGAAAGTTACAGAAATTTTTTTTTATTATTATTATTACCAGAGAATTCTTAGAATTGTCAAAGATAAGAAGAACTTGAAAAAAAAATAAGGTTACCGTCAAGATAGAAGCAATTAGGAAACTTTGTCAAATAAGTTACGCTCAATTAACACCAGAAAACTTCAATTTAATTTTAATTTTTTTTCCGTGAAATAAAAGAACATTCTTTGTCACAAATTTCTAGAGGAGAATTTTTCTTTTTAGTTTTTTTTCCCTTGCAGAGTAAATTGATCGATAGAGAAATTTGTCAGTTTAATTAAATTTCCTTTTTTTTGAAAATAAATTGATTTTCCCAACTATGTGAAGAAAGGGAGGAAATTAGAAAATTTCAGTACTATTTGAAATGGGGAAATAAATTTCTTTGACTGAACTTTAGAAAAAACCTGTTATTTAATTTTAGAAAAAAATTTCTTTTAAATTTTGAAAAAACTAAAATTATTTTCTAGAAGGCTTGTAGGAAAAAATTCTCATTTCTGACCTAGTTTTTGTCGTCCAAATATTATGTGATGTCAAAAATTTTTTTTTTTTTAATTGAAAGAGAAGGAGTGAGTGAAGGCGGTAAAATGAATTAAAACTCACGAAGTGTACGGTTAAGTTTTTAGTATACAGGAATGAAATAACAAAAGTCATCCAAAAATAAGGAGAAAGGATTCTCGAGAATAATAAGAAAGTGGTTCAGTGGATAAAGCCAGGAGAGTTAGTTGGAGGAAAAAAATTGCTTGGCACAAAATTCATTACTCGTAATGGAACGACTAAACTTTTGGAAATAGAGAAAAGTATTAATAAGTTTTTTTTCAATATTCAATTGTTTTCAATAATCAAATTCCTTTTTATATCGGATTTTTCTCAATAGTCAATTTTTTCCAATATTGAACTATTTTCTTAATCTTCAATTTATTTTATTTCCAAATCAAATTTTTTCGAATAGTGAATTTTTCTCAATATTCCATTTTTTAAATGTTCAATGTGCAAAAAAGTTAGTTTTAAATAGACGACAAAAAAATTCGTTCGTAATGGAACGACATTTTTTTTGTAACTAATGAAAGAGAAAAAGAAATAGAGAAACATTTTGAAAATTCCTATTAGGGAAAGAAAAATTCGTACCTTTCGAATCCAATCAGTTTTCGAATTCAAAGAGCATTGTCCCTTTGGCAATGAGTTAAATCAGATTGAGAATAAGTAAACCGAATATTTTAAATAAAGATTCGTGAAATCCTCTTCTCTCGTATATGCGAATCAATGCTTCGCACGTGTTTGAACAGTACTAGCTGAGATTGAAAAATACCTATATATATATATATTGTACATACCTCACAATGGCATGAGGGAACTATTTTACATTTATTAATTTTTTTTTCATCACCACAAGTGAAATACCATTAACACTCAATTTCAGACAAATTTTCTTTTTTTAGGGAATATTTCTATATAATAGTCATTTTCTATAATAATTACTTTTCTCGTACATGTGTGTTTCTAAATAAAAAATAAATTTCTATTTTTACTGCCATAAAAATAGAAAATAGGACAAAAACATAAAAAGTAATATTTTAATCCCAAAGGGTGATTTTTGAAATTATTAACTTTTTTTCTAACTAGAGAAAATTGTTTCTAGTTTGAAAAACTTTTGAATTACATTACAAAAAGTAGATTTGTTTAAAAATAAAATTTCGAATTATGTTAAATTGTTATGTTCAATGTGGAAAGAAATAAAGAAAAGACTGGAAATAAATATGAACAATGGAAAATTAAAAGCAAAAAAATTTAAATAAGTGCAAAAAACTGGAAATAATTTATAAAAAATTGAAATAAGGACAAGAACAGTAAAAATACTTGCAAAAAACGTAAAATAGGTGAAAAATACGAAAAAGACAAAAATGAGTGGAAATTAAAAATAAATGAAAAAGTTATGCATTAAATGAAATTTATTTTTTTATTTAGAAACACTCGATTTTTATACTATAATTCTTTCTCTATTTGGTAAATAATAATAATATAATAATGTAGACATTTTTTCCATACACTAATAGGATTGATGCATATAATAGTAAACACATTTTATTAAAAAAAAAGAAAATTGTTCAAAACATTTGAATAATTTCTTTTTTCGATGACAACAATCGTCTCAAAGTTACAGCTTCTTTTATTTTTTTGTCCATTTTTTCGTTTTCAATTAAATTTTCATTTTAAACTAAAACAAAAATTTTGAATTGTGCCTCAAAAACATTTTTTTAAACTTTTTTATAAAAAAATTAAGTCTTAAAAAATTATAAAAAATGTTTCGCCAAATATTTAATATGAAATATGATTTCTAAATATTTAGATAATTGAAAAATTATTTACAATTCTTGACAAATTTTTCCAAATTGGAAAAATGTAAAAAGTTTGTTATTTGAACGAAAATAATTCCAAAAACTAAAGGAAGCTGTCTCTTTGACTGTTGAACCCTGAAAGACAAAGTTTTTGATGACAACAGGTACAAGAAGGTAGTGGTCAGGTGATTCATTTATTTATTATAATAAAAAAATATTTTTTCTTGTCCAAACCTTTTTTTTCGAATTAATTAAAAGTAAGAAATTATCATATTAAAAATATTTTTTCAAGAAATTACCAGCTAAAAAAATTAGAATGTTAAAAGGAATAAAAATTAACAATGAAAAAAATTACAAAATTGGTAAATTAAAAAAGTAAAAAATTGAAAAATTGAAAAAGTACGAAATTTAAAAATTAAAAAGTACGAAATTTAAAAATTAAAAAAGTACCAAATTTATTAATTGAAAAAGTACAAAATTTATTAATTGAAAAAGTACATTTAAAATTTGGAAAATCAAAAAAGCTGAAAATTAGAAAATTTTTAAACTGCAACAGTAAAAATTTATAACTTGTAAAGGCAAAAAATTAGTAAATTGCAAAAATAGAAAATTAGAAATACATAAAAATTCAAAAATTACAAAATTTCAAATTTTCAAAATTACAAGAGTAAAAAAAATACATACTATAATAATAATATAATTTTTTTTTTAAATACAAAAATGTAAAACTTGAAAAGGTATAAAATTGGAAAATTCAAAAATTAGAAAAATACAAAATTGCAAAACTATAAAATTTCTGAATTAAAAACATGGGAATTGAAAAGGTGCAAAATTCCAAAATTGAAAATCTAAAAATTAAAAAGATATAAAATTACATAATTATAAAATTGTAAAATTACAAATATACAAAAGTAAAAAATTACAAATATCAAAAAATTAAAAATACATTAATTAAAAAAGTACAAAATTAAAAATTAGAAAAGTGCAGAATTACAAAATCGAAAAATTCAAAAACTAATAAATTAAAAATAGAAAAATGGTACAAAATTAAAGTACCAGATAGCAAAATTTAAAAAAAAATTGCTAAATTACCAAGCTAAAAAATTAAAATTAAGAAAAATGGTGAAAATTAAAAAAAAATAATAAGTAAAAAATTCCTAAAATTAAAAATACAAAAAGAATATTTAAAAAAAATGAAAAAAGTGGGTATTGCAACGTGGGCAAGGGCTGTTGGGTGTTACAGATGCGGATTTCTGCTGCGGAATGCGATGGCCTGGTGATGCGACCGAAGTGTCTAATCGGTCAACAACCGCTTACGACCCCAATGAGAACAACAACCAGAACAAAAACCAGTACACGCAGCACGAACTCCATCGCACTCACCTTCGCGGTCCGTCCCACTGCTAATTTATAACCTATATAGATAATCCTTATCACCATTTTTGCAAAAAAAAAAAAATATATATATATGGAAAAAATATATAATAACCCTATCGCTCTTCACATTCTGTTGCTGATCAAGCTGTCTGATCGATAACAACTCTCTTCTGCAACTACTTATTTTTCCAGCGCTTCAAAAATGTCAGTTTGATAATAAATCATTGTCAAAAAATGTTTCCATTTTTGTGCTCTATTTATAGAAAAACGTTTCGTATTATCAAACATGTCAAACGGATTTCAAGTTATGTCGAGTGAGAAAATCTTGTAGAGATTAGTTTTATTTACCAAAAAAAATTTTTTTTTCGATTTTTTGTCAAGTATTTCGAGTATTTATTTTTATTTCTGATTTTGAAGTAGAGTAGAAATAGTTTAGTTTAAAATTTAAATAAGGATTAAATTAATGATGATTTACTTTAATATAAACAATAATAAAAAGTGTATTTGTTCTATTTAGACTGACATGGATTTTTTTATTTAAAATTAAAAGAAATGCTCATTCGCCTTTATTAAATATAAAAAAAATTATAATTATTAATTCCAGAATTAAAATTTATAATTTCAGAAAGTGAATCTATCATTCGGTAATTTAATATTCAAGATGTAAAAATTGTTAACTTTTTCCATCTTTAATGAAAATTTATAATCATTTATAGAGTTTATTCTAATTTTTCTGTATTTTTTATATTTTTTATAATAATAATTATGCAAAATATATATATGTTGTGAAAATCTTATTTTATAGAAAATAAAATTTCGAATAATAAAATACCAAGAATCTAATTATCTTGTTTTAAATATTTAAAAAATAAATTACTTACTGACCTTTTTGAACTAAATTAGATAATTTACTTTACATCGAATAAGAAAATAACAAGATTCAGTATTTTTAATGTTCAGTAACTAAGAAAACCTCCTAATGATGGTTAAAATAATAAATATTTGAAATATTTTTTATTATTCTTTCAAACAATATTTTATACAAAAATAAACTTTTAATTTAAATACTTTAAAAAAAGGATCAAAGACAGCTTGAATCAGGAATAAAAATCTATTCTTCAGAGAAATCGTTCATTTGGAAATAATGAAAAATTCAATTTTCATCTTGTAGCCAAAAATAAATTTTTATTTTTTGACAGTCGCAATAATTGTGTCAGTCAAAAAACAAAAAATGTTCGATCTCGCTTTTGATGTACATTGATGTTTACTAGATTCTATCAACTTTTTAAATTATGAAAAATTTCTATCAAAACATAAAGAAGGTAGTGATAATAAATTTTATTTTATCACTTTTTTGATGTTTTTCATTTGAAGAATCAAAAGTTTGGAAAAAATAAAATTTAAGTACGAAATTTGTATTCAAATTTTCTTTTAATATAGAGATTCGACTGGTATAAATAAATGAATAAAATACAAATGAATAAATAATTCGAACAACAAATTAGTAAATTAATAAAATGCAATTTAGAATACTAAATTACATTTTTTTAATTTTCGGTTATTTATTTACTTTATTAGATATTTACTTTTTAGACTGAATTAAAAAAATGTAAATTAGAGACTGTAATTTAATAGCATTTAATTATCAACTAATTTACTATTTCATTTATTTAAACAGTAAACATTCTGACAAAATGAAGTACCCTTCAGGCATTTTTATTATTTACTGTAATAATTTATTTTAATAATAATTATTTGGGATTTGTATACAAATAATAATAATAATAAACAAATAAATAAATTTAATAAGATTTAAACTCTATTTTTATTGGCATTAAAGAAGAAAAAATGTAAAAAAAAGTGAATTAAATAGTATAAAAACCTAGAAACAAATAGTAAAATTTTCATTTGTAAATCGTAAAAATTCTGCGAAGACAGTAGAAAAAAATTAAAAAGTGATAGAAAATCTAGTAATTATTTCATGAAATCTATATTTCCCCTCTCCTTCCATCATCCAAATTTTGCACGAACACTTCCGTTCAACACAAACACAAATACCTCACGAGCCATAAAACAAAGACATTGTCATTTCATTCTCTATCTCTCTCTACATATATAAATGTTAGAAATGTGAATTATCCTCTACATTATGAAAATTTGCACTGACTCTTTAATAAATTAATTCTCATTCCTCGCGCGCTTCAAAAACATCCAATTCGTGTTTACGTGTATTTCTGTGTGTGTGTGTGTGTGTGTGTGTAATTGTAACATTAACATCTCTCTTGAAAGTCACTTGCAACGTTTTGAAAAGAGGAGAAAATTTCATCTCAAAGTTAATAAACGTATAAGTATAATATAATGTTATGAATTTTGAGAGAAGGTGCACTATAAATTTAAATATATTATTTTAAATGTGTTTTTAAGGAGGTTGTGTCTTTTGTTTACAATATTGTAAGTGGCATGTTAATTATTATATGGAAGAGAATAATTATAAAAGGAAACATTGCAAGTGACAATTATTCAGTTTTTGAATAATGAGAAAATATACTTGTCACTATTGTTATTTTGTTTATGTGCGCAGGAATGTCGATGTTTAAACGCTCTGCACTGAAAACAATATTTTGTTTTATTTTTCATTTTCTTTTTATTTTAAATCCATTTTTGGTATTTTTTGTTTTGAAAATAAAAAAATTGTTCTTTTTTCTTGGTATTTTTTGGTTTTTAAAAATATTTTCTTTTCTGTTTATTTTATTCTTTATTTTGCATTTGTATTATTATTTTTTGTTTTGCTTATTTTATTCTGTATTTCGGGTTTTTATTTTGTGGTTTTTCTATTTTTACTATTTACTCCTTGGTTTATTTTTCATTTTTGCTTTTTTTGTTTTTCTTTTATTACACATTTCGTATTTTATTTTCACTTAATACTTGGCATTTTGAATTTAATATTTTACTTTTAAATATTTACTTAGTTATTCAAATAAAACATACGGGCAGAGAATTTTAGTATTTTATTTTGAATTTTTATTTTTATTTTGCGATTGGTATTTGTATTTCCTACATTTTCGTTTTCCTTACATTATTATTTTTACTTTAATTTTTTTCAGTTTGTTCCAAGTTTTTTTATTCATTTTCTCTTTTCATTCTTTTCTTTTCAGTGTTTTTTTATATTTTCTTTTCATGTTTTCATTTTCTACTTACTGGTAATTGTAATTTTTTTCCCCAATTATAATTGACGAGATAAAAATTATTTCATTTTAATTTTAACATCAGAAAATATATCCTGTCTATTTAGCAAAAAAAAATCAATAATATTATTGGAGTAAATTATTTTTTTCCCTCGAAAAGAAAATGAGGATTTTTCATTCATCAGTTTATAGAATTTTCCATACGCGAGTTACTTGATATTACTGAGCTTAACGATTAATTAAAGTCCCTCACGATAAAAGAATTTAATTATTGGATTCAAAGAATTTCAAATCTAGAGACTGAGATTCGAAGTACAATTCTTTTTTTCTCCCTGTTTTTATTCAATGTTCTCGATCAATGTCGTAAATTCAGATATATGTAAAAATGAATTGATTTCTTATTAATTGTTCCAGAAAAAAGCTCGGAATTAGTGCCGCTGCACTTTATTATTAATTTTACAATTAGTTTATGAATAATTTTTAAATGGTTCGTTTTTAATTTGGTAAATTTCGAATTAATTAATTTTTAATTTCTCGATTTTTAATTAATTAATTTTTAACTAATTGTTTTAAATTTAAATTTTTAATTAAAATTCTTTTTATAATAGTTTTTCCCTAATTAGTCAGTTTTTATTAGTTAATATTAAATTGAGGGGAAATTATCAGTAGAAGCAAATTTTAGTCAGAGAAAAAAATTTAGAATCTGGAATAAAATTACATTTTTTATCAAATAGCAGAATATTGTTAGTAATAAAAAATTTTAGTCAGACAAAAATATTTTCAAACCTGAAGAAAGATTAAAGAGGAATATTTTACCGAATTTCAAGAAATTTCTGGTAATTACAAATTTTAGTCAGACGAAAAACAGACAATCTAGAAAAATGGAGGAATAGAAGAAAAATATTTTACGAAAAACATTAATTGCAACATTTTTTTTGCTCGCAAAGATCTGTAGAGGCAAATAATAAAATGTAAATTAAGTATAACGATTTTGTCAACTAGTCAAAGTAACGACCTTGTAAACCTATAAAAACCTTGAAATGTTCTGTAAACGATAAAAAAAAATTCACTGTCGAGCTTTAAGTTTTTACCCACATTAAAAATGTAGGTAAAATATGATAAATATATGCAAAAAAAGTAACGCTGAAATTATACTGTGTGTGGGTGAAAACAAAAGCGTGCAACTCAACAACAACAGGATTATGCATCTGTATTCTGATAGAATTACGTGGTCGCTGGCAATAGCAAAACCCTTATCAAATTGCATGGCTTGTTTCGTGCTCAACGGATCAGAGGGTTAATGCCTGTTACCCAACTCCTTATATATATCCCGTGAAAACGTCAACGTTTTACCGCATTTTTTTTTTTTTGTCAAATATCATTCATATCGATTATTTTTTATACTTGAATTTTATTCTCTTGTCATAATTCATTGAGTTCAAATACTGAGAAATTTATTTACCTTATCTTAAAATACTGTCATTCTAAAAACTTTATAAAAATATACTTTGTTTGCCTCTTTTAAATAATAAAAACTTTATAAAGATATAATTTTTTTGCCTCTTTTAAATAATAAAAACTTTATAAAAATATAATTTTCTACCTCTTTTAAATAATGAAAAACAATAAAAATTAATTTGAAAATAAAAGAAAACTTTACCATTTTCAAAATAATTATTTTTTAAGTTTTAGAATATCACTTTTTTATTTCTTGAAAGAAATAATATTAATTATCTTTTTGCAATATCGAGTAAATAATTCAATAAATACTAACATCTGACTAAATTTGATTTTCCTACTGATAGAAGAGAGAGAAAAAAATTTACTGGAATCGTAAAGATTCGATTGTTGATGAATTTTTTTTATTACCCATTGCTAGTAAAATTACAAGAATTGTAAACATTTTGTCTGATTGAAACGATCCTTTACTACTGATGGGCAATTTAGAAGATTACGTCCGTCTAAAACTGACTTTAACTACTGATAATGAATTTTAAAGTTATTTGTCCAATTGAAATTCAATATTTTACGAGCAATACTGTACGCAAGAGGAATTTGTGAACAATTCAAGCGTTTGAAAATTTTCTCGGCCGACCGTAAACAACTTTTACTACTGAGATGCAAATTTTTTTTATACTGTATTGTGTCTCACTAACGCAGATTTTTCCTACTGATTTCGAAACATTTTTGTGAAGAAAAATTTATTTTCTAGACTATTTCTATTTTTTTGTATTTAATTATTTTATAGTAAATTGAAATGTCTGACTAAATGTGCATTTTACTACTGAATATATTTTGTATTCTGATGAAATGTAATTATTTTGTTGACTGACTAAAATCTAACTTTTACTACTGATTTTAAAATTAAATTGACATGGAAAATTTAGAAAAATAAAAAAATTATAAGTTAAATATGAAAATTATTACCAAAATATTTATTTTGACAGTGATTTATCATTTTTTGCTCAAAATTATTTATTAATAAATAAATTACCAATTATTTATAAATTATTAAAGTAGAATCGAACTAAATATTTCACTCGGTACTTCAGAGGAATTTTTAATTACTACACAAAATTTAATCATAACGGAAAATTTAATTACTATAGGAATAATTAAACTAGTGACGTATTAGTACTTTAAGAAGTTGCTTAACAGATTTTCATAAAGAAATTTTCCGCTCTCTTAAAGTAAAAAGTTTTTGGTAAGAAATAATTATTTCCATAAAGTGCACTTGACACGTAATTGTGAATCTAGTACAACTAAATTATATCAAAAATTTAAAAAAATATTCAAAATTGTTTTCAATCTTCTTACTTGTGAACATTTTCAGAAACTTTATTCACCACTGTTTCTTTTGTCTTCCTATATTTGCAATCCACCTGAATGTCCAACATTGGACAGAGTTAATTTTATTTTAAACGAAAACTTAATTTAACTTTCGCTGAATTTAATTAAAATTGCACTTTCAATATATTAGAGTAATTTCAACATTCATTTACTCTGACATTAGTTTAATTGTGTCGTATTTTTTATTTATTTATTTATATTTCAAACCAATCACGTTTCTAAAGAAACTGTGGAAGTAGTTTTCGTTTTTATTTTTTTTTAAATCTTTTTTCTAAATTTCTTTAAAGATTTCGACTAAAACTGGAATTTTACTACTAGTGCTAAAGAGAAAACGACGTGTCTGGCCTAAAAAGGCTTTTATTACTAAAATCACATTACAAACAAACAACTAAAAATTGCCAGGCAGACTAAAAATAGACTTTTAGTACTAATTCTAAATTTAAATCGTTTTGTCTGACTCTAGAAGGTTTTTACCACTTGAATAGTAATTAAAAACAATAAAAAATGTACGTCTGACTAAAGACCGACTTTTACTACTTATTATAGGTTTAAATCGATCTGTCTGACCCTAAGTGTCTTTTACTACTGAAACAACATTGAACCAAACAACTAAAATCCATTTGTCTGACTAAAAATACACTTTTACCACTTATATATTTATTTAAATTTAAATCGGACTGTCTGACTCTGAAAAGCTTTTGCCACTAGAATAATTAGACAAAACAATTAATGACTTAATGAGTCTGACTAAAAACGTTATTTACTACTAAAAAAATTATAATCGATCTGTTTGACTATTATTATTTTTCCAAAAGTAAATTTATAACTCTAACTCTTGAAGTTTACAATAAAATTTTTTGAAGTTATAAAAATTACTTATTGATGTAAATTTGAATATATATTTCGTTAATGAAATTGAATGATTAAAATTTAAAATTTAAATAATTAAATGTTTACTAAAATGAAAAAAATTTATTTATTTATAAATATCAATATATTATTAAAAGGAAATTTAAAGTCTCTTTTCGAGTCATTAAAAATCTCCAGTGTCAGTAAATATTTATCGCCATATTGATATAAAATAATTTACGTTTAAATGCAACTTTTGTCGATACGGGGCCTTATGCAAAATAACATTTTCCAGTTTTTATTACCCTTTTCGAATTCAATTTGCTAAATGGAGTCTAAAAAAGAAATATGCTTTACAATCTTTCCAAAGTGAAACTCGATATATTGAATTCGTGACATCCTCTGAAACTATTTTGTACAGTTAAATTGAACCTGTCCACAAAAGTTAATAAATGAATGCACAGAGGCCTAGAACAATTTTCTTTAAAACACAAAAAGAAAATTAAAAAATTCCAAAGTAATTTAATTTAAAAAAAATTCAATTCAATACAATTAAAATCAATCCTAATGAGAATCGATCTTAATAAGAAAAATAGGAAATAATTTTTTATAGAAAAAAAATTGTATCACTTAAAAATTTAATTTTTCGCGTTTTTTTAAGTAAACAAAAGGAAAATTCTATAATTTTGATTTAATTATTTCCGGCAGTTATAGAAATTTCACGCACTAAAAATAGGGAAATAAAGGAAATGGCAAAAAAAGAGATGAAAATCATTTAATAATATTGACAAAAGGTGTTAAACAATTTTCACGTTCACCGAAAAAAAAAATAATTTACTCTTTGATTTTCCTTCGATGCTTGTGGATAAAACCCTTTTCCGTTCCTTTTATATTCTGCTTCCAATTATTTTCCTACACTCATAGAAAATCAATCACTTCATTGTTTCACTGACAAACTGATAATAAATGTGCTCAAAAAATTATGCAAAAGCAGATAAATTTATTTCCAATTATTAATTTCTTTTCTTTTTTGCAAACAATTATTGGATTTTTATTATTGAGTTCAATATTTTGTGAAAAAAAAAATTAATAATTGAAACTAAAATACACGCGATGGGAAAAATAAATTCTGTGATTCCTTTAAATGAACTCAAAAGGGAATTATTTTCCTTTCTGACATTGATTATTGGAAAATAAATATTTACTTGATAAAAATAAAATTTTTTCCTTAACAATTAATATTTATTCGAAGCAATGTTTACCCGATGCAATAAATATTTATTTGTTCAAGCAAAATTATTTTCATGCTAATCAATATTTTGTCGGAAGAATTTATGTATATAAATATTTGCGTTAAATTGATATTTGATATTATAATTAAATATTTTGGCAAAAATATTTTATCCTAGTAAATATTTGCGAAAGAAATATTTTATGCTAGTAAGTATTTGCAAAAGAAATATTTGAATCAATTAAACATTTTAAAAAAACTATTTTTGAAATAAAAATTTTGATGTAAATCAAAATTTCGAAGAAAATATTTGATGTAAATAAAAATTACGAAGAAAACATTTTATGTAAATAAAAATTTCGAAGAAAATATTTGATGTGAATAAAAATTTTGGAAAAAAATATTATATGTACATCATTATTAGAGGCAACTACACATTTGACAAATAAATATTTGAGGCATAAAAAAATTTGGCAGAAAAATTTTGCTGTAAATAAATATTTAAAACAAAAAATACTAAAATACAAAAAATATAAACAAACAATTATTATTTGGTCTAAAGAAATATTTATTTGAAGTAAATATTTTTAAACATAAGTTAGATAATTATTTTCTCCAAATAATAATATGTTAATAAGAAGAAAATAATTATTTACTTAACAATAATCTAAACAAGTTCACTTAAATTAAAGCAAAATTTTTTTTTCACTGAAAGAAGAAATTAATCGAATAGATTATAAATAATACATAATATATATTACATAAATTATGAAGTACCGAACATATAATTATTTACAACAATGCGAATACTTGTAAATCATTTTTGTTGTCACACTACTCTCGATGATCAAACATTAATGAAGCCTTTCAAAAACATTTCCAACTACGTTAATGAAACCGTCATATTTGTCATTAGCCCTTCTCTCCTATTTGGACAGTTCTGGAATGTCTTTGTCATTTTGAAGAATGACTACGTCTACGGATAACAAAATCAATCCCTCGGAATCATATACAAAACAAAAACCAAAAAAAAACGAAACAAAACAAACGTTTTTCAATCTGTTTTGGTGTATTGAAAATAAATGTATTACAAAATAAATATTTTTTATAATCGCAGTTACAAACTCTTTCCATATTAATTTTTTCACAAAACTCTCAAATATTTTGGTGAAAATAATAATTTCACATATAAATATTTGATAAAAATAAATATTTGTTTTATTACTTCCATTAATTACTTTTTCCATAATTGATTAATTAGCTAATCAATAAAAAATTAATCAATTAATTTCTATCAAGATTTGGAAAAAATATTTTATGCAAATAAATACTTGAAAATAGTATTTAACGTAAATAAATATTTTTTTTCATCAAAACGAGAATTTATTGGTTAGAAAACAAATATTTATTTCAAGTGGAAAAAAAGGACAAAATATTTTGAAAACTAATTTAATAATTGGATAATAAAAAATATACTGAAAAATTAAAGAGTGAAATGTAAACAATTCTTTAATAACAGTTATAAAATTTTATAAATATTAAATACTATCTAATTTTTTTTAGTAACAAATATCTACTAATTTTCTATTTCGAAAATTAGAAAAAAAAATTTTCCAAAAGGCAGGATTATAAAATATTTGAAAACAATTTTTCAAAAAGAAAAAAAATTACTGGTAAAGGATAAATAAAGGGAATTTTTAACTGCGATGTGTAAATTTTGCTATATCCGCAGCTACTGCATGTGCACAGCATGGCTATAACAAAAAGCTTTCGCTATATCGTATAATAAATTTAACGCATAGAGTGCCATTAGTGTGCTGTGCATATAGAGAGTATAAAAAAATACCTTAATCTTATTTCACATTGTTAACCTTTTCAAAGTCTTCATTAGCACCAAAGTTTACTGCATCCTCTCTTCGAGATACTTGATTAAAAAATTTACAAATTGTCACCTCTCTCTCTAATTCGTTTTTATTGCAAAAGAAAATTATTCACACTTTTTTTTATACATATTTTTATTTGCAACGATATTTGTTTATTTTCTCTGGAAAAAAAGAAAAAAAAATATTGCAATAGTAATAGAATTACTAAATATTTATGTAATATTTTTTTCAATATTCACCTTTAATTCACTTTTACCTGTTAATTTACTAACACTTCTGTACAAATTTTTTTTTATTCACACTGATCGAAATAATATTGATAAATTAAAATTAGTTTTAAATATTAAAATATTTGAATTTCACTAAATAAATTTATAATTATGTGTTCTTTCAAATACTAACAAAAATCGTTCGGTTTCATTCACTTGTTACAATTATCAATTTTTTTGTTTCTTTTTATATATTTTTAAATTAAAAAAAAAAATTTCTCATCCTCCATGTTAAATTAACCTTGACATGAAAGTTAATATAGAGAAGAAAAATATTTTTAAAAGGTAGTAAAATACTTGAAAATTCTTCTTTCATCGATTTCGTATTTTTGTGAAAATTCTTGCTCTTTGAGTATCTCGAAGTGTGCTTATCTTTGCTCAGAGAGATTCGTAAGTGAAGAGACGTCGTTGGGAGAAACGAGCTTCGAAATGCGTTGAAAGAGACATTCAAAACATTAAAAAAAAAAAAAAAAAAAAAAATCTCGTTCTCTCAACGCCCTTTCATTTTATGAACTGACTGGGACTAAAATTTATAAACCCCCACTTTAGTCAGCAATTTTGGTATTGCAAGTTGTTTTTTCTGTTTTTCGTTTTAAAAAAGCAAAAAAAAAAAAGAAATTTAACCTCTTTCAAGACTTTAGACAATTTTTGCTCTTGTTACAGGAACCTTGACCGTAAACGTGAGTGTACTGCTCTTGAGTCTCGCATCACCCGACGAGTCCAGTTTGGTAATTTGCTTTCTTCTTTTAATGTTCATAAATTATTTTTGAATTTTTATTATTTAGGTTTCGTAAATTATTTTTTTAAATATTTAAATTTCTATCTTCTGTCACATTTAATTGTAATAAGAATTTATAAAATTAATTTATCTATATTTGAATGAATTGTTTCAAAGGAACTGTATAATTAACTTCTTAAAAAATAATTCCACAAATTTTTATAAATAAATAAGCAAATAAAATATTCTGACATTATTTTGTTATGCTTATATTTTACTTAAAAGTAAAATTATTACTATTATTATTACTGTATATTATTATTATTATTATTATTATTGTTATTGTTATTGTTATTATTATTAATATTATTATTGTTTCTATTGTAATTAGTTTTTAAAATTTTTTTTTCAGTGTTGAATAAATGAATAATTTCAAATCCTTTTTTTTTTAACAAATGTGAAAAGAAATTTATCAAATTGAAAAATAAATCAAAATTGTTTGAAAACAAATTTTTCTCTCCCTTTTTGACATTCGATATTTTAGCATAAAAAGAAATGTCCATGTTTTTGAATTTTTATTTTTTAATCGTGAAATTCGTTTTCCTTTTTTTCCTTGTTTGTTAATATGTCATGTTCAGATGTTTTTGAAAAACCTTAATGCTTTTTCCTTGTTTCAGTCATTTTTTTGTGTTATTAACTTTTTTTCAAAAGAAAAACACAACATTAAGGTTCTTACTTTCTTAAAATGCTTTTTTTTGTTTATTTTATTTACATTTCCACCCTTTTAGAATTTCTTTTTTTTAATCCTTTGAATTCTCAGTCTATTACTGTGTGTAGTGTTTATATATAAAATCTTATATTTAAATTTCAAATATTTTTCGACTCGGTTTTATTTTATTAGGTTTGATTTTATTTTTAGAAGACCGACAAAAAAATGGTTGAACTATTGAAAAAAAAAGTTAATATTTAAAGAAAACTGTAAATAACTAATTGATTTATCAATTAATGTTAGAGGTAAATAAAATACTCGTTTGAGTCATAAATGAAAAAATATTTAATAAATCAATTAATTAATCATTTTAAATGTAGAGGAAAAATTCAATATTTGGAGAAAAGTATATTTTTAATGTTTTCAAAATTCTGTTTGGAAATTGAACTAATTTTATTGAATTGGAATTTGAATTCAAATGTTGAGTAATAAAAGAACATATTAAATAAATCAATTAATTGATAATTTTAAATGTAGAGGAAAAATTCAATATTTGGAGAAAAGTATATTTTCAATGTTTTCAAAATTCTGTTTGTAAATTGAACTAATTTTATTGAATTGGAATTTGATTTCAAATACGATTCTGGTGGGTAATTTTTTATTTACCTGGAGAGAAAAAGAATAGAAGAAAATCTATTTATTTGCTTCATGAATTTGCATTTACAAGGGATGGGGAGTATAGAGGTGCAAATTGGAGATTACACTTAAGTTCCAAACCATGCACATTGAATCTCACTTAATGCCATGACAGATACGTCACAGCAGATAAGCTGATTTGTAAAATGTGGACAATCTGGGCACGTGAGATCGAAGAGCCAGCCAGTATAATCCAGCGATAACATAGGCTTAAACCAAAATAGCGAGAGAGAGCACTGTCCGATTTTTAAAACAATATTAATCGTAAAAAAAATTTTTACTTTTACTCCTGCATTTACAGTGAAATCAAAACATAAAAATCTGATTTTCTGATAATTCTTTTTGTCGTTTTTTTTTTCTCTGACCAAATAATTCTTTCACTACTTATTTCTAATTGGCGTTGACAATCAAAAATTACAATTTAAATAAATAATTAAATTCATTCATCAGCCCTACACTGTTTTTTTTTCATACCAAAAATCTAGATCTGACTAAAAAATTTTTTGCCTGACTAAAAATGCTTTTTAGTTTTACAACTCATTAAATTTTCAAAAACAAGGTTTATAGTCTGACTTAATGCTCTCTTCTCTACTAAATTTTCACTTGACAACAACAACTCATCATAAACTTCCTCCTCCTCTATTACTCCGATTCATCAATATTTCAAAAATCCATATCATTGTCTGACTGAAATTGTATTTTACAACTTATTAAATTTTCGCAACGAGGATTATAAAGCGAATACAACTAAATATTGCATATTTCACTTAAATTCCACTTGACAACAATTTATCTAAAACTCACCTCTCTATTTAAGTGATTCATCAATATTTCCTCTATAATAAATATAGTCTAATGCATTGTCTGACTGAAAATTGCCCCCCTACTTCTACTATTGTACTTAAATCGACGTTCCACATATAAACGAAAATAACTTTTCACTCTTACACACTTGATGACAAAATATCAACTTTTAGCTAAATTAATCTTGTTAAGAGTTCCTCTTGAAAATGCATGACTAGTAGAGCATACATAAAGCTCATAATGCAAATATGTTGTTTCAACTGGAAGTCGAGTACCTCCATTAGGTGTAGAAATGTCTGTAGTTTATACATATCACACACTATATAGGTTTATTTATGAAATTCACTATCGTACTTTTCGACAAGTTCAGCAAGTTTGCTTTTCCTCTCGTTTAAGGAAATATTTGTATAATATATATAAATATATGAATATTATCTTATACGTAGAAGTATTTATTGTGAAACATGATTTAACTGTCGAGTATAACCTTTCATTATTTCGTTATAAAATAATTCGAGCATCAGATGGTAATTAAATCGATATTGAATAAAATAAATCAAAAGTAAAGGACACTCGTAATAATCAGCGATATTTTCATTATGTGGCCAATTAAATTTTGCCATTTCAGTTTTGTAACATTATATCGATGTGTATTTTGATACATTTCTCCAACCCTGACACGGATTAATTGCATTTCAATCAGTTACATCACTGAGTGTTGTAATAATTATAAACATTATGATTTGAATATAAACAAATTTTTTCTGATTTTCGAATTTTTAATTGTTCAATTTAATACCTAAATTATTATTAAATAATATTATACTAGCTAAAATAACGCAGCGAGCGTGAAGTTTCTTGTTTCATTAACATTAAAAATTGCAACTATTCAGAAGAATTCTACTCAAAATAACTATTTCTCTAAATATATTCAGGAATGTCGTGAAAAAATCTGAAAAATAAATTTATTTTAAAAACCTGGAAAATTTTCAATAATAAAATAAAAATATTTCTGCCCAAAAGTCAGAATAAGAATAATCGTAATATATATTTAAATTATTTGAAAATAACTGAAAATATTATTAAAAAATTGAGGTATCCAAAAATTGTTTTATAAAATAAAAATTGTTTTATTTATTTATTTTTTATTATAATTTCGATAATACAGTTATTAACAAACAGAAATTGTGTAAATATTTTTTTCCAAAATAAATATCAAATTTCTTAATCAAAATTTGATTTATAACTTTTTTTCTACTTAAAACTTGTACATTGTTTATAAATTGTCATTGAGAAGCAGAAAATGTGCAAAATATTTTCTAATTTTAATTTTCCAACTGTTTTTTAATGATTTTTTTTTAGAAAAAATGAAAAGATTAATTACCTAGTCCTAAAATGTTTGTTACAAAGTGCTAATTTTTCTGGAAAGAAGAGAAATATTGAAAAATAACATCAATATAATTTTTTCAAATTAATAAAAATAGTTTTGTAGTATTTTAAAAATAAAAATAATATTTCTAAATAAAATAAATAAATACCAATTATTAAATTTAAAAAGTAAGAGTGAAAAAATTAAGAAAAAAAATATTACCTATCAAAACATAAAATTAAAACAAAAGCAAATAAGAAACAATAATTAGTTAAATATTTATTTAACAAAAGTTATTAAACCTTGAAAAATTAAATTTGGAAACTTTAAAAAAATTAGATTTTCGAAAAATAGTAATTAACATTTTTTCAAGAAAAAGGTATTTTAATTCAGAATAATAATTTTAACAAATTGAAACAATTGAAAATTTTGTAAAATTTTACATTTTAAATCATTTTATTTTTTCCTTTTTAAAAAATGTCTATAAATAAAATTATATTTTTGAAATTATATCATATTATGAACTGACAACAATTATTGCATTTAAATAATTCAATTCTCGTAGTTGAATTCTGATAAGAATTGATTTAACAAAACTTTCAGTTAACATTTTAAAAAATAATTAATTATTTAAACCGTTATAACAGAAATTTTAGGAATTAATTCAATTTAAAAAAGTTTTTTAAATTAAATTCCTTGAAAATTTAAGGGAAATAAAAGTTTTAAAATCTTAATATTTTTATTTTGCAAAAATTATTAATAACATTATTTTTCTTTAAAAATTATTAAAGTTTTCCAATAATTTTATTCAAAAATTCTAAAAAAAAAAAAAATAATTGAATTTTGGATGAATTACAGTTGTAAAGTTTTTGAATTAATTATATTTCACGAGGATTATCATTGAAATTATTTGAAATTTTAATTCCTCAGAAAAAATAAATCAAGTTTTTAAATTTTTGTTTATAACAAAAAGTGTTAATATTTTTAAAGCATTTAATTCAGAAATTTCGTAAAATTGTTTCTTCAAAAAATGAAAGTAAATATGTTTTATAAATACTTCTGTTTTCGAAAATAATTTAAAAAAAATTGAAACAATTGAAAATATCGCCAACTTTTATTAAAATAAATTTTGAATTTTAATTCAAGTTGCTGTTAGAAATATTCTGTCATTTACTGTACGAGTTGTTAAAATAATTACATTTAATGAAAGAGCGTAAGAAAAATGATATTTTTTAAGAAATTGGGAATTTTCATTAAATTTGGAAAAGTAAATTTTGAAAGTAAAAACGGAGAAAGCCTAATTAGACAGAAGATTAAAGCGAGAATTGTAAATAAAGCTCCATCTGCAATAAAATCGCAAAAATTGCTATTTTTATCTATTTTCTTCACGATTTACAAATTACAATTGTCGGATATTTTGGATAAAAAAAAATTTTTGTTTCGTTTGTTTACTTTGAGAAAGATTTAAGCGAGAATCTTAAATAAAGCTCCACCTGCAATAAAATCGCAAAATATTGCTATTTTTATCTAATTTCTTCACGATTTACAAATTACAATTGTCAGATATTTGGGATAAAAAAAAATTTCGTTTCGTTTGTTTACTTTCAGAAATACGAGGTGGAGTTCCTTTTGCAGCAGCAGTGGTACGATCCACGATTGCGTTACAGTAACAGATCACGTTACGAATTTCTGAACGCAATCCACCATCACAACGACATCTGGCTCCCAGACACGTACTTCATCATGCACGGAGACTTCAAGGATCCTCTTATACCGGTCCACTTTGCATTGCGAATCTACCGCAATGGCACTGTCAACTATCTTATGCGGTATTCATATGATGATTTCCTTATATATAAATTACTTTTTATTTTTTTTTCTCTCTCTCTTTCCACCACGTGATGTGACTTATTGTGGAGGGAAAAAATTGAAATTTCCCTACATTTATTATTTGCATTTTGCAAGACTGTAATTTTACTTTTAAGAGGTGAAGAGGAAATTTTGACGGACAATTTTTAAACATCTCAGAGATATTTCTGTAAAAAAAGATTTTAAAAACGAAATCTTTTGACTAAATATTTCTTATTTTAAATGCGAAATTTTTTGACTAAATATTTCTTATACTACTGATAAGCAATTACTTTTTCAATAATTTTAAAAAAATTCATGAAAATTTCTTCTATTATTAACAATTAAAATATACGCTAAGAATTTTTTTTAAATAGCAGACTAACTATTTTTTTCATATAAACTTTACTTTTACTGATTTCTTTTACTACTGATTTTCAATTTTTGTTTTTGCTTTACTGACATTCACTATTTGAAAAATTAGCATAGAATTAATTTTTTAACAATTCTGATTTCGAATTTTTATTAAGATGTCAGACTAAAAATTTTTAGCCTATTTTTAATCAAGAGGAATTTCCTCTTTTTTATTTTTTAAATAAATTTCGCAATTTTGAAGCTGCGTTCAGAAAAAAAAACTTATTGAACTTCTTTCTAGTATTAATTTCTTTCAATTTGAGGGGAATAATCTTAATCAACGTAAAAAGATTAAAATTTATCTTTCAGTTTAATTCATTTAAATTATTAATTTTTCTTCCAAATATAGACAAAATTTCTATTTTTTCAGATCAATATTCGTATAATAAAAATTAAGTGTAAAAATAATTGCTGAGCGGAATTTTTTTTACACTTTCAGATTTTATTTTTTTCGGCACAGTCTGACGATAAAAAATTAGTGATTATCAAAATTAAAAAAATATATATTTATAAGGATTGTTTCTTAAATTTACTTCTAATTTCAATTGAATAAAATAACGTAAAATTAGAGAAAAATTACAAGTAAACCTAATTAGAAATCAACAAAAGTAGAATTAAAATTCAAAAAATGTAAAGTTTAAAAATAAAAGTTAGAGTTAAAGTAAATCAAAATTGAAAATGTGTAAATTAAAATTAAAAGAAATGAAACTTTAAAAATAACATTTTAATGGCTTTAAAAATTTAGGCAGCAAAGAAATATTTCTTTTCTTACATTTTACAAGTGTGAGTAATTGAAATACCACTTTTAACAAATAAAATTCGTATCGGCAGAAAATGGGAAAAATGAATAAAAAAATATAAGGAACAAGAGACAAGAATCTTTATTATACGTTTGCCAGATAGATAGAATCCGTTTTGGTCAGCCAACAACTGAAAATAGCACGTTAACAGTTAACTTGAGCGAGTTAAATCAATATCCGCCACTAGCTTCACAAAACCACATTGGTTTTACATAACAAATATTTCACTTTATGCCTCTATGAACAGAAATCACATAGTCAATTGTCAAATTTCAACGCAATAAACACTATTTGCGAATGTTTATATATCTTCATTTTTGACTGTATTTCTATTGGTTAAAAAAAATTACGATTTTCCTTTAAATTCGTATTGTTTTCGATTTGGAAGTGAAAGAAAAATATACTTATCGATAAGGAATCGTATTTTATTGTGAAAAATGTTTTTTCTATATTTGAAAAATATTTCACCGTAATGATAAATTATGTTTCAGGCGCCATCTAATCCTCTCCTGTCAGGGTAGACTTAACATTTTCCCATTCGATGACCCATTGTGTTCATTCGCTATCGAGAGCAGTAAGTATTTTCGTTTCAACAAAAATATTTCTCACTTTTTTTCAATTAAATTTTTGTTTCTCTTTTATTTACTTTTTGTGTTTTATTTCTACTAACAGTGAAAAAATAGATTTTTAATAAAAACTGCAAGTAGAAATAATTTTATTTTATTTTGAATAAATAAATAAATAAATTTTATAAACTTAACAGAAATTAACAATATTACACCTTTGTTACTAATTGACCCATTTCTTCGTATTTATTTTATTTGTTTTATTTTCATTTATATTTATTTTATTATTCTCTTACTTTTTTTCTTGTAATTTGTTTAAAGAATTGTTTTATTTTTTTTATTTACTTTATTTGTTTTATTTGTTTTATTTTTATTTATATTTATTTTATTATTTTCTTACTTTTTTTCTTGTAATTTGTTTAAAGAATTTTTTTATTTGTTTTATTTTTATTTATATTCATTTTATTATTCTCTTACTTTTTTTCTTGCGTACTTTGTTTAAAGAATTTTTTTATTTTTCTTATTATTATTTAAATTTATTTTATTATTCTCCTACTATTTTTTTCTTGTAATTCGTTTAAAGAACTTTTCTAAAAAAAGTCTTTAAATCCTTCCAAAAAAAAATAGTTTAATTTTCACTATACATGATTCTTTCACTTATTTCTAGAAAATATTTTTTTGAAAAAAATTCCTTTCGAGAGAAAAGAGAGTGAAATGAGTAGGGCTGAAAAATATTTTAGAGAAAAATTGATGTATCTACGTGTAGAATGGAGTATTCTTTGCCTATGTGTACCAGTTAAAACGCTACCTCAGTACTTTGTGAGAATATTTAAAAAGACTTTTGTTCTTTCTTGCCTTGCTCAATTCTTCTCTCGTCTCGTTCTTTTTTTTCCGCCTCTTTAAGAAGTTCGAGAAATTTTTCAACAAAATACTCGAGAATCCAGGGGAAAACTCTATTCATTAAAAAATCAGATGAAATGTTTTACAAAGAATGTTCCTTTGAGATGTACATACACACAGAGCTATGTGTGCATATATTTTATATTAAAGATCCTCCCTCTGCTTTATACAGTGGGAAAAAAAAGTATAATAACTTTTTAGGTTTTTTTAAAAAGAAAAATGAATATTTACTATTAGAAAATATTTTTTTTGGTTACTACAAATCTTTTTTACTACAAAAATTTAATTTTACTAAAAAAATTCATTTTACTACCTGTTTTACAAGAAATTGTAATATAAAATTGTTTAATTTAATTAATTAATTAATTATTAATTATTATTAATTGTAATTAATTATTAATTATTTTTAATTGTAATTTGCCCGAATAAAATATTTTTTATGACTACTTATTAAAGTAATCACTAAATCACTCTTGCCTTATAGACTTTTTACCACTGCAAATCTTATTTTTATTTCGAAAATTAAAAAACAAATTTCTATAAATATTTTATAAAAAAATTTTAAAATATTATTTTTTAACAAGTAAAAAGTAACAAATTAAAAAGAGTCATTTGAAAAATAATATATAGAATCAAAAGATCTAAAAGTAATTGAGAAAAATATTTATTTTCTAATAAAAGAATTTCCTTTCAGTATCCTATGAGCAAACGGCGATCACATACGTTTGGAAAAACGACGAGGGCACGTTACGAAAAAGTCCCAGTCTAACGACATTGAACGCATACCTTATTCAAAATCAGACAATCACATGTCCCATCAAAGCCAGTTGGAGAGGTAAGCAATAAATATAATCTTTCGAAAAAAAAATTAATAAAAAAAACAAATTAAAATTAAAATTTTTTTCTTTCTCTACTATTACCAAATACACTCACTTGCACTATTTGCGCAAATTGACTTGAAATTTTTTCGCTTTAATTCTAATTACTTCTGCAAGAATATAAATATTGACACTTTTCTTAAAAGCAAGTGATATAGAATTACTTTTTTCTAAAAAAAAAAAACTAGTTTACAGTGTTTTAGTTTTTAAAAGGACTATATATGTGAAAATTTATAATTTAATTCGAATTTGTTTTTGATTAATATTTATTTTCTCTTCTCTTCTTTCTCTTCTTTCACTTCTTTCTCTTATCTTTTCTTTCTCTTTTTTATTTATTTCAATTTTTTATATTTATATTATTTTTTATTTTTCATATTATTTATCTCGCGGTGAGGAAAAATATATTTTTTCTATTTATTTCTAATCTCGATAGTTTGCAAAAGAAGAAAGTTTGATAACCCTTATATTCTGATAATACAATTTGTATTGATCTGACAGAATAATTTATGAATTGTCTCGACTATTTCCAATTATATGAACTGATATTCAATCAGTTCTTATTGACTTTGATTATGAAACTCGATAGTTTCAGAAATATGGGACTAATTTACATTCATGATTACTAAGTCTTATTTTCGATTTTACTTTTTTCGATCTCCATTTTGAGAATTAATTACAATTCTAATTTAATTGTAGTTAGAATTATTTTTCTATTTAACATTTTCAAGAAATTAATTTTTGACTGTATTCCGTGTACTCGAAAAAGAAATTATGTTTATTACTCAACAATTTTTTTTCGTCGCGGAGAGAAAAATAATTTTTTCCAACTCGGAATTTTTCTTTGAACGTGAAAAATAGAAATTATTTTTTCTGACTGGTACTTTTTTAGACGCAAAAAGAAGAATTATTTACTCTCAAGACACTTCTTTTTTTCAACGTGGTGAAAAAAATTAAATTTTCCGTCTCGGATATTTTCCTACAAATAAAAATAAAAATTTTAAATAATATTTCAGATTGGTAAGTTTTTTTGTACGTGAAAGTATATTTTTTTTGACTCTGACACTTTTTTTGATATAAAATTAAAATCTACTTCTTCTGACTCTAATTACTTTTCTTTTTATAAGCGAAAATAAAGTGGAAAGGGATTTAAATGAAAATATAATTATCCATGGAAAGTGTTAAATGTTCGGGATAATGAATTTCGGTAAAATATTTTTTATCAAGGTAAGTTTTCCATTAAAAGTAAAAAAAAAAAGAAAATTTCTGGTGGGGAAAAACGGCTGTTATTGTTTCTTTTTTTCTATATACCCTATAGTCCATGACCCTCTTTTGTTTAGTGCGTGGCTTTTGCGCTCACTGGTGAAGCGAATAATCTTTTTATCCCAGTAATTCCTTACCCCACATTTAATGCACCCCCTTATATTCACAAGATTACAAGTAAAACTGGAACTTAATTTTCCAAGTTGTGCCTCAGGAGAAAGCAACTTTTCATTTTTCATTCAACATTCGTGAAAGATGCAACCTACATTTTCTTATGTGTACAACATTCTCCCACGAGAGATAATTGAGATTTGTCGACAAAATAACAACAACAAAAAAATGTAATTAGAATTTTTTCTTTATTTTCTTTTCAATCCAAATTTCTCAATGACATTAATTTTCCTTTGATAATAGAAACTTGGATTTTTGATTTCCAGTTTATTTTTTGGGTAATGTAAGTATAATTTCCAAAATAAGTGGCTTTTGCCAAAAATTTGTTAAGTCTCAAAAAAATTTGGCAATTTTTTTTACAAAAAGTATTTTTTTTTAATTTTTTCAATAAAATTTACTTGTTGGAAGTTATTAACACGTTTTTTATTGTTATTTATCGTATTTACTGTTTACTTTCATTACCTAGTGAAACACATTGCATGGAAACAACACGCACACGAAGTAACAATTTTTTCAACACAGTCGAGGAGCAATCTACTTTATTTTTAGCGTTTTATTAAAAAATAAAAAGATTTATTAAGAGGAAATTGTTTTCAAAAACAAACAACTATATGAAAATCTTGTTAAAAGAAAAAATAACTCTAGATTGTAAATTTTAATTATAAAAATTAATTAACTGTTGTTTTCCTCTCATTTATAAATTCTAAAAAATAATTTCCTTTCCATAAATTAAATAAATAAATAAATAAATAAACAGGATTTAGAAAATCGATTTAGAAATTTATAGTATATTTCCCACATGTAATAATATTTACAAGAAAATTTTACAAGGGAAATTTTTTTTACAAAAATTGATAATTAAATTCCGCGGGAATAAAAAAATTGTTGGTAAAAAAAATGTTAATTAAAATTTACAAAGTATGAAACAAATTTGCAGTTAAAGTTAAAAAAGAAATTTAGAAAATATAAATTCAGGATTAATATTGAAAATAATTTTTTTAGTTGAAAAAATTTTCAAATTGGCAAATAATTGAAAATTGATTGTAGATTGACGACTGGATTGAAAAATTGTTAGCATGAAAAAAATAGAAAGAAACACACGAATGTGCAAGAAAGCATTTAAATGTCGCATTACATTATTATTGGCAAGAGAAAAAAGTGCATGTCAAGGCAAGGTCTTTTTTATGAACGTAGAATGGTTTGCAATATTAGTTCCTTAGACATTGGCAACCTTGGTCCCTGTCTCGCTTCTGAAATTTGTCCGCTGTGGTTCGCTTCAAGGTCGAATCATCGAGGGTTCAATTTTCAGAGTCAATTTTTTAAACTCAATTCACAAAATTACGAATATATGTAAACAATAAATACAAATTTTAGTAGAAAAAAACTTCTTTTTCATAAAAAAGACTAACAATATAAAATTTGGATCAATTTTTGATTTGAATCCGCACATTTTTAGTATCAATTGATTGCAATTTGATACTTTTAAAAACAAATTAACAAAATAACTTAAAAAGTAACAGATTCAAAATCGATTTTCAATACTAATGAAAACATTTTTATTTCACAATAAAATTTAATAGGAAAAGCATAAAAAATAAATGATAATTAAAGAAAATATGGTTCATAGAAATTAAATGCTTACAAATAATCTTAATATTATTCTAATGAAAAAAATAATTATTATTATAAAAATAATTATTATAAAAATAATTATTAAAAAAATAATAATTATTAAAAATAATACTACTAATAAATAGTAATAAAAAAAATTCATACTCAGTAATAAAATTGTTAATAAACTCCCTAATAATAAAATTAACCACAAGGTCTTAATTATAAGCCCTTAAAAATTTTTTCAGATAGAAAAAATACGGGAATTTGAAGAATCAATGAATTGCAAATGTGCAATTTGTACGGTTAATGGATTAAAATTTGAATAACGATGCAATTATTCAAACAAGTCAATGGCAAACAAAATTGTTTACATCTCGTTAGCGATTGTAACTGATCTTTGCAGTTGAAACGTGCCGTCAGGTTATTCTGTTATATAATGCAAACTATTATTATTATTACAACATTTCCATTAGTCATTATAAAATAAGCACTAATAAGCGAAAAATTTATATTTTTATTACTAAAATTATCCATTTAATATGCAATTATTAATTATTAATAAGGAATTTGAGATAAAATGAAAAAAGAATATTTATTAATAATAGTTATAAGGAATATTTATACTGGAAATAAATTTATAATTATTGAATCGTAGTTATTGATAATAATCATAGTATTGATAGTTATTAGGAGAAAATTTCGACTACGTTTTTAACTATATTAAGAAAATTATTTAAATCTTCGGTAACATTTTTTTTGTATACAGAGAGAGAATATATATTGAATTTTTTAAAATATTTTACTATTTAAAAAAAAAGTGCAGAAAAGCAAAATTTTGTGTAAAAAATACTGAACTATGAGAAAACCAAGGTGAAATTTAATAAAGTTATAATAATATTTAATTAATATTTTAGATGTTTGATGTAATTAAACTAAATTTCACATTAGTTTTTTTAAAGTTTATTATTTTTTTTATCGGAATTTCGCTTTATCGCATTTTTCCCCATTTTGTAAAATACTTAATTACAAAATTTAATATATATATATTCATTTTCCGTGCAGTAATTTTTTTCAGAAGAAATCAATGATCAGAAAATATTTTAACCCTTTTTGTTTTTTACTTTTCTTCAAAATTCATAGATCTTAAAATCCATTTGTAATTTTATCGAAAATACGTTTTTGTATCTACAAAAAAATTACCGAATGAAAAAAATTTATTTTTACAATTTTTGAAGAATTTTTTTTAGAAAAACATTGTTTTTACTTTGAAAATTCTAAAAAATATAGTTGTTACTAATAAAAAAGTTTTTAATTTACATTATTAATATTTCTATATAAAAATTCACTTGTTAATTTTTTTTTTAAACTAATTTTATATTATAATTTTTAAAATAAAAAATAAAATTGAAAATGCATCGATTTTAGCATTGAAAATGCTATACAATATCATTGTTATTACTTATTAATAAGAAAGATTAAAATCATTGTAATTCATTTTTTTATGTCAAAATTCACTCTCTAATTTTTTTAAACTAATTACATATAATTTTAAAAATAAAAAAATATAAAATTATGATTTAAGTCAGAAAAATAAAAGAGTGAATTTTCATATTAAAAAAATAACAACAACGATGCTCTTTTTAGAAAAGCTTTAAAATTTGTAGAAATCAATTTTTTTATCAAGCAATTTTTATATAAACACAAAAAAATATTTTTTAGAAAATTATTTTCGTTGCAACTTGCAATTCAAAACGAAATAATCTTTGCTATTTATTTTGAGACCAGATTTTTCAGTGAACATAACACTGAAGAAGAATCAAATTTTCTTTTTAACACTTTCAGCGCTTCATTAATTTTTATATTGTGTATATAAATATAACAATATTGCATACCTGATAAAGGAAGTTTATGATTTATTCATTATGTTTAAAGTAGAATATAGGTAAACATACCGCACGCTTTTAGATTAAAAAAAACCGAAGAATTTTATTTCAAGACAATAAAATTATAGCGTATAAAAATTAGCAACTACGATTGTATGCAATTATTCATAATCTCAGTGCTTCCTGAGAAAAGATTAAAAAAAAACAATAACTACATTTCCTGATTAATAATCACTTGTGGTTTGTCAAAATAAAAATAATCCAGAAAATTTTTATTTCCATAATATCGATTCATGTTGTATAATATGTTTTGCACGTGTGAATATCATTCTATGAAATGCACGGCTTTTGAAGAAAAAAGAATTTAGTGATATCGTTTTAAATTTTTTATCCTGTTTTTATTCTAAATATAAAAAAAATATTAGACAAGCAAATTATATTGATGTGAATTTAATACTAGTGAAAAATGCTTTTCGCATGTTTGGTTCATTTTTCTAATTTTCAAGAAGCAACCACGGCGGAGTGTTTGCGTGCTTAGATTAAAATCGGCGATCGGTAATCATCCAAGAAAGGAATTATAAAAAATTGTTCAAGTTTTTATTTAAAAAAAAAATTCAAAGGGATCATTAGAAAAGGATTGATAAAGTTTATGAAATACAATATAATTAATAAAATTATAAAAAATATATTATACTATAATGGTACTAAATTGTAAAAATTAGTATTCAAAATTTCTTCAAAATTAAAAAAATATATTTTAGTAAATAATAAAAAGGTAAATTAAAAATAGTAAATTAAATAAGTTTAAACTATTTACTTATATAATCTTTAAATGTAGTAAAAAATTAAACAAAAAATTTTTGATTTTACGTCAACGGAATTTGTTACAAAGCAAAATGTAAAAAACGTGAAAAAGTAGTAAAAATAAATAAATAAAAATCTATTCTAGAAATAAATGTTTTCATAATGCAATACACAGTATTACTCTATAGTCTTTACACAATTATACTGCAAACAATTTTTTTTTCTATCCACTCTCTCCTGCTCCTAATTTCATTATTTTGCACAATCTTCAATGGAAAAATGTTAATTATAAAATATCCCTAAACTCGAGGAGGATATTTTATAATTAGAATATAATCCACTGGGGAAGAAAAAAATTTCGCGTTCAACTATTTAAGAAAATTTCCTCTCTTCCTTCAATCACCGAATTTTTTATTCACAAATATTTTTTTTCATTAATTTTAATTCATAATGCTCTTTTGCTTCTTTTTAAATTTCAGTCTCTTCTGAGGAGGATCCTTTTTCAATATATTACGGTAATAAAAAAATGTTTTTTTGTAAATTAAGTGAAAAAATAATTTTTTTACTAAATAAAAAAGGTGTTTCTCTATTAACGGGAACTAAACATTTTTTTCTCATATTTATAAGTTAATTTAGTCGATATGAAAATAATTATGATTTATTTGCTTGATTCCAATCCTCGTTCCTTTAAATCCAATTCGTATTAGAGTAGAATAAAAAGAACTGTAGTTAATGCATTAACTGTAGAACTATAGAAATTAAGAAAAATTGCGTAAAAAAACAGTAATTATTACCGATCGCTGACATTTTGAACGAAAACAAAACAAGTTTTACGAGTGAGAATAAAAAAAAGCAAAATACTGTGAAAATCGAAAGAAGTGAGAAACAAAGAGATGAAAATAGATAAATTAAAAATAGTCTGCACATAAAAAGTAGCTTTTTTCTTCTATTATTATATTATTAGTACTAGTAATGAAACCAGAAGTGAATTTTATCTATTTTAGTTAAATTATTATTGTTATTAACAAAAAAAAAGTGAAATTTAGAGGAAAATAATTAACAAAACCTCTAAAATTTAGTTTATAATGTGGAATTATAGAAATGTGTATATATATATGGGATAAAAATAGAAGCTAATAAGAAAATAAAACAATAAAGGAAAAAAATGATAGAAAAACAAAAAAAAAGAAAAACAAAAAAAAGCGGAAGCCGGAAGCAGATCGAGGCTGTTCTGTTGCAGACAGACAGCTGATGGCTGATTACGAGGACGAGTTCGATGATTTTGGGGACACTAGGTGCTCACTGTGCCAGAGGAGATTTGAAGAACAAGGTAAACGCATCAAGGCACCCCCCTTCCCCCTACAAGTGATTAAAAAGTTTGATCGAGAACCAACCAAGGACCCCAAAGAGAGACAGGACCAAGTTAACCAAATCGTGAGATCAGCCACGATCCCATTTCTTTTTTTAGTTGACTTTTATTATGAATTATATATATTTAATACAAAATTTTCTTACAAATTCTTTAACAATTTTCTATTTTTTTGGTATGCTTTCAAATTTGGGAAACATTGTTCAAAATTTGGAATTCAAAGTTTGGAATTTTTAAAATTCTCAATTTAAAAGTTATTTAAAATATAATTATAATTATAAATCCGTTTGTTTTATTATTTTTTTTTGAAAATGTATAACTCTTTAAATAAAGAATTATTTATTATTCATTGTTGCTAGTTGTAAGGAAAAATTTAAGTAGTAGAAAAAAAATGTTGACTACAAACACTTTTTACTGATGATGTAGACAAAAGGTCAATTTGTCTGATCTAAAACATACTTTACTACTGATTTTAAAGTTGAGTCCTCTTGGCTGACTTATTTTCTATTTTACCACGTAGAATATTTTATAAATAACAAAAATTGTCTGACTGAGCATGATTTATACTACTAATTTTTACATAAAGAAAAAATTTGTCTGACTTAACAGAAATTTTACTACTGATTTTAAAACTGATTTAACTTGTACGAATTGTAATAAGTACGTAAATCTCTGACTATATTTTCCTTCTACTACTGATTTTCTTAAAAGAACTAAAATGTCTGACTATTTTTAGCTTTTACAACTGATTTTCTTTTTATATCACAAAATTTTTGTCAATTTTTTGTTTTTACTACTAATTATAGTATAAAAACCCAATTGTCTGACAATATTTTCTTATTTCTACTGATTTTTGTAGAAAACCATATGTCTGCACATATTAACCTTTTACTACTGATTTTTATTTTTAATCGTAAATTTTTCACTATTTTTCAATTTTACTACTAATTTTCGTACTAATTCGAAGAAATATCTGTCAATATTATATTTTGCTACAAATTTTTTCATACAACATCGTAAATGACTGACTATGTTTATTTTTAACTACTAATTTTTTCTCTAAAACAAAATTTTTTAAAATAAAACGTATATATCTGACTATATTTGTATTTTACTACTGAATTTTGTTTAAAATCAAAATTTTTTCACAATTTTGTCATTTTTACTACTAATTTCTCAACTAAAACGCAAAGGTCTGACTATATTTAACTTTCACTACTGATTTTCTTTCTAAATCACAAAATTTGGTCAATTTTCAATCTATATATAAAATTTTTGCCTCTTTTCAATTTTACTATTAATTTTCGTACTAAAACGTAAATGTCTGACTATATCTGTCTTTTACTACTGACTTTCATTTAAATCGAAAATTTCTCACTTTTTTTAATTTTTACTACGAATTTCTGTACTAAAACTCAAATGTCTGACTATATTTGCCTTATACTACTGATTTTTATTTATTATTTAAATTTTTCTGACTATTTATTCTTTTAAAATGCAATTGCCTGGTACTAAAACGCAAATGTCTGAATTATCCGCACGAAACTACATTTTACTACTTAACTAAATTCCAACTCTAGGTTCTTGTCTGAAAAATATTAAAGAGATTAAAAATTATTAACAAAAATTATAAAATATTAATTATTATAATTACAAAAGAATTAATATTCTTATTATATTAGAAGAAATGTATTATAAAATAATTTAACACAACTGAAAATTATTTAAAACTGTCAAACTAAAACCTTCTGTTACTATTGTTTTTGTTCGTCTTAAATCAATTCGTCTGACCAAAACGGACGTTAACTACTGATAAAAAAAATTCAGTCATAACAAATGATGATGAAAACACTTTTTTTTTGAAATTATTTTAATGGATAAAAATATTCTTTAAGAGAGTTATACATTGAGAAATATTATATATAAATAAAATGTTTCCCTCATTTAAACCATCAAATTTGAAAAAAAGCTTGCTTTAATCTGCTTGGAAATTGAAAATCATAACCTGGTCATTATTTATAACAACAAAAAATCCCCCAATCATGATTCAATTTTTTTTGGCTCAAATTATTAATTTCCTTTATTTATGAACATGGCAGAAACTCATCTCTTTTGGCACGACTATAATTTTTTTTTGTTTCCACAAACCATTTAGGAGGAGAAAATACTAAAATAGATATTTTCATCATCTTCATAGAAAATTTATTTTTGCAATAAACTAGATAAAACATATACGTATTTATATATTTAACATTGTCATTTCATTCTTTATGTAAATGATAAACTCACCGTTCTTTTATTTTTTTTATTACAAGGTAAAGAAAAAAAAATATTCCACATTGAGTATATTTTATAATATATCCTTTTAGATATCTAGTTTCAAAGAAGCTTGCTGTTCTCAGTGTGTTATAGTAAAAGATGAAATTTGCATTTTTAAAATAACTGTAATGTACGTGAACTTTTACTCAATACATATACATATAAATATATATGTATAATCAAGCGCTCTTCCCTCGTAACAATATTTTCAATGTGTTTGAAAAGTACACATCATAAACGAAGCATGAATGCACTTTATTAATGTCGTAGAATATTTCCCGTCCAACTCGTATAAATTTTTCTTTGTGTGTGAGTGTGTGTCTTTGTCAAGTCTTAGTTAAACAGTGTTCGTACATAATAAATACTTTTAAGAAAAGGGGAAAATTTTTTTTTCTTTCTTGAAAAGAAAATTTTTTATTTTTTTTCTACTTTTAGTTTTAATAAAATTAATTTTTTTTAAATTCGATTTGTGGGAATTAGAAGAAATAGAGGTTTGATGATAAATTAGGTTTATTATATAATTTCGATAATTACTTCGTGAAAATATTTTTTAATTTTTGTTGACTCTGGGCACAAAATGAAATTATCTTTAGACTCGTCTCGCTATAAATATGTCGCAAAATGAAATTACGGTCTGACTGAACATGGCGGTTACTGTAAAGTTGAAATTAAAATTTTAACGTCTGACTAAATATGTGTTTTACTACTGATTTTGAATTAAAATCGTCTTCGTGTGATTAACATGGAACTTTTATTATTACTGATTCTAAATTAAATTCGATGTCTGACTGCTACTGATTTTCACTACTTGACAATATTTTATTTGAGAATCGACTCTGTCTGACTAAATATATTTATTACTACTTTCTTTTTGGGCTAAATATATTTTTCAGTTTTCACTACTGGTTGTAAATAAAAATCGCTCTTTCTGACTGTAATTAAATTTTTCTACTTAAATAATATGTTACAAAAAATTGGGACTAATTAAAAACACTATTTTAAAATGTTTGATTTAAAATTGATTTGATTTAAATTTAATTTTAACCGGAATTCTTCTGCCTGACTATAATAATTTTTTCTACTTACGTAATACAATAGAGAAAATCGACTGTCTGACTAAAAATATGTTTTACTACTGAAAAAAATACTAGGCCGAGATAATATATATTTAAAAATTAAAATTATTTTGCCTGACTACAACTATTAATTACTACTGAAATAATTTTTTATACGAAGAAAAATCGCTGTGACTGACTATTATTACATTTTACCACTTGAATAATATTTTACCGAAAATTCTTACTGTTTGACTAAATATATTTCCTACTACTGATCAAAATTAAAATTCTTTTTATCATAATAATTATTTTATGCTACTTAAATAATATTAGACAAAAAGTTATGTCTGACTAAATATAATCTTTACTACTAGTTGTAAATAAAATTGTTCTACGATAACTACAACTATTTTTCTTACTTAAATAATATTTTCTATAATTAAAGTTTTGTCTAAAATATTCTTAACCACTAATTTCGATTTTAAATCGTTTTTCCGATTGTAACCATTTTTTTACTACCTAAATAATTTTTATTCATGTAATTTTTTTGTGCCAAAACAGCTTCGTCAGACGACTGAAAAAATAAATTTCCTAGAAAATACCGAAAGCCTGACCCAATTAATCACTTGACTAGTAACTTTTAAAGAAAATGAAAAAATGTTCTACTTATTCTATATTTTTGTTTATTTTTAATTAAAATCGATTTGTCTGATAGAAACTCTTCATCGTTAAATATTCCAATCTTTACAAGGAATTATGAAATTATTTCAATTATTATTTGAACTAAAACCTTCAATAATGCTTTTCCTTCTTAATCCTGTAAAAAATTCTCATAGCTCTTGTTAATAACGAATTAAAGTTAATAAAATCTTTTTTCCAAGTTCTAAAAAGAGAAATAAAAAATTTTTTCCATTTTTCGTATTCCTTTGTTTCTATATAATATTTGTGTTGTCAATAAAGAAAAAGTTTCGAGGCTTGAAAATAAAGAAGACTTTTCCTGTTCTATATATAGAGTACTGATATTTTGTGAGGTGCATTCGTTTTTCCAGTATTTTCAAAAGTAAACTCGAGTCCAGATATAATATCATATTAGGTATATACGAGAATACTCGTAATTTTTTTTTTATCTACAAAAGGAGTTTTCTCTTTTTTTTCTCTCCCTCTCTTTTAATATATACATCGGTCTAGAAAGAAGTTCTAATCTGGGTCAATGTACCGTTTTATAGTTCTCTCAAACTAGAATCTATAAAGTGAAAAAAAGGAAACATTTATTCGCGAAACACTGGAAAAAAAATATGTACTTTTGAAATTATTTTTCTAACATAGTTATAACTTTTGTTAAAGAGGAATTTTACTGGGAAAAAATGAAATTCTTATTTCTGTTTTAATGAGAATTTAAAAATATATTTCTCTCGCTGAAATTGTACTTATTTTTTTATCTTTTAAATAAATTACATTTTACTCGAATGATTTTTTTGAGAATTTAGAATGAATATTAAAATAGTATTTACAAAAATCTATAGAAATTGAAAAACAAAATGAAAAATTGAATTAAAATTAAATTCAAAAATAAAATTGAAATAAAATTGAAAAAATTAATTTTTACCCAAGAAATTAATGAAAATGGTTCTATAAACAAAAATATTCGAAAAATTAAAAAAGTGATTTTTGAGTTCTAATTAATATTTCTAATAAAGGAAAATATTTGCAATTAAAAATAACTTAATGAATAAAAATTAAGTTCTATTTAAAAGGTATGTGTATTAAAAATTTCCAACGTTTTTCATGTCTGTGGCTTATTTTCCGATTGCTTTTGCATTACATTAAATAGCTTTTGCTTGGATACATAAATTAATTAATTATTTAACTCAATTTTGGTAAATACGTATCTCAATTTCTCTATATACATAGAATTATTATTATTATAGTAATTTGTATGAAAATTCGCTTAGTAATGATTAATGTAGTTTCCATTGCTCAAACCAATCAGTGATATAATCTGTGTTTGGTCAGACAGGTAAGGATAGAAAGTTTTAAATATATAAATCTCATTTTTAAACAAAAATTACTGTATTATTGATTCGTAATAAAAACATTACAATTTTTAAAAATAAAATCCATTAAAGAAAAAAGTTTCGAAAATAAAAGTTTTAAAATTATATCCTTAAAATTGTAAAATCCAGAAAAAATATTTAAAAAGTTTTTTTTTAAGTAAAATATAAGAAAATATTTATTAAATAAAATATAGGAAAAGATTTTTTAAATAAAATATTAAAAAAAAGATTTTCAAAATAAAATTAAAAGAATGGAGTTATTTTTAAATATTAAATTTACTTTAAAACAAATTACAAGCTAATTAAAACTTTTGAGAGAAATACATAATAAAAGTGAAAAGAAAAATAGGAATATATTATTATATATTTGAACAAACCAAAACTTTGGAAGTATAATGAAAAAATTAAACTTTTTAAAATAGGAACATTAATATTGTATTGTAGCAAAAAAAGAATTAATTAGTCTAATTATTATATTTGAAATTTAGACAAAAAAAATTGAAAATCATCGCTCTGTTTAATTCTAAAAAGTTTTGATCAAAATATTTTTTAATTTGCAAGAATAATATTCCATTCTTTATTCATGCGTTTAATGATTAATTTAAAAGCTTTCTCGAAAGAAAATTTATCATGTGTCGGATTTTGGTTTTCGAGCAGGCTGCTTTTTCTTTTTTCGCGTTTTTAATTTTGTTAAATACCACACATCGTTATTTGCCCCAGGGGAAATTAAATATAGCGCCTTGACCCGAAATTTTCGTGTATGAACTAGGGCGATTTAATAAAGATGCACATGAAAACACGTATTTCCCGGCAAAAACTTTTTTATTTTTCGACTTAACTCTATTGCCTAAATTTATAAACTTTGCAATTTTTTTTAATTTCTTTTAATATTTAAATTTTCCTAAATTCTTTTTTTGGTTTATACAAAAAGTTAATAATCTTTGACAGGGGAGTCGTATACTTTGGAATTATTTTACATTTTCTAGAATCATATTTTAAAAATTTGAATTATTTTCATTTTCATCAAATGAGATTTTTTTTTAAAACACAGATTTTCTTAATTTTCAAAAAGGTTTAATATTATTTTTATTTCAATTTATGTAGATTTTATTTTTCAATATTATTAACAGTACTAGTAGTAAAAATGTAAAATTACCAATTTAGTGATAAATAAACAGTGCTTGAAAAAAATATTTGCAGTAATTTTCAACTCTAATAAAGAATAAATAAAATCAAATAATTGTAAATAATGTGATAATTATTTTACAAATATTTTATTAATAGAAATATGTTTAATAATTAATTAATAATTAATAATAAGAATAAAAATAAGAATAAGAATAATAATAATAATATGAATGATATTAATAATGTAAATTCTAATAATAGAATTTTAGTGTCAAAGAAAAATGTCCTTTAGATTAAAATCACAGGATGGAGAAAATGATGTTGAGGTTGAGATGAATTTCTGTGGCATTTTTCTTTGAGACAAAGCCTATTTGATTCCAGTGATTTCAATGCAGATAGAGGAGTAAATTTAAATTTTGAATCTCAGGTAACTATAGCTGCCTGAAGGTGGACCTGATGTTCACAAGAGATAGAGCCTTCTATTTCACGACCGTCTTCATCCCTGGGATTATCCTAGTGACGAGCTCCTTTATCACGTTCTGGCTTGAGTGGAACGCCGTCCCAGCTCGAGTCATGATCGGTAATTAATTCAGAAACGTTTATATTTACTCTTTGGGGTTTATTTAAATAAAATTTTATTTTTCCAATTGTCTGACTTGATTTATATTTTACCACTCAATTTCAAGTTAAATTAACTTGTCTGACTTAATGCATAGTTTACTACTTAATTAAGACTGGAATACGTTGTCTGGCTTAAATACGTATTTTACACTACTTAATCAAAATTTTCGGTGAACTTGTCTGACTTAGTATTTATTTTTGCTAGTAATATTTATTTTTAAAATTTATCTTTATTCGAAACTTGAATCAATTTGTCTGACTTGATGAATACTTTGGTACTTAATAAAAACTGTCTGACTATTTTTACTGTTAACTACTGATATTTACACTCACTCGATTCGTCTGACTATATCTACTTTTTACTACTCATTTTCATATACAAAATAGTACATTTTACACTGAATTTCCTTTTTACTGGTAGTTTTCATACAAAATAGTAAATTTTACACTAAATTTCCCTTTTACTACTAATTTTCATACAAAATAAGAAATTTTACACTAAATTTGCTTCTTACTACTGATTTTCATACAAAATAGTAAATTTTACACTAAATTTGTATTTTACTACTAATTTAAATACCAAATAGTAAAGTTTACACTCCATTTGCTTCTTACTACTGATTTTCATACAAAATAGTAAATTTTTTATTTTTTGTTACTAATATTCATACAAAATAGTAAATTTTACACTAAATTTGTATTTTACTACTAATTTAAATACCAAATAGTAAATTTTACACTCCATTTGCTTCTTACTACTAATTTTCATACAAAAGAGTAACTTTTACACTAAATTTACTTTTTGTTACTAATTTCTATACAAAATAGTAAATTTTTTACTTTTTGTTACTAATTTCTATACAAAATAGTAAATTTTTTACTTTTTGTTACTAATTTTTATACAAAATAGTAAATTTTTTTCTTTTCGTTACTAATTTTCATACTAAATAGTAAATTTTACAATAAATCTGTTTCTTACTACAAATTTTCATACAAAATAGTAAAATTTTCCACTAAATTTCCCTTTTACTACTAATTTTCATACAAAATAAGAAATTTTACACTAAATTTACTTTTTGTTACTAATTTTGATACAAAATAGTAACTTTAAAAATAAATTTGTATTTTACTACTAAGTTTTATACCAAATAGTAAATTTCACACTAACTTTCCTGTTTGCTACTAATTTTCATACAAAATAGTAATTTTTACACTAAATTTACTTTTTGTTTCTAATTTTTATACAAAATAGTAAATTTTACTCTAAATTTGTTTCTTACTACAAATTTTCATACAAAATAGTAAATTTTCCACTAAATTTCCCTGTTACTACTAATTTTCATACAAAATAGTAAATTTTACACAGAATTTGCTTTTTCCCACTAATTTTTCAACTAAAACGCAAATGTCTGACTATTCTTATCGTTTACTACTAATTAAAATTTTCAAATTTCTTTCCTCATATTAAAATCAATAATGCGAAGGAAAAAAATGTAAAAATAAATTTCAGGTGTCACGACAATGCTCAATTTCTTCACGACGTCGAATGGCTTCCGGTCGACACTTCCTGTCGTCTCGAATTTAACCGCCATGAATGTGTGGGACGGCGTTTGTATGTGTTTCATCTATGCGAGTCTTTTAGAGTTTGTTTGCGTCAATTACGTAGGTCGCAAAAGGCCGTTGCACAACGTCGTCTACCGCCCAGGCGAAAATCCCGTGACCCAGGTATTTTGCTATTTACAATCTCTCTCTCTTTCTCTCTCTCTCTCTTTCTCTTACTCCCCTATATTTATAATTCATTCATTGAATTCATTAAATTCACCAATAATATCATCGAAAGAAAAAAAAATACTTGAACCTCATTATTTTTTAGTGAAATAAAAAAGTCAAGTTTCTAATTAATTATTTTTTCCGTTTAAAGAAATAAAATTGTAAATTAGCAAATTTACAAACATTGCATTTTTCAAATTTTCCATCAAATTGTTTTTTTTTATTAAAATATATCATTTAAAAATTTTACTGTTACTCCAAGTTATCCCGAATTTTGTCCCCTACATTTTTCTTAGAAACAAAAATCGTTATTTTCCTCAAAAATGTAAATTTTAATAATCTAATTATTTTGCAACTAATTTTCAAAATAGTGAAAATTAATATTTTTTAAGATTTGTCTTTTGTCAAAAAAATTGAAACGTAAAATTTATTTCTGTTTTGAGAAAGACGAAAGAGAATTTCATAACTCATAAGAAACGAAAACAAGTAAACATAAAAACAAATTTTAACTACGAAATAATTTTCCAGTAATTAAATATCACCAAGAAAATATTTTCTTTTTATTATATTTTCCGTAAATAAATACTTCAAAAAAAATGTTTTTTCTTTTATTTTATTTTATTTTAAGTATAAATACTTTTAAAGAAACCTTTTTTCTTCTATTTTTATTTTCTGTAAATAAATATCGGGAATAAAATTCTTTTCTTATTAATTACAATCTTTATTTCCAATTTATAACCTACGCAGAAGAAAATCAAGGATTCAAAGAATTTCATTGTTGTTATTATTATTAGTTTCTCTTTGACGTATATAATATCATTTAGAGAATAAAGAAAAAAAATTTTCTTATCCATTTTCGCCTCATACATAAAATTTATCGTTTAGCATTAAAAAGAAGAGATAAAAAAAATAGATAAAATTTTTTAAAAGCGAAACCTCATCCAGTCACATTACTAAATTAAATGACACTAAACCTTTCATTGTACAAGTGTACTCGATAAAAATATTTAAAATCATTTCATATCTGTTTTAGACAAACAATAGTTTTCTCATTTTTAATTCACGACTGTTCAACTTATTTATAAAAAATTGAACATTCTAACAAAAATCGTATTTTTAAGGTATTTACAAATTAATAATTATTAAATTTTGTTATTAATTAATTATTCAATTTTGTTATAATTAATTATTTAATTTTGGTAATGAAAAATAAATTATCAAATTGTTATTAATTATTAAATGCTGGTAATAATTTTTCACTTGTTAATAAATATTATTCATAAATCTTTATTAATCGTTAAATATTTATAAATCATTATAAATATTTAATTTTACTAACTAATTAGTGTTACTTTAAAATAATTTATAATATTTGGATTTATTATTAATCAAAAAATTTCTGATGCTAATTAAAAAAAAATAAGTTACTCTATTGTTATTACTCAATTATAAAAATACTATTAGTAATAATTTGTTAATTTACTTAAGTAATATACGGTAAATTACACTAATTATAATTTCAAAGTAATTTTTAATTTTCTTTCATTAAATATAATAATTAATAATTATTATAAGAAAATGAAAACAAAATTATGAAATCTAAAATATAAGAAATTAATATTCTTATTGAGTACACAATTTGCACAAATTGTGATTTTTGGCGTGGAAATTACACAAAAAATAAAACTTGTATGGTTTATTGTTAAATATTATTATACTGTTGAAACTAATTACTGTTGCTAATTGATTTTATAATTACCCTAAAGAAAGCACTTTTCAGTTTTCTACCCTTTCTCTTTTGTCTTTCTTTACCTCTATTTTTGTTTCCTCTTCTAAATTTTGATTTTTAATTTCTTTTTCTTTTTTTTTAATAAATATTTTTTATTTTTGAATCATATGAAAACTTTTCGAATTTTTTTTACACTTCTCTAGTAGATTCGGCATGTAATTAACTTAGATTCACTTTTCTCTTTGTAGATAAACAAATTAACTAGAATAGGGTTTTTCTAGGAAAAATTTCAAAGTTAAAATAATTTTGTTATCTTCCTAAACGAATTTTTTTTCTTTTTCTTTTTGTAAATTTTTTTTTTGTAAATTTCATGACTTTTTGGTTTTTTTCTCTTTCTCTATTTCTATTTCTCTATCTCTCTATATCTCTCTTTCTCTCTATCTCTGAAAAACTCACTTCTATCCTTGTGAAAATTTTTGCAAATCTCTCCCAACCGCAATTCTGTTTTTCGTTTCATTATCAAAGAATTAAAAATTCTAATTAAAAAAAAAATCTTTTAAAAGACGACTCTAAAAGAAATTTCCCCATTGTAACTAAAATATTTTCGTTCGTTACTTTGTGATTTCTTATTAAAAATTTTGCATGAATGCATTATTATTAATCCTCTCAAAAAGCATTGTTATCAAGTTCGATGAAATAACGAAAAGAGTTGAAATAAGAGAAATGAAATAAGAAATAAATAAAAAACAAATTAAAAAATTGAGAAATAAATAAATTAATTAAAAGTAAATTGGAAATAAATAAGAAAAAATTATAAATAAATTAAAAACGAAGAGTAAGAAAAAAAGCAATGAATTTTTGAGAAAAAATAGAATTAAGCATTTGTTTATAGTGTGAGAGTGTGTTTTTTTATAAAAAAAATAATATTTTCTGACTAATATTAAAAAAAAATACAATAAACGATATTTTAATTATTCCCGTTAAATAATGTTTTTTCACAAAAACAAAAGAGTAGATAATCAAAATCACTGCTATATCATATATTATATCAATAAATAGTGTTTTTTGTAGAAAATTTTTTCTACCGTCTTTCCTATCCTTTTTTCATTTTCTGTGTGTTTTTTGAAATTTGAACATGCACATTTTTTGTGGCAAAAATAATATACATATATATACATACTTTTTTATATTATACAAAATATAAAAAAAATATTTAGAATTCCTGTGAGCACATTTTTTTGCTTTTACATATATAATATAGTTGTTTTTTTAATAAATATACATATGTGACATAATGAGCACTTTTTCGCACGTTTGTAACGAATCACATTGATGTTGTCACAAGTGTTATTTTTTTATAATAAACAATTTTACAAACAAACAAAAAAAAGAAAATTTAAAAAAATATTAAATAATTTCTTCTTAACTTTGCTCACTAATAACTATTAACACTCTTTAAAGTTTAAAAATTTGAAACTTCGATTCAGTTCTGTGAGAAAAAAATATTCACAAAAATTTGAAAATTATAAATTTTTAATATAATTTAAATATAATTTTTCAATTTGAAAGATCTTAATAATAATTTTTTTTGACAAAAATGTGCATCAAGTTAAAATAAAGAAAATTGATTTGAACTATACATACAACATAATATAGCACCCGAAGGTGGAAAAGGGAGGGGAAAATAATTGGAAAGTTTTCGCCTTTAGTGAAAACTTTGCTCCAATTTTTTCAGATTCATTCGGCGTATTTGTTTTTCACTGATTTACGTTCAGCTTCTAATCAAAACATTTTTCCTCGTAATTTAAAAATTTTCTTTTCCCTGTTAATTTTTCATTAGTTTTGTTTTACTTTTTAAAATCATACTTATTGTCTTAAAATTTTCAATAATAATATTTTCTTTTATAATACATGATTTATTTTCAATGTGCAATACAAAAAAGATATTAATTATTTTTCAAATAACAGTAAAAAAAAAATCTCTTGAGAGTTAATGCTGAAATATTCCACGTTTTATTCTTTTGGAAAAAAAATTACTGAATTTTAATAAACGTAAAATGTTGAGCAATTATTCAATTTTTGTGAATTGTTGAAAAATGAATGAAACATTTGTTTTGTTATAGAAATAAGGAATAGAATTTTGTTTTTTTATTTCTTTTTTCTAATTTAGAAATTAATTCATTGTTCTTCCTTTTATTGTTAACTTTCTACTACACATTTATTTTTTTAATGTTATTTTTTATTATTCATTTAATTATTAGTGTTTTTTAGTATTAAATTATTTATTAGTTATTTTTTATAACTTTGTAATAAAAATGCGCAAATACGAATTTCCATTACAAAATAATTGAAAAAAATTGTTTTTAACAGAAAGCAAATTCTTTTTACTATTCACTTATTTTTTTTATTTACTACCACGTTTCACAATTTTACAAATTAAAATCGATTGGATTTTTCATTTTAATCATTGAATGTAATATTTTTTTGTATAAGGTTTTTTGCGTAAATTTTAATAAAACGAGAAAATTCAAAATGACAACTGACCGTAAAATCGAAAACACATTTTGCTAAATCATTTTTTCGTGGGATATTTCATTGCAGTTACTCTCAGGGGTCCTCTAAAGCATTAACCTTTAGCTCCGAGCGCTCCTAGTATATAAATAATTGATCCTCGCAACAAAAATCGTCGAATAAAATCGATAAAATATAATTGCAAAAAGAAAAAAAAAAGCAAAAGCAAAAAAAAAAGAAAATTAATAATAATAGAGGAGGAATAACAGTAATTACAAAATCGGTTAGTAAGTTTGGTTGGTGGAATGTTGGTGAGTAAGTCTCTTTGTTTGGTGTCTGTGATGTTGCAGCGGCTTCCAGCGGTGCTCAGCAGGATAGGGATTATATTGGCCAGCCCTTTGGTAAGATCCCTCTTCGCCTTCGGGTACTGTTAAAACTTCTCACGTTTCAGTCAAGTGATAAAATGCAAATTTTTCCCTCTCATAAAAGAGGAAATTACTTTTCTTTTCCTTTTTTTTGAATTTTGAAAATAAATTTTTTAGATAAAAAAAAATTCAGACACAATTCAATTACTTTTTTGTTTTTTTGAATTTTTTTTTGATTGAATTCAACATTTGAATTCAATCAATCAATTTAAGATCAAAGTAGTAAATTTCAATTCAATTGGAAATTTGTGTTACAAAATCTTGTTGAAAATAAACAAGAAAATAAAGTAGCAATAAAATTGAAAAGCGTATTGAAAATTGTAATGAACATTATATTAAAAATAAGATTGAAAATTTGATTCAAATCAAAGTAAAAAAATTGAATATTTTAAATATATAGGAAAGTAAAATTTAAAAATAAATAGAAAATTATATTTGCAATTTGCACTAAAAATTATTTTTGAAATTATTTTGAAAATCATATGTAAATTCGTTTTGAAATGAAAATTATATTGAAAATCGACTTGTCAGTAAAATCAAATTAAATATGAAATTGAAAACGAAATTGAAAATAAAATCAAAAACGAAATTGAAAATGAAATTGACAACGAAATTGAAAATAAAATTAAAAACGAAATTGAAAATAAAATTCAAAACGAAATTAAAAATAAAATCAAAAACGAAAATGAAAATGAAATTGACAACGAAATTGAAAATAAAATTAAAAACGAAATTGAAAATAAAATTGAAAACGAAACTGAAAATAAAATTGAAAATAAAATTAAAAATTAATTTGAAAATAAAATTAAAGGTAAAATTTAATGTTAATTAAATAGTAAATGGAAAATCGAATTGAATACCAAATTAAAAAAAAAATTGAAAATGTAACTAAAGATTAAATTGAAAATAAAATTGAACGTCAATTAAGTATGAATTTGAAAATCAGAATCAGAATCAAATTTGAAAATCAAAATTTAAAATCAAATTGAAAATTGTAATTGAATTGGAAAATTGAAAAAAACGAGTTTAAAAGAAAATTGACTGGAATTTTAGAGGTTTAAACAGCGCCCACACATGCTCGTTGAAACTCCCAAAAAAAGGGGCCATAAGACCCCGAAAAATTTATATATTTTTTTTACTTTTATTCTCGTGCACCGAGCATGCCCGCGACGTAAAAACACTTTGGCGTATATAGTAGTTTGCCTTTTTAAATCCTCTGAATAAGAATAAAGCATTCTATTATTTAATAATTTAATGCAATACTGAAAAAATACCAGATTTTATTTATATTGCTTTTTTCAAAAAAACATTTTTTTTAAACCTGACTCTAAAATCTATAATAGAAATTAATTTAGACATAAACATTTTTCTTTCATTTAACTTTAAAAAAAAAATTTACTGAAATATTTTAATATTTTCCTTTAAAAACCTTCTTTACTAAATCTTTTTTCCGAAGTATGCAAAGGCGGTTAATAAATAAATAAACTCTTGAAAATAATTACTAATATAATTTGTTATAACAATAATTGTGAAAAAAAGGAAATTTTTATTAAATTGAAAAACTACAATTACAATTTTTTGACATTAAAAAAATGAATGAATTAAAAATTAAAAAGAAGATAAAATCGGAAAAACAAGCAAATTTTAATAAAACTGAAGAAATAGGAATATTTTATGAAAAAGAAATAAATTTTTATAAAATTAAAATATGTTTTACCTTTTAATGAAAGTAAAAGAATCAAATTTTTTTTCGTAATAAAATAAAAATTATAATTTCCTAACAAAATAGAAAAGTTGAAAAAATTCATAGAAAAATTGCTTTCTTCTTATTCATCAGGTCCCTTGCAATTATTTTTTAAAAATTCGCGCTTTAACGTTGTTTCTCTTAGAATTTTCTCCTTAGAAAATAAACAGCAAAAATAATTGGGAATTGAATATTGCAATAATGAAAAATAATTTTCATTCTTTCAATTTTCATTTATGGCCTCCTTGATTTCTGTATAAATTTTCAAAATATGGGCCACCAATATAATACCATCCTTTGCTACAATTATATGTATTGCAGCGTTTTTAATTGCTTTTTTTGTTGAAATTTTTAATGCTTAGCACGCACTCACATTTCGTGTTAGTTTATTGCCAAGAGGAAAATTTTTTCCCTTTTTTACAATTTCATAAATCGTAACTTTTTATTTATTTATTTATCAATTTATTTATTTAGTATTTTCTTTAATTATTTATTCTTTTTGTATTCAATTAATTTTTTTTATTTAGTTATTTATTTATCTATTCATTTACTTATTAATTTTTTTGTTTTTATTTAATTACTTGTTTATTTATCTATTTTTTATTTTTTTTATTTACTTATTTGCTAATTTATTTTCTTCTTTATTTATTTATCAGCAAATCTTACTTTACAGAAAAATAGACAAAAATTAATTTTCAATTATTACAGATAAAAAATTTATAGAGAAAGAAATTAAATATTATTTATCACCAAAATAGATAAATAGACAAATAAAATATAATTACTAGAAATTTATTCCTCTATTAAATAGCAAAAAAAAAAACATTTTTTTACATCTATTGCGTAAATTGTCCTGTTAATTATAAACAGAAAATGTAATGCATTATTTTATGCTGGCAATATATGAACGGTTTAATCTTAATAAAATTTTTTTTTACTTCATACTCTTAAGTGTCGATAAAATTATATAAGTGTCCGCAGAGAGAAAACTAGTTTTTATAAAAAGAAAAAAATACATAAAATCTTTCTTTTTTTATCTGAAACAAAAATGTAAAAATAATTTTAGTTTATTGATTGGCAATTTTTTCTCGCACATTATTTCACGTTGTAAATTTGATAGCTTGCATTTTTATGTGCCTATCAATTTGGCTTAATGATCATTCAAATGGAGAAATTTATTTTTATAATATCGTTCAATTACGAATATATGCAATTTTTTTATCCGCTGAGAGTTTGTGCATGATATTTTTCTGTAATTTATTACATATAATACATTATAAGTTTTAAATAAACAAATTTCATTTGAATAAAAAATTTTTATTCATAAAAAGTGGATTAAATTTTTGAATTTAAAAAATTTTTTGTTTTTTTACTGGACTTTCACAATTTAATACTTTGGAACATTTATTATTATTTTTCTTTCTATTACTATTTTCTTGTTTTAGAAGTTCCAAATTCTTAAAAAGATTTAAAATTATAAATATTATTTTTCTTTATGTTGTTTTTTTTGGTTTAGTAATTTTAAATTTTTTGAAAAGTTTCATTAAAAATGTTCTAAAATTAAAATTTTTTAGTCTTGAAATTTTACACATTTTTTTAATTTGTCGAAACATTGTTGCTAATATGTTATCTGTGGCTTTCATGTAATGCTTTTTCTGCTTGTGCACAACCTTCACAATCCTCATTCTTAAAAACTAAAAAATCATTTATATTAAAATACAATAATAAAAAAAACATAATAACAGTTTGACAAAATTGCATTCTTTCTTAGTTACAAAAAAAATTTAGATGGACTCGAAGAGGTGCTTTTATCTCACTACGAAAATTTTAATTCTCTCTAGAATTTTTTTAATTTTTGAGAAAGTTTTGAATTAATTTTTTTTTCTTGAAATCTAATTCCATGAAAATAAATAAATTTATTATAATATTTAAATTTTCTGGCTAACAACTAACATAAATTATTATTTTTTTTTTAATTTTCAATTATAAATCAAAGGCTAATAATCCAGATGCTCTTTTTATTTAATTAGAAAAAGTTCGGTGCGCAGAAAAGACAATGACAGAGAAAACGAAATTTTTTCCCCGCGATTATTTTTCCAGAAAGGAGAAAAAATAAATAAAAAAAACTTTTTTCGATATTCACGAGATTGCACGTTCCAAAATGGAAATAAATAGCTCACGCGCATAAATCAACGCCAAACCGAAAGTGCTCTTAATCATGCCTTGACTGTGATACCGACAATCGCTTTGCAACTGACCCCGATTGAAGCTTTATTGTAGCATTATAATAAGCTTGACGATCCCCATTGTAAACATTACATTTTATTTTTTTATTTTTGTTTTTTTTTTACAATCAAAAATTCGTTTTAATAATTATAATTGCATATAAGAAAATCCATTTCGTTAATGTCATTTTCATGCTCTTTGCCTAATCGTTTTTCGATTTCACATATATATATTTTATGTTCCTCGTATCTATATATATATATTTCAGATTACAAATTAAGTTTCCGTAGAAGTCGGATAATGTATATATTTTTTTTGTTGAGAAGAATTTATACTCTGGAGAAAATATTCTTTCTTAAACAGTTTGAAAAAAGTGTAATTATTTAGTGACAGAATTAATTCTTTGGTAATAAAATAATTTTTCAAAATCGAAAAATTAGCTATTTTGAAACAAAAGACATTTTTTAATGAAAATTTTGTTATTTTATATCAAAATCAATTTCTCATTTGTAAATTAATTCAAGAACAAAAAATAAAAAAATGAGAAAATAATTTTACTTTTCTAAATTTACTCAACTAACTAAAATCAATAGATAACAATTTGTTATCAATGGCAACAATAAATTAGCATTTATTACAAACAATTTTTAACAATAATAATATTTTTATGATAAAAATAAAAATTTTCTAAGTAAATAAAAACGCAATGATATTAATTATAAGTTATAACAATACTTATTTTATAATACAATTAATTACTGACACTAATTATCTAAATTAATTATTCAAGAATAAAAGTAATTGTCAAATGTCACAATTATTTATTTATTAAAAAATTCAATTATTTATTAAACGAATTGATCTATTATTCTATTTAATAAACTATCTTTTTTGGGAAATTAAATTAGAAATTCAAATTCTAAAAAAATTTGGAAAATTAAATTTTAAATTCAAATTCTAAGTTAATTACGAAAATTAAATTAAATAACTGATTGAAACTGTTTCAGATTGAAAGGCATTTTCTTCAGAGTGAGTATCAATGTCAAGTGACACAGGAAAAAGTGAAACAATTTTCAAAAACAAATTTTTATTCCTTTCTAAAATTCAACAAAAATTATAATTAATTTCAATCGAAAAATTAAGGCTGACAATTTTAATAAATAGAATTTATTTACTAAAATTTATCTCTTTTTTATCCTCTGATGAAACTAATCAAAAAATTAAAACAGACAATTTCAATAAATAAAATTTATTAATTTCCTCTTGAAAATCATTTCCATTCAATGTATTTCTTTATAATAAAAAAATAGAAAAAAAATTTGAAACTTCAAATGAAATTGCGAATAAATTGAACATGTAAATAAGATGCATTAAGTTGAAAATATTTTTCCTATGTAACTGACATGTGACGCTCTTGATATGTAGATATTTTTTCCTATACATATATAAACGGCATGAAAATCGAAATACAGAAAGGCACGAAATCGTTTATTGACAATTTTATTATTCGAATTGAGCGAACTACTTTTCTTACAATATAAATAATTGTAAATTCCGAAAGTAAAATAAGAAACAATTTTTAATTTCTATTTTTAGAATACGATTAAAATTTAAATTTTCATATTTTGCAAAATTCGTAATATTTCTTTCTTCGTATAAAGGAAAAGAAATGTTTTTTAAATTCTTTTTTCTTTCTCCTTTTTTTAGATATTGTTATTTAAAAAGGTAAAATTTATGTTTATCAAAAATAGTTTTTTGATCATAACAACCTCGAGGGTATAATTTCAGTTTCATATGATGAAAGTTCACAAATATCAAACTGAAAAGCGGTGAAAAATATTTTCAATTCCCCAAACGAAGTTATCAATTTTCCGCTCAAATGCACCTAAGTTGCTATATAATATTCGTTGTTATAGTTTTTAACTACTTTTGATCGAATTTGTTTATTTTAATTTCTAATGCCAATATACGTGGACGAAAAAAAATTTAAAAATGTAATTTTCATCTCTTTTGAATGTAAAATAAAAAACGATAAAAATGGAAATTTTAATTAAAACTAAATAAACTTCGTAGGGGCAAAATTTTTCTCTTTAATAGTTCATAATTAATTTTAAAAACTAGTTTGCGAAATAATTCCTTTTATTCAATAATTCCAATTTTTTTAAGATAAATTGAAATTTTAATTAAAACTAAATAAACTCCGTATGTGCAAAATTTTTCTCTTTAATAGTCAATAATTAATTCTAAAACCTAGTTAGTGAAAAAATTCTTTTTTTTCAATAGTTCAATTTTTATTTAAAGGTAATTTAAATTTCAAGAAAGATAAATTCTCAAGTTGTGAAATTTAATAATTTTGAAAAAATGCTAAATACTAGTAACTAGAGTAAAAATACTAAATAGTGAAACAAAATTTTTCAACTCATTCATATTAAAAAAAAAGTGAAAAGATTAAAATAAATGGCAAATTTTAGAAATATTCGTATTTTTTTTTTGCCAAAATGGAAAATTTATTCGCATAAAGTATAATTTAAATTGTACAATTAATGCACACAACGTAGTACTTAATTTAAACTGAGATTAACTCGATCACAACGTACTTCCCTCGGGGTGGGTAACAAAGTGACCTCAGGGAATACGGCAAAACCACAAATTGTACCCGATTGTTATCAGTTATCTCAATCTATTTTGATGTAACTTAAGATACCTTCGAATCAACCACAAATTGGGAGTCTGCATTAATTCTAACATTTGCCATTATTAATATGCGCAATCATTAACGGAAATTGAAACAAATTCTCTAGTATTTTGCCAGAAATAAAATTTTTATTGCAAAATATGAATTGTTAATTATTAGAAAATTATTTTTTAAAAGTAAAAAGTATTTTTTTGTGCGAGTTTTTTACACTTTCCTAATTTTTTTAATCATTATTTTAATTACGTGTATTAATATTAAATATTAGTATTTATTTATTTTATTATTTATTATTATTTTTATTAATATTATTATTATTATTTACTGCATTAAAATTGTTGATTCTACAATTGAAATTTTTTCTATCCATTTTCGGGTAAAATGAGTAATGTTCAAAATTAGAAGGAAAAATAAGAAATCGGTAAAAAGTGGTTCGCTCAAAGAATAAATATTTTTAAATTATAAAATTTCTGCTACGGAGACCCTGTCGCAGGGTAAAAAGAAACGAGAGGGCGGCACAACCACCGGAGCTGGCACTGGGGCGAATGAGATTGTCGCCTGTACCAACTGCGGACCAAATCCTTGTACGCACACGGCTACGAACGGATGTGCCGCTGAGGTGAGTTTAAATTTTCTAAAACAAAATTATTTTACAAATAAAAAATATTTTCCTCAAAAAAATATGTAAAAAAAATATTACAAAAAAAATATTTCAAAAAATATATTTAATAAAAAATATTTTTAAAAGAAAACTATTTACAAATTTATTTTAATGAAAATTACAATTTGACCTGAGCGAAATATTTTACATAATTTTACTTTTTACTGAATTAAAAAAAAATTGCATTCAATTCTATTAAATGATGATTTGAAAATTGGAAATTTACTCCTTTTATCTTTTTTCTACTCTAATTTACTCTGGATGAAAAAAAAATAACAGAAATGGCCCAATTTTTAAATTAAAACTAATTGAATTCGATGATTAATAAAAATTTGCTCAATTTTAATTGGAAAAATAAAGAAAATTAAATTGATTTAAATCGAGAAAAAAAAATTAAAAGTTTACCCCAATTATTTTCTTTATCAAACTGAAAAAATTTAATTGTTTATTAAATTAAAAATTAACACATTTTACTGCTTTTTAAATTAGAAAAATTGAATTAAATTATTACCTGTAAATTTACTTATTATTTATTTTTTAACTTTTCATAAATTAGATTGTAAATTCTACTCCAGTTTACTCTTGATGAAATTTAAAAAAAATTGAATTGAAATAGCCGAATTTCTAAATTAAAAATAATTAAACTCAATGATTAATTAAAAATTTGCTTCATTTTAATTGGAAAATTAAAAAAAGTTAAATTGATTTAAATCAAAAATTGAAAATTAAAAATTTACCCCATTTTTTCTTTACCAAACTAAAAATATCTAACTGTTTAATAAATTTAAAATTTACAACATTTTACTCCATTTTAAATTAGAAAATTTGAATTAAATTATTATCTGTATATTTACATATTATGTATTTTTTACTTTTCATAATTTAAATTTAAAATTTACTTCATTTTAATTCTTTTCAAATTAAAAAATAAATAAAAAATTTATCCCATTTTACGTCTTGTAAATTTAAAAGAAATTGAGTTCAATCCTAAATTGACAATATTAATTCTACTTAATGCGTATGCAATGGAGAAAATTAATTGAAGGCTTAATTAAAATTTACTCTATTTTACTTTTTATCAACTTGAAAAAAAATTGAATCGAATATAAATTAAAAATTGAAGGTTTGCCCCATTTTGCTTCTTGTTAAATTAAAAAATTGAATTTATTGATAAATTAAAAATGGAAATTATACCCATGAAAAAAATTGAATAACAAATTGAAAATTTAATTTTTAAATACGATTATAAAAATAAAAATGACTTGATAAATAATTACTGTATATACAACTGCTAAAATTTTTATAACTTTCGTACCAGAATTTTTTTTTATTTTTTTGAGAAAATATTGAAAACTACACAGAAATAAAAAATCATAAAGTTTCAAGAGCGTGGTCGTCGACGACGTAAAAAAATGTGAATTAGAGAGGAATGAATGCAGATAAAAAATGAATATAATCTTTCCGCGTTCCAATGAAATGGGATACGCTTTTTCATTCCGTTGACAGCATCAATATATTCTTTAATCAACATAGAAAGTCCGTGGCGACTAACGAAATATATATATATATATATATATATATATATGTAATAAAATTTAATTCAAAGCAAAATATTAATGAGTTTTGTTTATAGTAAATTCTTTTTGCCCAACTTCAAATTTATATTTTCGAGTAGGAAAAAAATATACACCGATTGATGTAAAATTTTTATCATATTGGAAATGAGGAATGTTAGTATGTAAAATTGATGGCCAGTTATAAACGGAAATTGAAACCATGAATTTCCACGAGCCTCTGATTGAGTTAGATTTGATTTAATTCGAGTCGTTTCAGAGTGAAGAGTCCTTTTTGGTATTTTAAAAAAAAATTGTTTCAAAGGCAAAACTAATTTTTCTAGCTTTATAAAATTATTTTAGTTTTAACTTTTATTAAATTAAGTTATTAAGTAATTAATTTATTATTTTATTTGAATTTTTTAGGATTTAGTTTCATTATTATTTTATTATAGTTACATTTCTAGAATTAATTTTTTATAATTTTGTTTTTATTATAAAAATTGTAATCAATATTTTTACTGTTAAATAAATTTATAAACAAAATAATTTTATTTCGATAAATATTTTTTTCCTAATTATTATTTTTTTTTATTATTTATTTATCTTTTAAAATTTATTATTATTTTTTTTTTCATAAAGACAACTATATTCCAATTTCGTTTGTCGCAGTATTCTAAAAAAAAATACTATCAAATTGGGAATTCTTTTCTCAGCTTTGAAAATTGGAAATGTGAGTAGGTAGGTTTTTTTTCGTCGACAACGATTTCTCAAATGTCACGTTTCTATTTTTGCAGGTAAGGAAAAAAGAACCACCTCATCCAATCAGAGTGGCCAAGACGATAGACGTAATCGCGAGGATTACATTTCCGGCGGCTTACTTCGTGTTCATCACGTTTTTCTTCATACACTACAAAGGTGTTACGTAGGTCAACCGAGTTCTTCGAGGTTACTTAAAAATAAAATAAAGAAAAAAAAATGAACACTCTAATTATGTAAAAAGAAAAGAACATTTTGAAAAATGAATCTTATAATTACAATTCCACACAATTATACGAGTTTTTTTTTTGTTTTGTTATTATAATGGCGGGTGATAAAAAGAAGAGGATATTTTTTTCAAAATAACAAAAAAAAACGAGAAAAACGATTAATAAATAAGAAAATTTGCCTCCTAGATACGTCAAAGAAAAATAAATCGAGATTAACCGCAAAAAAAAAATAAGAAAATAAGCGAAACGACATTTATTGGGTAACCTCGATGCGAAGTAATAATTAAAACTTAAGATAGATGTATTTTTCAATGAAAAAAAAATTAATATATAAACAAGGTGTTTTCGCACGATACGCGTTGGCTAAAATATCAGCTTTTATAAGATTTGCGAACACAAAATGAAATTACATATTTTACAATAATTAATAACAGGAGAAAAATTTCGAGAGAATTTTGTATATTTTTTATTTTGAATTCTTTCTTTCTTTACGTTATTTAGAACTGATTATTTTTTTTTGAATTCAATTTATTTTTAATAATAAACAAAAGGTTTAATTTTTCTAAATTCTTTTTTTATTCACGAAAACATTTTTTACAAGACCAATTTTTTTTTTTAACGAAAAGATTTCTTGAAAAATTTAATGTGCCAGTGAATCATGCGACGCCTTGTAGCCTTATATAATGAACCATCTGACTTGTAAATGACGATTATATGCTCGATTATAAAATTAATGCGTGATATTTGATCCTCACACTGCACTTCTTCCTAAAGCTCAAAAATTTCCTGGTCGGAATTTTCATTATTATTTTTTTTTTCTACTAATAAACTTTTGAAAGGGGGAAATAAAAATTGAACGATTGTTTTATTTTTGCTATTGTTGAACAATTTTTGCAATTTTATGTATTTATCCCGTATATTCACAAATTTTTATTTATTATGTCTGGTAATTATCATTAATTTTGTTTATTTTTGAACGAAACGGTATATTAGTAATATTTGTATAGTTTTATTATTAATTAATAATTTATAGTCTTGTAGCCATTTTTTTTTATTTCCTTAATTTATTTTCATTTTATTTACATAATTTCTTCTTAATTTTTTGAATTATTGAATCACTTTAAATATTGATTTGAATAATTAATTTTAACTATTAATTTTAATGATTAATTTTAATAATTAATTTTAATAATCAATTTTAGTAATCAATTTTTAAAGTTTATTTTAATAATTTTTTTCTATCCTTCATTTCCATAACTTTTTGAGGTAATTTATTTTCGTAATTTCTTTTTACAATTTATTTTCGTTATTTATTATCAATATCCATTTTTAATTTTAGTTCATAATTTATTTTAACACATAATTTATTTTCAATTTTTATTATTAGTAATTTATTTTCATAATTGTTCGTAATAATTGATTTTTGCAGTTTATTTCGATAATTTATTTCGATTTGACTCGTTTAGATAATTTTTTTTATATTTTATTTTCGATATTTATTTTTGTAATATTTATATTTGTTATTTATTTTTGCAATTTATTTTCGATTTTTTATGTTGTAAATATATTTTTACAATTTAATGTCAAACTTTATTTATAAAATCAATTTTCTCTTTTTCCATTTCTTCTTTCTTTGATATTTATTTTTGTAAATTAATTTTTTTTCTTTTAGAAAAAAATATTATTTTTTGTTAATTTTAATATTATAATAAAATTAGGACGAAGTGTATAAGTTCTGGATCGGAAATATAAGAGTAAATTAAAACTTACTTCTTAAGGAATATGAAAGTAACACACGTGGTGCTTTGGGATGCTCCAAAATTTATATTTATGAATCGATTTGCAAAAGAGGGGACTCTTCTCTTTAGCTTTAAAACACAGTACACTTATTAGAATACAATTATAAAAAAATGCTGCTATACCGACTATTAAATAAATAATTCCGATTATAATTCACCATTTGACGATTAAAAAAAATACTATACAAGTATTACTACTGAAATTGTACTATAAACTGTTGTTTCAAAACAATACGGGAAAATTATTATTATGATTATTATTATTATTATTATATTAAGCACGAAACAATTGTGTTTGACCATCACTCTAGCGTGAAACAGTATTTTCAAACTATTTCAATTTCCAAACATTTTCCTTTTGTCTATTATTTCGAGTTGCAATATTCTCTTTCAAACATTGAAACAAGAAATTCACTTAACGAACAATACGTCCATTTTCTATTTTATTAAATATAATTAACAATTTAGAAAAAAATTATTTATTCATTTATTTACAGGCCTCGGACTTGCGTGACTATTGTTACTTTTTGGCAAAAAATGTTTTTGTTAATACTTAAAATAATTTTAATTTTATTTTTAGTGCACATTTGTAACGTTTATTATTTCAATAAAATTCTTGTTAACTGTAAATAAATAATGTGCAACTATTACGAAATTTTTAACGCCATTGATAATATTTTTAATTTCTAAATTCCGTCCGAGGCCTGAATTTGTTTTTTAATCATTCCTTTATTAATTATTAATTTATTAATTCATTTATTTATTTCTTACATTTATTTATTTATTTAAATATTATCATACGGGCTTACAAAGAAACAGAAATAGACTCTTGAAAAAATATAATTTTTTTCTAATTTCTTTTTCCCTTGAATACTATTTCATGTTAAGATTTAAGATTTAAACTCTATCCTGAAAATTAGTAGTTTTTTAATTACTTAATTAAGTAAATTATATCTAGATTTCCATATAAATGTATTAAAAATTATAATGTAAATTATTTCCTAAAGTAGATAATATTTGTACTTAATTAGTGAAAAATCTACTAATTTACATTAAAAGAGTGCCACTTTCTAAAAACACAGGGATTGAAAATGTTTGTATAAAGTTAAAAAAAAATATGAATAAATAATGAAAATTGTTTGCAAAAAAAAACTTACAAGACCAAAAAGTAAAATTTTTATGTGTGAGCGAGAATAAGAAATAAAATTAATAATACTCAATATGTTTGTAGATAGACAAGAAACACTAGAATTATTATTAACGTAAAATTCTGTACACAAAATCAATCGGATTTTAATTATTTCGTAATAATTAGGTATTGAACATTTTTTTTTGTAATGAACAATTTTTTTATGATGCGTTTCAAATAACCATAAATTGACTGAATAATTTTTTTCCACTTGTATATAACTATTTATTTTATTTTGAGTAAAAAAAAATTGTTCCTTATTTCTGCAAGTCTAATTTTAAAAAGCTAATTTGCAAACGGATTTCTTAATTTTTTTTAGTCTAGTTAATTCTAATTTTATTTTATTTTCGAATAGGGAAAATTGTATTCATTGTTAATAGTAGAAAAAAAATCCCGGCAGTGAAATTTCTTTTGTTTCGAATATAAAAAAAATTTTGTAAAGGAAAGAAAAAAAAATTACGCACCTAATTTCTATATCGACTGCCAAAGAATCTATTTATGCTAAATAAGATTTTAAATTGTTGCCTATTATTATTTTTTCTCTCATATATAAACTAAAATAGATTTATCAAAAGTTAAATCGTAAAGAATTATATTTTATCATATTCTATATATTTTCTCTCAAAGTTTATCACTTGTTAAAACATGAATTCAAATTTATTTTAATGTTACTATTTTACCAATAACTTAAAACAATTCTATTTTTACTTTTTACCATAAATAAGAAGAGAAAATTATGATTGCATGATGCTTTGTAAATATTCCCGCGAAACAACAAAAAATACTTTCTTTAAAATCCAAATATTATAAACTTTTTGCATTGCAGAAATATTTTTATCCTTTTTCTACGTATTTATAAAATTAAGATTGCTAAAATAAAGAAATGACAATTTTATTATAGGGAAAATAAAATGTAAAAGTGACTCCATATTATCGTATATTTTCCCTTTAAAAAATATTATCCATTTCTCAATGTTTAAAAACGGATTTTTTTTTCTTGAGTGAGAATATTTTTTTTAAATTTATCCCTTTATTCTCATTTTTAAATAATAATCACTTTTGCTCTATAATTTCAAGCACTGCCGTTGAAAAAAAATCAAATATAAAATTAAAATTAGAAAAACCGTGAAACTAAAAAAAAATTTCTCCCGAAAGAAAAGCTTTTAAAAAAATACTCTAAAATGTGATTTTTATTCTAATAAACATTATTCCTTTATTCTTTTTTTTTGTCACATGCGTACATATTGTAAAGAAAAAAAAAATTCATTGATGTATTTCGTGAAACGAGATATAAAAATCTCATCGAGAATATTTCTAATTGTATAAAAAAAACTAGATGCGTTTAAAATAATTAGTAAAAGAAAAAATAAAATACGCGCGTTTTAGATCTCAGATGATCAAATATTATTAAAAAAAAATTTGTAGTTGTATAAATAAACTTCTTTTATCTCGTTCCTCGATTTTTGCCTTGAGAACAAAAAAAAAAAATTAGTGTAAAATATGCGCTCTCTCTCTATCTCTTTGTAATTTTTAATTTCTAGTTCAAAAAAATGTTATAAATTTAAATTATTATCGTATAAATAAATTATAAATAGAAATGTCATAATCGAGACAACGAATTTAGAAAAAAAATGTCGATTTAAAAAATTCTTTTCTCAAAAATCCTCTCAACAATTTGAGAATCGTTATTTAGTTCCATTCTTGGAGACAAAAAAAACTACACCTTTTATTGATCTTACGCGTCTCTTTTCACAATATGGAGACGAATAATTTGAACTATTGTGATATACAAATAAGATTTTTTATCCTCAAAATAAATAAATTGAAAAAAAAGAGGAAAAATGTAACCTATATCTAAAAATGTGAACTATAACGATACTCTTTTGTGATGTAAATTCATCCCATAAATCTGTTATATAAGCTCGCACGTTATAAATCGAATTCAATTAACAAGAGAACTCTCAGCTTTTCTAAAAAAAAATTCTTTCATAAAACGAACAATTTTTATTTCAAAATTTTCAATTATTGAGAATTGAAAAATTTCCACTGAAATCTATTGATAAAATAGATAACAGATTTTTTTATTCGAAAAATCAATTTTTTCATTTAAAGTGAATTTAGCAAAAGTTCGGGAGTTTTCTTGTCAATGAGGAAAAATAAGAAAAGCAAAAAAAAAAAAAACTTGAGAACAATGAAAACATTTTATATACCTCACACTGTTGAGTGAAGTCCCTTAGATGATAAAAATGTACGTTAATTAATGTTATTAATGTTTAATCGCTCCACGGACCAAAAACAAAAAAAAAGGATGAGAAAAGAAAATTGAGAAAATAAAACGAGTTATCGCTCGAAAAAAAAATTTCTTCTTTCAAAAGAAGGAAAATTTGTATAAAAATATCTATTTCAAATTTGCATAATTATTAAACAATAAAATGATATATTTCGATCATTCCTCTTTGGTCCATAAATCTTCTTACGAAAGCTTGCACATTTTGTAAGTATCGATGTCAATCATTATTTTTTATGAAAAACAAGAAAATAGCATAAATTCATCCTAAGATAACAAAAAATTAATGATAACAAAAGAATTTTTGAATTGTGACCACAAATTTTAACACTAATTAATAATTATGAATCAATCTATCAAAAATTGTTTTTACCTTCACCGGTAAATTTCTGTTAATAAACAAAAAAATTCTGAAGAAAAATTTTTTAAATGACTGATTGAAAATGGGACTAAAGTACTTCAAAATAATGGTTTTTTTCAGCAGAAAAAATTTTATTCTTGAAAAAATTAATCATAAATAATTTATTCTGCAACATTAATTAATTTTGATTAAAAAAATATGCAGAAAAAAGTTTTTGTTTTAAAGAAATTATTTTCCTTTGACTTTTGTTTCTTTGAATGAAAATTTATTTCTTAATATATTCAATATGTTTTACGTAAAAAATGATTAAAAACAAAAATTTTCCAAAAATTGTATTGAATTTACATAAGTATAATAAATTTACACAATTACAGAATAATTCCTTAATATTCAATATTTTTACTTAAAAAATGAATAAAAACAAAAATTTACCAAAAATTGTAATGAATTTACATACACGGAGAAAAATTCTTTTTTAATGATTACAATAGTCTACAGTACAGCTCGGATATGTGACCACTTTTTGTGATGATTACTATAGCTGTTGTAAAGAGTACAAATTAAAAGGTATCCCTTACAACAGCTGTAGTAATCGTTCCTACTCAATTCTTAACATATTACATAGTTTTCGTAATCATTGCAAAAAGTGGTCACATATCCGAGCTGTACTGTAGACTATTGTAATCATTAAAAAAGAATTTTTCTCCGTGTAAGTATAATAAAATTACAGAATAAAAACTAAATTTTTAAATTAACAAAATAAACTTACTTTTCAAAAATGTAAATAAAGAATAACAATGTAAAATATAAAATTAAGAAAGATTATGGTTGATATCGATGACATATATATGAGACGAAGGGAAAAGAAAATAAAAATAACTGATAGTATTGTAATACACATTACTACGCATATGAAGATCACGGTAACATTAAATATGAAATTTATATACACAAACACATTTCACACGCCATAATTATAAATAAATAAATTAATATATACATACGCAATTAAAAACAAATTATATATGTCAAAATAAAATCTTAATATTTGTATTTAAAAAATATTAAAACATATACCAAAGAAACAAACAAAAAAAACTGAAAATTAGAAAAGAAAGCATTTTCTGTTTCGAAATGATGATGATGATGATGACTAAAATAATATAATACGCGCTACTATTTTTTCAATGCACTTTTTCATTGCGGTAATAATTTTTTCAACTATCGACGCAGTTCGATTTATTATTGTAATAAAAGAAAAGAAAGAAAACAAATATGTGATAATTATTGCATAAATCGGTTTGCCGTGTAGTGATCTTTAAAATAAAATATGTTGACGCCCAATGCCTTTTAGAATAAATTAATGTTCTTCAACACACATTTTTATTTTCCATGCTATTTTTAAACTCTTTTTAAATTACTTTAATTTTTAATAATTTTTAAATTATTTTTTCTAAATTATCAATAATTCCTTGTTAATTATTTGTAATTATTAATCACTGTTACTGTTAATTTACTGTTTTTAAAGAATGCTTTTAAAGATAAATTTTTTTAAAATTAGTAATAATTGCTTAATAATTAATTAATTTCTCCATTTTGTTAATTTTAATTATTAGCATTTTTTGTTACTTATTTATTTTTCGCAATTGTAATGAAAGTTAAATTTTCCTTTTTTAATTAAGAAAATGTTTTCCTCATTTTTTTAAAAATAACAAAATTAGTTTTATTTTATTAAAAACGTAGCAACACAAAGGAAACAAGTACATGCCAATAAGAAAATATTTTTGCTGCATTATGCACCGAATGGAAAAATTGACATATCCTATATATGCGTATAATTTTTTTAATCCGTTGCCTTATACTTTTAATGCACGTTGCCTTCTGTAAAATTTGGTGATTCCAAGCAAATTGTGATTTCCTTATAAATATTATGTAATATCATATATTATATAATATAATTATATAATATAAAAATATTATAAAAATATTATAATTATAATATAAAATATAATTTATAATATATAATATACAATATTATATAATTATGTATAAAATACAAATACAATTAACTGAACAATGTTATACCAATCAAAGTCACATTATTATTAAACAAGAATTGGAATCACGAACCACATAACTATAAATATGTAAATAATTCCAGAAAAAAAAATTAATATATAGAAAAGCCTGCCTTATAAACGAAAAAATATATATCATTATAATCATGCAGCTATTGTGCTATAAAAATCTTATTTTTTCAAATTAAGAAACAAATCATTAAGAGAATCTAAATAAGCAAATAAAATTTACTAAATTATAAACTTTTCTTTGCCGACGTATTTCGAATGGAAAAATAATTCTGTAATTGAAAAGAGGAAAATTATTCCCAAAAAATTTAATTATAAATAACAACTAATTATTATTGATAATTAATTATTTATTATTAATAATTAATTTACTAATAACAAAGATTATAATAACGCAACAAATTAATTATTAATAAAGATCAACTAATTATTATTAATAGTAAATTATTTTCTAAAAATTAGTAATTAATTATTAATAGTAAAAATATTTACTAAAAATTAGTAATTAATTATTAATCAAACGTTAATAATTAATTATTAACACCAAATGAACGTAAATAATTAATAATTAATCAAACATTAATAATTAATTATTAACACAAAATTAACGTAAATAATGAATTATTAATATTACTACTAATAATTATTTTTTAGATGATAATAATTAATTATCAATCAATTGATAAATAAGTTAAGAAAATGTAGTAAATAATTGAAAATTCGAATTTAATGCCCCCTCTACTTTCAAATTTTTCCCATTGGCTGCTTCTCAAGGTCACGAAACGCTGATTGGCTGTCGTAACGTGACCTTGAGGGAGCAGCCAATCATAAAAGAGTAAGACCCATCTGGCCCATAGTTTCTTCCAATTGCTGCTTTGAAATATTTTTCCACACCGATTTTCAATTATTTATTACCTAAAATTGATTAATATTAAAAAAAAATCTACGCAATTGTTAAATTATTGAAAAATTTTAGCAGAAATGGCAATTTCACAGTCAGTGGCGTATTTATAGAATACCGTGATTATTATATGCTAAACTATAAATAAAAAAAATTCATGGTTTCTATTTGTTCTATTAACAAATACTATCAATTAGTTTAATTATTTTTTGTTTGTTTAAATAAATAAAATGGGGACTATTGTGCACATTTACTTTTAAAATAACAAAAAATCGTAATAATAAATATTTAATAAAATGTTCTTCGTCGATTTCTATTTTTAGTTATTAGTTAAATATTTAATTATTAATTATTATTTTTTTATTACAATTATTTATTTATTAATAATTAATTTAAATAGAAATCGATAAAAAAAAAGAATATTCAAAACAAGCATCAGTAATGAATAATATTGTATATGCGAACTGTGATGATTTGATGACGGTCGGAAAAAGAGCCGTTCAACTATTTTTCGCTATTATAAATATAAAAATGCAAATATTATGAATTTTTGTTTGGAGAGGGCTTTCTTATTTAAATGAAAAAAAAATAAATGAATTCATACGCCATGTGTATTATACTATTATGTTTAGGTAATTACAGGTAATTCAATAATTGCACTGCACATACACTGACACACTCATAACACAAGCATATTGTATGTACGATAAAAAAGAAAATTTATTATTAAGACATACTCTCGAATCTACGAAAACGATTTTTGTCTCACACGATGCATTTCATGCATGTATTATAACAAACAAACAACAACAAATATAAATAATACGATTACATTAAAAATTCCATAAGAAAAATAAAAAAATAATAATTTAACAGTCTTACATTTGAAAAAGAAAAATAATTAATTACGGTTATACGTATTATAGTATTATTAATTGTATCCTAATGACATTTGATTAACTGATTTATCGGCTGTGTTTGTAATGTATGTGATTAAATATTAAATTACCGATTAAAAGAAATAAAATGTGTTGTTAATTTTTTTTATTACTTCCCAGTAGTGTTTTTTTCATTGAAAACAATTTTTTCGTTTCTAAAAATATTGTTTTCTTCTTTTAAAAAATATTTTTAAGAAGTATTTTTTAAAAATAATTTTGTTAATTGAAAGTATATTTAAAAATATGTTTATTAATTGAATGTAAATTTTTTAAAAAATTTATTAATGAACGAAAGAGTTCGGCAAGACCTGAATGTAGTGAGGACGCTCTGCTCTATAAAGAACAAAAATAATAATTTCCCCTTAAAGCAAAATTCACCTTTTTTTTCTACATAAACAGTTTTAATAAATAAATAAATATAAACAATTTTTTAGTACTACAAAAAAATTTTCTCCTTTACGATAAAACCGAAATAAAAAGGTCTGGTTACAATTAAAAAAACTAAATTCAAATGTGAAATTTTTTTTAATAAAAAAATTAATTTTTACCAGTTTCTACAATAAATTGTCGCTTATTAAGAACCAATTGGGAATAAAATAATAATGTTATAATTATAAAAAATAATTGTTTACAAGAGACCAAAGAAAACGAAATTGCTGATTGTTTTGCAAATAACAGTGACCATCCACTCGAAACATTTGATTATTTGAAAAACAATTAAAACATGAAGGAGTAATATTAAAATTTCTATTTTATACATATGCTGCAGTCTTTCAATTAAGGCCAAATAAATTCTCCTCGATGCTCTACTGCTGAATTCACTCAATCTTATTACTGTGTGATGTAATTTTGCATGTTCGCTGCATTCGTCTTCTGCAAAAAGGGGAAATTTATAAATATTTTCTTCTATTTTCAATCAAATTGTAAATTAAATTTTTATAAAATAAAATTGAGGAAAAATGAAAGAATATTACCAAAAAAATAAGGAAATGGAAAATAAATATTAGGAGAGGGAAAAATCAAACAAATATTTTAGAAAAAAGGAGCAAAAATAGAATAAATATTAGAAAAACTAAGAAAAAACAAAATCAATATTTAAAAAAAAACTATGAAAAAATTATAATGCAGGGAAAAATAATATAGAAATTAGAAAAAATAGGGAAAAGTAAAATGAATATTTAAAAGACGAAAAAATGAAATAACTAAAAATTAATTTCGTTTAGACATTAAATAAAAAATTAAGACAAACCTATATGCTTGTGACTTTCGTATAAAGGATTCGGCAAGTATTTGTCTAGCATAAGTTCAGCAAGATCAGTGGTATTATCGACAGTTTTCAAAATATTAATTCCAGTCTCAGTGGACATCATTTTGTCAGCCTTCTGCCAACTGTAGATTCTCAAATAATGAGCCTTATAATAAGTTCTCAAAGTGATAATTCTGACTCGTTGCTTTGTTTCCTGTTTGAAGTCCTTGAATGTCTGCACTGCAGGTTGAAGACGTTTGGAGACTATTGATTTTGTTCGATCAAAAATCTACAATCAATTATCAAAAAAACATTAATAAATTTGTTATTTTTTGCAAAAAAAAGTATTTTATCATGATTTAATTATTATTATTGGTTTTTTACAAAAACAAAATTATTAATTCTATTTTAACCATAATTATTTTTCTCAAAAAAATTTTTTTATTACAATTTAATTATTATTAGTAATATTTTTCATCAAAAAATTTGTTTTCAACATAATTCAAATATTATTAGCAATGTTCTCTTATAAAGAAAATTTTTATCATAATTTAACAATTATTAGAAATAACTAGAATAGTTTTAAAATAATAGTTGTAAATAGTTTAGAATAAAATAATTTTAAAAAAATTGGAAGAAAATTGGAAAAAAATTCTTTAGTTTAGAAAAATAAATGAAAATAAATAGAAAGTTATACTTTATATTTAATAAAAATGTTTTGTACAATTTTCTTTTGTATAAAAATTGTTTCTAATAATATTGTTTCGTATAATTTATTTCCCTTATAACAGGCTTGTAAATTTTTTTTTCGTTAACAAATTTTTTTGCATAATTTTGTTTGGTAAAAAAATGTTTTTGTGCAATTATTTTCGATAAAAGATTTATTTCGAATAATATTGTCTAGGGTAAAAAAAAGTTCAGTTCAATTTCGTTTCGTAAAAAAATATTTTCCATTACTTTGATTAGTGTAAAAATTGTTTCTTGAAAAATATTATTTTGTATGAATTTGTTTAGTAAAAATAATGTTTCTTACAAAAATTATTTCACATAATTTCGATTCGTAGAAAAAACGTTTCGTTTAATATTTTTTTTTAAATAATATAATTTTGTATAATTTTGTACATTTAAAAAACTTCTTCTACAAAAAAAATTTTGTTGTATGATTTGGTTTAGTAAAAATATTGTTTCTTAAAAAAATTATTTTTAATAATTCCGTTTTGTAGAAAAAACGTTTAGTATTATTTTTTTTTAAATTATATAATTTTATAAAATCTTTTACATTAAAAAAATATCTTGTACAAAAAAAATGTTGTTGTATGATTTGGTTTAGTAAAAAAATATTGTTTCTTAAAAGAATAATAGTTTTGTATAATTTAGAACAGTAAAAAAAATTACTTCTTAAAAAAATGTTCTACTATTTACAAAAATTGTTTACTTTAATTTTTTTGGTAAAATAATCTTGTCTTCAATTTTTTTTTACAATTTTTTTCAATGAGGAATTCTTTTCTACAATTTTTTTCAATGAGGAATTCTTTTCTACAATTTTTTTCAATAAGGAATTCTTTTCTACAATTTTTTTCAATATAGAATTATTTTTGACTAATTTTGTTGCTCAAAAAAAATTTTTTTTGTACAATTTCGATTGCTAAAAAAAATTCTCTATAATTTAACAAAATTTTGTGTGCATAATTGAAGTGAATAAATTGACTTTCTTTACTTCTTTAGGCTCCTCTTTGATGATTGGTAATTTAACTTCGACAAAGTCAAGACCTTGACATAGAGTCTTGTCCAATGTGTATATTGGTTTTTCCATTAACCTGGCAACTGGCAACGATTTCTCAAGAACAGTACTGACGACATTCTCCACTCTGCCAAATGCCCAATTTGTCAATGGACTGACACCTTTTACCTTGCCATAAACCTCCGTTGATTTATCCCAAAGATAATTAACACTCGGAATTTGTAGCGCACGATCCACAGCTTGAATACGATAAACGGGATCCTGTATGTCCCTGTCCATTTTCAAAATTACCAAGTTCTCTCATCGATCCTTGTTACGAATTTCTGTAAAGGAAAATTTATTTAAAAAAAAAATATAAAAATTATTGTAAACAATTTTTTTCTAAATTTTTTCTTTTTATTTCCAAATTTCAAAGATTTTTTCTTTCCGGTGTCAAAACTAAGTTTTTTTGTCGAAACTTATTCAGAACTTCTGTAAAGAGTTTTTTTCCCCCAAAATGTGATTTATTATTTGATTATTGTTTGATATTATTTTTTATATAAAAATTAATTTACAATTTTTTTAAAGGAATAAATTAATTGAAGAAAATATTTATTAGTAGTGAATAATTTATTTCTGATTTAATAAAATAGAGGGAAAAAAATTCACTTTCAAATAATAAAATATTATGGCCTCTTTTGGAAAATAATTGAGAGTGAAAGAATATTGAAGAACTGATAAAAAAAATATATAATTTTTTATTTTCTATAATTTATTTTGCATATTTGTTATTTAGTTGTAATATAACCGTGGGGTTCTTCTTATCAAGATTGATTTGCGGTCAAAAGGGTGTCTACTTAAAGTCAATAACAAAAGCCGAGGCTAACAAATAATATCAAGTGTAAAATATATTTGTACAACAATCCCAGATTTTTTGTATTATTTAGAATTATTAAATTGTTAACATTGTCCTACTAAAGAAATTGTGAGCATTTTTACTTTACTTCACTAATTAAATGCATTGTCGAAAATAAATAAATAAATGAACAATAAAATGAAAAATATAAATAAAAAATATAAATATAAAATATAAATAAAAAATATAATTATAAAATAAAATAAACAATTATATAAATATAAAAATACAAAATATTTTCATATTGAAATCATATTATGAATAATTTTTTTAATTGAAAAATTGCTTTAGATTATAATTAACAATTTTGTGTTTACAAGTGACCCAGTTTTTTTTAAATTTACTTTTATTCAATTCCCCAGTTCTGTTAATAATTTATTTTCAGTTTTTAATTTTCCAAATTTTTATTTTTAAAAAAAGGTGGGCAATATTTCCTTTTTTTATTTTTAGAATAAAATTAATATCAATTCTAATTGCAAAACTAAAAATAACTTTATCGTGGTTAAAAAAAATCGTTTACAGTCTGCGGCGATACTGAGAGGAAAAAAAAGCAATTGTCATAAAAGAATATGTCACCGTACTCGTGTGGTTGACGTGAAAAGCAAAACAAAAAAAGTACTCACGGATATTTTGCTGTTCGCGGCGACACGATCAAATGATTCTGAATGTTATTTCACGCAAATGTACCTTGATCTCTGACTCATTTACGGAAAAATCTTGTTTACATCGAATCACTGACCGCCACGGAATTCACACTGTTTTTAAAAATTTTGTGAAAGAAAAATTTTTGTTTTTTTCAGCTAATTCATCATAGAAAGTGTCAGTGAATGATGGTGGGTGGAGGGGGAGGGAGAAAAAGTAGAAAATTGACAGTTTAAATTTAAGGGTGTATGCTTTCGATTCGTGCAGCCATGTTGGTTATTATTAGTGATGCACGACGAGACTCTGTCCTTTCATAAAAGAAAAGAGATGAAAATATCACATTCAATTGTTTTCATTGTTTTTCTCGCGAGATTCTCGGTTTTTCGAGACGAGACTCGCTCGAAGTGCATCACTAGTTATTATTATTATACAGTAAAAAATGGTTGTAATAGTAGCCGTGAAGGTAAGACATTTGTAACACGCAAAGGGGTCCAAAGGTTGTGTGTTCTTTATTGTTTTGCCTCACGCAACTTGGTCGATATCGTTCAATGTATATATGTGAAAAGCAGGAATTAAAGTCCTCATGCACTTTTGCGCCAAATGCAACTCAACAGATGTCACTCGACTTAAATTCTTCTATTCAAAAATTCAAATTTAAATCCAAAAAAAAATTTTATTTCTTTCTATTCGAAATCTTTCTTTGTTACCAAATCGAATTTTTTGGTTATTTCGAATACTTTTCTTTAAACAGAAAAAATTTTGTTTGCTTCTTCTGAATTTTTCAATAACCCAAAAAAGTTTCCTGTTCATTTGAATTCTTTTCCCTAAACAAAAAAAATAATTCACAAACTTTGCATTTATAAAAATTAATAACATTTAAATTTCAGTTTGAAAAAATTATAAAACGTTTCTGAACAATTAATTAAAATAATGTCAATGATTAAATTTAAATAATTTATTCCCTTTGAAAAAAAAAATTCACAAACTGAAAATCAGACTAAAAATGTGGTTTCCCTCTGAACTTCTATTGCAATATTTTTTAACAAAATTAAAAAATATTAATTTATTAAAATATTATTAAATGTTATTCATTTTATTAGTTTTATTACATAAATTTAATTCTCGATTTTATTAAGAAGAGTTTTAAACAAAAAAATTAACAAAAAGGGAGAGAAAAACTTTGTAGTAAGAACTTCAGAATGAACAAAAATATGGAATAAATGTCAAATATTTATATTCATTATACTTGAAAATATTTATTATATAGATATATTCCTCTAATACAACATTACAGGATTCATAAATACTTTATATATATAAAATATGTTTGTAATAAAAAATATACATATTAGTAAGAAAATTTTGACAAACTTTCGATATAAAATGATTCTTTATCGAAGAGTATAAAAACTAATTTGAATTTATCACATTTTTAATGTATTTTTATAACAAAATTTTGAATTTAATTGAAGTTATTGCTAAGAGTAGAACGACGATATTTTCCCACGACTTATAAGTCGATAGGAGATGAATTAGATAAAATTTCTTTTTTGATTCATATTCATACTTTCTTGTATAGAATTTCATTCGAAATTTCAAAGTAAGAACAGCACTATACTGGTATATTGAAATTGATTCTTTTTTCTAAAATTTGATGGTAGTGTAAAATTTTTTACTTCCCTCTCTACAATTTTCGAATTCTATATTAAGATAAGGACCAAAGTTTTTAATTAAAAAGGACCAAAGATGTCAAATTAGTATAATATACCTAATTCATTAATGATGAATAATGTTACAATAAATAGCATTTCAAATGCAGGTGTTGAAGAATATTATAATATTAGTTTACTCATTAATATAAATTGATTATTTAGATCCAAAAAAAGTCAAAGTCCAAAAGTATTTTTTTCACTACTTCACTCAGTTGTAGCGAATCAAATCATTAATGAAAACAAGTTTAATTAAAATGAACACTTGGATTAATTAATTTGTGCTAATAATTATCATGTCCATGAAATAAAATTGATACACATTTCAATTTACTATAAAAATTTCTTGCCAAACATAAATGAATTTGCATTTCGTATGCATTAAAAATGGATTCATGTGATTTGTACAAAACATCTTTTTAAACAATAATGGATTGTATAAATACAAATCTGGTGGTAGAATGAAGTTTGTTTGTGCAAGAAAAAAGTGAAGTTCTACAAATTAAAAAAATGAGAAAGGAAAGTAAATTTATAAAGGAATGTAGCATTCAATCATCTGAGGAACAATATTCCATTTGTCGAATAAATTAAGTATTATTCAAGTATTACATATTGTTAGTGAAATTATCCAAATATAAATAATGTTTGAGGAATTCAATAGAAAATTTGAGCAGCAGATTTACATTTAATAACGAATGTAAATGGTTTCACTTGATGATTTTTTGGGCAACTTTTCAGACTGAATTTCAAGGAATAGATGATGATGAAACCTGGTCCTTAATTTTAAGACGAAAATTGTCCAATTGTAATCGCCACGACTAAGACGTTCTTTTGGAACGTTTTTAAAATTTTGTTTTATTTTTCATTTCTGAAGAGGGCAGCCGCGCTGTCGAAACGTTAAACAACTGTTGTTGTTTTATTTTATACACCTGACTCGGAATGATCGTTAAATTCAATGTTTAATATTTAAGACGAAAAATTGTTTTACGTGCCAAAATTGATCGCACATACAAACAATTTCAATATACCAGCATTTTTAGTTTAAATCACAAGTGTAAAGTTTTAGAAACAATTACAGTTAATGGTAAATTAGTTTTCGATTCAAAATCTCACTAGGACTTTTCGGAAGTGTTTGGACTCTCCTCTTTTTTCTCGGGATTTAAAAACTGTGTAAGATGAAGAATCGAGACAACGTTTGAAATGTACGTTGATACATCTTCCTTCTTAATTGTCTTCAGCTGAGCCGAAATGGAATGATATACACGATTAGCAGTTTTTGTCGATAATTGACCAATTGTTTGCACAGCGTGCAGTACTTTGTTCTCGTCAGCCGACACTGGAGCTGCAAAATTATGTTTTTTTTTCATCAATGGAAATAGAAAAGGCAGTTATAAACATAAAGTAAAATAATGCTTCCTCTGTGAGGAGGCAACATAAATATTTTATTCCTAATAAAGAATGAAATATTTAGGAACCTAAATCAAAATTTTTGGAAAAGAAAAGCTAAGGAGAAAATATTTACCAGGTTGGGCATCCTCGCCAGGAATCGGTGGGAAGAAATGGTCCAGTAGTTTTGTGACAAGAGCACTGGTACTGTCGACACCTTGGACGGCCAATGTTCCACAACGTGTGTTGAGAATTTCGTTTGCCTTGTTTATGCTAACATCCTTCAACGAAGAAGCCTGTTGTGTTGCCGATTGTTTTGCACTCATTAAAGTGTCAATTGTTGGTTGCAGTGAACTGCTCATCACTTCTTTCGCTGCATCATAAATCTGTGAATTGGAGTAAATAAACTTTTTTTCACAACCAGTTTTTTATTGACACCTTTTAATTGTAGAGGAATCAGCCTAAGGGCAACATCTTTATGTTAAAATTTTTGAACTAAAATAAAAACATAACTATCTATTTATTTTAGTTCGATAATTCTGAGTCGAAGCATTTTTCAGATCACAGATTTTTGTGGCTAAAAGTAGAAAATAATTACCAAGTAACCAACAGTAATTAATTCCTAATTTTAAAATTACTACCAACACAGAAACAGTCAGTGATTCTTCCTATTTAAACGTGTTCATTTAGGATTACATCTCTATTTTTTATTTCAAAAATTCTAATTCAAAATATTTCATTCAGAAATCTGATGTTTTTGTTACAAATTCTAGATGTATCAAGTAACCAACAGTAATTAATTCCTAATTTAGAATTTACTGTCCGCTTATAAATAATCAGTGATTCTTCCTATTTAAACGTGTTCACTTCGGATTGCCTCTATTTTTTATTCCAAAAACTCTAATTCAAAATATTTAATGCAGATATCTGATTTTTTAGTTACAAATCCTAAATGTACCAAGTAACCAACAGTAATTCCTAATTAAAAATTAACCATTAACTAATTAATAATCAGTGATTCCTCCAATTTAAACGTGTTCATTGTTGACAACAAAAACCATGATACTTTCTCCTGCGATGAGAACAAAAAATAAAATTTATTTTAGACAAATATTTTGCAATCTGAAAATTAACTCACTTGTTGTGGTGGTTGTTTCATTATTGGTACTTTTTCCTCCACAACGTCTAAGCCCTGGCACAATTTTTGATCAACAGCACTAATTTGGCCCTCGAATTTTTTTGCAAGTGGTGTTGCAATCGGTGCAGCTGCTGCTGTGGCATAATGAAGACCAGCTTCAGCATGACTCAAAGCCCAATTTATTAAATGATTAGAATCCTTTAGATAATTGTAGGTCGATCCAGTTCTCTCAATGGCAGAATGTATCACAGGAATATTTTTTATTCGATCAATTGCCTCCAAATGAGGTCCTCCATTTGTTGGCGTTGTTGGAGTTTGTGGTGGTGAAGCCATTTTTGTCTTTCTGAAAAAAATTACTTTCTTAAAATTTATCTCTTAATAATTAAATATACAAAAATATGAAACTGAAACTAGTACATAGTTATGATTAACAAACACGTAAATTTGACAATTAAATGTTACATCAAAATAGTTTTTAAGAAGCGAAATTTGCACCGAATTAATTTTTCAAACTTATGTGTTGGTTTTCAACAGAAAAATATTTGAGATAAAATTTAATTTTCAAAAATAAGTTTTTTAGTTTCAGCTTTATGATAAATATTTGTTTTATTTGTTAAAAATCTATTTTCTCTACTTACTAAAAATTTGTTTTATTAATTAAATTTATAATTTATTTATTAATTACCCCTGAATACAATTAATGTACTCCCAGATTTTTATTAGTAAATGAAAATTAATTTAAACACGAAACCAAAAGTTATCTGATGTTCAATTTGGAATTTGGACTCCTGACAGTAGTTCATAAATGTACTCTTAATGACTCTTCACTAATGAGCAGTTTTTCTTTTTGCAAATATCAAATTGACAATCTTACCTAAATCAAAAATGTCCAAAGTCCAATATTATTCTGTCACGTATAAAACTTTTGTTTTCAAATGATCCTTTAGAATTTAGAAAATATGTTATTTGAAAAAATAAACAATGTGAACAAAATACGAGAAGAAAATAAATATGTTGGTATAATTGAAATTGATAAAAATATATTAGATATTTCTATTGATATTTTTCACTATGATCCTGGTATGATGTAAATAGAGAGAGAAAAAAACTATCAATTTCATTCAGTGGCCTTCAAATGTTTGAAAACAAATTAATTTCAACAATGTTCAATTACAAATGACACGCACAAGCGCAGAAGCGTCTATTTCTTTTTTCTAGAGAAAAAAAAGTGTTAACATTTTCTAGAATAATGTAATTTGTATGTAAATTAGGTGTATAAGAAGAATTTACAGTTAATTAAATATTGAAAATTTCGCTTTTTATTGAGAAAAATGTACCAATTACTTTCTCTCCTTAATTTCCCATAGAAGATGACTTTCTCTGTACGTATACATTACGTTTGACGTATTGCAAAAAAAGTGGAACACTATATTTGTCGCATAAATGCCGGTTAGTGAAAGAAAAATTATCCCAGAAATGCGGCAGAAAATGTAAAAATGTTAATTAGTGACATAAAGTAGTTCAAAAAATTCTATTTTCAAAAATTTTATTCTTAATTTATAATATCGATCACGGTATTTTAATTCTTTGCATTAATTATTATTATTCAATATTATTTTATTTACAATAAATTATTTTATTCGAAAATAACTATTTAATTACTTTTATTATTTTCAATTTATTACGTTTTTAATTACTTTTCTTTCTTTATTAACCATTTTTATTTTATTTATTTCCTGAATTTTTTTTCATACCGAAAAAATTGTTTATTAAATTCAACTATAGTTGCATAGAGCGTTGACTTCAAAATTAATTGAATACAATTTTTCATTTACTATCACTTAAAAAGTAATTTAACAATAAAAAAAGTAAAATTTAAACACTAAAAATATTAAATTGGACATTATGGACTTCAATAAAAAAAATTATTATTCTCACTGTTGTTGTTTTTAATAGAAATAAAATAATTTTAATATCACCAATTATAAATTATACCTATAATTATAATTACACATAAACTTTTATTAACTTTCAAAGAAATTCAATTGCGCAAAAATTTATGAAATATGTTTTATAAGAGATGAATGAAAAACGTGTTGATGATGTAACATGTCAATTTATTTTCGTACGTTTTCAATATTTCGAGCAGTGTATCAATTTTGAGAGAGAAAAATAGAATTATTTGTTTATTAATAGTCAGGTAAAATATTTTTTTTCTAAAAACTGTATTGTAATTAAATTTTTGCTTACTTGTTATGAAAGAAATTTGCTATTCAAGGTTCAAAATTTCAAATATTCTTTGCTTCCTAGACTCTTTTGAATTGTATGGAACGAGAAAAAGGCAGATACTGAAATTTCAGAAGAATATACACCGGTAGTCAGACATAGAAGCAGATGGAGAGGGTTTACCGGTTGCAGTGCCGTAGTATTAGATTCATTTTTATTTTCGAAAGTTCCAGATAAAAGTGTGATTGAAAAATTTCATGTTAATCAAAAATTTATTAATAAATAGATAGAAAAAAAGTTGTTTAAAAAAACTACTATTTTTTGAGTGAAGTTAAAGAATTGTTAACAAATGTTAATTATTAGTGTATCAATTTTTTATATTTTAATAAAAGATAATAAATAAATAAATAAATAATAATAAATAAACATTTAATTAGTGTATTATTTATTATTAATATTATAATAAATTAATATAAATGAATAAACATGAATTTTAACAATTACTGCTTGTAATTAAATTAAATTACAATAATAATTGTCATAAATTACTAAACATGGAAAATGGATTAAGTTATTAATTTTAATAAGTTGTTATCGATTAGTTTTGAAAAAAAACTTTTAAAATTATTTTTTGTATATTAAAGAAAGGAAATAATAAATTAAAGTTGCTAAATAAAATAATTCAAATATAAACTGACTGAATAAATTATTATTATTATTATTATTATTATAAAAAATTGTTCTAAAAATTGTTATTCAAAAATTATTATTATATTATGTTATTATAATTAAATATAAATTAGTGAACAAAGTAGAAATAAAAATAAATAATAAAATGAAATAGATAAATAAAAATGAAAAATTATTCGCAATATTTATAAAGAAAATAGCAAATTTAATGTCTTTAAAATATTTTATAATAAATTTTTTTTTTCATAAAATTGTTAGACGTGAAAAAATCAAAATAATCAGTAATAAAAGTGAAAATAAAATAAACGTCTAGGAACTGTAGTTTAAATGCTACTTTCCTGGTACAACAACTGCTCTTGCGCATAAGACGTGGGGGTCACTTCGTTGGACTTATTACTCATCAAATGATCAGACCATAACTTCTGATATAGTATTTACTTCTAGTGACGTTTGATCTAAAATCATGTTAAATCATCATACCTCACGCAATAATTGTTCTCATTGTGCTACACAGAGGAATTTTCAATTTTTTCATTATTATTAATTTTTTCTTTTTATTAATTATATTTTGTACACAATACACGATGTAAGACAAGGAAAAATTTTGTTTTATTCAAATAAACGACTTTTTGTCTGTAATGAAAAGAAAAATTTACTTATTTGTATAAAAAAATTTTTCTTTACCTTAATTATATAATATTTTCTTCAAATACTGAAATTATTAAATCATATAGTCAGAATTTAATTAATTTAAATCAAAATTATTTTATTCAAGTTAATATTTATATTGGTTAAGTAATCGGTTACTTGAATCAAATAAATTTTTTCCCCTATGCATTTTCTCTAAATTTATGAATTAATTAAATATTTATATAATATTTATATTAAATATTTATATTAAATATTTATTATTACGAAATTATTATAAAGTTATTATCAAGTAATAAGCACTTAAATTTTATTTCATCATACAAAAAAAAGTTTAGACAATCCAATTATTTAATTAAAATAATAAAACAGTATTTTATTAGTTTGACTTTTAGTTCACTTACTAGTTTTTTTATTTTAATAAAAATTTATTTTTATTCCACTCTGCTTTGTTATTTTAGAAAACATTTGTTTTATTTCAAAAAATTATTTATTTAAATAACGAAATAGTTTCTTTAATTAAGAGGTTTAATAAATAATCATTTTCTTTAAATAGATGAAAGAAGCAATTTTTTTTTCGAGAAATAAGAAAAGTTCTAAATTAACAAACAAGATGGAACGATTTATTCAAATAAATTGATTGGGATGTATTTTTCTTTCGTCAATTTCCATTTCTGTATTAAATAAATATTAAGTTAAATAATAAAATAATACAAAATTAAGAATTCTATTTTTGTTCGTTAATAAAAAATATCAACGAAAGAAAAATAGCAAATAATAAATAGCGGAAAATTCATAAGCAACCAGTTTTATTTGTAAAAAAGCATTTAAAAAACAATAATCAACATAATTGTAATAAAACAACCGAGTGATAACATCAAATAATTTTCAACATAATTATTTTGTGATTAACAAAAATATGTAGTATAAAATATAAATCCATTGTGACGTTACACAACAAAATGTTTATAATATTCTAAAAATACTATACATTCAAAAATCTCTTTTCCTAAACTTTTTTTTTAACCTAAACTTTCCAATCGATTACGATCATAAATCATGATACTATTGAATCTCGATTGTCTTCTGTCCCTTGTGTCAGTGAAAATGAGGCAAAAATGTATAAAGGCGTAGCAAATGATAATTATATGAAAACTGAATACAAAAATCAATGCTAAATTTATCGAGAAATAAAATGTACGCGACGAATTATTATTAATTTGTCTTCTCCTTCGATTTCGTTGGCGGCGTTTTAATTGTTTGCACTTTACCGTTGATTCCATGCAAATAACGTGTGATATGAAGAAATTCCACGAGACTACCAACATAGGCTTTCAATGTATCTTTATTTAATGTCCGATAATGATAGACCACATTTGCATAAACACGTCGTGCTGCCTTGTTTGAAATTCGTCCCATTGTTTGTAGAGTGTGAAGAAGTTTGTCGTCTTCATCGATAATTGCTTCTAGAGTACGTGCAATAAATAAAATACATAATTATTTGTTTGGAAATTTAAACTGAATTATTTTTTTTTTAAACAAAAGTTAGAAAGAAAAACAAACCGGAAATTTCTTCCTCCTCAATTGGAGGGAAATATCTGTCAATGAGTTTATCGACAATAATTGCAGTACTGTCAATGCTCTGCACAGCAACGGATCCATAATGTGTGCTTAAAATTTGATTAACTTTGTTCCAACTGATTTCCTTCAGGGATGTGGCTTGCGATATAATTAGGTCATTTGCATGTGAAATTGTCGAAACCGCAGGTCGCATTGTTTGCAAAGCCAGCATATATGCATTTTCCAGAATCTGCGACAAAAGTTTATAATTTTCTATAAATGAATGTGAAAATGAAAATTTATTCATTATAATTGATTTACAGCAAATTTATTTTTACTCCCATCATAGTTGCAAAACAGTGATTCAACTTGTTTAAACGTGTTCATTTATTTCTGAAACTAAAAAATTACTCTATTTTAAGTAGAAAAAATTTTTCAATTATTTATTCATTATTTTAATAAAAAAAAATTATTCTATTTTTATTATCTACTGTTTGAAGACAATAATGATATCTTGTTATTAATTAATTTATTTACACGAAATTTATTTTACTCTCATCAGTTACAAACAGTGATTCAATTTGTTTAAACGTGTTCATTAAATCCATAGAAAAAGAGTTTATTCTCTATTTTTATGAAGACAAAATTCAATTTTCTTCAGCTGTTCAAAATTAGCGACAGTTATTATTACTTATTTTATTATTTATAATTTTTTAGAAACTTATTTTCAATTTTATTCCAATTCGACCAGTTGCCCTCGGCTATTCAATTTGATTAAACATTTTTTTTATTCTGGAGAACAAAAAACTATTTTATATTTTTAGTAAATACTAGACAAATTATTCTATTCTCTTCACCAATTAAAAAAAAACGTTCTTTAATATTAGTTAGTTTATTATTTATTAATTCGATATTAATTTATTGGCAACAAAATTACTGTAGTTTCTTCATTTGTTCTCGATGATTCAAACTGTTTAAACGTGTTAATTTATTCTAGAAGTAAATAAATTATATTTAGAGTAGACAAACTATTCTATTCTTTGACAAATTTTTATTATTCTTTCTGTTTAGCAACAGTGATTGTTATTATTAATTAATTTCTACAATATTTATTTTACTCCTAAAAAATCACCAGGAAATTATTAATTAAATTGAAATAGTTTTTCTAAAACTATTTTATGTTGATAAATAAATAAAAAAATTCAGCGGATTTCTACCCTGGTGAATTTTAGTAAAATGAGAATAATCCAATTTTTTTTCGTCGAAGGAAAGGGAAATTTCATACTCTCTAAAGATATTTAATATCGAAATAAATTTTTGAGGAAAAAATTGAACCTGTTCGGGTTGCTCCTTGACCAAAGGCACTTTTTCTTCGATTTTATTGAGGCCCAGACAGAGTGTGTGGTCAACGAAGTGTATTGGGGTTTTAAATTTCCTGGCGATTGGAACTGCAATTGGCACTGCTTGCTTTGTTGCTCGTGTTAGAGAATATTCAGCAGTCGATAGAGCCCAATTTAATAATTGATAAGAATCTTTCACTCGCGAATAAGTACTTGCCGATTTTGAAAGTGCAAATTCAATTGTCGGCAGATCGAGAACCCGATGAATTATTTCCATTCGAGGCAAACGCTGCGTATCGGTCGTCATTACTAGTGCTTCACCTGTAAACCAAATTATTTTTTTTCTATAAATTTATTTATTAAAAATTATTTATTCTTTAAATTATATTTCAATAATATTATTTTATTATTATTATTATTACATTATTCAATATTTTTTTTGGATAGTCGATACTTTTTAAAATTTTCTAGTATATTTAATTCAGTTATCATTGATTCATTTAAATAGTAAAAATAAAGATTATAAAAATTAAAATTAAAATTAAGTATAATATCAAGATTTAAATATAAAAAAAAATACTAACAATAAATAGAAGGAAAAAAATATGCCCTACAGCAGTTTTTTATTAAATTAAATCTATAATTAAAAAATAATTTATTACTTTAAAATTTATATTATTGAAGAGGTTTCAATTTGAGAAATTTAGAAAGCTTTCACTTTCTCTGGCGACGAGGAACTTTCAGAAACAACTTTTTTTTAGGAATATTTTCTGGTTGAAGAAGTTCAAAGGGGTTATAAACCTCGGCGGATTGGCGAGTTTCTCGTCGAAGAGAAAGTGAATTATCGACTTGATTATTGTCAGTAAAGTAGGTGCAAATCAGCTGTACTTGTGAAGATAAACTTTTCCCAGTATTGGTTTCAAGATCTAAATGAAGATAATGAAAGATGCACTTATTTTTTTCTGCAGTAAATATAAGAAATTCTTTGCAGACAAATATTTTGTTGTATTTGCAACAATGAAAATATTCTGTTTTATATTTATATTAATTTAAAAAATTTATTTATATAAAACAATTAATTAACAATATTATAAAAAATAATTTAACAATTATTAATAAATCAAGTTAAAAAATTAAAAGTTATTCATAAAAAATCAATAATTATTAATTAAATAATTTAGGATATTGAACAATTTAAATTTAACTTAATTTCAATTCAAATTATTTTTTTCCAACAGGCGGTAAATTTAGTCAAATTAATTTATTTACTTATTGCAATTAAATAGTTCTAAATATTACATTGAATAAAATTTAATTTTTAATCGTATTTTTATTTATTTATTTAGTAATATTCATAGTACAACAAGTAACAAAACTCTAAAGAATTAGTAAAGAAATTACTAATTTTCCATTCGAAATTATTTCTTATTTTTACTTCATTTTTAATTTGAGTCTTTTAATTTTAATATTTTTATTATACTGGGAAATTTGTACAGAACTGTGAATAATTTTTTGAAACAATTTTTGTCAAAAAATTGTTTAGGATTTAAATTATTTAAAACTTTCAAAGAAATTGACTCTTTCTATGAATTATATTTTCGAGAATTAATTTCTCTTTATAATATTCTCAATCAAATCTGCATCAATTTGTCAATTACATAATTATATTTTTATTTCCTCATCGCGTGATGTATAAAAAAATATTTTTCATTCACATTTTTATTTTTACAGTTATACTGAGAGAAAATTGTTTTCACACTTGTTATTGCATCTTCTGCTAGAAGAAATTGTTAATAGAAAACTATTTAGATAATTTTTTTTTGGTAAAAAATTGAACCGAAAAAGAATATAATTTTTTTTTATTTAGTTTTAAATTGTAATCAATTGAATATTAGAAAATAATTATTGTACTTACTTAATTAGATGAAAGTTGTCAGAAATTCGAGGAAACGTGTGTTTGATTGTTGCAAAAATGATAGTGCTTGGTTAAATACGAAGTGATCACTGCAAACAGATAAAAACACGCGAAACATTCGAGGCACATGCGCGCTCGTGAGAATTTAAACTAACCAATGAAAGTGCAAATCTTGAAAAGAGAGTTCTGCCAAATGTTAAATGATTTTAACACTTGCCTGATGCAGGATTAAAGTCCATGCAGAGAAATCTTATATTAATGAGATACCACGGGAATTATATCTTTCTCTGCATAATTTTCGTATGTTTTTTTATTTTTTTAAATATTATAGAATTTCTTTTAAAATATTTCTAAATTTAAACAATTTTAAATTTTAAATGTCAAAACAAAAAATTAGAATTAAATTTTTTTTAAATATATTAGTTTTTTAAAAACATATTTCTAAAATCTAAATATTTTTAAATTCTTCTAAATTTTTATTATATTTTTTTCTTTAGTACATTTTTTAAATTTATTTAATTTCAGTCTTTTGCAAATTGTTGCCAACGACTTTTTAGATGATTTAAATGAATCAAGTGAAAAACAATTTATAGATAAAAATTTCAACTTATATGTATAATTAATATTTAATAATTATTGATTAATAAAAACAGGTGACAAATCAAAAGATTACAAAATAAGAAATAAATTATTCCTTTTCTCAATCTTTATTATAATAACACACTTTTAATATTAAATTTATTACACTTTAGAAGTTTAAAATGAGAAACACTTTTACAATGTGTTAAAAAAAAATAAAATTACACTTATCGCTAAAACTAAAAAAAAAATTGTATACTAACGAAAAATTAAAAATAAGTATAATTATTTGTTCATTTGTCTCTAAATTCTTCAGCAAGATTTTTTATCTTCTTTTTGTCGTACATTTCGATCTTCATTCTTTCAAAAAAAAAATCTGTAATTAACCTCTTCTTAATTTATATTAAAATTGTAAATAATTATTCAATTCCATTTACAGGTGGATTGGAGGAGATTCTCATATGATTATTGTGATTTTGATTGTGATTTGCTTTCTGCACTCGAGGTCGTCCTGCCAAAAATGCAGCAAGTTGTTCCTAAAAGAAAAAAAAATTCTCAAAATTTTACTTTATTTTACTTCTCTATTATCAAGCATTTATTTACTTGAATCGAATAAATTTTATTTAAATCAAATTTTTTTATTTCAATCAGATAAATTGCATTTGGACTAATAATTTTCGTATTTAAAGCAAATACAATTTACTTAACTAGTAGAATTTATTGGATGCAGAAAAATATTTATTTAATAATATAAAAATCGTTGATAAGATCAAATCATTTTTTTTCTGTGTATTTGCTTTTATTTCTTTATTAATTACTGACTATTAGATATTTATTTATTTTTAGTTAATTTTACTTCCCTTTTTTGGTTATTTATTACTTTATTATTATTTTTTTTTTGCTTTCTTATTTTCAGTTATTTATTACTTTTTATTTGTGGTTATTTATTACTTTCTTATTTTTAATTATTTATTATTTACTTAATTTTAGTTATTTATTACATTTCTATTTTTACATATTTTTTACTTTCTTGTTTTTACTTATTTATTATTTTCCTATTTTTCCTCACTTATTATTTACTAATTTTCAGTGATTTTTTCCTTATTTGTAAAATAATAGCCCACGCAGGCCTCGGACTGAATTTAGAAATAAAAAATAGTATCAAAAGTGGCATAACATTTTCGTAATTTTAATTATTTTTACAGTAACATTTTTTGCATTTTATTAATTGTAAAACAGTTTCTGAGGGGTAAAATAGTGGTTCAATTTCTCCACTTGAGAACGCCAAGGTCACCACCAGATGTCAGTAAAAATTCCAAGAAAGAAGTGAACTGCCATCTAGCGGTGACCTTGGCGTTCTCAAGTGGAGAGTAGCGTCTCCATTTTGAATCTCAAGATGTTCGTAACTTTGTATTTATTTATAATAAAATTTAGAGTGTTTGTCAGTTAAAATAAACGAATTTTAATTTTTAATTTACTTTCCTTCTCGACATTTTAATTCTCTTCAATTTTTAGGCTCTTAAAATTACAAATAGTTGTTATTAAAGGACTCTATTTATTAATTATTAATGTTTATTTATTGACTATTTATTAATTAATTATTACGTACTAATAATTGATTTGTTGTTGAATTGAGCCTATTGATTGCTGTATTAATGCCGGTTTTGCTCATTTTATAGGCTTCCTGTTTATCAACTATTGGCGCTGCCTATTAAATGAAGAATATAAAAAATATTAAAATTAGTAAAAATTATTTATTTACGAAAAAAAATATTTTATTTTGTATTATTTAAAAAAAAACCTTAATGGCAGCATCGGCGATCGAGAGCATTTGATGTGAGATTGACACCAGCAATCTACCAAAAACTCGTGGCGATCGTGAAGCAAGAACTGTCGTTGCATTCACCAAATGAACAATTCGGCGTGCAAATTCACGTGTTAGAAGTACTAATAGTTGTTCCAATGTTGCTGGACGTGTTTGATTTTCCGGTTCCGGCAAACTCAGTGTGGCCCATAATTCCTTTGCTTTTTGATAAGCCAGTTTAGGGTCCGTTGCTATCTATCGATTTTATTCAAAACAAATTATTTTCTGCTGTTTCTGTTTTTAATTTTGTAAATATTTAAATTTTCTCCTAATTCCGATCAAATGTCCTTTCATTTTGAATCTTTTGAATTTTTTTTTTTTTTTGAATGTAAAGAACAATTGACATTTTTTGTTTGGATGATATTTACGGTTAAATTTTATAGGCAAAATGAATTATTGCTTTCTTTTACCTTTGAGGAATTTTCTCTGGACAAAGCGCTTATTGTTCTATTATACATTTGCACGTTGGGTTTATTAACCGAGTTCCAGATTTTTATTACCTCTGATATTTGTTTGGAGTAAAAAAAAGAATTTTTAAACAATTAAAAATTGGGTATCTGTTTAGAAAGTATTTTTCTATTTTTAACAAGTTTAAAATTTTTTAACCCGTTCAACAGGTTTACTTTGTTCTAATTTAACAATAAATTAATAAAAAAAATAGAAAAATGAAATCAAATTGAATTAAAATAAGTAAAAAAAATTATTTATTTATTTATTTATTCTGCTTTACTTTGATTAATTTGCATTGTTTTCATTGTTATTTAAAGAACTTGTGGATAAAAGGATCAGACAAAAATAATAATTGACTGACTTCGATTCATTTCGTTTATTAATGAACAATATAATTTTTTTTAATACACAGGTGAGAAATTCCCCGAAGAATAATATTAACAATTTTTGAAATGAAAATTTTTTTGATGTAAAATATAATTGTTCTCTTTACCTGTTCCCTTTTGTTCTGTAAGTGTAAGTGTAATAAATAAATTACGTGTTGAAAAAACAAAAAAAAAGGAAAATGAAAAAAAGTTAATTAAAAAAATAGAAGAGAAAAGAAGAGAAATGAAAAAAGGATAAGAAGAATTGAAGAAAGTTGCAGAAAAATAAGAAGAATAGAAAGAAATTGAATAGGAATAGAGAATCAACTGAAAAAAGTATTCAATTCAAAAAGAGTAAAATAGAAAAAAAAGAATAAAATCTAATCAAATAAATTAAAATTTAATTGCTTTTATTCACTAAATTGCAATTCTCTGGACAATATTAATGTTATATATTTGCAAAAAATCACAATTTTCCGCTGTTAATTTTTATATTAAAAAAAGTGCGAACGACTGCGATAAATGCAGAATTCTCGCAGCTGATTTACATTTTATTTATCACGTTCCTTATAATCCAACGCGTTGAGGCAGTATTATTAAACGATTATAGTCGAATGATGAACGGTATTGCGTGATATCGAATAATAATAATACAAAGTTGTGAGAGATTGATTAAAAAAATGTATATAAGTAGAAAACAATAAATATTTGAAAAACTTTTGTCTCAATTCATTTTCATTCAGATTTTCATTCTTTCGAATTACTCATAAACTAATTTTTCATAATTATAATTATAATAATAATTATTAAAACTTTAATAATAATCATTACAGTTTTAATAATAATTATCATAATTTTAATAATAATCATTATAGTTTTAATAATAATTAACATAATTTTAATAATAATTTTTATTATTTTAAATTTTAGCTAATTAATTACAATACAACATTAAATTTTTCCCTCATTTTCGCTGAAATTTTTCCTCATGCATTTCCAAAACGAAAAATTCTTTAATAAATTAAATGCAACAAACTTAAAAAATAGAAAAAAAAATTTTTCATAAAGAAATTACAAAAATTAATGGAAAAAAAAGAATTATTAATATTTATTTCGATTCGAGCAAGTTATAAATAAATGCGGATGCTTATTGAGAGATTTTAGTTTTTTAATGAAAAATTCATAGATAATATATTTTATCAGAAATCATGTAACTGTTTATATATTTATAATATTCAATATAAATTTCGTGTCAAAGGATACGTGGAGATCGTTATTTTTTATTTATAATAATCTTATCAATATACGATAAATCATTCAGTGTATATAATTATTTCAAATTTTATTTTGCAAGAAAATAATTTTTCTTGTAAACTTTTTCAAGTTTCCTTCTAATCTAACTGTTTTCATTATAATCACAAGTTAATTAGAATTAGAATTTTTAATTTTTACTCGAAATATAAATTCAAAATTTGAATATTTAATTCGAAATATAAATTCAAAATTTGAAAGTTTAATTCGAAATATAAACTCAAAATTTGAATATTTAATTCAAAATATAAATTCAAAATTTGAATTTAAAATATTTACTTAAATTCTAATTCGAAATATGAATTTGTAGTCACAAATAAAAATTCTAATTTGTATTTACAATTAAAAATTTTAATTTGAAATTTTTATTCAAAATTCTAATTTAGAATTTCAATTCAAAATTCTATTACAAAAAAAAATATTTCCCCCTTGAAAAATTTGCTTCTAAACTCTCATAATCAAATATTTTCTATATCACATTTACAAATTGTAAATTTAAAATTGCAAATGGCAATTTGAATTTAATTTATAAAATTACAAAATCTATTTTTAATGATCACAAATAGAACAATGTATTGTAATACTATTTCAATATTGCAGAGTAAAATGCGAAATATTGCATTGTAATGTTGATTATTACCTTGTGACAATGGATAGTAGGCAGCAACTTTGCTTGTTAAACTTAAGGCAATATTGACGCAAAATATTGTTCTATTTGGCGAACTATTAGTTCTACTAAAAATGGCAATTTTTGGTGAACTTACGAGTTCAGCGACATAGAGTAGAACAGCGATACATTCTGTTCCTTGATCTTTCAGTGCTTTTGCCTCCATCAATGTGCGTCGCGTTAGTCTTCTCTGTAATTTTCGTGAAAATCGCGCACCATGCTTTATTGTTCGCACTGTCTTACTTGTTGTTTCAACTGGAGCCGAATCGACTGCAAGTTATTTAAAAATTATTTTTTTTTATTATTATTTGAATTTCAGTCAGGAATTTTTAATTTCAATCGGGAATTTTTAATTTTAATCATGAATTTTTATTTTTAACAAATAAAATTTCAAATATTTAACTAATTACGAAATTTTAAATTCATTACAAAGTTTTAAATTTAATTATGTATAAATTTTTATATTTAATAAGAATTTTGAATTTTAATAAGTTTAATTATGAATATTTTGAAGTATAATTTCAATTTTTTATTTTAATTACAAAGTTTAAGATTAATTACAAATTTTTTACTTCAAATGCAAAATTGCAAGTTTAATAATGATTTTCTTATTCTAATTATAAAGTTTTAAGTTAATTAAAAAGTATTAAGTTTAATTATAAAGTTTAAAGTTTAATTAAAAATTTTTAAGATTAAGTACAAAGTTTTAAAAATAAGAACAATTTTTATACTTTAATTACAAAGTTTTAAGTGTAGGTATTTTTAATGTTTAAATTGCAATTTTTAAATTTTAATCACAAAGCTGTAAATTTGTTTACGAATTTCTAAGTTTAATTGCAATTTTTTATTTCGATTTGAAAGTTTTTAGTGTAATTTTTAATTTTTAAGTTTAATTACAAAATTTTATGTTTAATTGCAAAATTTTAAGTTAAACTACGAATTTTTAAGTTAAATTACAATTTTTTTATTTTGATTAAAAAGTTTTAAGTTTAATAAAAATGTTTTAAGTTTAATAATAAAGTTTTAAGTTTAGTTACAAATTTTTAAGTTCAATTACAAATCTTTTTTTAAGTTTAATTGAATAATAAATTTTGAAAAAGCCTCAACTCTGAAAAACGTAATAATTGAGTTTTCAGAGTTAATTTGTAATTTTCATTTAAAATTTAATTCTAATCACAAATTTTAATATTAAACAGAAAATAAGTGTTTAATAATAAAATAAAATTTCCTACCTTCAGTTATTTTATCACTGGGATCTCCTGGTAAATAATGATCGATATATTGGTCTGCGACAGATAAGGCTCCATCTAATCTATCAGCAGCTGCATTTGCAGCTTGGCTGCCAATTTGCTTCATACTGTCTGCTCTCATTAGAACTGGTTTTACAAATTTTTTGTTCACGTACTCTTTTGTATTCCAGTACATCTTAATTGAAATATCATAAAAATGCATTAAAATTTTTTTTTCCCCTAATAATTTTAATTGCTAATTCTGCAAAAACTAGCGCACAAAAAATAAAACCACAATTTTCAAGTATTTAATGAATTTTAAATTATTTTCTCAGGTTCTGAAGAAAATTACAACATAAATTTGCTTTCATAAAGTGATTTTTTTTTTACTAAAAATAACGTCGATAGTTGATTGATGGATGAAAAAGTTTATTAACGTATTGAAATATGTTACGTAATTCTTTTTAAATAATTTAATTAAGATATTAAAACAAGTTAAATAATTTTTTATTAAATAACTGAATTATTTAAAAAATATTAAAAATTTTGTGTTTTAACAAAAAAAATTAACAAAATTGTTTCTTTCTTGTTAAGCAAGGTATCAAAATTCATTAATTAACTTTTTATTAATTTTAATTCACACATTAAAATAGGTTAAATAATTTTTGCAAATAATTTAATTTCCGTATTTTAATGTCGTTAATTAATTTTTGTATTAACAAAATTTATATTTTGTAATAACAAAATTTTTCTTAACGTTAAATAACGTATGAAAATTCGTTAAATAACTTTTTGTTAATGGTAATTAACATATTAAAGTGTTCTAGTTAACATTTTCTTTTAGTTAAAGAAAAATGAATTTTTTTTTAATATTGTTTGAAAAATGAGCAATTTCTGTTAAATTTCCAAAGTAAAAATATAATTTAATGGAAAAATGTAGTTCTCACATTGAATGGAATAGAGAATAAAATTTTTTTTCTACTCACGAGCTGTGGAGGAAGATGAATTGCTGGCACTCTCAATTCAACGATATCAATTCCCTTGCATAAAATTTGATCGATCGTTGTTATTGGACCATTGAGGGCAAAAATGGCAGATTTTGCCGTTGCTGTCGCCGAAGCTAATGATTGCTCCATTGTGTCCAAACTCCAACTCATTAGCGAATTTGATCTCTATCGAATTATATTAATTACTAAAAATTAACTCTAAAAATAGTCACACTGTAGAATAATAGTTAAAAAATTTTTTAAAAATGTGTTTTTGAAGTGAGAAATTTATTTTTGAAATAAGAAATTAATCTTTGAAGTAAGAAATTTATTTTTGAAGTGAGAAATTTATTTTTAAAATAAGAAATTTAAGTTTAAATTCAGAAATTTAATTTTAAAATAAGAAATTTAATTGTGAACTAAGGCATTTATTTATGAAATAAAATATTTATTTTTAAAATAAAAAAATTAGTTTTTAAAATAAATTTTTACAAAACTTTCAAACTGAATCAAATAATCAGTACGCTGCTAGTATTCTACTGAGACAATAAGGCAAGAGAGCTCGAAAATTTAACAAAAAATGCCAATTATTGACGTCAATGTCACGAGGAATATGATGAGAAGAACAGAATGAAGAAACAATGAACTTCAAAATTAATTATTCTGTAATAAATTTACATAAAATTATAAAGAAAATAAAATTTTGAAATAAATAATTAAATTGAAAATAAAACAATTAGTATAAAAAATATAAAAGAAATAGAAAAATAAAAAAAGTAAAATAAATAGTAGTCACTTTTCTGTAAAAGTAAATCCCACTTTACTCTAGAAATACAATATTTTAAAAATAAAAAATATTTTTAACAGTAAAACGAAAAAACCATGAACCTCAATAATACCTAAAACGAACCTTAATCATATCGTAAACATTTCCAGCAATGCAGATACTGCTTTCAACAATAGGAAAACTTGATATTCTGGCAACGGATTCAAATTGCGATAGATCGGAGTGCCTTCGTTTGAAATTTGATCGAGCCATGTCACAGTAGTTTGCTGCAAATTGAATAAAAAAATAAATTCACTCATGTCTTTGCATTAAAACAGAAATTATCCTTACTATATGTATTAATAATTTTTTTACAACAAAAGAAATTTTTTTTATTTGTAAACTGATAAAAAGAAGCACATGGTTAATCGTGTAAGTGATCACAAACACATAAAAATAATTCTTTACATATGTGTGTGTGTATGTCTTGTGGGAGAAAAACTCGTATTATAAACGCAATGATAGATGTGTGAAAAGAACATCCGATAAGAAAGGTTACAATGTCATTTAAATGGTTAATGTCGAGGTTACAATATGACAGGTATTTTTATGTAAAAAAAAAATTTTTAAGAAACGCTACATTTTGTTAATAAATTTTTATGGCACAATATGTTATTGATTTTTTATCGTTTGTAGTTTTTCAAACTTTCTTTTTTCTTGTTCTTTTTCTTCTGTTTTTGCTGTACCAATGTATATATTTGTTCAAACTTTCTTCTTTTAATTTTTCTTTTTGTTCTTGTCGTCTTTTTTGTTCCAGAACATTTTTTTCATTTTGTGTTTGTTCTTTCTGTTTTTTTTGTACATCTTCAACTTACTCTCTTGAAATTTCTTGTTTTTTTTCTTCTATTGTAGTTCTTTTTGTTATTCTTGGAATTTTTCTTCTTTTCGGTATTCTTCTTCTAGTTTTTCTTCATCTTCTTTTCTTTGAACCTCTTCTTGTTGAACGTCTTTTTCTTCTATACTTTTTAATTTTTTTCTTCTTGCAGCTTTTTTATTTTGCACTTCTTTTCAGTTCATGTTATTCTCCTGATTTTTGTTCCTTTGTTGTTGTGCTTCGTTATTTTTTTGACTTACTGTTTTTTTTGTTATCATTGTTATTCTTTTTATTGTGTATTTTTTGTACTTCTTCTGTTTATTTTTGGCTGTAATTTTTTTGTACTTCTTCTGTTTCTTTTTGGCTGTAATTTTTTTTGTACTTCATCTGTTTCTTTATGATTGTCATTTTTTTCTGTACTTCTTGTTTTTTTCCTACAATTCTTTTAATTTTTTTTCTTTTTATTTATATTGTTTTTAATTCTTGGCATTTTTTGTACTTCTTCTTCTTCTTTTTGTTCCTGTCGTCCTTAAAATTCTTACAGTTATTTATTTTTGTTTTCCTCTTTTTGGCCAGAATTTGCTTACTGTTATTATTTTTGTTGTTATTCAGCATTTTCTTTTTTTGTACTTCTTCTTTTTCTTAATATTCTTTATTTGCTACTTTGCATCTACTTTTTCTTCTATTTTTATTTTTTCTTTCCTATATAAAAATAAAAAAAAGTAATTAAAAAAAATAATTTCTGCTTTTATTCTTCTTATTCTCTCTCTTCCTGTTCTCCTTTCTTTTTTATCTTCGTTTTCTTAAAATACAATTACTATACAAACTGCAATTTTGCCAATCAATCAAAATACAATGTTTTGCGTAGGAGAAAAAAAACCAAAACGTGATTAACTTCGTTCAAGTTGATCACTTCATTAAAAAAAAAACAATACTGATAACCGACTTGTCACCATTCTCTTCATTCTTTTTAAAAACAAATATAGTCTTAACTCTTAAGTTTATGAGAAGTCATCATCTAATTCACATTTCAATAATAGAATAAGAATAAATATTATTGACAAAAGAAAAATTTTTTTCCTTTGTAATTTGAGTTAAAAACAGTCGGACTTCTTATTTTTTTCATAAAAAATGTAATTTTAGATAAAATTAGATGTGTACTTTTATAAGAGTATACGTTTCGTTACGAAAGTCAGATACATACATTCCGGTAGACTTTGAACTTTACAGAGCAAAAGTTCTCAAAACTCCGTTTAACAGACGCAATTATTAAATGTCAAAATTGTTTTTTAAATTTCTCTTTGATGTTTCTAGCAAAAATTCTAGCAAAAAAAAAAATAAAATTAGAAAAAATTAGCAAATAAAAAATATATATTTATTTGAATATAGAAGGATTTAAATTGACTTTAAAAATTTTTAATTAAAAATTCAAACTTTATGAAATTTTATGAAATAAATTGAAACAGTGACGTATATAAATTTTTATAATTTTCTTCCTAAAAATTTGTATTTTTTTTTTCGTTTCATAGATTCTTATTACAAGAGAAAGTATTTTAATTAGTTCTAAATGAACTGAATTATATCCTAATTAGTAAAAAACTTGATTGAAAACATGTAAAACTAAAATTATCCGTGAGTAAAAAAAAATATTTTTACTATTCTATTAAAAAAAAATCATTTGGAAATAAATCAATAATGAAGATTTTGTTTTAATTAATAATAGTAAATATTATAATTAATTAGTGAATTACTAAACTAGTTATTGTTCTAAATTCTAATTGACATTGGCAAATGGTAATAGAAGTTAAATTTTATTCAATTTAGAAAAAGTTTTAAATTCAATTTTCTTTTTTTATTATTAAACTCAATCAGTGTAGAATAAAATTTCAATGAATAAAATAAATTTAGTAACAAAAAAATCAAAACATAAATCAAGAATTTTTCAAAATTCAATTAAAAAAATGAGCAATTATTTTCAATTGAGGAAAATTTAGTTTTTTCCTCTAAGTTCGTGGCATATGTTAGTAAAAATTAACCAATTGCAAATAAAGTTCTCAAGCAAGGAAATTTTACGCAAAACACAAATTTAACTTACAGTTAGTGATCGTCATAATTTCTTATTCAAAAATTTCCAAATGACGGAAATTAATTCACAAAATTTATCATATCACAGGAAAAATTGAAAAAAAAGATTCGCTCTCAAAAGCGTAACAGCTTAGCTTGAACTTTGAAAATTGATTAAAAATACATCTCACGCGTTACAAAAAAAAAGTAATGACGCGATTAAAATCTCTTAAAGACTGTTTGAGCCGGAATGAATCTCATGCCTCGAATGATGTTGAAAATATATATTCGTGAATTCGCTCGATTCTCACAAACACATACACACAGAGACATTTACACTTTACGAGAGTTCTAAATGTATTATATACTTGAACGGTCAGAAGGTTTTGTCGAGTATTTCACGGTGAAGGACACGAGCTGCCATTCACATTTAGATGTGTAACTAAAATTATTATTTTACAATAAATTATTTTAATAAGAAGAAAAATAGATAATAATTTTTTAATTGTAATAATTAATAATGTGTAATAAAAATTTTATTGTACTTCAAAATATTTTTTTAATTTATTTTTATATTGTTTTTTTTTCTTTCTTTCGAAGTTTGTTAATTTGAAAATTTTTTACCTGTTCTGTGAATTAAATAAAAAATTCCATTTACCAGCAAGTGTGAGAGAAATTATGTATATATGTTGTCCCAGTGGAAAACACGAAGTCGACTGCACTTCGGAGGCTGCTGACAGTATCTCATCGGTTTGACCTATGACACATCAATTATATATGGGCACAATGACAGCGCTTTTCAATTATAAAATTCGTGCCCCGTCTTTGGTGACAAAATAAGACTAAATATACAGTTAGAAATGCAGATTTTTTTCTAGTGGAAATTTTTTTTTCTGTTAAAAGTGACAGTGACGAGTAGAAAGATTTCATTGACAAAAATCAAATTTCGTTCGTTAAGTTTAATTGGTGAATTATTTTCATTTATATTATTTATAATGATTCGCATTATATCTAACAGAATTTATTTAACAGAAAATTACAAACAAATAAAAAAAATTAATAAAAATAAACCATTAAATTAATAATTAATAACAAAAATTAAAATAAATAATTCTGATAAATTATTTTTTTCCAATTATAATTACAATAAAAAAAGAAACGAAGAAATAATTTTCTTTGACGTTTCTTCAATTTAAAATTATTTTTTTTTGATTCAACGAAAATTTATTTGATTAAAAGGAAATTTTATTTGATTAAAAAATATTTTAGTTGATAGAAAAAAATTTTACTTAACTAAAAAAATGTATTTGATTCAAAAACAATATATTTGTTCCAAAGAAATTTTACATTTTTGAATAAAAGAATTTCCTTGACCCTTTATCATTGATAAAATTTCTTTAATCTAAAGAACAAACTTTCTGTATTCAATATTTTTTTTTTAATCGAAGAAAAATTGTTTAAATAAAAAAAATAATTATGAATAGTGATTGAAAGATTGAATACATTAAATAATAATAACAATAATTTTTATAGTAAATTAATTATTATTATAAATATACTTGCAAAGGTTAATAAATAAATTAATTATTTAAAATAATTATTCTCAAACAATAATGAAAATAGTAAAAAAAAATTATAATCTTAATTATAATTATGAATGAATAAATAAAAATTAAATTGATCGTTATTAATTTTTTTTCATTGACGTATTTTTATTACTACATGGTCTCAATAATAAAAAAAATCATTAACTTACATTATTTAAATTTTTAATAGGTCGGAAGAAAAAATTTATATATGCATTCATCATAAGTTGAATTTGTGTAAAAGTCTGTTTAATAAAATTTGCAATAGACTTTGGAGCTTGTGAATTGTCATTAATGATAATAAATTTTCTATTAAATTGATAAAACATAGAATATGACAATTCTCGTAACACGGTCGATGAACCACTGTCTAGGCTATTATCTTCATTCAAGGACGATTTTACTCCTCGCCATCTGCAACTGATGTCCAAAAAAAAAATGTTACTCAAAATTTTTCTCTTTTTCTTAAAGTTTACTCAACTTGTTCGAATATTATTATTTTACAAATATGAAATATTTTTTTAAAACATTTTTTTATAGAAAAAATTTATTATTTTTCCTTTCGTATAGAGAAAGGATTTTTAATTAGTAGTTTTAGTTTATATTTTCATAAAGGCATGATTCATTTTTTCCCTTTTAATAATTTTTTCTACTCTTCGGTTTTCGGATATTTTTATCTTTACATTTTTTTACAAATAATTAAAACATTTTAAAAATAATCTTTTTCTAAATTATAATTATTTTTTTAATTAGTATTTTTAGTTTTTATGTTCATATAAGGAAATGATTTCTTTCTTTTGGAATAATTTTTTTCATAAATCTTTTTTTTCTAATTTTTTTAAGTTTGGAAATTTTTTAAATAATTTTTTCCTTCTCTACAAAGGGAAAAAAAGAGAACGAAAAAGAAATGCAAGTGAAAAAAGATGAAAAATAAGAAAAACTTTTATGGAAAGAACGGTAAAATCAAGGACTATGAACTATTGAAGTTCTAAATGCATTCACGTGTGAAATTATCGATAAAGGGTCAAGAAAGAGTAAAATGTGAAGTAAAGTATAAAGTGTAAATTTGAAATTATCACCAACAGACGGCATTAATTGCAAGCAAAGTCCAGATCATTTTATTTAAAAAAAATATATATATAAAAAAATTACAAAAGTAACAAATCTCGAACATCTCATCTCTCACTTGCGCCTATATGTCGTTACGTGTCACTTCAAAGATTAATTGATTCCAAGAAATTATCATATTTATGAAGGGCACCGCTTAAATCATTCATCGAATAGTTAAAATGAAAATTAAAAAAAAAACTCGAAACATTATTTCATTTTTCTTATCGAAATATTTTATGATTACAAAAATCGTTATAGACTTTACTATATCAAGTATAATGTTTCAAATGCTATTTATAAACTTTTTCTTTACTTTTCATTTACAATTTCGACCTTTTTAGTATTTTAAAAAAATTATATTCCACTGATTATGAATAATGGCATATATTTTATTTTTTAAATAACAATTGACAATTTTTTGTACATAAATAAAGCAAACTGTAAAAAAATGAATTAATAAAATTACTTTTTACTAATAAATCAATGTTTCAAGAATAAATTTTCATTTATAATTCAGAAAAATTTTTCTAAACTCTGAAAAGTTCTTCACTTTAAAAAATAATAAATATTAGAAATAAAAAGTTAAACACGATTCTTCTTTTTTAAAGGATGAATTTTAAAGATAGGAAACAAAATAAAAATTTTCTTTTATTAATATTTTATTATTATGATTATTGATATTATACAAAATAAAAATTTTCTTTTATTAATATTTTATTATTATGATTATTGATATTATACATCTACACAAAATAATTTTCCTAGCAAATACAAATGTAATATATCGAACATAATCTCAAAACATTTTTTTTTTTTTTTTGAATAATTGATTTTTTAGCAATTTTCTCATTTATGACTGGTGAGATGAGTGTTAAAATAATTTTTTTCCCTCTGTCTGTACTCTTCAATTGAATTTGCTAATACAGTTAACCAGGAAGCACGGTCATAAATAGGGAAAGTTGAGATTTTTACATAAAAATTTCGTTTACCGTTGGTATCAATAAATCCTACATCACTTGTTTGATTAAAGAATACCTCAGGTAGTATTACAAAAACTTCTTCATCATCACCATCATCATCATCATCATCATTAATTTGAACAATGTCATGTAACCTTACCACTTGAAGAGAATCCGTAATTAAAACCTCGTAATTCACCCAAAAAAAAGAGGAGTTGAAATTAAAATTTCCATATTTATTTAAGTTTAACTCATGATATTTGCTTGTACAAAAAATGAATCTTGATGATTGAAAAAAATCTCCAAACTTCATAGACCTAATGAGAGTATTTGTTTTCAACATCCTAAAAAAACAAGTTTTCAAAAAATGATTTAAAATCGAATTTAGATTGTAATCACGAATAGCCAAACTGTAAAATGCTCTTTTTATTCTCCAAGATTCAAGATTATGACCATTCAATATCAACTTATTACTCATTAAAATCAAAAAAGCATAATAATCTTCAAATAACATTAAATCATTCACTTTTCTCCCGTAGTAAGATTGAATTAATTTTTTGGTATTCAGTGTTGGTGCATTTTTAAAAATCCAGCTTCTTAGATAATTAACACGAGTTTCTGCTTGTCCTACACTTAATACATGTGGTTCCAAATGAAATTTGTATCTAAAAAAATTGTAAGATTCATAATTTTTTAATTGGCTAGTTTTGCTCCAATCTGGTGGCTTTCCAGTTTTCTTTACATGTTCAGCAAATTTATACATTTCCATCTCATCTATTAATAGGTATTGACTTAAAAATTTTAATGCTTCACTTGGATCATAATTGGGAAGACATTCTCGTATCACTTTCTTTCTAATGATATTAAGACTCTCAAATTCATAAAGCCGTTCAGTAGGTGAGATTCCTGTTGATTCTAATTTCACAATTAATAACATTGTTATAATATTCCCAAGAATAACAATTGTATTCATTGTTATTAAGCAAAATATTTGTGGTCCAAAAAATGTTTAAATAAGTTATGTTTACAAATCAATTGATGTTAATTTATGAATATTTCTTCGGGTTTTCTCAATCAATGTTTCTCTGAAACAATATTTTATAGCTCAAAATATAATTTTTAAACAATAAAAAAGAAATAAAATTAGAAAACAGAAGTGATTTAATTTAAAGTTTATCTTTCTTCGTTTCTTTTTAACGAAAATGTCTATTTCTATTTATAAAAAAATATTTGTATGTGTACGAAATAAAAATCGATGTCTATTCATGCAACAAAAATAAAAATTAATGTCTTTTCATTTCCTCGCATTTTTTACAAGCCATGAAATAAGAAATCAGTGTTTCATTTTTTTAAACTAACTTTAAATATGAAAAATATTCAAAATATAAAATATTTTTTGAAAATGTTTAATGCAAATGTTTAAAAATTATTTTTGTTGAAATTTTTAGTTCAGATTACTTTTTACAATTTTACAAGCTTCCATATTTAATTTACAGTAAATGTTTATCGTATTCAAAGTTAGGTACAGAATTGGAACATTGATTTCTTTTTATATTTTGAAAAAATTTATTAATTTTTATTTCATTTTTCTGTCACTAATTTTTTAACAGAAATATATTGATTTTCATTTACGGAAAAATCAATAATCTATTCGTGCATGAGAGAAAATAAAAACTATTATCTCTGCATTGCCTTGAGTTTTAACAAAGCTTTAAAAAAATGTGTTTTTCTTTTTAGCTAACTTTCAATGTATGATAAATGAATGTATAAAATATTTTTTTCAAAATATTTAATTCAAATTGTTGCACATGATTTTTTCTTCAATATATTATTTGTAATTGGGACTGTTTTTTGTATTTATTTTACAAACAACTGCAAACTTAATTATAACAAATATATGCTCTCTAAAAATCTCAATTAGTGAAAATTAGACAACTAACTCTTAGGAGAATATTTATTCTTTCTATTAAAATATTACTACTTTATTTATTCATTAAAATTTGTTATACAACATTTTTCGTAAAAGAGTATTTACTAATTAAAATTGACAAAGTATCAATTACAATTTTTGTAAAGTAGTAAAATATTGTTAGTAATTTTCAGAATTAAAAATATTATTTACATACCTTCTTAAATATTATTTGAAGTATAGTATGCTTTCAAGAAGCCTCAAACCTTTAGAGTGTTGCTTTTTTCTACTCACATTTAGTTTTTGCGAAATATTTTTAAAATGATAAGAAATAATCTTTCTTAGAGTCATAAAATATAAAATTAAATCAAACTTCTCTTTCTTAAAACAAATATTTTCTATTTTTATGACATTTTTTTTTATTACTCTAAAATAATTGCAAATTCTTCTATGAAATCCTAAGATATTCAGTGATAAGCGGATATATTTATTTAAATTTTTTCTTTTTATTTTTTTTTAACTTCTTCCTTCTATTCATTTTGCATTTTGTAAACAAAAAATAATTGACAATTATCAAAAAATTTTTACAAAAAAAAAGTGTTTTAGAAATTTATATTCTATTAAAAAAAAAATGTTTTGAATAATATAAAATATAATTTGTCAATTAATAGCCACTTAGTGGAGTTAACTACAAAATTGAAAATTTAGAATCAAGTGAGTAAAAAAAATATATTTTAAATTTTACGAAAAATTTGCTAAAAAATTATGTTCCACATTTTGTTACAAAACAAAATTAATTAATCTTCTAGAGTACGAATTTTTTCAAGTACAAAAATAAAGGCGGGAAATTACAATAAGTGAAATCGATTGTGATGCTTTTAAACAAGAAATCTTTAAAACTGAACTGAAAAAAATCATTCGATTATGAAGCAATGCGAATATTACATGTTTGACGATAAATATTATTGACGTTAATGATAAGCAACCGTCATTATTTTTGGTAGATGATGTTTGACTAAATCGCAGTTTTACTACAGATAAAAAATTTACGACATGATTTTGTCCAAAAGTTCTGGTCTGACAAAATAATTTTTTTACCACTGAAAGAAAAATTTTAAATAAAGTTTCGTCTGACTACAGCAAACTTGTACTACTTTCACCACAAATAGAGAAAACTACAATTGAATTTTATCTGACGAATATGAATAGAGTGTTTCACTACTGAAAAAAATTTAAATAACAACTTGTCTGACTAAATACTTATTTTTCTACTGTGGAAAAACTTAAAGATAATTTTCGTCTGATAGAACTAAATTTATACTACTGATAGAAAAATTAACTAATTTAATCTACTGCTAAATGTTTAGTTAATTTATTCTTTTGCCTCAAATATTATTTTTTCCTTTTTTATTTTTTTGTTTTTGAATTTTAATATTAAACAACTGAATAGTTTTAATAATAATATTAGTAACAATTATTTCAATACTTCAGTATCGAAAAATTCAATAGCTGGCTGGAACTTAATTTAATTGACGATGCAACTCTTGATAGAGATAGAGGAACATCGAATTATACTGTTTATTTGAAACTAAGAAATAATTTTATCGAAGAACTGAGTTGTGAGTGAAATTGAGTTTCGTTAATTATTTTTATTTCTAACAAAAAGAAAAAAGTATTAAAAAAAATAATACCGTGAATAATAAGCAATAAACTAGAGAAATAAGGTATTTATTTAATGAATAAATATATAGAAAATATTTTTTTACGAATTAGACATAAAAGTAGTAGGTAATCCTCATTTGAGTAATTTTAATCTTATCAAAAAATAATTTTTAATGGTGAGAAATAAAAAAACTCTTTAAAATGGAGAAAATGTCTTGCTGAAAAAATTTAATGTAAAAAATTAAATGAATACAAATTAAAGAGTATTGTAAAATATGCTTTTTATAGCCACGTTGATTTAAAACTTTAAGAAAAAGCGATAATTTATAATAATAATTTTTTCCAACGAATACGAATGCATTTTTCGACCTCTAATTTCTGTCAAGAGTCATTTATATTCATTTTTTTATTGCCCTTGTACATTAATTGAACCTTCAAACACCAAATGGCTTTTCTTAAATGAGACAATTTTCATAGTTGAACTTATTGTATCCCACATGCAATAATCTAACGAGTACTATTAAATTAATAGGTAACTTATGTTTCACTCTAAAGTTAACTATTTTATTAATTTCATCTTTTTTTTGCAATTTAATTTTTTTTGCTTAGAAAAATAAAGAAATAAAATTTTTCCAAAAGAATACATTTTATTTTCTATTCAAGATAAATAATTATGTTTTTTAAATATAATGTTTAGAACATTTTCAGTTTAATTTATTTTTCCCCAAAAAAATGTAAATTTTCTATTTTTTTAAATTAAATACAAATTTTATTCCGTGAAAATGATAATAAAACAATTAAGAATACTTTAACCCGAATTATATTTTCATTGTCTGGGGAATAGTATCGAAAGATTTGCAAGTATATTGTGTAATTATTGACTCAGAAAAGAAAGATACTTTTTTATCTTGAAAAAACTTTTCTGAGGCAATAATATGTTAATTTACTAAATTTTAAGAAAAAAATATTTGCAAATTTAATTCCTCAAAAAAATGAGAATGAGACGTTTTTTTATTAAATACTTTTTGAGAAATAAAACCCAACACAGTGTAAAAAAGCGATTCATAAATTACTGGCAATAAAAAGTAATAAAGTATTAAAATTTCTTAAATGATTTTTCTCGTATCACTTCAGCAGTCTCACTTCTATAAAACGTTAATTCTCGTGATCTTGAATTTTTCCTTGCACTGTTCTTTCAACTTCGCTATCGACCTTGTCGTATATTTTACAATTTTTGAATTTGTGGGAAAAAACGTTTTTCATCCTTAAACTTGCTGAATAAATTTTAAAAGCATTGATTTTTGAATTTCACCAAATATACACTCTTGGAAATACTAAAAAAAAAATTAAAAATACTTCTTTGTCGTTTTCTTTTCATTTTCTACAATTTTCATTCGTTGAAAAATAATTCCTACCCGAAAAATTCAAGGAATAAATTTTAAATAGTTTTTGTGAATTAAAAATCCATCTTAGGAGCAGTTAAGAATATTTCTAAACAAGTTTAGTAAGTAAAAAGGAAAAAGCAAAAAAAAGTGTAAAAAAGTGGAGAATTAGTGGAAAAATAGTGACAAAACAATATTTGGAGAATCAAATTTTCAAAAGTCGGGGAAAAAGTATTTTTTTAAAAATGGATCAAAAATCAATTAACCAAGGGGAAAAAATTCTCGAAGAAAAAGAATGTTTGGAAATAATAAAAAAGAAACTCGCTCAAGAATCATTGAAAGAATTTAATCTAATTTCCCACGAACTCGTTCAAATCGAAGAAGTAAAAGGCTACATGGGACAATATTTCACACTGAGTGCAACAATAGCAAACACAAAATCACCAAACGATGAGAGAAAAATAAAATTTTTCACCAAAATTCCACCGCCAAAAAATAGTCCAATGTATGAATTTGACAGAGAAATGGGAGCCTTCAAAAAAGAGGCGGCATTCTACAATCATTTTTTGCCAAAAGTTTTAAATGGTAACAATGACAAATTTATTCCCGATTGTTTTTTATGTTCACGAGACGAGGTGATTGTTCTCGAGGATATGACACAAATTGGCTTCTTGCCAATAAATAAATTTGTACCATTTGATTTTGATCATTGTCGAATTTTAATTGAAACACTCGCCAAATTTCATGTGAAATCATTTATATTCGAGGAGGAAACAAAGAAAAATTTACAGGAAAATTTCTCCCATTGTATGAAGGAGTCATTATGGGATTTGGGTAAAAGTAAATCAAAATCATTGTACGATGCGGCAATTAAGGGAGCAATATCATTGGTTGATTTAATACCGGGTTTCAGTGAGAAAACAAAATTAATGTTCAAGAAAAAAATGAAAGCATTGTCAATTGAACGTGTTGTTAAATTATCGCCTTCAGTGAAACAAAAAAATGTTTATTGCCACGGTGATCTTTGGGCGAATAATATTCTCTTCAAATATGATGATAATGCAAAACCCATTGAATGTTGTTTCGTCGATTTTCAACATGCGAGGTAACATTTTTAAATTTTTATTGAAAAATTTGTATTTGTAAATTTTTATTCTACTTTTATCTTCATAAATTCTTGTAAATTTAATTCTACTATTTTTTATAACAATTCATTTTTTTATATCAATTTGAAAAAAATAAAAGATTATTTATTTAGTAGGTTTTTAATGAAAATTAAAAAAATAAATATACAACAACGTAAAAAAATATTAAAAAGTGGTAATTAGCAAACAGACAAAAAAAAAGCCGTGGATTTTTAGATACAACAACTAATTTTTATAATTTCTATGAAAAGTATTAAAAAATGTAAAAAGAATAAAAGTAAAAAAGAAAATAATTTCCAGATACAATCCACCAGCTCACGATCTACTATCAGCAATTCATTACACGACGACGAGAAAAATAAGGGACGAATATTCGAATAAATTTTATAAAATTTATTACAAATCGCTGGCAAATTGTCTGAATTGTGCGGAAATGGAAATTGAAAAAATATTTCCCTGGGAGGAATTTATGAAATCTGTTGCTGATCAAAAAATTGCTCTATTAGTGTTTGCTGTCTTAAATTTACCAATAATGTTACTCGAACCACAAGCTGCAAATAAATATTTTGCCGAAAATCCAGAACTTTTGAAAAGTGTTCTCTACATCGATCGAACGCCATTGCTCTGCGAACAATTTCAAAATGTTCCAATTTACCGAGAGAGAATTGTCGAAGCCTATCACGATTTACACGATTATTTGAATAAAATTGAATTGTAAGAATACTTTTGTTATTATAAATACAGTTTTGTAGACGATTTATTTACTGGAAAAAAATGTTTTCTCACCAAAAAATTGTTACGATTGTCAGACTGTGTAATAAACGATTTGTCTATTTTATGCTAATTTAGCGTTCTTATTATAATATAAACAAAATATTTCTAAAAAAAAGCAAACTAAGCTAAATTATATAAATATAATTTTTTAATTTTTTTTGCCCAAACTTTAGTGAAACTAAAATTAATTTAGCTCAGCTTAATTGTAGATTCAAAATATTTAATTCCTTTAAAGTGAAAAAATCTTTCGTACTAAATAGAAAAATTAATTTTTAAATAAAATTTCTCTTCAGCCTTTCTGCCAGGTTTCTTCATTTGGGATTAGAAAAAAATGACAAAGTAAGTACCAATAAAGAAATAATTTGAAAAGAAACAAATGTTATTTATTTTATGAAATACGACGGTGTGCGGAAATTTGAAGATCAATATACAAACTTCGTATTCTTTCTCATTTTTTTTTTGTTTCATTTTAAATATTTATATATACACAAAAAAGGATCACATTAGACATTATTTAGCCAGGGGTTTTTTTTTGTCAAAGGAGTAAGGTTGAAATTGGTTTAGAATTTTTTTTCCTCTCCTTTTCTTTTATATAAAAAATTTCATTATTTTTTTTGGGTGCTTCCATGAAAAATTGGGACAAACGCAGCACAATTTTTTTGTTTTTGTTTTTTTTTTAAGTTTTATGTATATAATTATTTATATCATCAATTATAATGAATATAATTATGTACAATATTGAATCTCATTCTTTAACAATAACATCAACAACATGATTAAACAACGTTCCTCATTGGTACACAAATTGTAAATTTACAGATAAAAAAGCATTAAGATGAGGTCAATGAGGCATATTAAAGTTTTTTTTTTTGGCTCACGCTCTGCGCGCCTGTAATTATTATTATTATTTTTTTTTCATTTGTTTATACATATCTTAATGAATCCTCATTTATTTATTTAAATCATCTTCTTTTTTTCTGTGTGAGTGTGTGATTTCTTTTTTTTTTTGTTCTTATGTAGGTAATACATACATACGATTCACATATATACACGCAAATGCAACCACGAGATATGATTATAAAGGACGATGAATTTGATTGAATCAGTGCATGATTTAATTATTTAAAGAGAGTGCGCGAATTATTTCTCGGCACCTCTCAGCGAGCTCTATTTTTTGTATTGATTACCGATTCGAACAAAGAAAAACAATCCAAAGAATTAAAATTACTTGAAAATTTAAAGAAATACAAATTTTTATTCTATAAACGTAAATTTTTAAAAATTAATTTTTGGAAATTATTTTTTTAGAAATTAAATTTCGAATCAGTAATTGTGCTATTAAAAGCTCACTATGAGGTGTTAAACACGATCATTCTAAACTTCTATACACAAGGCTTTCATTGATGAACGTCTTGCATAAATCTATTGCACAATTTTTTTTTGTCTAGTCATTCCTTTAAAGCGAACTAGGTCACTATTCGATATTTTCTTTTCTCCATTAGCATTGTTTTCAAATTCGAAAATTACATCCTGAACATTCAAAATAAAATAGAAAATTAGAAAACAGTTTTTGAATTCGGTTTTAATTATTTTCCATAGTTTTTTAGTAATGATGAAAACTTCTTTTTTGTTTTCCGGAAAAATGCTTATTTTGCAAAAAGACAACAAAGTGTGGAAATTCATTTTTTTTTTGAGTCCTTGTTAGGAAAACATTTTGACAGATGAAAAATATTTCGAAAAAAGTTATAGCTGCTTAAAAGTTTGTAAAAATAAGAAAGATTTTTTCCATTCTTCGGAACGAAAAAAGAAAAATCATTCTCGACTTTCTTTGGCAGTTTCTGTTTATTGGTGTAACATTGTATTAATAAAAAAACGAACACGACAATAGGGGGGATTTTAATAAAGTCTAAAACATTATTAAAAAAAAGTTCCATTTTTCACTAAATATTCTTTAAAAATAGTTTTAGAAATATGTTAATTAAAAAAAATTGTATTTAAAAAATCGTTTATCAAAAAATTTCTAATTAATCAATCGTTTATCAAAAAGTCGTCAATTAATAAATCGTTAAGTAATAATTTGCTAATTAATAAAACGTTTATTAACAAATCGTTAATAATAGATGTTTTATCAAAAAATCAGAAATAATTGAATCATTTGTCAAAAAATTGTTAAATTATTCCTCTAATTAACCGGGTCTGCAAAAATGTTTTCCCAATCGACTCATAATTTACATTTACATACATATCTACATTCTCATGATGCTATATGACTTTTTCGCTATAAAATACATTCCATTTATATAATATTCTTTTTTTTGTAATGTATATTAAAAAATTTAACAGTCCATTAACTGTGATTTTTTTTTCATTATAATAAACTATCCTGAAATTTAACTGGCGTTTTTCTCTCCTGGTTTTAATTTTAATTTCATTTCTTTTAAGTATATTAGAAAAATTTTACAGATTTAAAATTATGTTTTAGAATTATATATTTTGTTGTTGTTGTTGTTATTTTTAATTTTATATTATAATAAGTTGTCTATATTTAAACTGAGACGTATCTACATTTAACGAGAATTCGAGATCAGTGTGCGTTATATAATTAGACATTATTATTTTTGTTTCTCTTTATAATTACATTATTAACTATAATTATAATTAACAATAGTCTAAAAGCTAGATTCTTTTTTACTCAAATGATTAACATGTAATGTATAAAGTAAATATATATTTATGTGAATTTATTTAAATTAAATTATGGAGAATGAGGAAAGAAAATAGTTTTTTGTGTACAAAATCTCGATTTTTTTTGTCTTTGTCTTTTTAATTCTTTAGGAAAATTAGGCCAACTTTCCGTATATGTACAAAAATAGTATTTTAAATTATTTTGTTTTAAGAAACATTTCTTCTTTCTTTCTTTATTTTTTTTTTTTAATCAATGGCTTATATATGTTTGTGAAGCGTAAAAAATGAATAATGAATACAATAATTAGTCTTTCGTCTGAAGGCTTTCTTATAATTAAGAAGAAAAAGTCAATAACATCAAGAAATGGAATTAATTTGTACAAAATTATTTTTTTTTAATTTTTAATGAACTGAAATAAAAATAAAAATAAATAAAATAGGTTTTTTTTATTACAAGAAATAAATGATTTTTTAAATCAATTTTTTATCTTTTATTTTTTTAAGTCATATCGATAATTTTTTTTTTACTTTCTTTTTTACCCTTTTATTCTCTTATTCCCTTTTTACTTCATTTTACCCGATTTTTTCAGAAATTTATAAACAATTTTGTTTTATTAAATTATAATTTAATAAAATTCATTAACAAAATAAAAAGTAAAATTATTTATGAATTGACTACAGACCTCGGACTGAATTTGAAAATAAAAAATATCAAAAGTATTTTGATAAAAAAAATGGTGGTTCAATTTCTCCACTTGAGAACGCCAAGGTCGACACCAGATGGCGTGGAAACTGATTTTATCAACTCAGCTGCCATCTAGCGGTGACCTTGGCGTTCGCAAGTGGGAAATGGAGTCTCCATATTGAATCTCAAGATATGTTCGTAATTTTATGATTATAATTATTTAAAAATAGCTGTTAATTAATATTGACATTAATAGTCGCGTGAGTTCGAGATCTGTAATTAATACAACGAAAAAATTTAAATAAACTGAATATTTAAAATCATTGGTAAACTTGCTAGAAATAAGAATTAGAAATTACAACGTTTTTTACCAAGAAAAATTGGAAATCTCTTGTTATAATTTTTATAAAATTCAAAAACCATTTAAAAAAAAAAAAAAAAAGAAAAAAAAATTCCACACTTTGTTGGACCCAGTCGCTTTAATTTTCGCGTCCCGTAAATTGTATTATACGATCATAACACGAATTGCGGTGGCAGTGAACAGTGCACGTGGATATTTGCAGCGGCAGCAAACAGCAGCAGCAGCGATAATACACGGTATATGCAATATATACGAACAATGGCAGCGTCTACCACAGCTATTTGTCTTTTTTTACCCAAAAAGAAAAAAAAAATTTCCCCCCGGTTTTAATTAATTTTTTTTGTTGTCTCTTATAATCGTATATAATTACCGAACACAACGCTGACACCGCATATCAACGATTTTAATTAATTAATAATAATAATAATAATAATTCAATAATCATCTAATCGCTGCATTTTTCGTCAACGTTTATCACGTGTACGTTCGTGTACGAGTGTGCGAAAAAAAATTTTCCTCTTTTTTTAATATTTATTAAATATATAATATCATGATCGCAACAGAGACGCGATTACAAATAAACGCGTACCTGCGCGTGTCTGTCGTTTTTCATTTAGTCGTATTTTTTTTAAATCATTTTTTCATTTTTTTTTTTTTGACCTTTTTTTCATCCTTTTTTTCTGCTTTTTTTCCTTTTTATAATTGTATATAATTTTATATTATGTATATACATATATATGTATCGCATTTAAAGAACATCGGTATATTTACACACGTGAGTTTCACAAAAATATATAAAAGAGAAAGTGCCTATGTATATACATATATATACACACATACATATATATATATGTATACATATATATGCGCATATATACGTATCGACGTATATATTCCGCTAAATAATTCAAAATTTATTTATTTTTTTCAAATCGTGTGGAAAAGGGTGTTTTTTTGGCTCTTAATTAATAATTATTATTATTATATATATTTATATATGTATATATACATATATATTTAATATACACAGATGGTATGCATAAATTTTGCGAATACACAAATTACAAAATATCGTCTATTGTGTGTTTTTTTTTGGAAATATTCTGTTTTTTGTAAACGAGCATTTTTTTTCTTCTTCTTTAGTGAATTTTTAAAAAACTATTTACTTAAATTTAAAAATTAATTTGCTTAATTTACATTCTTTAACGAAATTGTAAACAATAATCATAATTGTAAATAATTTTTTTGAGTAAACGCACTGAATTTGTTTCTAATTAAAAATTTAAGTAAGAATATTTTCATTTGATCAAATAACATTTTTTCTAGAAACAATTTTTTTTAATTAACAATTCTAGTAAAAAACAAATGAAATTATTTGCATTTGTTGGTGATAAATTTCTGATTAATTCAACATTATCCAAGATTTTAATATTAAAAACTTGATTTAAATTACTTAAAGTTAAACAATTTATATATCAATTTGACTTTATTTGTCATGCAATCAAATTTAAATATTTTAAATTTAGTAATAATTCTGATTAATTGGGAAAAAATTTTACCAATTTCAATATTTTTAATCATTTAAATTTTTTAGTTAATAATCTCAAATTCAGTTGACGTAATTTAAATTATTTAAATATTTTCAACAAACTTATTATTTAAAACTTCATTTGCAATTATTACAATTTGTATTCAAAAAGTTTGAACTAATTTTTACTTTAAATTTAATATTTTTATTTTTTAAATTCAATATTTGCATAAACGTAATGTCAACTTTATAAAAAATTAGAAACAATTTGATTTATTTCAATAATTATGAAATTATTCAAATTTTATTGCAACAATCTAGGTGACATTCACTTTTAGAACGATTTAAATATTTAAAACTTAATTTTCAATTTTTTCAACGATTTTCTCTGAATAAATATTTTCTTACTTCATCTCGAAGGATAATTTAAATTTTTCAAACTTAATTTCAATCACAGAAAACAGTCTCAATTGGAAACAATTTTATTTACCTAAAATGTAAATCCAAATAATTTTAATTATTTGGCAAAAATTTATATTCATTGAATTTATTCAACGATTTGAATATCAGAAACAAAAATTTTAATTATTTTAACAATTTTTGTTGAATAATTTTTTTTCAATTTGATATGTAACTCAATAAAAATTTTTAAACTTAATTTCAATTGTAATGAAAAACATTTCCATTAGAAACATTTTTATTTATTTAAATAATTGATAACGAATTGACTAATTAATTTCGTAACTAATTAATTAACTAATTATTGCAGTAACCAATTATTTCACTAATTAATAAAGTAATTATTAATTAACTGATTAATTGAAAAATAAATTGATTAGTTACCATAGTGAACAATTAAAGGTATTATTTGTGTAATTATTATTTGTTTATAGAAGCAAATGATCTAAAAAAAATTTTAATTATTTAGAGTTCATTGAAATATTTACTATAAAATCGAAATCTTTTTGTTTTGACTTAAATATTTTTAATTGTTTAGAGCAAATTAGAACTATTTGAATATTTTCAAAACCAATTTTATGTAATTGAACAATTTAAATTGTTTAAACAAATTTCAATTATTAATGTTTTAATTATTAATTTTAATTATTAAAATATTTATACTCACTTAAACAATTTTATTTTTTTAAAAAACTTTTTCTTACATTTTTTGTGTATTTATTAAAAATGTTTTTAAAAACAGAAAAAGCTACTTTTAAAAAAACAATAAAACATTTTTCACTTGTGTAAACAATTTAAAGTAGATAAAAAATTCCCTAAAAGAAAAGCAGTTTCTGAAAATTAGTTTAAAATTTCGTCACCTTTACTGAAACAATGGAAATCAAAAAAATCTTGTTTACTCTTATAAATAATCGAAATTATTTATACCTAATTTATATAAATATCAGTTTGTAATTAATCTTAAATATATGTTTATATCAAAGTTATAAAATGTTTTTTGAGCAATAATAATGCTTCGTTGGGGAGAAAAAAAAATGCTTACCATCTGTGCATATAAATCCTGTACAAAGTGCTTGATTGAAAGTTTCATTAGTCCTAAACAAGACACACGAGGTAAGATTATCAAGTCCCGCACTCTGCTTCCCGGCCGATCTTCCCTCTTTTGTTTTTTTATTTTCCATTTTTTTTTCTTTTTTTGCCTAAAGTGCAATTTTAGAGGACATATGTCGCAGTGTCTTCGAGTGACAATTTGCAGCATCGTCAATTCCTCGGCATTTCTTTATTTTTCTTTTTCTCATTTTTTGCACGACTGAAGGGGGAACAGAAGGTCGGTGATGGAAAATCATTTCAACTTACACCCGCTTTCTTCATTTCTTTTTTTTGTTTTTTGCCAACACTCGATTAAAGTAAATCCAGTCGAATTTTTTTATTTTTTTGCTATCACTCAACGACAATAGACGAAATTGTCGCTTATACACGATTTTACAATCATTATTTATCTTTATATTTATATTTATACTAAAAAGAGTTTTTTTTATTATGTCCCTCTTTTTTTGTCTTCAAGAGATGACACTCGACGTATATTTTTTTTCTTTATTCATTTTCGTGTAGCGTCCCTCGAACCATAATCATGCCTTTTTCAAATATTGTCCTTCTTCTTCTTCTTCTTCTGTTTCTATTTCTTTTTTGTTCTTCTTTTTCCTCCTTCATATTGAGGGGGTAAAAAAAATTTTTTTTTCTCGTTCGATTAGAAAAATGATAATACAATTAATATAAAGAATTCACTTATATAAAAATTATTATTTTGTTAGGAACATTTCTGGTTTTTTTTTTGCTTTTAATTCCTTCTATCTGGAGTGAAAGGAGAAATTAGATGGGATTGTGTGATTTCGATTTTCTTGGCACTGGTTAAGTGAAAAATTATGTTTATATAAAGTTTGTAAGGGGCGGAAAAGAAAAGAAAAATATTCTTGAGAGAAAATCCTGAGAATATTTTTGCGGTAAGATTAGGAGAGAATGTAAAAACTGATGGACTTGAGACGAGAAGAAGTTGAAGAAATATTCTTCGGATGATGGTTTTTGTTTTCCTTCATTTTTCTAGTGTGAAAAGGCATGAAAAATTTCCTACGGGTATTTAAATGTAGGAATATGGTCCATCGGTGAGGGCGCTACACAGCAACAGTCAGGAGGCGTCGTCCTTCCCTCTGGCTCCTCTACTTGGCCTGTACTCCAGGCCTGGATCGAACTGCATCAGCACGAAGACCTTTTTTTGCAAAAAAAAAGAAAAATTTTATATAAAATCAAGAAAAGGGAGAAAAAATCACAGATCAGACAAAAAGCTTATAAAATTAAAAATTGAATTAATAAAATTAAAAAATGTTTAATATCTGAATAATAAATACCTGGTCAGTAGGCAAAAGTGTGAAGTCATCGGGAGGATTAGTAATGACATATCTCTTCGAGGATGCATCGCACGACGAACTCGTGTCCCGAAACCTACATTTTTTTTTTGGAAAAAGAGAAAACTCCGATTAATCCCATAATTCAGTAAAATAGTGCCACACCAAAAAAACTAAACTATGGATCATAAAATTATAACTAAACTAAATATTTGCGAGAGCAACTAAACGCTAAACAAATAGACGTGACGAAAGACAAAAAATATTTAGAAATGATATTTTTTGGATGGAATATAACTTACGATCATTGCATGGCATGAAAAAAATCTTTTTTTTTTTTTTTGCTTTGAATTTGATTTGATTTTGGTGGAGTGATGCAAAAAGGCAAAAAATGCAAAAAACGTGTGTGCCAAAAAATCAGAAAAATGTCGGTACACAGTAGAATTAATAAATGGCAATATAAGAATATACAATATATATATATATGTATCATATTGATATAATAAAACAATATATATTTATATTTCGTGAAAGTGTAAATATTAATATGATGACAGTAAATATTAATTGAAAAATCCATTTATATAAAACGTGGGGTAAAATCCAATAAATACCATCGAAAGAAAGAAAGTCCGATACCTGTACCTGTACAGACCAATGCACAGCATTCCATAAGACTTTAATGCTGCAACAAAGAGGTCACCGTACTTGCCTTCTTCGCCATACTGAGCTAATGGCCCATCGTACAATGAAATTTGTCCAACTCTACAACGATCTCTATTTGAGAGACTGTCTGTTGTGCTGGAAAATAAAAAACGATAACAATCACTTACAACATTTTTTACACTAATGCACTCTCTACTCTTTTTTTTATTATTATTTACTTTACTTTACACTTTTCAAAAATAAATCTCGAAAATAAGAAACAAAAATGCTCGCAAAAATGAAATACATAAAAATAGAAATATTTTTAAAAAAAATTGAAAAAAAAAATTGTCATTGCAAACATTTTTATTTATTTAAGTAATTTAAATAATTAAAATTATGTAAATGTTTCGTATCAATTTGCAATAATTTAGATAGTTTTAACATTTCTTACGATTTAAATATTGAAAGCTTAATTTTCAAATTATTTAATCAATTTAAATGAGTTAAATTTAATTTGTCTTGAAAATTAAACTTAAATGGTTTAAACAAGATTTTAAAAAATTCAATTACATTCAAATTGCTTAAAAGTTCATAGAATTTTGATTTTTCTTACTTTGAATGAAATAAAATATGGTATTTTTGATTAGTCGAACAATTAAATTAGATTAAATTACTCAAATTGTTTAAACACAAATTTTTAGTGATTAAATTTATTTTAATTGAACTCAATTGAAATAAGTTGACTTAAAATAACTTTTGTAAAAATACAATTAATTTTTAAGCAAAATTCATTAAAATTTTAATAATAATCGTAGTCAGTCCAACATAAATAGTAAAAAAAATTTCATTAGAAACATTTTTATCTATTTGAATAATTGAAATTATGTCAATTTTTGTATCAGTTTGCAATAAATTTGATAATTTGAATATTTTTAACCATTTAAATATTTGATGCCTAATTTTTAATTATTTAATCAATTTGAATGGCTTAAATTTAATTTATATTTTGAAATTCAACTTAAATTGTTTTAATAAAATTAAAAAAAAATTATTACATTTAAATTGTTTAAAAATATATAGAATTTAAAGTTTTCTTACTTAGATTGAATTCAAATATACTATTTTGATTTAGTGAAAAAATTAAAATAATTTAAAATACCTAAATTGATAAAACATAAATGTTTGTGACTAAAGTTATTTTAATTAAACTCAATTAAAGTAAGTTTAATAAAAAAAGCTTTAGCAAAAATCCAATTAATTTTTAGGCAATATTAATAAAATTTTTAACATTAATCATAGTCATTCTGTCATTAATAATAAAAAAAAATTCAATTAGAAACATTTTTATTTATTTAAATAATGAAAATTATGGCAATTTTTCGTATCAATTTGCAATAATGTAGATAATTTAAATATTTTCAACGATTTAAATATTCAAAACCCAATTTTAATTTATTTAATCAATTTTAAAAGGGTTAAATTTAATTTGTTTTCAAATTCCATTTAAATTGTTTAAACTAAATTTCAAAGAAAAATTTTAATTACAATGAAAATGTTTACAAAACTCAGAATTTGAATTTTTCTTTCTTGGAATGAATTCAAGTATGGTATTTTAGTTTAGTGGAATAATTTAAATAGAAGAAATTACTTAAATTGTTTAAACAAAAATTTTTAGTGATTTAATTTATTTTAACTTTATTTTAACTTCATTTTCACTTCATTTTTATTTTTTATTTTAACTGTTAAGTAAACTCCATTAAAATAAGTTAAATTAAAGTAACTTTATTAAAAGTCCAATTAATTTTTAAGCAATATTAATTAAAATTTTAACAATAATCTTAGTCATTCTGATAATAATATTAAAATTCTTTCATAATAGTTATAATTAATTTTAGTCAGACAAATAAATTTTACAGATTTTGTGTAAATAGTAAAAATCAGTTTAAGGTATGGACAAACAATATTTTTACAGCTAATAATGTTTGCAAAATTTAGTTTTTAGCAGTAAAAGTCAATATCAATCAGATGAAGAGTCACATAAATTTAAATTATTTAAAATAATAACTTTATTTAGTAAAATTAACAAATTTGACTGAAAACTAAAATTTTATTTAACAGTAATTACAGAAATAATAAAAATTACATTAAAAACTCAAAAGAACAATTTTATCGCTTCTTTATCAATTGTTAATTATTTTTCAATATTTTCTGTAGAAAAAAAATGTCAATACTCTATTATAATTTTTGAAAATTTGTCATTTTCCTTTTTCTTAAAAAAAAATGTTGTTTGAAAATTGAAAGAAATGAGTGCCCATGCACTAATTACGATTAATTACGATTTCAATTTGAGCATACCTGTAACCACCTCGTAAACCAGCGCCTTCTGCTAAAATTAATTCCAGTTCAGGCGTCGCACCTCCAGTGATTAACGATCGAATAAGCGTCAGTGCGTTTTGGTTGAAATATGTCTAAAAAAAAATTTTTTTTTATTATTATCATTAAATATCGCATTCTTGTCGTTAATTTATTGCGCATTTAATTATTATGTCGACAAAGTAAAATGTTTTTTTTTAACTAACCGTTGACATGAGTGAATCTAGTACACTGACAGCAAAGGCAGTGCCACAAGCGAACGGTTGAGTGAGGTAGAGTTCAGTATCGGGATCATCATCGTCATCCTGATCCAGAAACTGTACGTTGCTGTCATTTACAAGTTCTGGAAGAAAATAAAATTTGAATTATTATATTATTATTATTATTCTTATTTGCAAGAGGAAAAAAATTGATAAAGTGTTTTTTTAGTAGTAGAGTTTTTAGTCAGCCAGACGTATTTCGATATAAATAAAAATAGCAGAAATAAATTTCAGTCAGACGAATATTTTTTACTTAAAAATGATTATTAGTCTAAAACTCTAAATAAAAGTCATTTTTGCAATTTACCTGTAATCATGGGCACATTTGCTCCGTAGACCGATCCTCTTCGTTGGAGAACGATGGGGCTACCAACTAAAAAGGAAAAAAAAATAATTTTCGTTTACTTAAGCTGTCAATAATTTTCAATTCCATTAAAATTTTTTGGTTCAAATAAAAAAAAAATTTTTTTAATTAAATTAATTAATTAAAATAAAATTATTGTTTTTCCATTAAAAAAATAATTTTCGTTTACTTAATTTGCCAATAATTTCCAATTCCATTAAAATTTAAAATCAAATTAATTAATTAAAATAAAAAATTTGTTTTTCCATTAAAAAAATAATTTTCGTTTACTTAATTTGTCAAAATAATTTCCAATTCCATTAAAAATTTGTACAATACGTTTAAATTTAATTACAAATTATTTTCAGTCTGTTTACTATTTTCCTTAACTAATTCAGTTAAATCATAAATCGAAATTATATTTGTAAAGGTATATTTGAAATTCATTGGAAAAATGAAAATAAATGAAAAAAATAGTTAATTGCAACAAAAAGAGAAAAGAAAATTTTTTTATTTTAAAAATAATGTTATTTATTGTATTTTTCAATTTTTATTTCGTGGTAAATTTTGTGGGAGAGGAAATTACCTTGGCTTAGGACACCGATAGTATCATCAAAAGTCATCGCCTTGATGTTAAGGGATGCGAGGATGGCCTCCTTGTCGGCGAGGGTGGGGTCATCGTTGCTAGGCACTTTTGCCGACAGGATGCAACACATGTCGCAAAGATTTACGTTCACGGCACGTAGATCTGCTCTGCTCAGCGGCGAGCCCTAAATTACCAACAGAAACGAAATCAATCTTTGCCGACATTTCCTTAATTTATTTATTTACATGCAAAACGAATCCTAATAATTATTATAAATTATTTCTCAAAACAATTAACACAAGAAAATTTTTACAAAAAAGTAGTTAATTGCAAAAAAAAGAGAAAGATAATATTTATTTTGAAAATAATGCATTTTATTGTATTTTTTAATTTTTATTTCGTGGTAAATTACATGGGAGAGGAAATATTTAGATTTCATTAATTTTAAATTAAAAAATTAGAAAATTAGAAAAAATTAAAAACGATGGTCATAAAAAATTAAATTACTTAAAAATTATTTTTCAATTTGTTTAATTTAAAATTTTCAATTTTCACATTTAATGAATGATTAATAAAACTATTAATACTATTAATATTATTAATATTAATACTGTTATTAATTATTAAAATAAATTATTAAAAATAAAATTAGAAAATATACTTATGAATATTATGTTAATAATTATATTTTATAATTTTATTTTTAATAATTATAGTTATAATTTTAAAAAAAATTTATTATTAATAAATTAAAGAGAGTGAGTTTTTTTATTATTATTATTATTTATAATTTATTTTTTAAAAAATAACGAATATAAATAATAACTAATGTAAGAAAAAACTTTGAACTGTAAAAAGTTGACGACTCACATTTAGCACCGATATTTTTGGCAGATTCTGTAGCATTTTCCACTCGCGGCGGATATAATCAACAGATCCAACTATCACAACATGTTTAAGCTCGTGATAATGAAAATTGGAAGCTCTTAATGGCATGACAAGGTTTCTCAGTCCAATGAGGGGTGAATCGGGATCGGCAAATAGACAAACGACAACGTGGCCATTTAAAACAGTCATTGCCGCTTGATTACGATCCAGAATGCAGTCTTCCAAATTACGGGCCGGGCTCCAATGGAACATTCCCGTTGAGTCATATTTCATTTCAGTTTTTTCAAAATCAAAATCCTTCGCTTGATCGTCAGCAATTCCCACTTGTAGTCCCGTGTTGTTTAAATTTGTACCGCCCGAAGCCCTGCTCGTTGGCCTGCAATATTTTACAATTCAAAATAAATAAAAACCAATTTCTTTCTATTATTTTATTTAAAAAAATTTTTTTTTTTGAAAAATCAAAAATTTCACATTAGAAATCGAAAGTAAATAATAATCGTGTGCAAAATTTTCAGGCAGGTTTTTATTTTAATATTCTCTTTACCTAACATAGACGCAACCTTCAGCTACTACTTTTTTTATTTTGGAGAATGTATAAATTATCATGAAACACTATTAAAATGATTACTATGTAGAATTAGGTAACATCGTAATACAGAAAGGTTATTAATTAATCACAATTATTAATTTCGAATCACAATTAATCGCCATTTATTACAATTAATTATATTAATCAAGTAAAATTAATTGTAATATTCATTTATAATTAATTACAGTAATAAGCTAAAATTAATTATAATAATTAATTACGAGTAATGTTAATCAATTAAAATTCATTAAAATTAATTACTATATTGAATTACAATTATTAACAAATATAATCATTCACAATCAATTGCGAGAATTACATACAATTAATTATAACAATAAATTACAACTAAGGGCTAATTACACTGAAAAAAAATTGATTTTGATTCAAATAACCGATTATTTGACTATTATCAAATAAATATCAAATAAATAAATAAATTTACTTGAATTAAATAAATTGTATTTGAATAAAAAATTTCAGTATTTAAAGCAAATACTATTTAATTGATTCAAATAAAAATTATTTGATTCAAGTAAAAATTATTTGATTCAAGTAAATATTTATTTGATAATAGTCAAATAATCGGTTATTTGAATCAAATAAATTTTTTTTCCAGTGTACTATTTATCAATTCGATTAATTACAATTAATAACAAAATCATTTGCATTTAATTATAATCAATTACTATAGTCTATTAAAAATAAAATTAATGTAAACTAATTACGATATTTAATTACAATTAATTAAAATTTATTACGTTAATTAATGACATTAAATAATTAATCGTAATTATTGGAATTTTATTAAATTAATTTAAATATTTTATTAAGTAAACTGACTAAACTAATTAATGTGATTCAATTAATTTTTTTAATGAAAATACATACGAGTTATATATATATATATATATATATATATATATATATATATATAATTAACAGAAAAGATGAGGAAATTCACTAAAAACTAAATACAATCAAAATTGAATTAAATATGTTTGAACAGAGACTATATTTTCAGTATTAGAAGGTTAACAGGCCTAGAAAGCATGGCTCATGCATATAAATTGTACAAATTTTCTTTTTAATTCGATGAAATGATGAGCAATCATTAAAACAATTTTTAAAAATTCTGGCAAAATTTTCTAAATGCTTTTTCGAAGAGGAAATGAAATGATTAAGTTGAGAATTAAACGCTTAAAATTAAGGAAAATTTCTAGCGATGAAACATTAAATTCTATTAGGAATTATAATACCTTTAAGTGTCCGCACTTCCTAAATTGCCTAAAAAATTGGACAAAAACTTGTTTCTGCTGAAGGTAAATATTTTTTTTTTCAAACTAAAAATTATACTGTTTTCTCTAGATATGAAAAGGTATTTGGTATTTCTGAAATTACTATTATTATTTTTACTACTATTTTATTATTAGACGTAAAAATAAATAAATTATGCGAATTACTGTTGTTTTTCACTATTATAATACTAAGTACAATTTTTTTTCATGATCAATAATTATTATTCTCACTATAATTATTCTGATTACTAATTTTCTCACTAATATTGTTTTTGTTAATATTAATCTTACTGTTATTATTATTATTATTTTTTATTATTTTTTTCATTACAACTAAATTTATTACTACTATTTGGATAATTATTATTTCTCTACAAACACTTCACAATTCATCAGAAAATTACACCTTCTAAATTTCTACTTTCTTCTTAAACTGTAAAAAAAAGATATCAGTATTTAGATAGAATCACAATTTTTATTGAGAGGAAATATTTTTTACACAAAAGCGAAATTTTCAATTCAATAAAAAATTTTCAATTTTGAATAAAAAAATACTCAACCAATCATAAATTAAAAAAATAACAATCATTACAAATTTATTTTAAAAATCGAAATTTTCCATCAAAAAAATGTTTACAAAAACAATAACATTCTATTTGCTATGAACAAAAATTTTATTAAACAAATAAAATGTATTTCAACTGAATAAAAATTTTATTTGAACCACTTTCTGAATTTGAATTAGTAAAAATGTTTACACTAATTTAAGTGAGTAATTAAATTTTTGCTTCTGAATAAGTGGAATTTAGAAAAAAATTAATATTTAATAGTAAAAGTTACTAATTAATTTAGAAAAATTGGTAGTTAATACTGAATTTTAATTTAGTAATAATAGTTAAAATTTAGCAATTAATTTTGTAAAAATTACTATTTTATAGTAAAAATGATTATTTCATAGTAAAAATTACTATTTAATAGTGAAAATTACTAGTTAATGGTGAAAATTACTATTTAGTATTAAAAAGTACTATTTAGTTGTAAGAATTACTATTTTATAGTAAAAATTACTAGTTAATAGTGAAAATTACTAGTTAATAGTGAAAATTACTATTTAGTATTAAAAAGTACTATTTAGTTGTAAAAATTACTATTTAGTAGTAAAAAGAACTATTTAGTAGTAATTCGTGACAGTTTTTTTGCTTTTAAATTAGCAAATTAGTTAAATTACTGATTCAAATGAAATTAACTAATTCAAATTTAGAAGACAAATAAAATTTCATTCACACATTATAAAAATAAAAATTCTTCATTAAAAAAAAAATTTTTTTAATTACCCTCACCGTTCATAAAATATTTTTTAACTAAATTATGATTCTACCTTTTTCTTTCACAAAACTCGGTATTATGTTTATATCAATTATTCAACATTAGAAATGAAGGAAATTACATGCAAATTTTTTTTGTTTAACACTCTGATGCAGCATGCAATGAAGCATTACAGCAAAATTTGCTTCGGCGAAAAAAGAAAAAAAGGAATTTTCTAAAATTTCTTCTTTTTCAACTACAGGGTTTCACTAGCCATCACGATAGCACGTTGCAAAACGTGTAGAGAGAGTACTTATAAAAAAAGAGTGTTAAGGGCAGAAGCGTACATGAGTTTTTTGACTTCGTAGGCGAGATGGTAGCCAGCGTATGCGGACTCCTCTTGCGATCTGGAATCAGAAAGTGAGCGTATGCCGTTGGTCCCAAAAGCCTGCACTTCACATTTGTCAATTATTTTCACTCTGAGCATTTGAAAAATAAAAAATAAGGACAAAAATGAAAGAAAAAAAAAGAAAAATAAAAAAGAGATGAAAAACCAAATAGAAAAAAAGGTTTCGAATTTCTTGAATTTTTTAAAACATAATAATTATTACAGAACATTTACCAATTATTATTAATTGAGAAATAATGAATAATAATAATTAAAACATATATTTATAATTTCGTAGTTATTATTATTAATTTTTAAAAAATTGAAAAGAATTTGAAAACAAATTTTTTTTTTACTACAAAACAAAAAGAAATTTAAAGGAAAATTAAATGAACATGAGGAAAAATTATATTGTCATAAGGGGACAAAAAGAAATAAATCAGGAAACGAATTTTCACGTTCAATATGATCATCACTTCGAATCCACTTGCGAGTAATATTGATACACTAAAAAAATTATCTTGCGCAAACCACTGCATTGCTTTCGAATATTTGTTTTACTCATTGGAGCCTAATACGTGCAATTGCATTCAATTTGCGCCTCTATTAAAGCCCAGTTTCATTGAGATGCATTTTGACAAGAAAAAAAAATTACTTTTTAACATTCCTTTTGCAAAAAAAAAATTTACCTGCCATTTAGTAATAATAATTTTGTGGCAAACAAAAGCAATTTTTTTTCTTTCTTCTAAATTACTTTACATTCGTTATAAATTGTATTTTATTTATTATTGTCTTGTAATTTATTATGTACTGTGATTTTTATTTAGTAATGCTTACAAAATTTCAAAATAAAATATTATTTTAATTTTTTAATTCTGCTCTCTAAGTTTAAATTAGTAAAAATCTGAATTTGCTTTGGAGTAAAAAAAAATTTACGAATTAACTTTTCTACTAATTTATCAGTAAAATGTAACAATTCAAATGCCTTTTACTACTAAATTAGCAGAAATTACTATTTATTAGTAATATGTACTTTACTCAAAAGCAAAAAGTCAGACAAAAATTGAAATTAATATTTTTACTAACTCAAAATTTGAGAATATAATTTATTGTTTCAATTAGCATCTACTGAGAAAATAAAAAATACTTTGCGACAAAATTAAAATTCCTTACATTTGGTATGTTATTAACTTTGTTTTTTCTTATTCTGTATAGTAAATAATGAGATATATATTATCATAATAAAAATTATGACAATTTTTGTAAAAAAATTAGTCTCCAATGAGGATGACAGTTTGGATGACAGTTTGGATGACAATTTGGATGTAACAGTTTTGATGACACTTTCTTAAATGATGACAGTTTGGACGAAAGTTTCTTTTTTTGTATAATAACATTTCGGACGACAATTTTTTTTTCACGATGACAATTTTTTCTTGTATGTCCAAATGGACTAAATCGAAATTATGAGAAGAAGATGAACAAATTCACGAGAATGAAAAGATGATTCTGGATCGCATTGAAGCAGCTCTTGAGATTTATTATTAGTGCGAGCTTGAAAAATTGAAATTGAATTTAAAAAAAAAGTCCCACCAAAAGAAGAATTCTCCCAAATGTCATGCTATGAGAAAAATAAATTATTTTTATAATAATAAACTTGAGTGAAAATCGATTTTTGTGCAATTATAATCGCTAGATAGAAATTCATTTTAGTGAATAACGCGATTGTGTTGATAAGAGCTATGAAATTTTTAATACAGAAAAGAAAACGGTGTCAAAAGAGAAGTGAAAATATATATTTAAAGGTAAAGATCGCTTTAAATAAAGTTCTAGAAAAATATTTCAAGATTTTAAAATTGTAAAAGGGAAAAATGTATATTTATTTATAAATCTAATTTTGTCTGTATAAATATTTATATATATTTATATATTTACAAGAACTTCTACACAATCGAAAGCGACAAAAAAAAATTGGGACAAAATTGAACCAATTTTTTTATTTCTTATTTTCATATTTAAATATTATATGAAAAATAATTTTCAATTATTTTACACACAGAGAAAGGTTTTATTTGAACAAATTAAAATTCATTTGACACAAATAAATTTATGTTTCTTTTAAATAAAAATTTTATGAAATAAAAAAAAGTCGTTTAATAAATATTTTCCTTAAACCAAATTAATGCCACAAGAACGTTAAAATTTTCAAAAATATTTTCCACAATTTTAGTTGTTTCTCGTTTTTTGATCACAATTTTTTTTGATTAAATTCAAAATTAAAATACATAAAGAAAATTTTAAGAAAAAATATCCATTTTTTAAAATGTCCTAGAAAAGTATTTATTTATACACAAATTTTAGGGAAAAGTGCAAAAATAAATAAGTGTCACGTCAAAGAAATGCAATTTTGATTTTGCTTGCTAAAAATTAACGTGACTATAGAAAAAATAGCTCTTTAAAGAAGAATAAATATTTTGCAAGAAAATTCAGTGTTTTTATGTGTTATTACTTACAGTTTTTTTTTTGCCTAAATACAGAATCGAAGGACTCGATTATTTTTTTTTTCTTATAAATATTGCACAGCACCCGTGAAAAATATAAATATTGTGTCAATTAAAAAATATTGTACAGAAAAAAACGAAAATTTGAAAAATGTGAATAAAATGGTTTAGCAAATTACTGACAAAATTTAAATGACTAACTTAATATTATTACTTTTCATTTAATTTAAATTACTAATAAAATTATTAAACAAATTAAGAAAAAAATTAAGAAGAAATGTATGAAAAAATTATGAACAAAATTAAGACACATGTAAAAAATTATAAAAAAATGTTTTGAAAAATTACGAAAAAAAATTGCTGTGAAGAAAATTAGTTAAAAAAATAAATAAATAAAAAATTGCTATTAAAACAATTACCAGTGTTCAATTATTGATTATAAATATATTAATTTGAACGAATGTGAAAATGCGCGCCACAGATAAATATTTATAAGTGAGAATGGTGATATGACAAAAAGGTGAGTGATGAACAAATGCAAAAATACATGTGAAAATAAAAAAAAAATGAAAAAAAATGACAAAAGTGGCCAACACCATATACTGTACCTTTGATTGTACGGTTGATTGGGACTTGATAAACTATCATTGGTGTTCCTGTTCACGTTTGGCTTCACTTTGTTGACTTGCTTCGTTGAGTTCATCATTGTCATTCCAACGGAGTTTCGATGATTTCTCATGGCTGAAACCAAAAATTATTCCCTCATTAATCCAATAATCTCAATTAAAGCAAATTTTTTGGTCGAGAAAAATCGATAAAAAAATGTACTGCCTCTGAGATGCAAATTTGCCAAGAAAGAGAAATTTAACTAATTTGGGAAAAAATTACTTTTACTCTTTTAATAAATTTAATTTAATAAATTTCACAATTTTTAACAAGTTTTAAAATATAATCTTTCAAATATTTTATAAGAACAATATTTTAGTTTTTTTTTTAGTTTTTTTCATCATTTTTACTGTTTTTTTTATCTTTCTTTTAGGTATTATTTAATCTTTAAAAAAATTTTATTGCATCAAACATACATTTCAATTTTTTATGATTTACTGCAAAAACTTTATGTTTCGATATTTTGCTGGGAGAAAAAAAGAATTAAAATCCGAGTTCATTGCCCGGTCAGATATAATCCAACATTTGTATAATTGCAATTGCTTTTAGTTCATACGAGTGTAAATTTATGCAGCTTTGAAAAATTATAAAAAGCATAGGAGTGAGAAAAAAAAATTCTTTTTTCCTCTAGGAAAAAAAAAGTTTTTCTCCAATTTTATTACTACATTCCTGCGAGTGAGTGAAGAATATTTCGATTTTAAACTTTGATTTCAAAACGCTCGTTTACTTTCTGGCGGAAAAAAAATAATCATTTCTATTTCGAAAAGAATAATTTATTTTCTACATTTTACATTTTTCGTACAATTTCATAAAGTAGAAGATAAAAGGAGAAAAAATAATTCAAGGTAAAAATAAATTCAGTTCAGAATTGAGAGAAAAAAATTCTATAAATTGGTAGAAAAAAATTTTTGTTAGGAAGAGAAATTAGATGGACGGACAATTTTAAGATAAAAAGTAGAAAAAAGTAAGTGTTAGGAAAGAAAAATTTGTGTTAAAAATAATTCTTACAAAAAATATTTATTTAGAAAAAAATTGGTAGGCAAAAAATTGCTATGAAAAGGAATTAATAGGAAAAAAAATTGTAGGTAACAAATAATTGTAAAGAAAAAAAATTATTTGAAAAAATAATTGGTAGCAAAGAAAATTGTCAAGGTAAACATTGATAGGGAAAAATTATTGTTAGAAAATAAAATTGATAGGAAAAAAATTGTTAGGATTAAAAATTGGCATGAAAGAAAAATCATTCGGAAAAAAATTTAGTAGGGAAAAAATTGTTATGAATGGAAATTGGTAAGAAAGAAAATTGTTAGGAGTGGAAGATTATTATGAACAAAATTTGATAGGGAAAAATATTGGTAGAAGAAATAATTGGTCGGTAAGAAATTATTAGGGGAAAAAATTGTCAAGAAAGAAAAATTAAAAGGAAAAAAATGGTTAGGAATAGAAATTGGTAGAAAAAAAATTATAAATATAAATTGTCTGGAAAAAAGTTGTCGAGAATAGAAACTGTAAGTAACAAAAATTGGTAGAAGAAAAAATCGTTATGAAAAATAGAAAAAAATTAGTGCAAGAAAGAAAGGAAAAAGTGCGATAATTATTTACAAAAATATCAGTGAGAACTATTTTTTCTAGACTATTATTATTATTATTGAAAAAACATGTGCGGGAGAGCTACGTGATTTTCTACGAGAGGTGAAAACAATATTTTTGTTGATCACAAGAGCTTACCGTTCGGATCGTCTCGTTCGCGACTGATTTCACCTAAAATGCACAGAGCATAATTAGTCACGGTCAATGACTGTAAAAGAAAGTTTTAGGAAAAATTTTCTAATTTTTTTTTTAAATTTTATTTATTAATTTTTTTTTGAAAATTAAAAAAAAATCACGTTGATTAAATATATCGAGTGCCACTGTGATCGTGACCTAAACTCCCCCCCTTGTACTGCGCAATGCTTCATGTATCGACCTACAGTCCCCATGCTTACAGGCGCGCATACCTCAATCCGATCACTGTCATCTTTTATAAAAAGAATCCCTCTTAAACAGAGAGAAATGCCAACAGGCATTATTTTTTCATTTTACACTTTATAATAATGAGCATTCTTCTTATTCTCTCGAGAAAGAGGAATAAAAATGAGAAATTGGTTTTATTTTAGTTGAGAAATGTTATGTTTAAAAATAATACACTCTTGAAATTAACTATATTATCGCTAGAATTTTTATGCAAAAAAGAAAAATATTTTTAAATTAATGGAAAAATATTGTTTATTGGAAATCTTGTTATTTTTTCTCAATTTTAATAATCGGTGAAAATATTTTTTAACTCAATATTTTCTTTTTGCTGCTTTTATTTTTACTAATTAATATTTGATTTGGATTTTTACTCGAATTTTACTTTTTTATGAGTTTTTGTACTTTTACTCAATATTTGACTCTGTTGTTTTACTTTTTCACTCAACTTTTTGGTTTTTGTTTTCATATTTTTACTTAATATTTAATATTATTTTTACTATTCAATATTTAATTTTTATTTTTACTCGAATTTTACTTTTTTTATGAGTTTTTGTACTTTTACTCAATATTTTACTCTGTTGTTTTACTTTTTTACTCAACTTTTGCTTTTTGTTTTTATATTTTTACTCTATAATATTTGCTTTCTGATTTTTATTCTAACTCCAATTTCACATTTTGAATTTTTATTTTAACTATTCAATTTGTTTTTTTTATTACTCAACGTTTACATTCTGCTTCTCTATTTTAACTATCAAATTTTCTCTACGATTTTCATTTTTCTTCAAATATTATTATTTCTTCTCTATTTCTACTTAATTTTTGCTTTTTGATGCTTATTTTTACTATTCAATATTTGCTTTAATTTGTTTAATTATTACTATTAAATATTTATTAAGCTAATTTTATTATTTAGCTATTTATTTTTCTATTTCATTAACTTTTCTTTTTTTTTAACTAAAAAATTAATATTATAAATATTTCTATTAAAAACTACTTCTAGTTTGAACAATGAAATCTAGAAAATGTTAAATTAACGAATGGGAAATTTTTTTCTATAAAAATCAGATTTTTTCGGTTTGATTTTTAGGAAAATAAATTTTATTCATGGAAAAATGTCATACATTTTTATTTTGAAGGATTGAACTGAAGCATGCGCACTGATTTTTTTTTTTTTTGATATTGCATTTTATTATTTTTTTTTATTTTAAGCTAAATCTAGAACTAATAGTGCTTTTTATGTTATGTACCTACGTACTATTCTATCTAGATTTTAATGTTTTTGTTTTCTATTTGTATTCTTTATTTGGGTGAAAATTACAATAAAAAACTTTCGCACAGAAAAACAATTTTTAAAAACGAAATTTCGAAATCATTTGCAATGAATAAAAATAATTATAAGTATAGTAAATGTAAAGATGAATAATTAAGAAAAATGTAAAAAAATAATAAAAAGACTAGAATAGAAAAAATAAACTGGAACAGTAAAATTAAACCAGAATAGAAAAGTTGAACCTTAATAGAAAAATTGTACCTGAATAGAAAAATTGAACCAAAAAAAATACAAACTACTAAAAAAATTAAGAACAAATGTATCTAGACTTATAATTTAATGTTTTATATTTATAAACTAGAAAATAAAGAATTTTTATTTTTTTTATTCTACGTTTTTGGAAAATAATTTTCTCATAGAATCTTTTATTTTCAAGAAGTTCTTTTCCGAAAGATTCGTTAAAATTATTTGTGTAATGAAAAAACTAATTATTTAGACATTTATTAGGAAATGGAAAATTTTTTAAAAATTAGAATTTAATTTCTAATGTAAAAAAGTAGTGGTCACTCGTATGAACTTGTACGTGAATTTTCGATTTTTGTGTAACTGTTTTTAGTGTTTGCATGCTTCTACAACATCGATTCTAGAATATTCTATATATGAAATCTAAAGAAAAATTTCTAATCTAATAAATAGATATAATAGATCATCAATCATTACTTTAAAAAATTACATAATACAAATACATAAATTCTCTCTCCGAAAAATCCTCGAAAACCATCTATAAATATATTTTTTTGCAAAAAATTCTACTCCAATGCTACAATAACACAGATAAAAAATTTATTTATCTAAAATAAACCTGTCAAAATTTTTTTCTTTCTAAACATTAGTTTTGAAGATTACTTCAAAGTTTTAATTTATCATTTTTTGTTTTGTTTACTTATTTTCCTACTTTTGTTATTTATATCTTTTATACTTTTAATTTTTTTTTATTTCAATATTTTTTTATTTCTCGCTTTCTTATTTATTTACTTACTTATAGATAAATATATATATTTTCCAACAGAATTTTTTATTTCATTTTTTTATAACTGTTCTATGCTTTTTGTTGCTTTGTTTCATGAATTTTAGTAGAGCATTTTTTTTTTATTTATTTCAAAGTTTTCCCGACAACAATTATTCGTAAAAAATAGATTATATAACTAAAACTACATTAACTGTAGGAATAAAAACAGCTTAAAAAGTGTCTGGAAAAAAATAAAATATTGATGCCTTTTTTAAAATTAAAAACAGGATTTACATTGTTACTTATTATTATTAAATTTCTATTAAAGTCGAAAATGAAATTAACAAATAATCTATATCTAATAATTAGTACACTATAATAATTACTTGTGCTATTATTAAGAATAGTCCTATGCAAAAAATTAAAACATTCTTAGTTCTACAGTAAAGTTTTGTATGAATAGAATTATTTTCTAAATTCTGACTCTAATTAAAACAAATTCTAATTCTATTTATTTGTTTTATTTAATTTATTTATCTAATTTAACTATTCTATTCATTACTATTCTATTAACCAATTTTTCTATTAATTTCAGTGAAGCAAAAAATCTTTTTTTATAATTTCAGTAAAGCAACAATTTTAAAAAATTTATTTCAGCAAAATAACAGATCTTTTTTTTATTAACTTTACTAAAGCAACGAATTCTTTTTCTAAATTAGTTTTCGCAGAATAATACATTTTTTTAATTATTATTTTAGTCAATACAGTTAAAAATAGAATCTACAAAATTTTTTTAAAGCTCATGATAAAAAATGGAATATGCAAAAAAAGCTCTAAAAAAATTCAAAAATTGTTAATAATGATATAGAAAAGCTCGACGAAATAGAAGAGAGAATTGTAAGAATCGGATTAGGTTAGCGATTGTAGAAAAATAGCGATTGCATTTTAAAATAATGATCGCGAGTTATTGGAGTCTAGCTTGCGAGACTGTATAGCATGGTTTTTTTTTTTTTTTTTTTTTTTTGACTGAGGTTTAACTGTACCTCTCACGTGAACCATCTTGGGCAGTTCTGGCGGGGTGAAGGTGGGGGGAGGATGGTGGTCGTCTGTAACAAACCACTACACATGTTAGCTACCCTACTTAAAATACCTAATGCCTAACATCAAACTACGTCTATCACTGGGTTTGTTTATTTTTATCAAGACATTTTTTCTCCTACTTTTATTTTTATTTATTTTAAATATAATTTCAATGATAATTTTCTTAAAATCAATTTTAATGGTAATTTTCCAACTAACAATTTCAATGATAGTTTTTTTTAACTGTAATTTAAATTAAAAATTTCTATCTTTACAACTATAATTTTTCTTACTACCTTTTCATTTTTCTATTTTAAACCAGAATTTTATTAGTAATTTTTTTTGCAAACAATTTTTCGAGCTTTAATTTTATAGATATTTTTTTTAAAATACAATTCCACTGCTGGTAACGTTTTGAAAAATATAATTACATTGACAATTATTTTTAAAAAATAGCACTAAAGAAAAGAGTCCTTTCAAAAATGAACAATCCACAAATTGATCTATTTTTTAGAGAGAAAAAACCAATTCCATTTCATAGAAACTAAAAAATATTTAAGTACAATTATTTTTTTCGGCTATTTTTAACAATTATTCGAAATTACACTAACTTCTTGTAAAATAACAATGGAATTGGTTTTGTATACAAATATTTCCATATCAATAATGAAAATAAACGCCAATTTAAAAAAAAGTCGATTATTTTCATTATTTTCTATGTATAATCCAAATGCTAACATTAACTAGACAATTTATTGAAATGATTTTCGTTCGTGTCTTTTGCAAAAAAAGAAGAAAAAACAAATAAGTTTTCACTTTTATTTTTCATTAATTAATTAATTTATTATTTTCATTATTAGCATTATCTGTTATTATTGTCGTTTCATTAATAATATTGTCATCGCGGTATTTATAATACTCGCTGTGGAATAAAATTTTAAAAACTCGGTCATCTGATTAAATTAATTTCAAATTATTTTTTGCAAAAGTCACGGACAAATTTAAGTAAATAATTTAATGAGAATATTCTAAAGTACATGCGTCGTGCTGAAAATATCGCCTCGACGAGATGACAAAGTATTCACTTTATCGAAACAGCAAAATAAAATTTTTTTTTGTTGAAAATTTTCTGCTTTTCTCAAATAAAGTACAGAAATTATTATCAACATAAAAAAATTCATGAAACTATTTCCCAGTGAAATTTGTCATCGTAAAATGAAAAAAAAGAATCGCAGTAATCGAAATCATGCGCGAAATAATTATATAAAATTTTCTTTAAAAAAAAGAGAAAAAAATCCTACACTAAATTTTATATAATCAAGTATAATTTAAATACATTTCGAAATATTTGTGCGTCTGCTACAATGCGTGCATTAAGTACAATAATTGTGCAGTAATAATTAATCACAGAAATCGCATAGAAATTCTATAGTGTATATAATATAAGTGTAATTTACGTGCTTTTCTTCAAAAAAATATATAGTTATAAATTAAAAAAGTCTCACGAGATTTTGAAAGACCAAAAAAAGAGAGACATGCATAAAGCTTCGGAAATTTGGAAAAAAGTGCAGTTTAGAATTTTACCATATGTGAGGCTTAGAAAAGTTTTATTTTTTTCTTTCTTTCCTATTCCAGGAAATTGAAAATTTTATCTCACGTTTATATAGTTTCCATTATAATATAATTATAATAGTTATAATTAATACTGCCTATATAAGTAGATTTTGGCGTGCGAAATACCATTAGCTGTCAATTTTGGCTTTTCACATGATGGAAACCACATGAATTTTCTACTTAAGCACATTTGCCAGAATTTCGAAAATTAATCGCTTGAATTGCTTCTAAATTTGCTGCAAATGCCTCCAAATGGAGACAATTTAAATTTAATATCCAAAAATAAATTTTCTCCTTAAAAAAAAAAAATTATTATCTGGAACACCTTCGAATATATGAAATATATTTTCGGAAAAAATTTATTTTCTTTTGGCAATTTAATTTTGTTAATTGATTTTTTCTATTTATTTTCTTTAGTGACGAGAATAATTTTTCAAAATTTATTTTTAAAAAACTGCCCTTTTTTGTTCAGTATAAAGAAAATAAATTTCCCAATTTTTGCAAACATATTACAACAAGAACAAATATTTACATTTTGATGTAAATAAACAAAGGATTAAAAAAAATACAAAATTTGTTTTTATAGTTATAAACTTTATAGTCGATTTTAGAATAATAATTGCATTTTTCAGGAACAATTATTTCCGAATATACTTTAAGAAATCATAACAAGAATTAAAATTTAGATTTACACTTTTTCGAATTTGGTTTTTTTAAATTCGCATTTGCCTTCTTTTAAATTTGAATCTATATTTTTTCAAATTTTTTATTTGCAGTTTTTTGAATTTAGATTTATAATTTATATTTTTTTTTACTATTTTGAATTTAGATTTTTATTTTTTTAATTTCGATTTAAATAGTTGTAGGTTTCATAGCAACTGTTGCTATCACTAAAAAAAATATTTGATTCAACTAACCGATTATTTGACTATTATCAAATAAATCTTTACTGAAATAAATTATTTTCATTTAAATCAAATAAATTGTATCTGAATTAAATATTTCAGTATTTGAAGCAAATATTATTTAATTGATTTAAATACTTAAATATTTAATTATCAAATACATCTTTACTTAAATAAATTATTTTTATTTGTACCAAATAAATTGTATTTCAATTAAATATTTCAGTATTTGAAGCAAATTGATTTAATTGATTTGAATACTTAAATATTGAATTATCAAATAAATATTTACTTGAATCAAATAATTTTTATTTGAACCAAATAAATTGTATTTGAATTAAATATTTCAGTATTTGAAGCAAATATTATTTAATCGATTCAAACTTAAGTATTTAATTAACAAATAAATATTTACTTGAATTAAATATTATTTAATTGACTCAAATACTTAAATATTTAATTATCAAATAAATATTTACTTTAATCGAATAAATTGTATTTGAATTAAATATTTCAGTATTTGAAGCAAATATTATTAAATTGATTCAAATAAAAATTATTTGATTTAAGTAAATGTTTATTTGATTTCAAACATTCGGTTATTTGAATAAAATAATTTTCGACCCACATTTTTTCCAAAGCAATTCGATTAAATTTTTCCAAATCTGGTAAATATGCAAAGTGCAATATAACGAGCGTACAACTAAACAGCGCCCTCCTGTAATATACCCTGATATAAAAAATCCTACTCTATGTCTGTTACAACAATAAAATAAAAAAATTTCATAACTATTTTGATATTTGTCATGTGCTCAAAATACACAAAAGTATATATATATTGATTTCCCTTCCCATTTTTTTTCTTTCTTTCTTTTTTGTTTTTTTTCTTATTGAACTTACTTGCGTACGAGAAGTCTTCACCTATGATGGTAGTAGTAGTAGTAGTGGTAGTAGTAGTGGTAGTAATAGTAGCAGTAGTAATAGTAGCAGTAGAAGTAGTAGTAGAGGACGTAAGGTACGGACAAATAGACACACAAAGAGTTAGTTGAAAAAAAGTTTGCGTTTTCAGTCGACTGTTTTTAATTAACAATTAGACTGTGAATTTTTTTTTACTTTTTTTTTCGTGTGTAAAAGTGTAGTCCAAATGTATTCTTTTTTTGTTAATGTAATATGCGTATAATTATGTCACATTTTGCAAAGAAAAAAAAAATTTTTGTGAATTTGACTGATAGTGAAAAGTGGTATTTGTGAATTTATATAAAGGCGCAATGAGATGCAGTGAATTTTTTTTTGAGAAACAAATATTTTTGTGTAGATACAGATCGCACTTTTTTTTGTAAACTATCTATAAATGTTGAATTTTTGTAACTATATATTTAAAAAAAAAGTGGATGAGTGATTAATCTGATAGAGATATATTGTCAACATATACATATAAATTTGTCATGAACACTCGGCTCGATCTTCAGTTATTTATTTGCATGCTTCACGAACTTAATTTACAACTTGTTCCAATTTTTCACCAGCAACAATCTATTTACTTTTTTTTATTTAAAAAATTACAAAAACCGAGTTCGAGACTATGTTCAGGAAAATCAAAGAGCCAATTAGATCAGATATTTCATTATCATTACAAAATTTTCTAACATTATTTTTATTATTTTGTAAAAACAATTTTTATTCCACCCAAAAAATAAAATATTAAACTTAAAAAAATTCTCATCTATAAAGGCTCTTGATTTTTATTCTTTTATTATATATATTTTGTCACAAGAAATTTGTACATTGAAACACGTCTAGACATCAGATTCTCAGGGTGAATTGAAGCGAAACTTTTATCACACATATATTTAAATATATATACAACAAAATGAAAAAACAACATAACCAATTTGAATTCCAACTCTTTTTTTTTGTTTGTTTGTTAATAACACACGTATAATGTACCGAAAAAGACTAAATCTAATATGTATTCTAAAAAAATAATTATTACTGACTTCTGATACCGAAAATTTTTTTTCTTTTTCAAGAGAAAAGATTTCTTTCACAATCAGTTGAAAAAAAAATGTCATCAAAATCCATTAAAAAGAACACACAAAAAAAACAATTTATCAAGATTACTACATTCCGAACGACATTGAAAAATAGTTAATTTTGTAGTTGCAAAAAAAAATGTATAGAACAACACACCAAAAAACTGAACACTAAATGTATTTATGATGGCAAGAGTAGATAGGACCACTTGTTGACGTTTTTTGTGAACAAAAAATTATCAAAATAGCAAAAAAGTACATTATTTTATAAACAAATAATTGATAATAATTTATAATTGATTAATTGTTGATAATTCATAAATAATTAGTTATTAATAATTATCAGTAGTTAATAATTTATAATTAATGAATTATCAATTGTTAGCTATCAATTATCAATAATTGCAACTTACTTAATAACTATTTATTAATTATCGATAATTGTTAATTAATTAAAAATTAATTACATTACAAATGAGAAATAATTGATAATTAATAATCAATAATGATTTTATTTTTATTATTTAGTTAATTATTACTAATTTTTATTTCTAATTCAATTTTGTCCAAAATAAACGTGAAATATAACCCAAAAAAATACACAAAAAAATAAATGTACGTTTTTGTTTTGATAATTTTTTTAAATTGAGCTGAGTCGAGTATAATCTTTTTTTTCAATAGTATTACCTAATTGCACACTCATTATCACACGCGAGGAATGAGAAAACGGAAGTCTGTGTCGCGAAAAAAAAATCTGGATACGAAAAGAATGGCAAGAGTCATTAGAGAAGTAACTTTATCAGCCAATTATTCGTCATCGATCGTGTGTGCTAAACAACAAAAGGCCATCTTGACACAATAACTGTTTTGGGGGAAAAAAAATTAGGGTTCAATGATCACAGGCATTGAAGAATCCTGAATCACTAAATTTATTATTCACCAGGACTCTTGCCATTCGAAAATTTTTAGTGGTTGTCCTTTCTCAAGTTTGAAATTATGTTTCAAGGACAACCGCGTTTTGAGGAATTTTTACGAAATAAATTATTTAATTAGTTAATTAATTAATAATCAATTCCCAAATCATTAATAATTAATACTTTTTATTGATAATTGAATAATTAATAGTCTGTTAATAAAGAATAAATCAATAATTCCGTAATTGATAATCAATTAATAATAGAATAATTAATAGCCATTTAATAATTAATTAATAATTTCGTAATTGAAAATCAATTAATAATTGAATAAATTACTAATTGTTTAATTACTAATAAATTAATAATTCAGTAATTAATAATAAAATAATAATTCAGTCATTAATAATAAATTAATAACTTAGTAATTAATAATAAATTAATCATTCAGTAATTAACAGACAACTAATTATTTAATAATTAATGATTTGTTTTTAATCACTAATTAATTAACAATCAATTAACTAATTTAAAAAATAAACAAAAGGAAAAGATGTGGAAAAATATCCGTTCATAAAATGAATGATGTATGGTCGATGATGGAGAGAATGGTAAATATGTCCTGAACTGGTCGTCGAAAGTGCCATAATAAAAATTACATTCTCAGAATATTAAGTTTTTAAATAACTGACAATAAAAATTTCAAGGAAAGAAAATTATTTTGGAGACAATGGAAAATATAAAAAAAGGGTTTGAAATTTTATTAACAAAGGATGTAAATAAAAATTTTCTTTACATAATAAAAATTTGGAAAATTGGATTTATTCTTAATTAGGAAAATAAATCGAGAAAGAATAAAATTAAAAAATCCTGAATGTGAATAAAAACTTGCTTTACATAATGAATGATTGAAAAAAATTTAGATTTATTCTTAATTAGGAAAATAAATCGAGAAAGAAAAAAATCGTTTATTCGATTTATTTTCGTTTTACTATTATTTCGAAAAAAGTAAAACACAAAAATTCTGTTTAGATGCTTACATTATTTTTTACTTTTAAATATTTTTTTATTTTTAACATTTTACTATTTTACTTTTTTCAACTTTTTAATTTTTTTATATTATAAATAATACATAATATTAAAAATATTATTTTTGAATATTTTCGGTTCTATTCTTTACCTTTGAATTCATTACTAATTTTTACTTGTAATTTTTTTATTATTTTTTTATTTTTTGCTTATTTTTTTCTTGCTTTTATATATTTTTCTATATTACAAAATTTACTACATAAAATTCAGAGAAGAAAACTTTTTTATATTTTTTCAATAATTTTTCTCATGAAGGAGCAAGAAGAAAGAGAAAAAATAAATTTTCTATTAAAAGATAAAGGTATTGTCTAGTAATTTTTTGACATTTCAAAATTTATTACACAAAACATAAAAAAAAAATTAAATACTAGAAAATCTCAGAAAGTTAAAAAATTCTAAGTCAACATAAAACGAATCAGAAATTTTTTTTTCAATTTCTCCTTAATTTCCACTAAAAGAAGAAGAAGAAGAAGAGGAAGAAAAAAAAAGTATTTTTCCAAAGAGAAAACATAAATTTAAAGTAAAAAGGATATGAGAACCAGTGACTCGGTATTATCAAGACAATCATCAGAGGGAATGGCGCGGTCAAACCACCACGAGTCAATGGATTGGAAAAGTGTAAAAATTGTTCGAAGGACCAATTCAGTGTGCGACACATGGATGAAAAATGAGAATTCCTGATTTTCAAACACACATTTATCCAGTTTTTATATATAAATGAAACATTTTTTTCTTTATTTCGTTATTATTATTTTTTTTTTGGTGGGTGGAAAAAAAGGGTTAGGAGAAAAATAAAATAAAAAAAAATCTGATGAGTGACACAATCTACTCTCGGATAGGGGGATACGTACTTGCTCTTCCAACCATTTGAACAGCTCGCACGCCTTTCCGGAATGTGGCCACTGCCCGAAGGGAGAAGAAGAAGCAGAGCTGTTAGTTCTTCACATCAAAAGTTAGTCGACCTAGATTCGTGGGTCAACTGGGCGGGGGTAAGGAGAGAGAGAAAGAGAAAAAGAAAGAGAGAGAGAGAGAGAAAGAAAGAGAGAAATAGATAGAGAGCGAGAGACACACATACAAAATACAAACATTATTTCCTCAAGTTTTCATCGGGACGAATATTATGAATTAATCACGTAAACATCATTTCCCTGAAGGATTTTATTAATTTCCTCGTTTAAAACTTGGATAAATGTGACATTAAAATTTCCCAGAGTTTAATGAATTTATATTTCCAATTTTTCTTGTAATTAAATTATTTTTTATGAGTTGCAAGTTTTTATTACAAAAGTTTTTTTAATTTATTTTGCAATTTTTTGAGGGAAATTTTCTTTTCTTTAAATTGTTTTACGACATTTTTAGAAAGGGGAAATTTGGAGATTGATACTATTTGATTGAATTTGGTTTAATTCATTATCAGAGTGGAGAAAAATTGATTTTGTTTGAATTAAAATCAAATAAAAAAAAATTTTTTGACTCAAATAGAGATTATTTTATTTGAACAAACTTTTTTTGACTCAATTACGCATTATTTGAATCAAATACACGTTATTTAACAGAAATTAATTTTATTTGACTCAAATTATTATTATCCTACTCAAATAAGTATTATCTGACTCAAATAAGTATTATTTGACTCAAGTAAGTATTAATTGACTCAAGTAAATATTAATTGACTAAAATAAACACTATTCGTCTCAAACAAAAATTATTGTAATAAAAAATTATTTGACAAAATAAAAATTTCTTTGACTCAATAAAAAATTGATTAACTAAATAAATAATTATTCACTGAAAGAGCAACTATTTTATTTAAAAAAAATTAATTTATATACTAAAATTTTTTTTTAACAACTAAAAAGTTGTCTCACTCAATAAAATATTGTTTGATTTCATTTTATAAATAATTATTTGCCTTGATAAAAACCTATTTGACTAAAAAAAAATTATTTGACAAAATAAAAATATATTTGACTCAATAAAAAATTGATTAACTAAATAAATAATTATTCGACTTAACGGAATATTATTTTACTAAAAAAATTGATTGTTGCAAATAAATATTTAATTGACTTCAAAGTTATTTCACTCAAATAGAATTATTTCACTTAATAAAACACCATTTAACTCAATAATAATTTCTTTGACTTAGTAAAAAGTAATTTGACTCTATAGAAAATTTTTTGATTTCATTTTATAAATAACTATTTGCTTCAATAAAAAATTGTCGGATTAAATAACAAGTTACATGAAAAACCGTTAGAATAAGACAATTATTTAATTAGACCAAAAAACAACTATTTTTAGCAAAGATTATTTTTAAAAAACGAATATATAACTTACTCGAAAATTATTTTTGAAGAGAAATGTAATTGTAAAAGTTCATTTTAAAGTAAATTATTGACTTCATAAAAAATTGTTTGGCTCAAAAAAAAATTATTTGTCTCAATAAAAAAATATTTGTCTCAAAGTAAAAAATCATTTGTCTCAAAAATTATTTAATAAAAATAAATATACAGTTAACACAAAAATTTTGTTGACAAGAAAAATTATTGTAAAAGTCAACTAAGTAAAAAATATTTCAATCTAAAATTATTTGATGCAATTTAAATATTTAATTGACTCCAAAGTTTTTTCTTTTTCTAAGAGTTAAATATCCGATTATTTAAATTGAAAACAAATAAATTTTTCCTCCAAGCAATATTTTTTGCCAATTATCATTTGAAAATAAATATAAATAAAAATAAATGCGTTAAATTTACATTTTTCAGATTTTGTCAAAATAAATAACACGGAATGAAGTGAATTTTGAAATCAAATCAAATTTTAGATGAAAACTTGAGTATCTGTTAGTAAAGGATTTAAAAAAAACGAACTGAAAAAAATTATCCACTCAAGCAAGACATTTACACTCGTCAGTCAAAACTGGATGGACCATAAAAATGATTTACACTAGTTTTCCTCTAACAAAAACACAATTTTTTTTATGTTTTCAATTATTTTAAAGGTCACAGGGCACAATGTTCGATTGTTAGACAGTAAATTCAAACACAATTTCACATGATTATAAAACGCATTACAAAATAAGTTGACAAAATTTTGCAAATTGAAAACTCAATTAATTTTAAAAATCTTTTTTCCAAAATAGAAAACATATTTCCAAACTGTCAAAAAATTTTAAAAAGGTTGAAGAATGTATTTTATTTTATTTTATATAATTTATATAAATATATACAAATATGTTTATAATAATAATTTTATTTTTATTAGAATAAAATTTTTACTATAACATTTTTATTTTGTTTTTCTTTCTTTTTTATTTTATTTTAGTTTATTATTATTATTTTATTTTAATAAAGATTTTATTATACAGAAAAAAAGCTTCATCTGGAATAGCTCCAAACTTCTCTAGAATAGTGAAAATTACAACTTGAAAAACTAAAAATTCCCCTATTTTAGTAAAGTTTCTATAAATTTTAGATAAAACTAATTTTCGTGTATAGTAAAAACAATTTTTATTTATAATATTAAATTTTTTTATTATAAGTAAATTATAATTATTTTTGCATTTCTTTTTAATTATAAATATATAAATAGTTCCCAGCGAGCTTGCCTTGCAATATTGCCAGTTAAATATAACTTGTTTCAGTAAATTTTTCTTTGACTAATTCAATTAGATTTAACTAATTTTTCAGAATTTTTTTTTACTAATTCAATTAGATTTAACTAATTTTTTAGTAATTTTTTTTTAACTGAAAATTAGTTATTTGCTCACTAGAAATCAGTTATTTTTAACTAATGCAGAAGGCAAAAAGGCATTCACTGATTTTTAGTTAAAATTATGATTTTTAATTCACATTTTAACTGATTTAAATTAAGAGCATACTAAAATGTTCTCAGCGGAAATTATTTTAAATAAATAATTGAAAACATGAAACAAGGAATATTGCAAAATTTTCTCCCCTTTTTTTGGTTTAAAAATTGTTTTATAAAAAAAAGGACAATACAAATTGGTGATAAAAGGACTTAGATAAATTTAAAATGGTTGACAATCGTAGAAGGAATGCGACATGATGCGACATAATTTGATTGGAACTTTTTTTTTTGGAAAGTGAATGATTGTAAAGTATTTTTTTTTGTATGCGTGTCATGTTTTTTGTTGATTGGGATGAACGACAAACAGAGAGAAAGAGAGAGAGGGTTATATAAAAGGAGAGAGTTAGAGAGAGAGAGAGAGAGAGAAAAAAATAGAGATAACGAGAGAAATTGAGAGAGAGAAACAGAGACAGATATACACAGTTAGAGAGTTGATCAACGAGAATTGAGAATTATGATGGTAAACCCTGGGCATCAAAAGTTCCTCATTGCTCCTAATGATGTCAGTTTACCTTTTGGGCATATTAGTTTACGGTTAATTGGCACGATTAATTAAACCACTTCCATAGACATATATTGCATCGCTCTCTGGAGTTTGAGATTGTAATTATTACAGGCACTGCATATACAATATGTACCATCCGGATTTCTCGGTGATAGATACATAACATACGTATAAAATATTATCTAAAGGCTTTGCTTTTGCCGCATGGCTCTTTTATAGAAATTCTGTGCTGGCAGGAAAAATATTAAGCGGGAGTAAAATTTTTATTTTTTTTTTTTTGTTCACAAAGCAAAAATATAACAAAACCGTTATATCGATCGATTGTCGTCGTTCCAATGGGATTCACTCTGTTTGCTCTTCGCTAGGCTTGTCAATTTTTTTTCCTATTTTTTTTTAACTAAAATCGGGATTGTTGCCAAAAAAAAGACCAAAATCTACGGCGCCAAGGTTGAAAAAGTACCAGAAAAAAAAGAAAATTTATAACTATCCCCCTCATTTCTCAACTCAATTCAACGATTATGTTTTTTTTTTGGTTAGTAAATAAAAATAAAGGTTAATAAAGCTTTTGGAGAGTAAACAAAACACAGAACACGTCGCGAAAAACATTTATTTTACACAGAAGAAAGTTTATCTTTTTAAAAAAGATGTGAATTTTCCTTCGAATGGGAAATTTGATTTAGGAATTCATTTAAATTACTTACGAAAAATTTGTATGTGTTGAATGATAATTAAAAAATGCTGTATTTGTTAGTGATGACACTGGGAAAGTTTTATAAATTTTTATCAACTTGCAATAATAAAATCTACGTACTTGATTTTAAAACCAAATTACTTTTGATTTTAAAACCAAAAGAAACGATTCATCAATTAAACTTTATTGTTTCCAAGGAATAATATTTATTTATTCGCAAAAAATTCCTAAAAATTGGAACTAAATAAAATAAAAAAGGAAATTTAGAAAATAACTGTTTTTTGCTTCTTCCAACATTTAATATTCTCGCAAAAATTTCTAACTAACTAATTTAACTAATTAATAAACTTAATTTGTAAAATTAAGCAACTATTAGTACCATATTGTTTTATGATCATAAAAATTTATAAATATTAAAATTAAACCATTATTGCTTTATGATTATAACAATTAATAAATAGTAAAATTATTTGTGAGATTTCTATTTCTAAATATTTACCCAATATTCAAATATTTATGATAATAATATACAATTCATTCATGATAAAATAATCATAATAATAATTAACTACGTAATTAAACTAATTCTAACCTAATTTCATAAAAGAAAAAAAATGTTAGTTTAATAACAAAAATAATAATTGATAATAATTAATATATTTTTATAAAATTTTACATTATGAATAATAATAAATAATCGATTCATCATAACATAATTATAATAATATTATTTACGTAATTAATTTAAGTAACTAGCTAACCTAATGTAGTAAAATGAAACGATTATTAGCATAATTATTCTTTGATAATGATAATAATTAATAATTAAATTACTTTTAAAATTATTCAATTAAAAATAATAGTAGTAAACAAATTGTTTTTTATAAAATAAAATATATTAATTAGGTAATTAATTTAACCAATTGATTAACTTAATTAGATAAATTAATAATTTATTAGCAGAATTTGCTTGACTATTAAAAAAATAAATAATAATTATTATTAATTTATTATTATTATTGTTTTTATTATTAATTATTATAGACAAGTATTTTAATAAATTAATTGAAAATTTTAATCACTGTGAAATTTGCTTTTAGATAAAATTTATCAAGTGGAATAAAGAATAAGTGATAAATACGTCGAAGTAGATTATTATTATTATTGCAAATCCCTCTAATCACTTTTTTTGTAAAGTAAATTATTATTATTAATTATCAAATTATTAAAGAGGTTTTAACTTTTTTCTGTGATGAACATACAAAAACGATAACTAAATAAAAAAAAAATAATTAACGTGCGATATAAAAATGCATTTCTGCAAAAGCCGGTGCATAGCGATATTTCACGTTCTCAAAAGAACAATAAATAAATAAATAAAATAAAATAAAGTCAATAATTTGAAGCTCATTTCATTAGAATTGCTAAAAAAATAACAATAAAATAAAATAGAAAAAAACAAAAAAGTTATTGTCAATTAATAACGATTTTTAAACGCAGCGAATAATAATCGATTCATCGCGATTCTTTATTGTCAGGCCTTGTCATGTGCAATTATTGTAGTTTATATATAAGTATATTTATATATATATATATTAAAGCAGCCTGTTTAAAACTGCTTGCAGCTTTTGCCAAAAAAGCTTCACGTTTTAAGCTTGAACTTAATGCTTATATATAGATGACAATTATTATTATTATAACAATTAATACACGACGTTTAAGGGAATTTTGGATTAAAATAAAAATTAGGACATTTGAGTAGTTTTTCTCATTTTTTTCTGATTTTTAGTGGAGAAAAAAACTTTTACAAAATTTTCTTTTTAATTTACAAAAAAAACAAACATTCGTGTAAAATATTAGAGCAAAAATTGGAATTTTTATTATGAAAACTACTCAATTTTGAAATAAATTGAAAATCAGAGGTGAAAAAATCCTTCTCTTTGTGAGGTTAATAGAAAATTTATTTTATAGGATTAAAAAATGTATTACATTTTTATTTTTTATTTATTAATTTATTACTTGGTAAATTGAAATAATTATTATTTAATTACTATTTAAATACTATACACTATTATTAATTTTTTTATTAAATTTACAGTTTAAATTAGTATTCAATTTATTCTTTAAATTATTATTGCAATTATTTACTTTATTATTTTCTTCATTAGTTTTCAAAGTTTCAGTTTTTTTTAGTTTTTATCTTAATTTTAATAAGTCAGCCTTAAAAAAAAACTTTACTTTTGTAATGAATTTTATTTTTCACTCTTTTAAAATGACATTTAAAATTTTTAATTTCTTTTGTAAATAAAAATTTGACTTTTTTTTTGTTAAATTGAATAATTTTTGGACTCCGAAAAAGGTATGTTAGAAGTAGCGAAACTTTTTTTTGTTAAAAATAAATATAAATTAGTTGACTTTAAGAAAAATGTGACAAATTAAATAAAAAAGATAATAAATGTATAAACAATGAAAAATAACTACAGAATATAGTTGCGAAAGTTTTTAATTTGAAGTAAAAAATAGTATTTATTTTTGTATAAAGTAATTTATTATTACAAAATTAAATACGAGAAATTTAATTTAATTAAACTATTACAATACTAATTAACACATTTAATTAAATTAAATTATTACAAAATTATTTTAAAAACGTAATTAAATTTAGTTATTACAAAATTATTTTAAAAACGTAATGAAATTAAATTATTAAAAAATTAATTAAAAACTTTAATTAACTGATATTTAAAAAATTACTTTAAAGTTTTAATAACACAAAATTATTAAAAGATCAAAATAAACGACTTTTGTCAACAAATATTTCGAAGAAGGAAAATCTCACCTGATTTATCGAATTTATTTTCATTTTTATTTTTAAGGACGTGAGAGAAACAGAAAAAAACATTTTTTTTTGAGAAAGGACAAAAAGGATAATGGAAATACAACGCGTACCGTCAAGGTATCTGTGGCAGGTGGAGTTTCCTTTCACCATACCCGTCTGCATCATCATCATCCCCACATCTGCAAAAATCCATTGATGAGCCGGACACGGGATTTCATAAAAGATTAATTAATTTTTTTTTGCATTAATATTTGTTTAAAAAAGGCAAGGGGGTAAAAAAAAGGTGGCAGCGTTGCTGGCAAAGGAGTTAGATATGCAACAGCACACCGTCATATCAAATGACATGAATTTATGTATATATTTATAAATATGAGGGGTAGCTGAAAATTCCTGTAATACCTAGTTGGAAAATTTGTTTTTTTCCGAAAAATTAAACAAAACTTATTGTTGTTTTTCTCTTACGATGATCTTGAATCCCATATTTTTCCAAATATCTCTTTGTTTTATACATCTCGTTGTTTTAAAATAGAAATTAGTGATAAGAAAGAAAAGAAATTTTTGTGATTAAAAACATAAATAAGTGAAAATTAATAAATAAGAAATGTGTTACATTAAAAATTAGATAAAGAGAATAAAAAGTCATAAACTTACAAATATTATGTATTGGAGATAATTTTCTACTTTCAGCGATTTATTTTGTTTAAGTGTTTTTATTTTTTTTTTCCTGTGATTTCTGCATTCGCCAAAAAAGAAATGTTGCGACTTTCTTTTAAATAAATAAAGAAAAGAAAACAGGGTTGTGAAAAAAAGAATTAGTGAAACAAATTTATAATAAATATTCAAAAATATTTAGGATTTTAAAAATAAATTTAATTAATTTAATAAATTTTTTCTTTAAATAAATATTAATTAATTTAATAAATTTTTTTCTTTAAATAAATATTAATAAATATTTAGGATTTTTTAAAGAACTTTTTCTAAAAGCATATTTGTAAAAATCCACAAACATCAATCAATTTTTAAGATAAATCTCTTAAGGAATGAAATTTATTTCAAAATTCTTAAATTTGAATTCAATTTCATCGAATTTCGTTATTTTCCCAAGTAGTGAACTCCTAATTCAGTCAGAGAGTTTGTTAAAATTTTTCCATCATTTTACTGTCAGTATAGTAAATGTATTTTGTGTTAAAAAAACTCTCAGAAGATTTCCAAGATCTCGACGTCAGTGGAGGAGAAAAATTATAGTCAGCCAGACTGAGCAAAAAAATCTCATTGTAATTCCTAAGTAGTAAAAATCGACTGCAGTCAGACAGTTTGATATAGAGTCTTGTGACTTTATTGTCTCCAGTAAAAGTCAATTTGTGTCAGACAAATGTAATAAAATTCTTATATTACTATTTCTCGAGTAATAAAAATCACGGAAAAAGAAACCGTCATTATCTAATAAGTAGTAAAATGCCTAATTAGTCAGACAGTTTGTCATAAAATCTTGTTGTTTTATTGTCACAGTAGTAAAAGTCAGTTTGTGTCAGACAAGGGTAATAAAATTCTTAAATTCCTAGTTATTCAGTGATAAAGGTCAATTTTAGTCAGACAGAACATAATCAAATTATTAATTTTTACTAAGTAGTAAATTACATAATTAATCAGTTGCTTATAAATTTACTAAAAATTTAAAAGTAAATTTTTAATTTAGTAGTAAAAATCAGTTTAGTAAAAACATAAAAATTCCCCTTTTCATGGAATTGAAATTTTCTTCCAAAAATTTTGTCTGTGGAATTTTACAAACCTTTTTTGTGTTTTTTTTCCTAATCCCAAAATTCAGTTTTGAATAATTTTGAAACAATTTTGAAAATTATTTCTTGAATAATAACGTAATTATTATAAAAATAAATATTAAAATCAATATTAAAATAAATATTAAAATAAATATTAAAATAAATATTAAAATCAATATTAAAATCAATATTAAATTCAATATTAAAATCAATATTAAAATAAATGTTAAAATAAATATTAAAATCAATATTGAAATTTACAATTAAAAACATAACGAAAAGAGAAAAATGGAAGATAAAAATTAATAATTTAGTTTCGTTAATGAAAAAATTATCAAAGCGCATAAAAAGGGAAAATATTATTTTATTCAAAGCGAGTTTGTTATTTATATATGTGTGAATTTCGCGAAAGCTATTATATTAAACAATTTGGACTGCCCAGGGTTTAAAAATGTATTTATAAACAATTTGTGATATGTATGTGGCGATATTGTGTGATTTGTAGCGTCTGTTTTTTTTGTATAACAAATATATATACTCTATATACAATAACGAAGGAAAAAGTTGATCTGGAATTAAAAAAAGGCCCTTTTCTTATTTTATCATAAAACTGTGGGGGGCAGTGCGAAATAATTGTTCGTTATTTCGTAAGAATGCTCGTACATATTTAAAAAATTAAAAAAAAACAGAAAAACATTTTAAAAAAATTAAAATAGTCCCTTCTCCCTCGATCAGAATTTTCAAAAATAACTTTCTCCCGTTTTTCTTAAAATCCACCCTAAATTCCCATTAACACTAAATTTCATAATTTTCGTGTAATTTCGAAAAATTACACACAATTATTGACTGTCTTTTTTATCCGGATGACACACTTTTCTTCACTTTTTTCTACTTTTAAAAATAAACCCTATAAATAAATCCCCTCAGTTCAAAAATGTTTTTTTTTAGTAAAATGTATTTTTCCCTTTTTTCAAATTCAAACAAATTCAGTGTTGTTTATTGCTGGAAGAAATGGCCATTTCATCAATTTTATAAGTTACTTTTATAGAAAGAAGAAAAAAAGAAAAATTCCTTTCACGTTAAAATTGACTATTTCTTGAATAAAACATTTACTGGGATATAAAAATGAGTTATAGAACGTATGTGCAGCTTTTCAACCCTTGTTACTTACTCTTTTACTTGGTAACAAAAAAAACAACCCTCTTATCTCAAGAGACTATTTTTGAAATTTCTTATCCCATTTATATATATACTTGACCCGAAGAGGATAATAAAATTTTTACTTAAAACAGGCACATATTCGAGCTACATTAAAATTGAGTATCTTGTGAGTAAAAATAAATTTTTGCTTTACATTATATTCCTCTTTTCAGTCGATTTTTCATTTCTTCTTAAAAACTATTCTCTTTTGTCGATTCTTTGAAAAAAAAAATTTTAATTTAAAAAATTTAGAGTTCAAAAAATAAGAAATAAATAAGCAGATAAAAATGTAAAGAAAGAAATAGTCAAATTGGATAATGTTACTTTTAGTAAATATTTTGCGAACAAATATTATTGAAAAAAAGAATTCTTTAAATAAATATTATTTTCAGTGAAGATTATTTGCAATAAATATTATTTTCAGTGAAGATTATTTGTAATAAATATTATTTTTAATAAAGATTATTTGCAATAAATAATATTTTCAGTAAAGATTATTTTCAGTAAAGATTATTTGCAATAAATATTATTTACAGTAAATATTATTTGTAATAAATATTATTTTCAGTAAATATTAAATTTCAGTAAAGATTATTTGCAATAAATATTATTTTCAGTAAATATTATTTTCAATAAAGATTCTTTGCAATAAATATTATTTTCAGTAAATATTATTTTCAGTAAATATTATTTGCAATAAATATTATTTTCAGTAAATTTTATTTGCAATAAATATTATTTTTAGTAAATATTATTTTCTGTAAAGATTATTTGCAATAAATATTATTTTCTGTAAATATTACTTGCAATAAATATTATTTTGAGTAAATATTGTTTGTAATAAATATTATTTTCAATAAATATTAATAAAGTTTACTTTCAGTAAATATAATTCCAAATAAATTTTATTTTAAGTAAAATTTTAATATTTTCCTATTAAACAACAATATACGTAAATTAAAAAATCTTGTAATCTTCTTCGAAGGAAATTCAAGAGAAGAGAATTAAAATTTTTAAATTACTTTCTCAGATAGAGAATTCTGTTTAGATTTAATGGGAAAAATTTCTATTTACTTTCATAGCGTTCGGTTTTTGATATCAAAGCACTCTTAAAAGGGAAGAAAACACGGCTTTATTTTTTTACCAAGCTCATTTTTAGATCATGTTTCATAATTTATTCAAGAAGTCAAAATAAAGTCGAAAGCAAAGAAGAAAAAGAGTTTTGCATTGCAAAGGGTGATTTTTCTAAGAGTATAGTTGAAGAGGGTTGGAGACCATATCATTATTTTCCATCCCCCTTATTTTTCTGTTTATTTAGGCCAAGTAGAAAGGATGCTTTTTCACAAAAATATGCTCCCCAAAAACCATTTACAATATTTTTTCTGAAAAGAAAGAAATTTTCAATATTTACTTTATTTATATTTTCCTAATCAGAATAGCAAAGAAAAAGATTCAATTTTTAAAATTGTTTTTAAGAGATCGAAATTTAAAAAATTCGACATTATTTTTTTGACAGTTTTCCCAAAAAGTACACTTCCCGAAAATATTTATTCGGAGAAAATTAAAAATTTTTTTTTGTATTTTAAACAATTTTTTTGTTTGAATTTCCTAATTTTTGCTGAAAACTTAAAATAACCAAGTGGGAAAAAATTTATAGTCGGGGTTTTTTTTCCTTCTTTCTTTGTCATCCGGATTTTTATTTTATTTTCCCCTTTGAAATGTATGAGAATAAAGTTTTTTCGCGGATATTTCGAGACAGTTTTTTTTTTGTTTTTTTCTTCTTCGTCTTTTTTTTATCAATGACAGCTGGTTACACTGTGCGATGTCAGATCGCTTGTTTCTTTTTGAGACTCCTTTGGTGCCAATAAAGACCCAACTTGAGAGCTATATCATGCATGCAAGGCGGACGAGAGGTGACACACTAGAGTGCAGGCTAATTTCCTTATAAAAATCGGTCAGGTGGACATGCGCCAGCTGACTTGACACTATCAGAGGAAAATCGGCGGGGTTATTATACATGTCACATGCTTCATCATAATGTTTCATTTTTCACCACAAAAATTTACACGATTGCGTATAACAAAAAAAAATAGAAACGAATAAAAAGATAGAAAATATTCTCTTTTGAATTTTTGCGAAAATAATCTTTTAGCAAATTTATTTATTTACACTAACGTTTATTTAAGTAATTTATTCAAATTTATTCAAATTTATTCAAATTTAATATTTATTTATTGTAATTTATTCCTAGCATTTATTTTTTTGCTTATTTGCAAAAGGGTTTATTTTCTCATATGTTTCCTAATAATAAAATAAATTTTTTATACTTTAAAATATTTATTTAATTAAGTAAACGAATTTAGAAAAAATAAAAGTTGCTTAGGGTAAAATAATAAAATTTTATACCTACAAAAATTAAAAAGCAAATCAATTATTGCTTCAGTAATAAACAAATGATAATCAAAAGTAACAATAAACTGTATATTGAAAAAACAATATTTTAAAAACTCACATAATTATAAATTTAAAATTACATTTTTTGATACAATTAAATACTTAAATTACACATTGTTTTAAGTTCGAACTTTTGAAGTTGGATGTTGTTTGCTTTTTGTTTACCAATTATTTAAAAAAAATTGTTTTAAAATGATTTGAATTTATTGGAAATCATTGAATTCTTGCAAAGCATTTTATTGAAACATTTGAAAATAATTGAATTCTTTCGACGAATTTTATTGAAATGTTTAAAAAATAATAACATTCTTTAGAAAATTTTTATTAAATATTGTATTGAAGTTATTTAAGTAAATAAATAAATTCCTTCAAAAACATTCATTATTAAATTAAAAAATGTAATGCAAAACTTTTAAAAATATTGGAATTCTTTTAGAGAATATTTTTGAATTTCTGGAAAATAATTTATTTTTTTAAATAATTTTAATTGATAATTAAAAAAGTTATTGAGTATTATGAACATTTTCCTTAAAATTTTTTTAATAATCGTGTTTACTAATATGTGCAATTAAAAATTAAATTATTGAATTTTAATAAAAATTTTGAAGAAATCATTATTTTCTTCTCATAATTTTATTTTTTATGCAATTTTTATTACGTAATTGAAATCTTTCGACAAATTTTATTAAAAAATTTTTTAAAATAATTAAATTTTTTAAAACAATATTATTGAAGTTAAAATATTGGAATACTTTTACAGAAATTAAATAAAATTTGTTAATAATAATTTATTTTTTTAATAATTTCAATTGACAAGTTAAGAAGTAATTGTATTTTACGGACAATTTCTTTCAAATTTTTCAAATAATCGTGTTTATTATTATTGAAGTTTTGAACAATAATTAAATTTTCCAAATACATTTCTTTAATTTTCTGTAAATAATCAATTTTGTTAATAAAATTACCATTAATAATCCTACTTTTAATTTTATAAAAATTATTCACAAAATATTGAATTCTTTTCGAACAATTTTATCAGTTTTTGTAAAATAATTAAATTCTTTTGTTTAAATTTTTTTCGGAATTTAAGAAATCCTGTAGTTTTTAAAATAATTTTAATTAAAAAATTTGAATATAAATGGAATTTATTATAAAGAATTTCTTTCAAGTTTTTTTCTGTATTTATGATTCATTGTCCTTAAAAATATTATTATTGAACTTTTTAAAAATTTTTTGAAAATAATTGAATTCTTTCCAGAATTTTATTACAATTTTTAAAAATAGTAGAATTCATTTGAGAAATTTTATAAAAATTCAACTAAAAAATAATTATACTCATGGGAAGTATTTTATCATTTATAAAATGTTTACCAAATTTTCCTTTTTCATTGTGTTTTTTATTCTCATAAGAATATATCAAAATTTTTCAAACTTAACCTTTCGTCTTTCAAAAAATTTTATTAAAATTTTTTAAATTACTTGAATTAATTCCAGAAGTTTTATTAAAATTTAAAAACAAATAATTGAGCTCCTCTAAAGAGTTTGATCTTTGATTGTTACTATTTATAACAATAATAATAAAAAAAACTATTCATTATCCGAAAACAAAACACCCCGTTGATTCCACCATCATTAATATAAATCCACATTAAAAATATTTCCCTCCATTATCGAATATCAATAAATAAAAAGTCCGAAACGTAAAAGTATGGTTTTGTAACAGAGGAAAAGTTGTATTTATAGAAATAAACGCAATCAATATTGTGAATAATGAAACATTACCCGAGCAGCATTCCATTTATATAGTGTAAGTATTGTCGGGAATGTATATATATATATAGATATAGACAGAGAGAGAGAGAGATAGAAAGAAGGGAAAATGCAGCTTTTGTTCATCGCCATCTTTATTATCACTATCACCATGATCATTAACGTCATCACCTTGGCGAATGCAGGGAACGATTATAGAGTGTTTTTTATATTAAAAAAAAAATAAGGGAATATAGAGAAAAATAGAGAGTGAGGAGAAAAAATTAGAAAATAGATAAGGAAAGAAAGTAATAGAGAGAGAGAGAAAAGTTAGAAAGTGAAATAGCCAATCAAAAAAAAAAGTACTGTAGAGCGGGCATATACAGTAGAAGATTCAAAAAAGAGACAAAGGGAGACAGAGCAAATAGGTGGTGAGTATTAATAGCGAACAAAGGACAAGAGCCAGATCGCAGAGTGAAAATTAAGAAAGAAAAAAAAATTGAAAAAAATAGTACAAAAAAAAATTATATATATATAGTGTATATAGAGAGAAAGATATTAATATGTATATATATATAAAGTAGACGGTAGTAAAGTTCCAGAGTAAGCGAGCGAGTGAGACGTTACCTAAGTCCCGGCCCCAGGAACGCTGCTGTTGCCCCACTAGATCATATATCACAATAGTTTTGTCACAACCATGTCACTTTTCTCACTGTCACAGTAATTACTGATACGGCTCTCAATGCTACAGGAAATTTTATAGAGGGGGGGGGGGTGTGGGGGGCCTTCAAGGAAGAGGACTTCCTATTCTAAATTTTCTTACATATTTTTTTTCCAATATTTTTGAAAATATTATAATAATAATTTTTTACAAGTCACGTGAATCATTTTTATTCCATTACTTCAGAAAATAGATTTTTAATTTATTTTTAAGAAATATATATAATCGGCAACTGCCATTAAATTTAATTTAGGGTTGAATTATTTTTTAGTACACTACTTTATTATCAATTTATAATTAGTGACTAATTTTATTATCAATTAGTAAATAATAACTAATTTTCAGTATTCGTTAATAATGAATAACTAATTTTCGGTAATCGTAAATAATGAATAACTAATTTTCGGTAATCGTAAATAATGAATAACTAATTTTCGGTATTCATTAATAATGAAGAAAAAATTTACAGTATTCATTAATAAGAAAAAACTAATTTTCGGTATTCATTTATAACGAAAAACTAATTTTCGGTATTCATTAATAGTGAATAACTAATTTAATTATTAATTAGTAATTGACAACTAATTCAATTTTAATTTAGTAATTGACAACAAATTCAATTTTAAATTAGTAATTGACAATTAATTCAATTTTAAATTAGTAATTAATAACTAATTAAATTATTAATGATTAATTAATAATTACTAATTAATTTAATTATTAGTTAATAACTAATAACTAATTTTTGTATAATAATTAGATCGTGAATTTTAAGAAGGACATAAATTTTAAAACTTTTCAAACGTAAAGATCATTTTCACATAATATTTGCTTGTAAAAATTATCTTCATTTCAAAATTAACGAATAATTAATCACTAATTATTAAAACACTTTTTCCCTCTTTTTTATTGCTCATTATTTTCTTTATTCATTATTTATTTATTTATGAAACTATACCTGCAAAGCAGATAATTTGTTATCTTCTTTTTATTTTTAATTTTATTATTGTTTTTTGGATTTTTTTTAATTGCAATTTTTTTTAGTTTTTTTTAAATATTATTTATTAAGGATGAATTGAATGTCATGTGACTTGTAAAAATAATTTCTGCGTTTTTAATTGTATTTTTGATTTGATTTGATTTGAAAAAATGAGAAATACAAGAGATCAGTTTTTGTCATCAGAAAGGGAAATGAGCAGAAATTCATTGGGTGGGTAGTAATAGTTAAGATTGATCATTTTTTTTGTTAAAAAGAAAGAAAAAAGTTGTTGTAAATATAAATGGAATGACTTACAGTTTTTACACTTGCATTTCTTGATTAAGGTTTCGTCCTTGATGTCCTCGTGACATGCCTTACAATAGAACCAAGCTCTGAAAATTGACAAAAAAAATTTATTTAGAAAATTATGCAAACGAAATAAAAAATAATAAAAAGAATTTAATTATTTTAATAATAAAAATAATAATAATAATAATAATAATGGTAATTTATTTAACCGGTAGCATGAATCTATAAAGAATTTTTATTAGAGTTTTTTTACTAATAATATTTTTCTTATTTTCGTTTTATTAATTTTTTTTGTGTGAAAAGTCAGTTATAGTCAGTCCTTTGCAATTTTTAGAAAATTCTTCTATAACTATTAGAAATTATTTTATTCAGACGCAGAAAGTCAATTTACTAACGAATTAAGAAGTATAAACAGATTTGACTCAGAAAATGTGCTAAGAATTTTGTAATTTCTTGTCAATAGTAAAAAAAAATTTTTTTTTATTAAATAAAATACTTAATAAGTAGTAAAATTCGTATTAAGTCAGCCCAGAAGTTATATTTGGGTTCTTTCATTATTACTAGTAAAAGTCATTTATTTGTTAGACAAAAGTATTAAATTTAGATGAAATTCTGCCAATTTTAGTCAAACAAACTGGAGAGAAATTTTTTTCTAAACTCTAAGTAGTAAAATCTAAGTTCAATCAGACATTTTAAAAACAATTTAATTGTTCACTTTGTGACCCACTGACTTAAATGGTAAAATTAATTTTTCTAAAAAATCCGATCATTTGTAGTGTAAAAAAATTTTTGTCAGTCAAAATAAGAGAGAATTCCTGCAATCTCTAAGTAGTAAAAATCGACTGCAGTCAGACAGTTTGATATAAAGTCATGTCATTCCATTCTCAGTAGTAAAAGTCACTTTACATCAGACAAAAGAAATAAAACTCGTATATCCCTAGTCTTTTAGTAATAAAGACCAATTTCAGTCAGACATGACAGAGAAAAATGTGTTATTATCTAATAAGTAGTAAAATGACTAATTAGTCAGGCATCTTGTCATAAAAGCGTGTAGTTTTACTGTCACAGTAGTAAAAGTCAGTTTGTGTCAGACAAAAAGTAATAAAATCCCTTTATTCCCAGTTATTCAGTGATAGAGATCAATATTAGTCAGACAGAAGTGAAATATCCAACTGAAAGTCATGCCAATTTTGTTTTTCGAATAAGTAAAAAAAAGAAATTAAGAAAAACGTATTTAGTCAGAGAAAGAAATTGTTCATTGTAATTAGTAGCAAAATATAAATTAGAAAAAATATTTTTTCTTCTTTGAGTAGTGAAAGTAAATGGAATAGTCAGACATAGAAAATTTGCCGGTGGAAAAGTAGTAAAAGACATTTATAGTCATACAACCTAGTAAAAAAACAAAAATATAAAAAATAAGTAGATATTTCTATAGTTAAGGCATATAAGTAGTAAAATACGTGTTTAGTCAGACGAGCAGTAATTCCTCCACTTTGCTAAAAAAAAATTTGTTAGCAAACTTGATATCTTGAAAAAATGAAAAATCGTGACTACTTGTCTGACTAAAAACGTATATTTCTACTTATATTATTAATTCTTTTGATGACTCGTGAATAACTTGCCTCTTCACTTCGTCGGCCGATTGAGCAATGAAGAATCCCTGAGTATTAGCAGCGATCTTGGCACCTCTTGGATTTATCGAGATCTTACTGTCAGCACCTGCTTCTCCTTTAATCTCGATAGCGAGCAGTAGGAGCTTCAGTTTGGTGAAACATAACCTAAAATAATTTCGAAAATTAAAGACAGTGTTTTTTTTTCTTCTTAACCGTTTTCTAATTTTTACGAAGTATGTGATTTACATGCACAATATTATCACCAAAAGAAATAATAAATTTTTGTAATTAAAAATTCAATTCTAATTCAATTCAATTTTAATTCAATTCGATTCTAATTCAATTCAATTTAATTCAATCAATTAAATTCTATTCGATCCAATTCTTTTCAATTCGATTCAAATCAAACTATTTAATTTATTTCGATTCAATTTCGATTTTTTTAAACTTTATTCAATTCTATTTAATTCAAGTCAAATAAAACCATATAAATTTGATTCAATTCAAATCTAGTTAATTAAATTTGATTCGATTTGATTTAAATTTAATCAGGTCAAATCGATTTGAATCAAATCCATTCAATTTTGTTCGATTTTATTAAATTCTATGTAATTCAATTTTAAATTCACCTTAATTAGAATTTATAATTATTAAATTAGATTCTGTTCCATTTTATTAAATTCTATGAAATTAAATTTTTAATTCATCTTAATTAGAATTTTATTATTATTATTATTATTATTATTATTACTATTTATTAGTATTATTATTATTTCTATAATTTTTCTTTAAACATATTTTTCAAAAAAAAATCTTTTATACAATTTATATTGTAACGACTAGTTAAGAAAATGTGTTTATTACTCTAATACAGTTTTCAAATTGATAAATCCACTCATAAAGTATGTCAACAGTGTCATAAAACTACATTATTTTAAATTAATTATATATACAAAAATAAATTTTCGTCATTTTATTATTTCTTTAATACTCAACATGTATCTCAATACTTCAATTTCACTATTAAAAACAAATTTCAATATTTTTGTTAACTGAATTTGTTAGTATTTTGCTATGATTTTCATCAAACAAAAAAGGAGACTTTTTTTTGGAATCAGTGATTTATGTTCACGATTTTTGGAAAATGCTTCCAACTAGTAGAGTTTAACATTATTTTAATTATTCAATTACAAAAAAAAATTTATCTTTTCGTCAAAAAAAATAATACTCATCTTATTTATTATTATCTGATTTATATTTGTTGTAATTTTTTTTTGCAGAATAAAAAAAAGCCCACCATAAATAAACTCGGGCTGTGAGTAAATTTTTTTTTATAATTTCCATTTGCAGTAACTATAATATTTATGATCTCTTGCAAATTATTCATAATTTTTATTTCAATAATATTTATGAATTATTTTAATTTATTTATAATTTCTCTTTCTAATAAACTTTTAATTTTTCAATTTTTTGCAGTAAAATAAAAAATAATGTTTATGTTAAACTTTACTAGGAAAAAGAGACAACACAGTGAAAAAAATTGTGTGTGTTTTTGAAAAAGATTGTTTTTTTTATTTAAACTACAAAAAAAAGTAAGAAATTTTTGTAAAATATTTTTCAAAGTGTACATTTTTTTCAGTTGAATAGGAAATTTTTTTTTGTATTGTCTGCGTAAATGATTTGTGAACAAACCTGTAGTTTATCAATAAGAAGTTGTAATTCGATGTTGTGTGAAACAGAAGTAATAAGATTTATTTGTATAATTGTCGATTAAATGATTAATTTATGTATTTGAATTTTTTTTTTTAATCAAATGCGACACTATTTATTTCCACTAAATGCACAAACAATAATAGCAAAAGCAAATGCAGAAATATGGCGTGAGAAACATATCAAATCTATCGCATGCAATATTGTGTTTGTTAATTGAATTTCTTCAAAAAATTGAATAATATAATTATTCATCGTTTTTTTTTGTTTTTAATTTAAGAAAAATTATTTCTTTTAAAATTAAATAAAATATTCTTTTTTTTCTCGAACGTGAAACTTTGAAGTTCGGTTCAATTTTACCTAGTACTTTTGAAAGAAACATTAATTAATTTTGTCACGAACTTTTTTCCTATCAAATTCCAATTTATTTTTTCATAAACTTGAAGTACTTTTATAATCTCTTATTTTTTTTAGCAAACTTTAATTATTTTTTTCCAAACTTGTATTAATTTTTTTCCAAACTTTTTTTTTGTCACGAAAATCAATTGAAGTTTGACACAAGACTTAATTAATTGTCCCACAAACTTTAATTAATTTTGTGATTAATTTTTTGTTTTTTTCTGTAATTACATATTTTTATTCCACAAATTTTAATTAATTTTGTGATTAATTTTTTATTTTTTTCTGTAATTATATATTTTTATTCCACAAATTTTAATTAATTTTGTGACTAATTTTTTTTTATTGCTTCAAACTTTACTTCATTTTGTCTAACAAACACCTATTTTTTGTGCTCTGAACATCAATTAATTTTGCCACAAACTTTATTTATTTTTGTCGAAAAATTTTTTTTATTCGTCCAAATTTAAATTAATTTTGTCACAGACTTTATTTACTTTTCTTGCAAACTTTTTTTTTACCAATCTTTAACTAATTTTTATTACAAACCATTAATTAATTAATTTTACAATAACTAATAAATTAATTTTGTCACAAATAGTAATTAATTTATTAATTAATAATATGGATTTATAATTATTAATTTTATGAATATAAATTTTGATCATTTTGCGGAAGGATTGATTTTTTTCTTTTTTTAACTTTTTCTTCGAAATGTTAATGATCAAAATTGAATGGTGCATTTTTAACAGGCATTTTTTTCTATTGTTGGAAATAATATTATGATAATTTGTTACCAATGTAAGCGCGAAGACATGCGAGAACGGAAGATCTCTAAAATTAACAGCTGCAATCTATTTATTAATAATGATTATCACTCTGCTCTAAGATCTACATGTTTAGGCTGGCATTATAACGGCGAAAGGAACACTACATTTTGTTGACAGGAAAAATTAAAATTAATTATTAATAATAATATTTATTATTGTATTAAATATTAATACAATATTTAAATATTTATTATTATTATTATTAATTAATTAATTAATTATTTTTTATTATTAGGTTAAAGATAAAAGTTGTCTTACTACTAATTAAAAAAAACTATATAAAAAAATTTTTATTAAAAAAGAATTAAATACATAAAAGTATTAATAAAAAATTAATTCGCAAAATATGTGAATTCGTATACTATAGGGATAATTATGACAGAAGGTTACGGATGAGAATTAAAAACTATATCTAAGAGGAGATTATGTCTAAGAAAAAAGAACGGGAATATATTTTATATAGGCTTAATACTCCCACACACGCAAACGAAATAATTGGTGATTCAGAAGTGTGCCAAAAATTAAATCAAACCTTCAACCAAATCCAACTATCCTTGTGCACTGCTAGAAACTTTTATTGTTCTCTTATTCTTTTTCTATATTAAGAAAAGAGTAAAAACGAAAAATTATTTAATCATTTACCATTAAATTACTTTATGTATCAATTTTACTTTTGTACAATAAATAAATTAAATAATGTATAAATTGACAATATTATTTATTTTCATATTTATATAAATAAATAAATTTATATTTTATATTTATATTTATTGTATAACAAAATAAATTATTTCTCAATTTAATTATTATATTTTTTTCCTTAATTAATTTCATTATTCTCAGTCGAATTTCAAATTAAAGAGAAAACAAAAAATTTCCATGGTTGAAAATTCAATAAATTATAGAAAAATTGTTAGAAAACAATAGTTAGTTCTTTTTTTCTATTTTTAAGTGACAAAAAAAATTTCTAACAGTATAGTGCAATACGAGTGCATTTACAGTGCATTGATATATTTTTCTATTGATATTAAAAAAATACTATCCAGCATTAAAAATTGAGTGCAATTCTATACGAAAAATAGTTTTTTTTTTAAATTTAAAAACTAGATTGTTATTATTTATGTGTGAAAATATTACTAATTATAAAATTATCCAATTATAAACGAAGGGAATAATAAATAATTATTATCTCCATGAAATAATTATTTATATAATTAAAAATTAAATATATTAAATATAATCTAATAAAATCTAATTATTCGAAATTGAAAGGTACAATAAGAGAAAAACTAAGAGGCCTCTTTTTATTACCAAAAATGTGCTTATCCTTTTTTGTTTTGAATTTTTTTTTTTTTTAAATAAGTGTTATACGTTTTTCTTTTTGAAAAAAACGTAGAGAGAGAGCAGCAGGCATGCGAGTACAGAGAAAGGAGAAAATTGTTAATAATTATATGGATTTTTTGAACCCCTAAAACACACACACGCACAAATGCATATAATAACAAGGGGACGGGTAATAAAATCTGCTCTTTGTGTTAAGGTTAAAAATAAACCCACAAAATAAAAAAAAATTGGAAATTCGTTATTTCTCTTTGTAATATAATTAGAGAATTTGCATGAAGTTAGCAGTAAAAAATGATTTTTTTTTAATTTAGGAAGAAAAAAGGGGGGATTTTCAAATTTTCAACTCTTGATCCAAAAATGAAAAATTAGCATTTTTTTCTCTTTTGATTTCTAGGGTAAGATGCTCTAATATTAATTCCCTATTTTCAAGGGAAAAAAGATTTTCTACTTTTTTAAATTTAGTATTTTTAAGCAAAATTTAACCATAATCGGAAAATTTCAAAGAACATAATTCTCTTTTTTTTTAATTGAAAATAAGTTATTGTTATTAATGTACAAATTTTAATATTTTTACATAATTTTTTTTCTGTTTACAACTTAAATTTCATAAGTGAAATTGTATTTTTGACAAACTCGTTTTCGATTTTCAAGAATAAAAAACGTTCTTAAGAAAGTCAGAAAAATGACTAAAAAAATTCTAAAGAATTATTCTACTGAAACAAATTAAACAATTTCAGTTTCTTCTTAAAATCCTTCTCACTCTTATCCCCCCACTCCGACTCAAGTTAACTACAATTTGACAACTTTTACTTTAACTAAAATTTTGATTCAATTTTTTATTGAAATTAACTAAAATAAAATTTATTCATTTTAAGTAATTCCAGTTAAATTTCTGATTTATAATTAAATTTATTAATTTGAATTTTACTACTTGATAAGAAAAAATGTATTTGCTAATTAAATTATTTTTTTCATTTCATTAAATTAATGTTAATATTGAATAGTTTAACAACGTTAATTAATTTAATTATACTTTGGATTGAATCAAAGAATTTTAATTTTAAACTTACAATATTTTTGTTTAAAATTTCACTTTTATTTTACTTCACAATTTAACTAAAATAAAATTGTAATTATTATTAAAGTACCATTTAATTATACACTAGACTTTTAATTTAAAAAATAAAAATATAATTTCACTTTAAAATTTACTATTAAATTAAAATCCAAATTTTACACTAAAATCGAACTAGAACGTTTATTTTAGTGACAGTACAATTTTAGTTAAAAATTAAAAATTTTAGAAACAAGTTCATATTAAAATTAAAATACAATTTTAAAATTACAAATCTTAAGTACAAGTTTATTTTTAAATTAAAATACAAGTTTAGGTTACAATTAAAAATATTAAATACACGTTTTGTTTAAATTTTTTAGTAGAAATTCAGTTTCAAATTTAAAATAATAAGTACTCAGTTTTAGTTTAAAATTAAAAATCGAAAAGCAAGTTCAGTTAGAAATTCAAATACAATTTTAGTTAAAAATGAAATGTTCAAATAAAAGTTTATTTTAAATTTAAAATCTAAAATTTTTAATAGAAGTTCAATTTAAACTTCTACGTAAAAGTAGAGTTAAAAATTGAAAATTTAAAGCAAAATTCCATTTAAACAGTAAAGTACAATTTTAGTTTAAAATTGAATTAAAATTTTAATTAAAATTGTAATTAAACTGAAAAGTTATATTTTCAATTACGATTAGACCGCAAGTTAATTTAAATTCATCCCAGTGTTTAATTCTTTCTTTAACACCCGTCCCCTAGTAAAATGCATCCATATTCTAAACTAAAAAAAAATTCCCCGATCAAAAAAAAAAAAATAAATAATATCGACAAATAAATTTTCTTAACGAGAAAACTCTACACAAAAGTACAAAAGAAAAAAAAATAAATCAAGAACAATAAAGAAGAAAAGGAATAAGTCAAACTATATATGTATATACATATATGGTGCCAGGCGAAAAAAAAATCTCCGGAGGTCAAAAAACGTTTTGTTTGATGCATTATGTATACATTGTCACGTTTTTGTGCCATGTGTCGGAGGCTCGAGACAGTAAAAAAATAAATAAATAGAGAGAGAGAGAGAGAGAGTAAAAAAAGAGGAAAGTGAGAGTGAGAGTGTAAGAGTGTGAAAATTCGTGTAAGTCAATGTGAAAAAAGAGAGAAAAAGAGAGTGAGTGAGTGAGTGAGAGAAAAAAATGGGGGGTAAGTTTGCATGTGTGGCAGCCGGTGGCAGCGAGAACTTACTCGCTGGCTTGGGGAAATGTCATCCCGGTAAAGGACGGGGAGAGGGTTTCCGTGTACATCTCGCAGCCAGTGCCCTGCAGGTAATCATTCTGCCACGCTTGAGTGTCCGGCGACTGAAACACCAACCAACCTCCACGTCATCGACCGTCAAAAAAATACCTGCTCTCGCTCACTAATTATTTTTTTCTTTTTTGTTTTTTTAGCCGAAAAAATTACTTTTTTTCTATAAATTATAAAACCCTTTCCACATTTTTGAAAAGAAGCCAAAAATAAAACCTAAATTAAAAATTAATAATCAGGAATTATGCAAGTTAAAAATTTGTTCTTTTCATTTTTTTTAACTGAAATTGTATTTTTGACTCCTTTATATCAATTTTTCTAAGAAAAAAATACAGAATCAAAAAGCAAATGTTTTATTCCAGGGAAATATTTTTCCAAAAAAGAACATTGTCCTAAAAATTTATTTCATTTCATTGTCGGGAAAATATTTTTCTAAAAAATAAATACATTGTCCTCAAAAATTTTTTCATTGTGGTGGAAATATTTTTCTAAAAACATACATTGTCCTAAAAATTTGTTTCATTGTGGTGGAAATATTTTTCTAAAAACAAACATTGTTCTAAAAATTTGTTTCATTGTCGGGGAAATATTTTTCAAAAAAATAAATACATTTTCCTAAAAACTTGGTTTCACTGTGATGGAAATATTTTTCTAAAAAATAAATACATTGTCCTAAAAATTTGTTTTATTGTGGGGGAAATATTTTTCTAAAAAATAAATACATTTTCCTAAAAACTTGGTTTCTTATAAAGGAAAAATTTTTCTGATAAAAAATACATATAAATAATACTAAGAAATTGTTTCAATTTGAAAGGAGGAAAAAATATTCCTGCGCACTCTGAATAATAGAGGAAATAAAAATCTTTGTGATTTTAAGTTTTCTTTGTTCTCCCGCTTGGAAGAGGTAAAAGATTTCTGAAATTAAATTTTAATCAATTAAATATTGATGATGAAGAATAATTGTCATCTTGTCGTATTCTTTTGACCTGGATTGAAAGAAAAAAAAATTACCTGCGTAAATAATGTGTTAATTAGTATGTTTCCAGACTCCTTTTTTATTGCAAAGAAAAAAATTTATACTGATTTATTCTTTCTTTGTATAAAAATAAAAAATTTCTATTTTTCAAAAGCAGATCATTTTTTCTATCAGTGTTTTTTTATAATATTATTTTTAAATATTATTTTTAAATATTACTTTTAAATATTATTTTAAAATATTACTTTTAAATATTATTTTAAAATATTATTTTAAAACATTATATTTTAAAATACTTTTTTAAAAGACTTTTCTAAAATACTTTCCTAAAATCAATTTTTAGTAACGTTGAACTTTAGTTTAGTTTGGTAAATTTATTTTTTGAAAATTCTCATTTCTAATAAAATTTGTTGACAATTGCAAAGAATTATCGTATAATATTACAATTCTTTAATAAACTAATTTAAAAAATTGTTGTTCTCAAAAAAACAATTTTGTTTTAAATAATAACTCTCTTTATAGGTTTAGTCACTGCCGCAGTTTCTATTTCTAGTTAAAAAGAAATAACAATTGTTTAAAAAGTAAAAAAAACTGGTTGCAGCTGGCACGGTTCAATTATACATCGCTTAATATTTTTCCCCTTTAAGTATAGTTACTTTTTCCTTCAAAAATTTAAAAAAACAAATAAAAATAATATAGAATACAAAGAATGAAAATATAAAAAGTAATAAATACAAAAGCACAAATAAGTTTATTTTCAAATTTTCATTTAAGAATTAAAAGATTAAAATTGATAATATATTATGTTCGATTATAATAAATTTTTTTTTTTGAAAATTAATAAACATCTCTGGAAAAAGAAATTAAACAATAATTTTTATACAGTTAGTAAAAGTACCTAAAAAAGTACTTAATAAAAAATTTATCCACAGTTACGAAAAAACCTTTGTAAAATAAATAAATATAAAATCTAAACAATTTTACTGAATTTATTTTTATTTTATTTACTAATTTTACTTTTATTTTCACTTTTATTTTAACTTACATTCTCATTTTTAAAATTACTATGACTGATTTATTTTTTTCACTTTCATGGATTTCTTCAGATTCATTTTCCTTTTTAAAGTGAAAATAAAAAGTAAAAATGAAAGCAACAATGAAATTAAAATTTTTCCAAAGTAAAAATGCAAATAAAAGTGATAATTAATTTCTGTCAAAGTATAAGTGAAAACAATTGTAAGAATGAAAATTTATCCAAGTAAAAATAAAGGTTTAAATAACAAAAACTCTCAAAGTGAAAGTAAAAATGAAAATAAAACACAAATTAAAAATCAAAATGAAATTTTAACTTTCATTATTTTTACTTTGAAAATAATTTCGACCCCTGATTAAAAATTTATACAAAGTTTATATTATAAATCTACAGAAAAATAAATTTAATAAAAATTTATACACAGTTAATGAACATCTGTGGAAAAATTAAGTACATATTAAACTATTCTTTGTAAAAATAAAGTAAATGATAATTTGTACCTTGGAAAAATTATTTGAATAAAAATGTACACTCTGGATAATTTAGATAAATAATTATTTGTAATATATGGAAAAATTAATAAAATGTAAACTTATACTATGGAGAAATTAATAGAAAGAAAAATTATCGTATGGGAAAATTAATATAATGCAAATTTAAACCAGTAAAAAAATTATTTTTATAAAAATTCATATTATAGAATATTAACTAGAGACAATAAATTGCACTATTAAAAACCTAATTAAATAAAAAATTTACACTGTGGAAAAATTTATTAAATAAGAACTTATAGACATTTGTAATAAAAATCTGTTGTCAAAATTGATTATTAAAGATTATTAAATTAAATTCTAAAACAATAATTCTATTCATTATTGTTTTTACTAATGAAAGATTAATTAAATAAACAAATTTTAAATGAAATTTAAAATATAATTTAAAATAAAAATTAAAAAAAACTGTTATTTAAATAATATAAAATTAACTATTTTGAAATTAAGTAATGATTACAAAAATGACTAGAAAAATAAAAGAAAAATGACAAAACAAAATTACTAGGGAAAAAAAGCGAATCTCTTTAGATTATATAATTAATATTTTCCCTATTGGCCTAGATTTAACAATGTCTGTTGTAATATTGGTCGTGTGATGCTGGCTTTTCCACAATTGATTAATTCGAATATCCCCGGCATATATACATAAGGATGTTCCTAATAATGGAATTCAAAACCCGATGAATTCCCACTAGAATGCATTTCTCATTCGCATCTCTCATCATTTATCGATTGAGCTTGAATAATTCTTTTATTTTCGTTCACATCCCACCCTCAAAAAAAAAAAAAATAATAAAAGAAAACCCCTCTATAACCCCGCTTTCATTTTAATTTCAGTCAAGAAAAAAACCTCTCTAATCTTGTGTATTTTCATACACTTTTTTTATCACCCATTGTCCCGTCTATAAATAAATATTTTTGTCTACAATAAAAATATTACAAAAATATTGTTTACTTGTAGGGAAAAAAAAATATTTTTTCCCCAATATTATTTTTTTTTCTCTTCCTGTTTTGTAAGCATTCTTTCTCGATTCGAATCTATAGAAGTATCATTAAAAAGTTGAAATAGATTTGAAAAGCAGAAGAAGGTTTGATCAATATTATATATAAACTTACTTTAACCTGCATCACGTCTGCACCTTATACAGGAATTAGTGAGATTATAAAACTTATATTCATCTCTTGTCGATATTTATATATTAATAAAATTATTAATCGACATTATATATTAATATCAAAGAGCATCTTAAAGAAAATATTATATATTGTGAAGAAATATATATAAATATTTATATATATATATATATATGTATATATAATATATATATGTAATAATACTGAAGTTACTGAAGCAATGATAGGGTGGTTACATTGATTAGGTGTAGCACAAATATGGTTTATACATTGTTGACACGTTCATAAAAAAGAGGTTCATATATAGCGGAGTGGAGCGTAGTGAGAGACATAGGCGAGGCGAAGCTTCATCCCTTTTTTTTTAAACCGAATCAAGAGACTGTCCGATTATATATATTAGTAATTATTTATAAATAATAAATATATATATATAGAATTGAAGCTCGTGTTAATCACAATCCAAATAAACACAATCGAAAACCAAACACATAGCATGCGCTTCTTTAATGAACAAAAAAAATTAATAATAATAGCCAGGCTGCTTTTTTATCATTTCATTTTTTTTCTTGCTTCTGTCAGTATTTTAAAACAGCACACATTTTATTTTCGGTATTTACAAAAACATTTTTACAAAAAACAATTTTACTGAAACAATTTAACAGAACTATTTATACCAAAATATTTTCAAACAAAAATATAGGTACTAAAATCTTTTTACAAAAATATCTTTATTAAATTATTTGGATAAAAATATTTTTATTAAAATATTTTTACAAAAAAAAATGGTTATTCAATTTTTTGACAAAAATACTTCAATGAAAATGCCATTACTAAAATATTTTAACAAAAATATCTTTATTAAAATATTTTCCCAAAAATATTTTTATTAAATTTTATGACAAAAATATTTCACGGAAAATGTCAATACTAAAATATTTTAACAAAAATATCTTAATTAGAATATTTTAACAAACATATTTTTTACTTAAATATTTTAACAAATATATTTTTTACTTCAATATTTTAACAAATATATTTTTACTTTAGAGCATTTGAAACTTTATGACGTCACAATTTGTGAAAAGCAAGCGTTTTAAAAATGGTGACGTCATAATGTTTTAAATGCCCTTAAAGTATTTTAACAAAAATATTTTTACTTAAATATTTTAACAAAAATATTTTATTCTATTGAGAATTCGAAATGTTCAAAATTCAAATTATTAAAAAAAAAGGTGGTAATTTCAATATTTCATTTATTAGACGTAATTTTATTATAAATTAATTTTAGATACGAAACAAATTTATCTAACACTTGTAAACACTTGTAAACATTTGTGTAATTTTTTAGAAAATTATTTTATAAATATTACTTTATATTTATTATATTATAATAAACATAAAGAATTATATTTTGAGAATATTATTTAACAAATTATAAATCTGAGAATAAAAAATATTGTTTAATTTATTAATAAATATATTTACTTATATTTATAAATTGTTAAAATAAAATATTTGAAAAATAATATTTGTTGCAAATAACAATTTTATAACTAAGCGAAAAAAGATTAGAAATCTATTTGAAGGAAATTTAATTATTTAGAAATCGTTCAATTGTTTAGCAATTAAATAAATAAATAAACCAACGACTAACTAATTGGAAAATATTATTTAAGAAATAATTAATATCAAATATGGAAATATAGTTTTTTGAAAATTAGTTTTTAACTTTTTATCTGGCAACAAAAATTGATATCGATAGCTTCCGGAAAATTATTAAATTTTCTACAGTAAGTGATATAATATTATTATTGTTAAACTGAAATTTAATTTTGAAACGATGCCAAATTAAATTGTCAACGATAATTTTCGGTGTTAAATACAACAGTTAATTTCAATTGAGTTAAAATAATTTCGTAAAAAGTATAAATTTTTCCAATTCATTAAAAGTAATTCCTAAAATTCTAAACTTTTTACAATTCAGTAAATATAGAAATGTTTCCAATTCAGTTAAAATAATTCCAAAAAATTATAAATTTTTGCAATCGAGTCAAAATAATTCCTAAAAAGTATAAATTTTTCCAATTCATTAAAAGTAATTTCTAAAATGCTAATCTTTTGCAATTGAGTAAAAAATAATTTCTAAAAACAGAAATTTTTCTAATTTACTTAAAATAAACTCAACAAAATAATATAAATTGTGATAAAGAAAAAAAAGTGTTGGATTATTGTTTTGTAATTTGCTTGTCGTATTTTTTTTAAAGAAAGGCAGACATTCGGCTTTTAGCATATAAACAATTACACGCAGGGGACGAGTCTCTTGAAACGGAAAATTTACACTCTGCTGGATGTCAAATATTTTTTGTATTTTTTATTTTTTTTTATTTTTTTGGCTTTTTTTATGAACCGACTTACTCAGTTGCTTTGGCAAAGGGCATTCCAATGAAGGTTGGGCTCAGTGTCTCGGTGTACATCTCCATTCCGGTTCCTCGTAGATAGTCATTCTGCCAAGCCTGTATATTGGGCGACTGATACCAATCAACCAACCATTTTCTAAATTACACGCGCGCCTATGCATGTTTTTCACGTGCGACACATTCACAGTGAAGCGATTTATTTTGCATTCATATGCAAAAAAAATTTATTTTTTCACTTTATTTCTTTTAAATTTTATTAGTTTCTTTATTCTTTTTAATTTTAGTAATTTTTATTCTTTTTATTTTTTTTTATTTTTTCTATTTTTAGTAACTTTTACTAATATTTGTATAAATTTGGGAAATTATTAGTATTTTCGTAAGGAAATAGTATAATAGAAATAATAATTAACTGATAATTTTAAAAAAGAAATTTTATAAAAATTAAAACAGAAGAAAATCGATTGAATAATAAGAAAGTAAATAGTAATTAAGTCAATAAAAATGGAGTAAATTAATAAAGGAAATAAAATTAAAGTAAACGTTAATACAATAAATAATAAGGAAGTAAACAAAAATATAATAAACAAAAATATAATAAACAAGAATAAAGTAAATAATAATAAAACTAATAAGAACAGAGTAAATAAACGAACTTTAAATAAAAATAGAGTAAATAAAACTTTCGTAAATAATAATAAACTTGATTTAATGAATAAGAGTAATAAACCAAAAAAGTAAAAAATCAGGAAGTAAATAAAACAAAAAAAAAATAATTTACTTTTTTCGTTAAATAACATAATAATAATTGCTACAAAATTATTATAAAGCAGATAAAAATAAACAATAAATCGTAAACTTGACTTGAAAACATTTTTTAAATTCTGATTTTAAAAACTTATTAACGAAAAATATTTCCCAAAGAAAATAAATTGAATTAAAACAATTATTTACAACAATCGACAATGCGCTCGCTCACTGTGAAGTGTTTCACAACAATTTAAAAATAAAAATAAAAAAACAAGTTAATTTAAAATCGCATTTTACTCGCGCACATGCATAGAAAATAGCGAAATCAATTTTTTTTAAATTTTAATATTATTGTATAATTTATGTTAGACAAATAGAAAATTATACGAAATGAATAGAAATTATATAGTAAATAAATAGAAATTATATATGAAATCAAAAAAAAAAATTTTGTATATTAAATAATAATATTATCGAGTAGAAGAAATAGAAGGACAATTTTTACTGACCGTCTTAAAGGAACGCATGGCAAAGAGATTAGCCATCATTGTACTGAATCCTGGCGCTAGACAGGATTGAGCGATGAAACCCAATTTTAGTTCCGCTAGACAAATCACGTCGTCACCTTGCTTCCAGTCCCACGATGGAATGTTTAATAAATAGGCCTTAAAAAATAAAAAATTTTATTGTTATGATAAATTTTTTTTGTTGAATAAATTAAAACAGAATTCAAAGAAATTTCAATATTTTACAAATAATTTTTAATTAAAAATATAAAAAATTTTTCAAACGATTTTATTTTGTTAACAAACAAGAATATATAAGAAAGTGAAAAGAAAATTAATTTGAAAATAAAGATTTTATTTGTAGTCGCCGTTGGGTAACAAAAAGGCAGTAATAGAATTCAGTAGTACGAGTCAATCAATAGTCGTACACAGTTTAATTAAATTCTTTCTTTTTTTATTTTTTATTTTTCTTCTTCAGAACTTTGAATTTGCAAAAAAAAAAAATTGCAAACACATTTTTGAAAATATTTGTTTAAATTTCATTTTACTTGAAAAAATAGTGTTTTTTTAAAAATATATTTATAGCAAATAGTAAATGGCACCTTATTATGATACTGCATGAGCTGAATGATAACACGGATGTCGTCTGAATAGTTTTTGATGGAGATGACTCGCATGATGTTCGCTGCATCCTCCGCGTCCGGATCCTGGCAGTATTTGTTGGCCAAAACCAAACACGCATCAGCTTCGTGTACCTAAAAAAGTGAAAATCGTTATTTTACACTGCCCTTTCATTTAAAATTCAAATATTCTATAAAGTTGCTAATTTAACAATTTAAAAAAAATATAATTTGATAATAAAAATTTAAGAATAAATATTTTGCCTTTATAGTGAAAGAATTTTCTTTTTTCAAATCCGCAAAAATTTTATTTTATAATTAGTGGAATAAATCGCTAATTTTTATGGACAATAATTTTAACGGAGCCTTTAATTTGTAAAAATGATGCAATTTCAAATAATTATTAAATCAATTCCATTGAATACAAATAAAAATTAATTTAAAGTGAATTTTCAATCCGATCAATTTAGTTCGATATTTGTTTCAATCGATTCAAATCAATATTCAATTCAATCAATTTAATCAATTTAATAAATTTAATCAAACGTTCAACACTGAGAAAATTTTTTTTTTAATTCAAAAATAAGAAGTCAATGAAACAAAACAGTTTGAATTGACCTTATTTCATAATTCAATTAAACATAATTTCTATTGAATCAAATTTATTATGTATTAATATGAAATCAAAATTAAATTTAATACAAGAATAATTTTTGTTTGACTGTATAAATTATGTTTGATTCAAATATTTTTTTTTCTCAGTGAATTGTATTAATTTACTTCAATATTTAATTGATTTAATTAATTATTTAATTAAATATTCAATTTAATTTAATTGATTTAATTAAATATTCAATTCAATTTAATTCATTTAATTAAGTATTCAATTCAATTTAAATAAAGAGATTAAAATTTAATTTAGATTCAATTCTATTTAATTCGAAGCGAATTTAAAATTCTTTCATTACAAAAATATATATTACAGGATAAATATCACGTGGTGGAAGTGAAATGGTAAAAAGGTAAGAGTGAAAATTCCGGTAAAAATGTTTAAATTCCTAAAAGAAAATATATCATAGACGATATTGTAAAAACATCAAAAGAAATAAAAAAAACAAAGAAAGAAATTAAGAAATTAATGAATATAATGGAAAATTCTCGCCTTGTTTTTTCTGGGTAATTATATAATATTTATATGTACTGGAATTATATTTGTTGGTGATGTGTCATGCTTTCCGAGTGCCATAAATTTTATTTTTCATTTTGGAATTTTGTCGAGGTATATATGTTGATATATATATATATGGTAGATTTTCGAGCAATAATGAAAAGCTGTCAATTACTTATCAAAGCTTACAATAATATAAATTTTCTACTACACAGAATAATTAAAATACAATTTTTTTCTAGGTATTACGTATAACAATACTTTCAATAGGAACATAAGGAAGACTATTAAAAGTATTTTAAAAAGAAAAATAACTAATATGTATATAAATGCAATTTTTTTTTAACTTACATTCGATAGAGTAATAATTCACGGCCTAGAAAGGACTTTTGCTTCTGTTTCTAAATTACATATAGAGGGTATTTACACAAAAAATTTAATTTCCAGTGCAGAAGATCACTGAGCAATTTTTTTTCACATTTTTTCTACTGGAAATTGTTTCAAGACTTCGAAATATAAAATATTTGCCATGTTTTTACAATTCAATTTCTTTTATCAAGTATTTGCACAATTTTTTGAATTTGTTTTTTTTACCTTTGAATTTTAAATTTTGATTTAATTTTTATTCAATCTTATTCAATTCGATTCGATACGATCCAATTCGATTCGATTCAATTCAATTCGATATTTGATTAATATTTAAAAATATTATTAATAATATTACTTCAATCATTACAAGTTTTAAATTACTTTTATTTTATTTATTTAAACTATAAAAAAAAATTTAATTCGTTTGAAATATTATTAAATTTTCTGAAAAGTAATATTGCAGTAAATTATAGGAAATATTTTTTAAATACAACAATAAAAGATTTTAAATTCTACATATATTTTGATAAATGTTTTCTGTTTAAACAAGACATTTATAATCTTCATCCTATTTCAAATAAACAACAATAAATTCATAATTAAAAATACGATTGTTTGAAATACTATTTAAATTAATTAATTAATTTAATTTTAATTAATTAATTTAATTATTAATTTAATTTTAATTGTTTTTTTTTGCTTTTTAATTAATTAAATTCATAATTATAAACTTCCAGCTTGAAACAATTTTCCAAAACCTTATTTTTCAAAAGTATTTCAAGAATTGAATTTAATAAAATTCAGATCTACAATTCAAATGAATAGAGAAGCTCTATATTAGGTTAACATTAAAAAAAGGTTTTTGAAGCATACTGCAGATATATGCAAGAAAAAAAACACTGTCTGTAAATTAACTATTTTTAATATAAATTGTACAGTGACCTTTCACAGTTGTGTATATAGAGAAACGAGGAAAAAAAAAAGAATTGCAACTCGTTAATTTGAATAATTTAAAGGAACATCCATCGTGCTTTGGCAACGCTAGCATGAAAAAGCTCGCTCTAACATGCTGTTTTTATGAAAGGATATATACCTATATATCTTTAAGGGGACGCTAATTAAAAGAGAGAAAGAGAGAGAGAAAAAAAACGAGATTGTCAATTATACAAAAAAAAAAAAAATTCATCCGATTACGTTCAGACTACCTTCTTTTTTTTTTTATTCCAAAAAGGTAGTAAACACTGAATACTAAAATGTATATATATATATTTATACTATGTAACTTTAACGCTAATCACTATCTCTACAATGGTCGTTAACATCAAGCTTCACAAAAACACGAGCACTTACCCTCCTGGGTCGGCAGCAGGCATGGGTCTATATCCGAGTTAGAAAATTAGCCTCAAGAGGGAATTTTTCTCAGAATACAAAATGTACATTCTATTTTTTTTATATATAATATATAAGTACTTATATAGTGCTTATGCATAATTCACGTACATATTTAAAAATAATTTTTATATATTTAAATAGGTTTCTTTTTTTTTAATCGAGAAGAATATTTTATAAGCGAGAGTATTGATGCACTTTTTCTCAACAAGGTTCTTTTTTAATAAGAGATAATAGAAAAAAGCGGATAAGAGAAGTAGGGACGAGGGTTTATTTTCCAAATTTAATATTTATAGTTGGTCTATCATTATATATATAGAGAGAGAGAGGGTTTTATTTATTATTAAAAAATACTATAAAAAAATACTACCATTAATTGCAATGATGGTTCTGATATTGAAAATTTAATGGAACAGAGGATTTAACAAACAGGCAACAATCATTTCCTGGGAACAACATTTCACCTATATTTGTCTTGCTTTTTTAAAAAAATACTTGAATAACATTTTTTTGTGAAACATCCTTATCAATTGGCAGTGAGGTCAATTTTTATTGTTTTACAATTTGTTCTTGTAATTATTTTTTCGGTTTAAGAGAAAGAAGGGAAATTTAAAATTTCAGACACAATTTTTCCTTAGTAGTCAAAAAAGTGATTTTTAGTTTAAAAAGAATTTTTCTAGTTTTTTTATAAGTACAATCACAGACAATGAAAATATAATAAATATAATTTTTCTTTTATTTTACAGTGGAGAAAAAGTATAACAGTCGAACTGATTCTTAAATTATCAAAAATTGTCAAAAATGATACAGAAAGTACAGAGTAAAATTTGTTTACCATTAAAAAAAATAATTTCGATTTGTTTACAACTAATAAAAATTTCCATTGTGCCAACTGACAAGGAAAACGAGACAAAACACAAACATTGGTATTGTAATAAAAAGATCGTCAACATTTTAAAAAAAATAATAATTATCGTCAAAAAAAAATGTTGACAAATGGTAGGTGCACATTTTTTTTCATTTATTTCTTTTCGTAAATTTTTTTTTCTCTGTTGCATACGAACTTTTTTTTTAAATTCTTATTATATAGACTCACCTTGACCCTCTGCAGATCAATGGGGTTCATGATGGTCCCCTGAAAGAACTCGACGGTCGTGAAGTGTCGTTTGAATAGTCCTTCCAGTTCGAGGTCTGGTGGCTTCCTATTTCATCGAATCCAACAAAATGATAGAAATTTGGCTTTTTAAATAAAAAACAACATTTAATTTCTAATAGGTTCAGCTCAGTTTTGCCATTGCGAGTGTGTCAACAAAATCATAAAGCAAATAGCTTGTCGAACTGATAAATTTAAACAAAAAAAAAAGAGACGAAAAAATATGTAAATATACAACTCTTTTAAGAAATTTGTAAATGTATAATATTGTCTGTCTCGTGCTTTTTTTACTATATTGGAAAAATACGTCAAAGAATAATTTCAGTTCAATTTTAAATTTCAATTTAATTTCATTTTAATTTAATTTAAATTTCTAATTTTGTTTCTATTTTAATTTCTATTTTGATTTCTCTTTTAATTTCTCTTTTAATTTCTCTTTTAATTTCTATTTTTATTTCTATTTTAATTTCTCTTTTAATTTCTATTTTAATTTTTTTTTAAATTTCTTTTCAATTTCTTTTTAATATCGTTTTAATTTCCATTTAGCTTTCCATTAATTATTCACCGCAATTACCCTGAAAAAGAAAAATACACCCAGATTCCAATATAACAGAAAAAAGCACAAAACTTTAGTGTACATAATATTAGAATTCAATAAATATAAATTCAATCCGTTAACCTGAGGAATTTTCAGAATTAGACGTTAAAAAATTGAAGAAGAAAAATAACAATGAAAATTTATCAAGTGTCGGGAGAGTAATAAAAAAAGGAAAATTATAAAAATTTAATTCTAAAAATTTAAATCTACTGCACGGTGATCCGACTCCATAGCTCAAATACAGCATACCATGCAGTCGCAGGCGTTTGCTTCTACAATAGCTGCCTCTAGTCGCCTCAATTTATATTCATGGGGTTATAGATAAATCGCAAACTAGTACTTTACGATTTTCATTATAAAAATCCCCCAATATATATAGTTCAAGCTTCATATGACATACTATATATTGATTTTCGAAATACAACTATATATATATTTCCAATAAATGAAAATTTATGTTCTGAATAATTGAAAAGAATTTTTTTTTCTCACGCAATATGGCGATAAGAGACAACTACATTTCACGTAGTGTGATGTAATAAATCTAGAGAGAATTAAATCAGCATAAACAATCCCACAAAGAGAAATTTTTTTAACAGAATCCAATATGCGACTGTGTCAATGTTTGTTGTTCATATATAAATGTACGATGATTAATATTATCATATATGATACTATATTAATTTTTTTTCTTTTTGTAATTTTATACATTTATATTCTTTTCTTCTTTTTCTTTTTTATAATATTTTTACTACTTTTTACATTTTGGTAATTTCTTTTCACACTTTTTTACTATTTTTAACTTATTTCTACTTTTAATTACTATTAATGTTCATTTTTCAGGTTTTTTTTACTTTTTAACCTGTTGCAGTTTTTTTACTACAATTACTAAAAGTGTAATATTTAATTCATCGACGAATTGCAGGACTTTTAGTAGAGACAAAAATTTAGACAATCTTAAAGAATAGAATATTTTATTTCAATTTTAAGAATTGTTTAAAAATTTTTATAAATTTATTTCTTACAATTTGTAGTATTTTATTCATCTGCAAAATTACCTGACCTTTAGTAGGGACTTAGTTTTAGACAATCTTAAAGAATAGAATATTTTATATCAATTTTAAGAATTATTTAAAAATGTTAAAAAATTAATTTCTTACAATATTTAATGTTTTTTTCATAAGCAAAATTACCTGACATTTAGTAGGGACTGAGTTTTAGACAATCTTAAAGAACAGAATATTTTATTCCAATTTTAAGAATTTTTTGACTATTCGCCACTCAGCGGACAATTTAAAAAATCTAAAAAAATTTATTTCTTACAATATTTAATGTTTTTTTCTTCAGCAAAATTATCTGACATTTAGTAGGGACTGAGTTTTAGACAATCTTAAAGAATAGAATATTTTATTCCAAATTTTAAGATTTTTTCGACTCTATCCGCCACTCAGCGAAAAATCAAAAAAATTTGTAAAAATATACATTTCTTCCAATATTTAATATTTTTTTCATCAGACAATCTTAGAGAATAAAATATTTTATTTCATTTTTAAGAAGTATTTTACTCCATCGGCCACTCAGAAGTTAATGAAAAAATTTATTTTATTATATTTCTATCTTTTCGTATATTTTTTTTTCTATATTTTTTCTTTTCTGGATTATTAACTTCTTTACTACAATTAATGCAAGTGGCAATAATTAATTATCAATAACTGATATTTGTAAAAAGTGACAAAAGTAGGAAGTCATTTTATTTTACTTTTAATACCTCTATCACTCTTTTTTAGTTTTAAAGAATTTTTTACTCATTTTGACACTTTTTAACAGTCTTTAATTTTATTTTTCAATTTTATTTATCTATTATTTCACTATTTAAATTTTTTCATACGTTTTCTGTCATTGACAAAAGTGTTAATAATTAATTATTAATAACAAACTGTGCTAATGAGTAGCAAAAACGTTTAAAAAATTTATTTATAAACTTTTAATTATTTGAGTAATTTAGAAAAAAGATGTGAAAAGAAATAGTAAAATTACAATTATATTATTATTATTATTATTATTATATTCAAGAAACATAAAAATTTATTAAAAAAATAGTATCATACATGATATGTGATTATGTGTATCATACCCAATGGGTATGATAATAAAGTATTATAATATTGTATGTGCTGTAATTTAAAGTATTGTAAAATTATATAAATGTTGAATTTATATAATTATATAAAGATAGTTATATAAATTGTGTATTAATATACAATCGTATATTAATTAAAGCTTCTTCATACAAATTAACTCGAGTAGAGTCTATTGTATACAATTACATAAAGTTCTATAGAATTTTATATCATTGTATACGATTCAATACGACTCTATACGATTCCTTGTGATTCTATACAATTACATATGATTCTATACGATTTCATATGATTATATACGATTGTATACAGTTTTATACGATTCTATACAATTTTATGCAAATCAATGCGATTGTATGAAACATATTTGTAAAAATTATATTCGAATAATATTCATGTTAACGCAATAAACAGAATAACGATGTTGATGTTGATGTTGATAATTAAAAACGAGTTTTCAGAGTAGAGAAAAAAGAAAATAAATAGACATAATATAACAATATATAGAGCAACTGGTCGATTCGATGATTTCAAATCCAGGCGAATATCGGTTAATATAATTCTTCCAGTAAAATCTAGAAATATGAGAAACGCGCGTTCGTGGGATTAAGAGATGGAATTATAATCAGGGAAATAAGAGAAGTCACGTGATTTTGCTTTTTTGGGGGGGGGCGGGAAGAGAAGATCGGCGGGAAATCGGGATTTGAGAAATGGTTTTCTAGGGTTGCGGGTACCTTGACGCGTTCCAAGTCCACGGCATTCATCATAGTTCCCTGAAAAAACTCCACGGTCGTGTAATGCCTCTTGAGAAGACCCTCCAATTCGAGATCAGGTTCTTTCCTGTAAGCACAGGCCACTCCTTACGATAGGATGATGAGTAGAAATTTTATTTTTTTTTTGTGAATTCATATTTTTTTTTTTTGCATGAATTTTTCACCTCGATTAAATTCACAATATTTGAGAGATTGAAATCCATTTTGTTTGTGTACACTTTTCCATGGAAGAATGCATCATCACGACGATGCAAATATTTGTTTACCCACACCAGTGAATAAAATGGGAAATAAACAAAATTTGCGTTTTTCCATTTGTAAATATTTTTTTGTACAATATTGAAATTCTTTTTTTGGTATTAAATTTCAATGTAGAAATTTAGAAATTAATGTTAAATCGATTTTTACTTGGAGAATATTGATTTTAAAGAATTTTTATTGAATGGAATTTTCATTTCAAAGAATTCAGGATAAAATTTTTTTTTTTTGCTTATTAATAGTTAAGTATTTTTAAATTGATCTCGTATTGTATTGATAAGTGAAATTAAAATCAGTAGTCTAAGTCGATAATGGTCAGACGTTCAAAACTAAATTTTGCAAACAGTTGGGAAATTTTTTATTAGAATTGTTGGAATTTCAATAAATCTGTCGCTAAGCAGTATTAGAAATGCTGTAGTCAGGCAAAAAAATAGAAAATTCTTCAAATTACGCCAGAAGTAGTAGAAGTCGATTGTTGTCAGACAAACTTCTCTGAATTGTTTTCAACGTAATTTCAGTAGTACAAGTAAATTATAGTCAGACTACTTAAATTACAAAAGTGAAGAAAACAGTCAATTTTTTTACTCTCAATTTTTTGTCAAACAATAGATTTTTTAATTTCTTGATAAATTTCAGTAGCATAAATTACTTTAGTCAGGCGGTAAACTATAAAAAAATTGTTAATTTTTCCATTATTCGAAATTCAAAGAAAAAAATTTCTCCATGTTAAAAATTCGAAAAATTCTTTACAAAAAAATCTTTATTTTAAATTCCCCAATAAGAATTCCATAATTAAAAACTACCAATAAAATTTATTTTTCGTAAAAATTCTCTGGCACAAAAATTCTAATCAACAAAAAATGTAAACAAATCGATTTCGAATACTCTCTTTCTTCAAAATCCAAAAAAATAACCCTACTAAAAATTCGAGAAATTCGGTAATAAAAATTCTCTACAAATAAATCTCTATTTTAAAATTCCCGAATAAGAATTCCATAATGAAAAACTACCAATAAATTTTATTTTTCATAAAAATTCTTCTCCAAAAAATTCTCTGGCACAAACATTCTATTCAACAAAAAAACAAATCGAATTCGAATGTTTCTACTAAAAAATACTCTCTTTCTTCACAATCCAAAAAAGTAACCCTCATTAATTTACCCAAATTTACATTCAATAAATATTATCAATCACGTGAAATATAAATAATCACCACATATTTAAGAATCAAAAAACCCCAATTAATTTACAAATGGAACTTTATTAAATCGCAAAAAAAATAAAACTGGAAAAATTTCCTTCTTTTCTTCAGGAGACAGAGGGTAGAGTAAAGGGGGGGGGGGTTATTGAAAATGACATTTTTACCAAAAGATTTATATATACATGTTGTCTGTGTGCTCAACCTAAAGAATTACGTGTTGTGTGTGTGTTGTAATATGTTGCATCGATCACTCGAGGCCTCGCAAAAACTTTGTACTTACCACGCTATATAAAGCTAAAAATAGATATTAGAAAATGTAAAGGGAATATTTTTAAACATACGATCAATCACCGATCAAGGTTGAAAACCACTTGGATTTGAAACTGAGCACTCGAAATGTGCAAGATTATTTTCAAATCACTTTTGACTTTTAGTGGCTATTAATGCTCTTGGCAAAAGTTGTAAAACCCCTCATACACACATATATACAGAACTTTATCTTTTAATATTAAAATCAAAAAGTTTTATCACAATTCACGAGAGTTATAATGACTCGTCATTGAAATTTTCTTATCTCATTGTCTCTTATCTCGATGTTTTATATATTTAAATCTTCACTCTAGAGTCAAATTAACTAAATTTTTATTTAATTTCCTTTTTTTAATTTTGTATTGTTTTTCTTGAAATTTCAATTTAATTTCTGTTTAATTTCTATTTAATTTCTTCTTATAGAATTTTCCACTTAATTTTCTATCCTTAATTCTTTTTAATAATTATTCAATAATAATAATTATTATTAAATAATGATTGAAGTTATCACTCAGCAAATTAATAACAATAAAGTAGAAATTATTATTATTATTAATAGTAATAATTATTCAATTATTTAATATTTCATTTTTTACTTGAAACAATTTTTCTTTCTTTCTTTGAATTTGCGAATAAATCAAATTCAAATAAAGAAACAATAATAATTTTTCCAACAATTGAAAAATTGTTTCCAAGAATATGTAAAACATTACAAATTACGACTTTTACGAGCTTATTAAAAAAAAAACGGTTCTTAAGATCGTAGGATTAAAAATTGATTTCAGAACTTGATAATTTTTATATACACAAGGATTTATAAAAAAAAGAGGAAAAAAAATTGGAGTAGATTTTTTTTCATTTTTGAATTTGAGAAAAAAAAGCCATACCTGTGTAAGAAGACGACTTCTACGTCGACGTCCTCGCGATCCTCGTGTAAGAAATCCTTGAGAAAGTGCGAGACAGACTCGTAGGTGATGTGGCCGCACACAACAATGTGTCTGGCAACACAAAATAAATATTAGCCAAAAAGTCTTTTAAATTTTCGCAAAGCAGTCGTGATTTTTTCCATAATATATCAAAGCAAGCGTCTACATTTAGGGTCATTGTGCAACATCAGGTCTGCATTAAAAAAAATATCTAAAAAAATAATGATACATTTTTTTTTTATTTAATTTTTCAATTTTAGTTAAAAAAAATTCACTTTTTCAATTTTAGTCAAGAAAACTTCTCTTTTTACTCAATTTCAATTTTACAAAAAATTCTATTTCAAAATTTAGTAACAAAAAACCAAATTTTGTTCATATTAATATTATTGACAAAAAAATTTAGAAAATACAAAAAAGAAAATATTTACAGCACATAATTTTTTTTGTAAATTTATTATTATAATGTAGTCAGTATAAATATTATTATTTATTAAAATATTAGTAAAATATATATTAATAATCAATAATATTATTGAAAAATGATTATATTATTATTATTTCCTTCTCAATATTATATGTTTTCTATTTTTATTTTTATTATTTTTACCATTACAAATTATAATATAATTATTACAATACTTTTAATAATTCTATACAGAAAAAATTTTTTATCTGAAAAAGCGATAAGTTTCACTAAAATAACGAAAATTTTTATTGAAATAACTTTTCTGAATACAATTTTGCTATTGTATAAAAAACCAAAAAGTCAAATGTGAAATAAAAAAAATTTAATTACTGAAAAAAACTGTATTAAATTATTAAATTGTATAAAAATTTGTAAATATAAAATATAAATAATAAGAAGAATTCATTAATAAAAATAATAATAATAATAAAAATAAAAATGAAAATAAAAATAAGAATATAAATAAAGATAAAAATAATAATAATAATAATAATAATGATAATAATAATGAAATAGTAATAGTAATAATAATTCTTATATCATAATAATATTTAATACAAAATATTGTATAAAATATTCGAAATATTATACAAAATATTATAATACAAGCACTTTAACAACAATTTATGCAGACCTCATGTATTATTTAAACGATACAATAAAAAAACCACATACGTGTGTACTTTTTTTTTAAAACTACATATAAAAAGAAAATATCAATCAACTATTTGCGATTCTATGTATAAAAATTTTCACCCGTTATATATATTTTTACGTTATTATACAAAAGGAATGTCATAAATTTTTTTTTCCAAATGATATTGTTAGTTGTTGGATAGAGAAAAAAAATTATCAGGAATATTGGTGATATCAAAAAAAAAGAGAAAGAATAAATGGAGTGAGAGAGAAAGCATATGGGAAGGAGGAACATACACACATTGTCGAAAGATCGAATCGATACCAGTTTAGTCTGCTGCCTTTGGTGAAAATTCGTTATCCCGAGTTTTTCTCCGAAGATTGCGTTGTCCGAAACTTTATTTTTTATTTTTTCCAATTCGACAGAAAAATAAAATCAGTAAATTGCTTTTTTTTCCTCTCGCATTGGTTCTCTCTCATATATGGAATCGAGTCACGCAATCTTCAAATTTTTTTTCTTTTCTATTTAGGTATTTGGACCCTTTTTTTTTTTAGTCTTTTGGGGCAAATTAGGAATTTTATGAGCCAACGAAAAGAGAGAATAATTCTCGACAGAAATTATTTAGCGAAAGTAGTTTATTTATAATGTGGCTATTATTTTTTTTATATTCTTGTTTACTTTTACTTGTAACCTTCGCTAGTTTTTTTGACTTTTTATTACTTTCGCCTGACTAAGGAATTTTTACTTTTCTTCTACATTATTGATTTCAGTGAAATAAAAATTTACCATTCGGAAAATAAATTGGTTTTTAAATTTTTTAATTTTCAATTTCATTTTCGACAAGTTTTAGAAAACTATTTTGTAATAATTGTAATTTCTATTGCAAATTGTATTGAAATTTATTGTGATTTTAGTTATTTTATTTATTTTGTTTATTGTAAAAATTATAGTAAATTTTCTTCGACATTAAAATTTTATTTACTACAAAAATGATTAAAAATTCATAATAATATTATTCAAATTTACAGTAATTCTACCAGAATTTAAAATTTATTAAACAAAAATAAATTCCAGATTTACCCCAAATTATATCGATCGACACGATACTTCATTAAATAGATAAACATATAATTACAATAACTGTTTAATTGGATACAATGATAGAAGGAAATAAATTATCAATGAGCCTATTTTCGAAGAATTTTTTTTTTATTTATTTATTTTTTTTATTTAAACAGGCTCAAAGACGTGTGAACTTACCAGGAACTTGTTATTAGGGTATGGAGTGAGTCGTTTTAACCAACTAATGTAAAATTGAACACACCTAATTATTTACAAATCAATGTGCTAGATATAGAAAGAAATGATTAATAATAATTAATTATATTAAAAGAGTTATTTAAGTGCAGGCTTGTTCCTTTTGATAGAATTCGTTGAAGAGAAATCCAAGCATATACCTATATAACCAATGGGAAATTTTTCAAAATTAGTTTCTAATTTTGAATCCGTATTCAACAAATATTTTTTTCAATTTATTAAAATTTATTCTCTTTTTATTCTTAATATCTTAATTTATTTAAATCATTTTAATTTATTTTTAATCTATTTTCTATTTATATTAATTTATTGTAATTTGTGTTAGTAACAAATAATTTAAATTAGTAACTCAATAATTTACTTGAATTGGTAAATTTTACTAAAAAAAATCAGTAGAAATAAATATTTATTAGTATTAGTTACCAATTTTATTCAAAACGAAAAAGTTAGTCACTAATTCAAGTTTAGAGAGTAATATTTTTTATTAATTATTTTTAGTAACAATTTTTAAATTAATTATTATTAATAATTTTTTATTGAAAAACTTGTATCAAGTGTGGAATGAAGAAAATAAATCTAAATCTATTAATAATTATTTCTCTAATTATTTATATTATTAATTATTCTTCAGCAGTTTATTAATTATATTTCAGTCGTTTATTAATTATTTCCCACTGATTTTTTGATGAATTATTATTTTTCACGATATTTTTTTTTTGATAAACTACTTTCCACCGATTATTATCGATAATTATTTCCCACTGATTATATAAATATTCTGTGCCTACTCTACATCATAAATTACTAATTTCTACATACGTCGTCATTTATTATATACCAATATATAATATATAATATATTCTAAATTTTTATTTAAGACCAAAAACGATGAGGAGGAAGATATACATGTGTTAGTGCCGAGATTAAGAAGAAACTGTTAATCAATAATATATTTGTCTCATTCCATGCTATTTTACTATTTAAATATATAGGCTACAAATTTTTCTGCGACTGTGTATTGAAATAATCATCTAAAATTAAACCAAAAAAAAAGAAGAAGATAGAAAGTACAATTTGTGAATTTAATAGGCACGAGTGAATTGGGTGCTTCGGTCGTTCTCTGGAACAAAAAAAATAGAGAAAGAGAGAGAGAGAGAGAGAGAGAGAGAAAGAAAGAGAGAAATATATAGATAGAAAAAAGAACACGCCAAAAAAGCATAATCAATCGGAAGCGCGCGCACGATTTAAAATTACGAACTAAATTCACGCCATTTGATTTCTGTAATTTACGATTTAAAAAAAAGAACCTGCAAACAACTGCTTTTCTTCGCATATATTTTTTTTCTTATGCACGAGACACGCTCGATTTTACAATTTCCATTCGCAAAAAAAAATCAAAAAAAATAAATAAATACTCCTCTGAAAAAAGTATACACATAAATTACAATTTTTCGACGCTTGAGAAAATATATTTTTCTTTATAAAAACGCTGGAATTAAGAGGAAGAAAATTTTTTAAAGAATATATACAGAATGGTTAAATATATAGTTTATAAAATGTAGAAAAGAGTACATCTGCTACAAGGAAATAGAGATAAGATACAGAGTAAGAAATATTATTCACCTAATTTTTTTAGTTCTTTTGGTGGAAATTTTCATTTCAATTTAATATTTTTTTGTACGATTTTGAAGAAAATCGGTTTTGACAAAAGTGATGATTTTTTTTTTGTTTCTCAACTGTGTTGTCCAAAATATCTGTCTATTAAGTTGTCAAGAGGAATTAACTACATTTTTGCAATTTTTTGTGATTAATAACTTAAATTTTAACAACAAATTAATTTCTAATAAGAACAATTTTCACTTACACCAATTTTTATTTAAAAAAACAAATTAATTACTGAAATATTAATTCAATAAATAAATTTTACAGTCAGTGAATTTTTAATTAAGCAAATTTTCAATCGTCCAAATTTTTCATTTTTGGCTAAACTAAAATTCAACGAAATTTTAATTTTAATTTAACACAGTTTTTAATAAATTCAATAAAAAAATTTTGCAGTCAGTGAATTTTTAATTAACCAAATTTTCAATCGTCAAAATTTTTCACTTTGGCTAAACTAAAATTCAACGAAATTTTAATTTTAATTTAACACAATTTGTATTTGGTTAAATTTTTTTAACAGAATTAAAATTTTAAAAAACTTTTTGTTTCCTTCAATTTTTATTTAACAGAATTTTTATTTGACAACACTTTTATTTAGCTAAATTTGTGTTTAACAGTATTTTCATTTTGTTGAAATTTATCCATCTAAATAAAAATATTTAATAAAAATACTGACGAATAAATTTCTGTAAAATAAAAATTTTTTAAAATTGAAAATAATAATATTTTAAATATGAAATCTCCTGAATAAAATTATGCATAAAAAATAATTTCCCTTTTCATTTTTTTGACTTATTAGGTCAAATAAATATTTTTATTTGACTCAATTTTCATTTAACGGCATTTTTGTTTAACAATTTTTCATGGCTTAATTTTTATTTTCCAAATTTCGCCTATAATTTAGAATTCAGTTTAATAAATTTTTTATTTAGTCGAATTTTTGTTTAAAAGAATAAAATTTTTAGTAAAATTCGTATTTTACTAGCATGATTATTTAATGATTATTTATTATATTTACACTTGTTTTAATTTTTTTTGGAGATTACAATTTTCTTCATTTTAATTTACAAAATTATCTAAAAAAATGATTATTTCACAATCATTTGATTATATTTTAATAAGTAGAGTTTTAGCATCTGAAAAAGAATTTTACACAAAAATTCTGAGGAAAAAATTTATGTTCAATTCTAAATGATAACTGATAGAAAAATTTCCAAATAATAATTCCTCCAAATTATTCTATATTAAAAATGATAATTTCAAAATTTTGAATTTAAAAAAATTTGACGACAAAAATGAAATTTCTCCGCAATGGAAAATTTGTTTAATAAAAATTCATGTAATTAAAAATTAATTTAAAATCAAAAGTAGCGTAAATAAATTTTACTTGATGGGAAAAATAGAAAAGTTTAACAAAAATTATTTATCTTAAGTGAAAATGCAAATGAGAAAAAAATTTATTTAATTTTCAAAAAAAATAGTTAATTCAACTTTAACAAATTCTTTGTTGACTCGAAGAAATCGAAAGGAACAATTCATAGTCGTTAGTCATTAGTAAAAGCTTTATTATACAAAAGACCCAAATTGTATAATATAAATATAGTTAAACAGGTAAAATATCTATATATACATATTAAATATGCAATTTGGTGTTATTATAGAGAAGCAGAGGTTGTGTTAAATAATTTGTAGTAAGTTTTATGTCGCGAGTAAGTATTTGATCGACTCGAAGTGCACCCATGTTCGCATCGTTTACAAAGCGACATCCAACTTGTTAAGAAGTTGCTCACATTGTAAGATCCCCTCTCTCTTACTTGAGTCACTTCAAACCATTTGACAAAGAAGGGTGTTGAAAAGCCACTGCAGCAGTCAATTTAAAATTCCCTTCAAACTCGAAAAATATTTCAAAAAAAAAAAATACCAAATTATTTTGTTCCTTCGACTTATTTCAAACTGATACAGTGAGAAATTATTGCAACTATAATTGAACCAATTGAAATGAATATTGAACTATTTTTAATTACAATTCAAAACTAGAATTGAAACTAGTACACAATAAGAAAGAGAAACTGATAAAATTATTGAAACTAGAAATATGTTCTCTAGAGAGTGAAATAAAGAGAAATAGAGAGATAGAGAAAAAAGAGTGAAAAATAGTTTGAGACAATTTTATATTTTTTTTTTCAAAGGAGAGGAATTTTAAACTGGATGCTGCAACAACTTTCTAACATCCTTCGGATGATCACCAAACTACAAAAGTTCAAAAGGAAAAAGAAATTGATCCAAAGCTCAACGATGGAATGATTGATAATAATCATTCGATTTTTGAACAGCGATGAATATTTCACGTTTGCTATTCTGCAGTTCATCAACCATCTTGAGAGAATTGAAAAGCCGTTTATGCATTTTAGTCAAATTGGAATTTTACCCTTACTCCAAAATACTCGAAATAGAAATTTTCCTCGTTTACACACTTTTTTTCCTAATTTCATTGTTTCTGGAACTTCATTTTCTTCTATTTTATTTTTTATGGGTTAATTTTTTTCTAGTTTATTTTTTCCACAGTTTTATTTTTTCTACAATTTAAAGTCCACTGAATATTTTCTTTCCCTTTGAAATTTTATTTCATTCTAATTTTTTCCTCTATTTTCCTCTTCAATTTTATTTTATTAAATTCTGTCTTTATTCCAGTTTACATTTTCTACAATTTTATTTTTTTCTACCACTTTAATTTCTTTTCAAAATTTATTTTACACTAATTGTTTTCCTAAACTTTTTTCCCTCACAAAAATTGAATTAGCTAAAATCAAAAAACAGAAAATTTACGACTACAAGTATTTTGTTACGTAATTTAAAAATTGCAAAATGACGACAGCAAGAGTGACGACTTTCCAAAACTCTTATAATATTATAAATATAATTATTATTAATCCAGACCTGCTACTATATAAAAAAAAAGTATTGACATACGAAATTTTTTTCACACCTATATATGAAATAATTTTTCAAAAAAAAGGTAAAATGGACACGAAAACGATCATTAATACTGACTAAAAAAAACATCAAGGTTAATTACACTGATGTGGTTACAACAGTAGGTTTTTCAAAACAACAACAAAAAGAAAGACAAAAAAAATGCATTCAATTTGGAAAACGCAAGGTGCATGCTGGGTGTTGATAACGCACATTCGGAGATAGACACTGCTCCGTGAACCTTCTTCGCTCGAAAATTTTTCCCTATTCTTTACATTTTTTCCTTTTATAAAAATTTTTCTTTTAATTTTTTAATCATATTTCAGAATAATTCTTTTTCTTCTGTAAAAATCAGGTAAAAAACATTTTTTAACACTTTAAGAGTAAATTTTTTTTTAAATTACTAAATTATCTACAAAAATGGATTTTCTGGAGAAGAAAAATTATATTTTTAAAAATATTCACAAAATTGAAAAAACTTTTTTAATCAAAACAATAATTTTTTATTTTATCTACTATTAACTTATTTTTAACTAATTCTTTAAATTTCTTCCAGTGATTATTATTGTTTACTAATTTTTCCAATTATTGTCATTTTCAACTAAAAAATTTTAAATCCTTTCTTTTTTAATATGTAAAACATTAATTTTTAATTCATTAATTCATTTATAATTAAAAGTCACTTAACTCAAATTTAATATAATTTACAAAATTTAATCGAAAGACAGAAAGGTAGAAATTCTGTGAAAAATGGTGTGTTACGTAATTGGGTCAAAATTATGATACTGCTGAGAAAATTCCAGTGAAAATAGATTTTTTTGCAAATACAACGAAAGGACGTAACAATATGTGAAAAATTTAAAATATTTACAATAAAGACGAACAAATACACGATTCGTTATTTATATAGTGAAATCTCACATAGAAAGTATATTTATAGGACACAATTTCTAATACAACAATTTTTAAAATATAAAAAGTGAAAAATCGAAATTTAAAAACATTAGAGACAGAGTTAAAAAAGAATATAAATTACAGTTAACGAAATATTAGAAAAGAGGAATATATTTATAAGAACGAATTTTTATATTACATTTATTACAATAATTTTTACTAAAGTAGAAAAAGTTATAAATAATTAATTATAATTTAATAATAATTCAATAAATTTTGTTATAAGCAAATAAATCATTTCAATGGTAAAAATTGAATAATAAAAATGAATGTTCAATAATTAGAGATAATTAAACAAACGTTACAATCCAACCAGTTGTAATATAAAAAAATACAACGATTAATTTACAATATAATTATATATTACAAAATTGTAAAATAGAAATCTATGTAAATTATTGTTTAAAAAACGCATTTTCACTGTAAAACTATCGAGAAGTGAAATTTAGGTTTAACTCCATTTTTTTTACCGTCACTTTCGTTAGTTTACGCCACAGTGAAAACACGTGCAATACAAGAAAATTCTATTTACGGAAAGTTACAGTAAAGTAGCACAGAAGAATTAAGCAAAATTAATATCAATAATTATTCATTACTATATTTAGAAATTTACTAGAAAATGTAAAGAACACTACTAATAGTAAGAAAATTAAAAATCATTCGTCACTTGCAGAGAATATTTATGAAAACTATCGATAGACAGAGAATCACGATTTTTTCACTAAATTGAATCATTACCAAAGTAATTATTATCAAATTACAATAGAAAAAAATTTGCCATTTATTATTAATTTCCAGTAAAGTTAATTATGTTAAGTACATAATGAATATAATTCGTAAATTAATTACAGAATATTAATTTTATAATAAAAACTAAAAATACTGTCTTTTTTTATTATTATCAACATTAAATATTATTAATTATTACTGTTTAATAAATATTGATTGCTGATAATTACTATTAATTAATTAGTACTACTTAACACAACTTAGCATTAATTAATTAAAATAATTAGTACTACTTAATAGTAATTAATTAGTACTTTTTAATGCTAATTACTTATTAGAATTAGTATTTTTTAGTAAAAGTTATTGAATATAATTAGTACCTAAAAGCTAATAACAATTAATTTAATAAATCAATTATCGTGATATTAATTAATAAGACGAATTAATTAATTTTCAGTAGTTATGAATTAATTTTTGCAAAATTATTGAAATTTGAATTTAAATTATTGATCTATTAACAGTATGGATCAATTAATTTTATTCATAATTAATTAATAAATCAATAAGCGATGATTATTGATAATAAAATAATAATTAATTGGCAATGATTTTCTAATAAAGAGAAAATTGTTCAGTAGTACAGATAATATAAAGAAAGGTTCGACGTTGAAGCGGTATTTGTCTCAGATGCGGTTATTAGTGTAAAAGAAAAACAAAGCAAACACCAGTTGCTGGGTGTAATTTTTATTTTGCGGTGAATTTTTCTTTTTTTTTTGAGGGATATTTTTTTGTGAGGGTAACACAAAGTGGAAAAACAGGTGGTGGTGGTTGTAGGGGGAGGATGTGGTAAATTTTGTGAAACACAAATACATATTTAAATATATAAATAAGGATGAAAATAAAAAATGTGAATTTCCCTGGAATCATACACTATAGACATTTTATAGTGAATTCTCTTGTCCTGTGAAACAGTAGTCGCAACTGAGTAAATTTAAGTTGTAAACCACTGTTCACTAAGAAAACAAAAGAGGATTTGGAATCAAGACAAATGGAATACGGATATAGATGTGGTGGAAATAAAAGGATTTGAATCGAAAAGTTTTTGGATGAATGTATAGAGAGAAAAAAGTTTAAAGTAAATAAAAATGTAAATAAATAAAAATGTAAAAAAGTAAATAAAAATGTAATTAAATAAATAAAAATGTAAATAAATAAATAGAAATGTAAATAAATAAAATATAAATAAAAAGTTATCAAAATAAATAAATAAACGTGTGATAAATAAAAAATATAAAGATGGAAAAGTTATCAACAAAAATCCCGTCATTTACGTGAATAAAAAAATAAATAAATAAAATTATAGTTACTGTGGCGATTGTTTTAAAAAACATAAAAATAAATAAATAATAAATAAACAAAAATGTATAAAAATAAGTAAATAAAATGAAACCAATTTGTTTAATATTTAAAAAAAGTTGTAGAAATTTAACTAAAAAAAATGAAGAAAAGAGTAAAAATTAAGATAAAAGGGAGAAAGTAGAAGAAAAAAACGGAAAAGTTGAACTAAAAAATTAGAAGTTAAGAAGAAATAGAAGTAAGAAGGATTCAAGAAGAGAATCGAAGGAGAAAGAATCGAAAACAAATTAAAAGAATTTGAGTAGAAATAGAAATTATAAAAGTAGAAAAAGATCGGAAAAAAATATTTGAAAAAAGAAAAAACTAAAGATGATGAGAATTAAGAAATTTACTAGAAATAATTTAAAAGAATACAAACCAAGAAAAAAATTTCCTGGAATTTTATTACGAAAAAAATAAGAAAATAAGAAGAAATATACAAAAAATGTTTATTTATGAAAGAATTATTATTATTATAAATATAATAAAATAAAAAAAAATTTCGAATATAATAAAATAAAAAAAATATCGAATATAAAAATTGAAAAAATAACTAACGAAGAAATAAAAGACAAAGAAGAAATTAATTAAAAAATATATTTACGAATGAAAAATAGTAATCAAGTCATGAAAAAGAAAAAAAGGAAAATAAAACAAAAATAATGTATGAAAGAAAAATAATAAAATAATAAAAAGAAGAAAACAAACAGAATTTACGAAAAAAGTGAAGAATAAGAATTATCAAAAAAATGATTTATTAAAGAAGAAGAATAATGAGAAAATAAAAAAAAAATTGAAAATAAAAAGTAGGACATGAATTTACGAAAAAAATAGAAGAACACAAAGTGAGAAAAAAAAGAAAATAGTAGAGAGGAAAAAAAAAGAAGTAAAAATAATAGAAGAGAAAAGAGAGAAAGAAAAAGGAGAAAGAAGTGAAGAGAATAAAAAAGAAAAAAAGGAGAAAAATAAAATAAAAGAAGAAAAGAGTAGGAAAAAAGAAGGAAAAAGAATGGAAAAGAACTGAAAAAAGGAAGATAAAAGAAGAGGGAAACGAAACGAGAAATAAAGAAACAAAAAGAAGACAAAAATTAGGAAAGAAAAGAAGAAATAAGGGGTAAAAAAAATTCCAAAAAACAAAAAGAATAAAAACGAACAAAATCATGAAAAACTAACAACTAAATAAAGAAACAAAAATTAACAACACTCGAAAAACCATTAAAAAAATGACCTAACAAAACGAAGAAATGAGAAATGAATAATGAAATAAAATCTCCCAGTCTGGCAAAGGAATGAAGGATTAGGATAATTTTTTTTCTTGTTTTTTTTTTTTTTTTTTGCTAGTTTTTTGTGTCTCACCTGCGACCTCGCTCGTTCTTCAAAGTGCCGCCATACTTGTTTCGCGTCCCGATCAGGTCAATTATCTCGGGGATACAACTGGCGAATATGGCCTACACCACGAGATAGAACAGAACACAACACTCGCATCATTATACTTTTAGGACTTGATTTCATTTGATTTTTTTGTTTGTTTTTGTATTTTTTTCCATTTTCTTTATTTTTTTCTTTGTCAGTAAGGTCCAGTCACTGTCACTTTTTCTTCTTCTCAAAAAAAAGTCTGTCCAGTAATAATGGAATTAAAGGAGAAGGGAAAATATTTAATACCAAAAAAAAAACAATGTTTAAGGTTAAAAATTTTTTAAAACTATTTTGCTTTATTAATTCTGAACTACTGATGGGCAACGCGGCTACTCATATAGTGACACGATATAAAAAGTGTTTTCTACTCCTATGTGCGCCACGGCCCAAAAATAATTGTTTAATGGGAAAAAAAAATTGTGTGCGTGAGTGTATTTAAGAACACATTTTATTATTAATTTTAATTTTTTTTTTTTATAAATAAAGGTGGGGGTATGTAGGCTACCTAGACCTAATCCTATACACCTACACCTAGGCCTATTGACCTAACGATATACTACACGTGCCGTCACGACTATTTTTTGTCCATTTTTCGTTTTTCTTATTGATTTTCTTGTACAATTATTGTTTTTTTTACCCGGGCGGAAAAATTATTAGACACAATTTTTCGTCTAGAAAAATTTAAGGACTTACACTTTTTCTCTTTTGAAAAATTAAAAATTGCACAAATTTTTGCTCGAAAATTACACCCAGAGAAATTGTATGTTTGTCTCAGAACCAACTAGACTTTTTATTTGTTTCAAATAAATTTTATTTTTCATTAAATAAAATTTTATTTGACTCAAATATATGTTTTATTTATGTCGAATAAAAAATTTTATTTAAAACAAATAAAAAGTCTAGTTTGTTCTGAGACAAATATACGTTTATTTAAGTCAAATAAAATATATTTGGTTTAAATATAATATTTTTCTCTGTGTGTACAAAAAAATTGTGAGCCATTTTTTAATTCTGTAGTTAAATTAAAAAAATTAAGCACAACTTTTTAATTACTGTCTTCAAATATATAAAAAATATTTATCCACAACTTTTTAATTATTTTTAATTAAATTAAAAAATTATGGTCAATTTTTGAGTCATCATGAAAAATTTAAAAAAAATTGGACCTATTTCTTAAATTTACTGAAAAAATAATTTAAAAAAAATGAACAGTTTTTCTTCTTCAAGAAAATGTATGCATAATTATTTTTCATCTTAAAGAATTAAATAATTATTCACAGTTTTTTTGATAATTAAAAAATTATATGCAAAATTTTTCATCTTGAAAACTGAAAAAATTCGAATAATAAATAGATTGTGCATATTTTTTCATTTTTCCGCTTGGGTGCCGAAGTAGAATTTCTTATTTGCTACTAAATATATTTGTTCAATACACTTGATTATAAATAATTGAAAAAATTTCGTGTTTGTTTATAATAATAGCAGAATAAGTTAATCTCTAAAGTACGAAAAGCTTTGTACAGTTGGTTATTAGTTTATCAATTTTTACAAAAAAGCATAAAAAAGTTCAGGTAGAAATGTTTCTACGTAAAAATAATTTTCTTTGTATACGTGAATTTTATATATACTTATCAGTAATTAATAAAATATTATTTTACAATGTAAAAAATTAGTTATCTCAGATAAACTGTATAATAATAATTAGTTGTTAATTGAAAAAATATTAGATTGTGTGTTATAATGAAAAATTAATTAGCACAACATTCTCAAGATTTGTCTGCACATTCACAAGCTGTCTTTTTTGTTCGCGGTGCTCACGCACTGCTGTGTCGGTCGTTGAATTCGCGCTGAGAATCAACATTGCCGAATTAAAAAAAAATGCTACTTGAATTATTTTTTTAATGATAATATAATTTTATAACATTATTTATTCATATTTATTCAATTTATTAATTACTAATATTATTTATTAATATTAGAATTAATTAATTTTCTAAATGACATTTTTTTGAAAGTTTTTTTCTACTTATTTAGTTTTAAAATTTTTATTCTTATTTTTTTTTGTACTTTATAAACAATATAGGAGCAGTGCCCTATATTTTGTCTATTTTTAATGAAATGATAATGATAGAGGAATTTTAATTTTTCTCTTTTAAGAAACAAATGACAATGTCCATTCTACTTGCAAACCCAAAGTTTTCTTCAAGTTAAAAAAAAATTACGATTTAATTTGAAATAAAAATCGCTTGCAGAGCTTTTTTCTATTCCATTTTGGATTGAGATCGATATATCGATCAAAGACTCCAAAAGTACATTTTTCTCGATATACGCTGCGAGATTCAGAATTGAAAAAAAAATTTTTCTTATTATTTATTAATATTTTTTTAAACTACTTAAATATGTGTATTATAGTTTACACATTTTTAATGAGAGAGAGAGAGTTCTGTCGAGAAGAACGCTTTTTCAAAAAATGAGGATTCAACGTCAGAACGGCAGCGTCGTGAGCAAGTCAAAATCTCACAACAAAGCTGATTTTTTTTTTATTTTTGGAGAGGTGGGAATTTTTTTTTTCTAAACTAATCGTTAATTTTTTTGAATGCTGGAGAAAAATAAATTTCGAATTCAAATCTTTTAAATTTTCTTTAATTTAAAATAAGTAATCGTTAATAATCTAAACGTTAATTTATTCTTTTTAATGCTAGAAAAAATAAATTTCGAATTAAAATGTTTTAAATTTTTTTTAATTTTAAATAAGATCTTATAGATTATTTATTTTCTTTGATTTACTTTCATTTACTTCAATTTATTTTAATTTACTTCAATTTACTTCAGTTTACTTTTATTTGCTTTTATTTACTTGTATTTTCTGGTACTTACTTTTTTTTACTCTTTATTACTCTTATTTACTTGTATTTTCTTGTATTCACTTCTTATACAATTTTTTTGTTTTTATTCACTATTACTTACTTGTATTTACTTCAGTTTCTTGTCTTTACTTTTATTTACTTTTTCTTACTTCCATTAAAATTTATATTTACTTTTTTTACTTTCTTCACTTACATTTATACTTATTTACTTTTTTGTAATCTTTTTTATTTCAATTTACAAATATTTACTTTTTGTAGTTTTTCTTACTTCCAGTAACATTTATTTACTTTTTTCATACTGTTTAACTTCCATTTAAGTTTATTTACTTTCTTGTACATTTTTTTACTTCAGTTAAAATGTATATTTACTTTTTTGTACAATTTTAATTTAATTTACTTTTATTTACTTTTATTTGCTTTTATTAACTTTTATTTACTTCTATTTAATTGAATATAAAAAATTCAAAAAATTTTCCAGTAAAAACATAAAAAATAAATTAATTTAGCTAGAAGTAAAATATTTTCCTAACCATGAAGTAAATTTAAGAAAAAACAAATTCTCTTCACAAAGAAAAGTGTAATTTTTTTTATTTTAATATTGTTTAGTATATTATAATACTCCATAAATGCTGTACGTAATTTTATGTATACATATGTACAGTAAATGTGGGGTACGGAAACACAAGATTAATCAATACAATCTAAAGCTATATAAGAACTACAATATGTGCTTTGGGTAAAAGGATGAAACTATCAATCTCAAGCTTTTCAATATATAAAGGGAGGAAAACACAGGAAGAAAGGTCTATGTAACGATTTTTCTGATAAAACGATATAAACCGAAATGGAATTTTTTTTTCCTCTCGTTACAAAAATTGCCAATACCCGACAAAAATATCCTGTCTTTGACATTTTCATCAATTTTTTTTGTCCCTATTACCTACTGTATATATATATTTATTGTTCTTCTTATCGCATTTTCGAATTAGTGGTTTGAATTTTCGAAAAGTGGTTTTTATTTCCGAATAGTAATTTTTAGTATTGAATAGTCATTTGAATTTTTGAATTGTAATTTTGATTTTCAAATAAGAAGTTCAATTTACGATTATAGAAATTATTATTAATTTTTTATTTTCAGTAATTTTTATTTTCCATTCTATTTTCCACTATATTCGACTTTTTTCGATATTGTTTAATCAATTTTTTTCTATATTTAGAATTATAAAAAATTATAGAATCCGAAAATTAATAGATTTTCGTTATTTTAACTTTATTTCTGTTTTCGTTTTTTATTAATTTCTAAACTTTTTTAATTGTATTTTTTCCTATATTATTTTTATCCACTCTCAATTATTTTTCAATTGAATTTCATTTCTACTTCCGTCTCAATTTAATTTCTCTATTTTTAATTTATTAAATTTCCAATCAGTTTTAATTATTGACTTAGTTATTCGATTGTAATCATTTTCATTCGCTTCAATATTATTTTAAAACAATTTAATTTCAGAGTCTCGTTTTATATTTTCTTGAATTCGCTGAATTTTTACTCTTAAACACACAAATATATACACACACACACACTGCCGTAAAGATTTCGAATATAAAAATTTTTTTCCTTCATTTTCAATGATGAAATTTCTGTTCGCAACAGAAATCGAGCACTTTCTTCCGCGTTGAAAGCCGCGCGGTGGAAAGAGCAAAAAAGATTGAAGTACATAATTTTTGGCGGTGCATCATTTTGGCTCGGCGTAATTCTATATTATTTAAAAGAAGAAAAAATTCTTTTTCTATAGAAATAATTTTACATAGAAAATAATGCACGATTGAAAAAATTTGCATCGAGCGCGAGCTTTTTGTGCAAATTTGCAGGCTTCGTGCAGAATTAGAATTTTTCGAAATACTCTCTGTTTTTTGCAAATTTTCATCAAAAAAATAAATAAAAAAAACAAAAAGTGAAAAAAAAGAAAAAATAATCCCTTTATTTTCGATTATGTGAATTTTTTAAGACATATCTATTTTTTAACTTCACCACGTAAAGAAGAATTGAAATTTCACGAAGGAGGAGAGAAATTTTCGTAATAAAAGTAAAAAAAAAAATTTGAAAGAAAAACACGTTCAGTCGTAAATGGCCAAGCAAAATGTTGTTACTTGATGCCAAAAAAACCCTACGTGAAAATAGACTAACGAAAGCACTAAATTATATAATTTATCGATGCGCTCGGTGATATTTTTTTTTTAATTTAGTGATAAAGGAAAAAAAATTGAAGGGAAAGAAAAATATTATTTTAGCCGAGCCCACCGATGTTTATAACTATATTTGCATTAATTAATCGATTCAGCATGCGGCATACTTGTATATTACGCAGATTAATAGAAAAATTTTTCTAATAAAATAAAAAATCGATTTTTAAGAAAATTAAAAGAAATATTTTTCATGGGAAAATATTCTTTTAATAAAGTGAAAAAATGTTAGGTTAAAATCAAAAATTTTCAATGTTGATAAAATCGAAAATCCAGAGATTTTCTCTTGTAATCGAGAAAGAAAAGATAAAAAGTAATTTAAACATTTTGCCTGGAAAAAAATTTTGTTTACTAATATTTTATTAAAACTAATAAGTTTTGTTAAAATTTTATTGAATTTTAATTGTAATAAATTTGCTACTAAATTAGCAAGAAAGAAAAATTATTTTCAATTATCAATTAATCATGATATTCAATTCTCATTCCGTTAATTTAAATATTAAAAACGTTGCAGTTAGCAAACAACAACAAAAAATTTTATTAGCAATCTAAAAATTTCCGATTTAAATTATTAGACTTTCTTTTCAAAAATAATAAAAAAAATAATAATAAACAATAATAAAATAATTTTCTTTAATTATGTAATTTATTTCTTTACATATAAACAAAAATTACGTTTTTCATTGTCAAACAAAAAAAATTAATTTCTTGAAATCGTTTATTCAAATTATTACATTTTCTTTTTTAAAAATAATTTGCTGTTACTGTGAAATTCATTTATTTAAATAAATAAAAATTATTTTTCTAATTGTTCCGGTTTTTGTAAATTTAATTATTATAATATTAAAAAAAACATAAGAATTAGGTACAAAATTACACTTTCTATTCTGCTATACAATTTTTATTTAAATCAAAATAAATTTATGTAAATTTTAAATAAAATACAGAATAAAAAAGTAAATTAAATAATAAGTAGAGGTAATGATAGATAAAAATAACGATAGCAACAAATAATGTACTAACAAAATTTATAATAAAAAAATAAAAATAAATTTAAAAATTAAAAATTAAATAAATTATTAAATTGAATAAATAAATAAACAAATAAATTGTAATCAATAAAATACAAAAATACTTAAATTTAATAATGAATTAAGGCCTGATTAAGTAATAACTATTAATTAAATTATTAAACAAAAACAAAAAAATATATTAGTTTCTGAATAACAAAATTTTTTTCCGGCCAAAGAAGGAATTTTTTTTTAAATAAAAAAAAAAGAAAATAAAAAGAACCCGAAAAAAGATTTTCGGAAAGATAGAGAAAGAGACTATTAAGATTATCTACGCGACGAAATACCGTTTATATACGTATATATAAGTCTACCAATAAATAATTAATAACTACGATACTTTTGACGAATTTAGAAAGAGTAAATTAAGGGGTTCAAATATAAACTATTGGCGTCCTTGCTTAAGGCGATAGATATATACGAATATATAACAATATAAACGGATGCAGAATTATATTTTGTTTCTCAGCTACGGTGTGTATATTATAATATATTTATAATATTATCGTATATATAAAAGAATTGTGTGTCTTTAATAATAAATTATTTTATTTTTAATTACATTATTTCAAGCATGTACCAGCACGTGTTAATATTACCAAAAAAGATATTTTCTAACTGGTTTTATATAATAATAGTAATATAGTAATAGTAGTAATAATAAAGTGGTAAGAAAGCGGTGATTCAGCAGATGATTAATTTTAGATTTTTATTTTGAAAAAAGAGGTTCTTTTTTGTAAAGGTTTTTTTTTGGAAAGGTTCTTTTTGGAAAAAAAGATGTTTTTATTTTGGAAAAGTGGTTCTTTTTTGAAAAAAGATATTTTATTTTTGAAAAAAGATTTTTTATTTTTGAAAAAAGATGTTTTAATTTTGAAAAAAGATTTTTTTTTAAATTCTGAGAGGTTGGCTTCAAAGTGTGATATGGATCAAGTATCCAGGATGCGATCTCTCTAACAAACACGGATCACTGGAATAAGGATGTATTTTACGCTAGTTTTAGAGGGTTAGTTATATTCACGGATAGCATTTGTCAGTCCTTTTGCATTGCTTCCTTCCTAACTTTAATTGGCAATTAAATTTCAATTTACTTTTCCCACTGTTGTCTAATTTATCCTAACGATCGATTTTGCGGTTTGAGGCAATATTGCAAATTTTATTTTTCATTTTGATTTTTCATTAATTAGTATTTTCGAAAAATACTTAGAAAAAATACAAAAAGTCGCAGTCAACTAAAGTTTTTATTTGGTTTAGATACAAATTTCATTATAACAAATAAAATTTGATATTTAAATAAATAAATTTTATTTGATTCAAATGAAAACTTCATTTGTTTTAAATAAATTTCATTTGGTGCAAACAAATTTTTTTTTCAATAAATTTCATTTGGTGCAAACAAATTTTTTTCAATAAATTTCATTTGGTGCAAACAAATTTTTTTCAATAAATTTCATTTGGTGCAAACAAATTTTTTTTTCAATAAATTTCATTTGGTACAACAAAAGTTTATTTGGTTCAAATAAAAATTTTATTTGTTGCTAATAAATTTTTTTATTTCAAATTTAAATTTCATGTGCTTTCAATCAATTTCATTTGGTTCAAAAATAATTGTTCTTGGTTTAAATAAAATTTTTATTTGTTTTCAATAAATTTCTTTTATTTCAAATTTAAATTTCATGTGCTTTCAATAAATTTCTATTGTTTCAAATTGAATTTTCATGTGCTTTCAAAAAATTTCAATGGGTTCAAAAAAAATTGTTCTTGGTTCAGATAAATCTCAATTTGGTTTAAATAAAATTTTTTAAAAAGAATGAAAGGAAAATTTATTTAAAAATCTGCTCACCTTTTATTCAAAATGATTCGACCTGAAAAATTTTCTTGTTTTCTTTTTTCTGTTGAATTTTTTCCATATTTTTTAAAGTTTCTTCGAAGTTTTTTGAAAATTCCATGGAAAATACGTCTCGAGGAAACGAAATTTAACGTTAATTGTTTAGAGCACTTGATTAAATTACAATGAGAATCAGTAACTCGATGAAACTAGTTAATTTCAACTCTTTAAGGAGATAAAATCCCCTAAGAAAGAGGGCAATAAACTGACGGGAATAATTTAATTTTGGTGCAGAAGGCGAAAATCATAAAGTCCCCCTCTAAATTCTGATTGACGAAGAAAAGAAAAAGTTTCCTTCTTCGACTTTCCTAGACGAATAGAAGAAAAGAGAAGGGCGCAAGGAAAACAGCAAGTTTCCAAACAATGCTGAAGGTCATTGACATTCTTTTATTATCTAAACTTGGAAATTACTTTTCCGATTCAAATGTAATTTTCATCTTCAATTCTAAATAGAATAGAAATTTTTTTTTAATAGAAACAAAACACAAAATTGCATTTATAATTTTTTTTTCATTTCTAAACTAAATTTTTGCATTTTTTACCAGAAACGCAAAACAATAATTTTCTTTAATTAATTTAATTGAAAATTGCACTGTTTTATCCGAAAAAAGTCAACAAAATAATTTTGCAAATTTAATATTTCAGTTCAAGAGAAAAAAATTCTACGAAATTTTGTCATAAATAAAATCAGAATATAAAAATTTTTTTGAAAATGTGAAAGACCGTTTAAATAGGAGAAAAAAAATTATCCAAACACTTTTTCAAACATTGCCCCTCATTTTCCTGCATAATCGATCGTTTTTGCTAACAGCCTTAAATAAAAATAAAAAAAAAATTTATTTAAAAATAAAAAGGCAGAAAAAAATATTTATTTTACAAAAAATATTCTTTATTCGATATATTTTTTAACTCTCAATGTACATAAAAGTTTGTAGAAAGAATAGAAAAACATTTAATTTTGTTAATTATAAAAGTAAAGTTAAAATAAAAATATTGTCGAATGAAATTCAAGTATTGCAAAAAGAAACTGAAAAATTTTATTTTATTAGTTTTTACTTTTAAATTAGTAAATTTTATTAATTTATGGCAATTTCCATAAATTTATTAGCAAAATTTACTAATTTATGGTAATTTTTATAAATTTATTAGTAAAATTTACTAATTCAAAAATAGTCAAGTTACTTTTCAAATGCTTTTTGCATTTATTTAGTAAATTTTAATAATGAATAGTAATTTTTACATACTGTATTACTAAAATTTACTTATGAATAGTAATTTCTACTAATTTATTAATCTAATTTACTAATTCAAGAATAAAAATTCAGTCACAAATTCAAAATAATAAACATTTTTATTTTTTAGTTTTACTAAAATTCAAATTTAGAGAGAGAAAAATTTCAAAATAATAAAGTAACAGTAAAATGTAATTAACAAAAAATAGAAAGGAAATAAATCCAATATAGTATCGACATTAAATAAATTATTAAATACAATAAAAAATGGACTAAATATAATTAATTGTCCACATTTAATATTAACAACAATTTTATCCTTTTCGACAAAATTAGACAAAGTAAAGAAAGTAAACTGAAATCGGCTAAAAGTAAAATTTACCAAAAAAGAAAACCAACGAGTGAAGAAGAATGAATAAAAATAATAAATAACAAAAAAGAAGGAGGCAGTTTTGCTATCCGCAAATTATTCCTCATCTCTATGCGACTACCAGGGGATTAGTTAGGGCTAGATTAGGGCTTTAGGTAGGATCCACGTTAGGTGGATTTCTGGGGTACCTGCGTCCACGCTCGCGGTTGTACTGGCCACCGTACTTGCAGCGGTTCGCGGCGAGCTCCGTAATCTCTGGGATCCAGCTGGCGAACACCGCCTACACACCCACAATCATCCGTTTCCGTCAGAATAGAAACCCTAACTAAACCTCTCTATCAAGAAAGTGCCACTTTGCTTCACCACTTTTTTTTTTGTTTTAATTTTTGAAAAAAATAAATTCAAAAAAATCACTTTCACTCCTTTTATTAGTTTATCTATATTATTTTCATAATTTTCTTTTTTACTTTGGGTTTTTATTTTATATTGCTGAGAATTTTGTTTTTTTTTTGTTTTCTTGTAATTGGAATTCAATCAGGGAGGAATTTTTTAGAAATTATTTTCAATTTTTCTCTAATATACAGTTCGTAGTGAAAATTAATTCAGAGTTTTCACGATTTATATTTGGCTTATTTTCATATGCGTTCTTTTTTTGTCTTTTCGTTTATAGTTTGGTTGTTATTCATATAATATAGCGAAGTCAGTAATAATAATAATAGCGAGAAAAGTGAGTGACAGAGAAAAAATAAGGGAAGAGAAAAAGAGTTGAATAATTATTAATTAATAGAAAATATAATTTTCTGAAAGGCGAATTTTCGAATTCGTATATTTTTTCCTAATGATGATGATATTTTTTTTTGCTTCACTCTGGCGAGAAATTATTAGATTTTCAATCTAAATTCTTTTAACACTACAGGCGATTTGTTACAAAAAAAAATTTTTTAATGCAAAATAATCTATTATCAAGTAAATATTTATTTGAATAAATAAAAAATTTTCTTGAACTAAATAAATATTTACTTGAATCAATAAAATTTTTTCTTGAACTGAATAAATATTTACTTGAATTAAATAATTTCGGGTTCTACTCAAATCAATTGTATTTGAACCATTAATTTCTGTTTATCGTTCGAGTAAAATAAAAATTATTTTCCATTATCAAATAAATATTTAGGACTCAAATAATTTTTATATTCAAATCAAATAAAGTTTATTCGAAACGAAAAATTTCTTGTATTTGAATCAAATTCGATTTAATTGACCTGAATTCAAATTATTCGACTCAAATAAATATTTATTTTATAATAAACAATAAACAATAACTAAACCAAATCATTTAGGTACTTGAATCTATTTTTCAGAAAAAAAATTAATTTCAGTAAAAAAGAAACGAATATCGATATTACTCCACTCCTATTTTTCCCTTCGAATAAAAATTTCCAACACGATAAAAAACAAATATTTTTTCCTCTATCTAATTTAAAATTCAGCCATTTCTTCTTCACTTTTTGACACTTCCTACACAATGAATAATAAAAATACTAATTCTACTTCTATATTCTTCTAGAAGAAAATATAAGAAAGTACAAAAGAATGAAACGAAAAAAATATTTCTTTTTCAAAAATTCGTACATTCTCATTCTTTTTTTTTCGTCTTTATATAAATAATGAATTTTAAAATTCTTCAAAACAAAAAATGTTTCTCAAATTGTTTCATATTTCATGATTGTGTAAAGACACTAGGTATACAGTGAATATATGAATAGAAAATTGAAAGTAAGAAACGACAAAATATGGCGCAAAGGTCGATTGTATATGTATATATATATATATATATATAAAACTCTCGGTGAAAAATCTTTTATATCATAAGATGATGTTTCTTAAAAGTTTTCTTCTAGTGTATCATCCACGGATTTCACAAAAGAATGACAATGTATTTCTTTGTCGCTTTTGTGTGAGATCAAAATATAAATGGACAAATATTGAAGAAGTATATAATAAATATTTGAATTTAAAAAAAAAATTTTGTAAATACATTCAACCAATTGCAATTGAGTACAAGTGCAATTGAATATTGAGGAAATATATATTAATGATAAAAATATCGTAAAAATTACAAACATACAATATTTTTTATCAGGAATTAAATAGTGTACATAAATATTAACGTCTGTGATGTAAGAAAATAAATAAATTATTGCATACAAAATTTGAATTTTGTCTATGATTAGGAGAAAAAAGATTTTTTAGTTCTAGTTAATTTTTTATTTAACAATTATTAGAAACATATTTTTATGAATAAGGCAGCAATTTTCGATGTATTGTTTCTATTAAAAAAATACAATTTTTGGGGTAGCAGACTAAATTGGCAGAAAAAAATGAAAAGATTAAAAAGACATGTAAGAAATATTTATCAAAAATATGTAAAAAAATTTTATCGAAAAGTATAATAATTAAAAATTGTAAATTTATAACGAAAAATACATTTTTGTGAAATATTGTTCAATTTTTCTCTTAATAAATATTAAGAAAAAGTATAATTATTATAAAATTAATTATAAAGTTGTAAAGCTTAAGAATTACAAATATTGTTAAACTACTAAAAATAGTTAAGAAATAAAAATTAAATAGCTAGATGATTAAAATTGAATTTAAATATTTTGCTTGTAATAAAATTATTTACAATGTTAATAAATATTAAACATTTAAAATTCAACTTCAAAAGCAAATGGAGAAAAATTATTGACAAAATTTTTTAGAAAATGATTGAATAATATAGTGAAAAAATAACTTTTTGAATAATATATTGAAAATTTAAAATAATTGAATGTAATATTTAATATAATAATAATAATAATAATAATAATAATAATAATTTAAATATGTAAAAGAATATAATGTAAGTAACCGAATATTATATAAAGAATATAATAAATATACATGAATAATTAAAGATTATTTAACTAATGAATAATATATTATTATATCTATGTTAAATAAATAAAATATGCCATAAAAATAATACGTGACACGCTCCGAAGAAAGGTACCTAAGAAGCAAATTATTTGAAGGTTATGTTTGTGTCATTTTTTCCTTAATTTAATCTTTCTGTTTAGTTCCAAAAAACCAAAAACTATTTTTATTAATTATTTTCTATGAATTAATTACGTACAACTAAAGTATTTATATTAAAACTTGATTCCCTTTATGAATTTTAATTAAAAAAAGTTACAAACATAACCTAAAATTCCTTGCCTTCTAGGTACCTTCAAATAATATTTTTCCAAGCAAGTCACCTATTAAAATAGAAAATAGATTTAAAATATTTCCTAATTACTTAAATATCGATATTAACATGCGAAGAATGAAAAATTAGTGAAAAATTATTTTTTCCATGATAAAATTTACCAACATGCTATTTTAATCAAAAAATAGATTTTTCCTATAAAGTAATAGAAATTAATTGAGTATCGAAAAAGAACCTACATGCAGGGACTTACAAAGCACAGCACAATTGAAGACGAATTCAATTTAATTGCGAATATTTATTCTCAATTTTTAGTTGAGACGATAAACAGAAGAAAAGCCATTGTTATAACTTCAAGAAAAAGAAGTGGACAAAAATTTAGTTGCATTGAGAATCAAGGGGTCTTATTACTAAGACAAAGCGATGAAATATTTGAAAAATATTTAAATATTCAAAAATATGGTTATTATAAAACAATAGGAAAATTTCGGTTAATGATGGAAATTTGCAGATGATGATTTTCTGATTCAATAAAATTGATTGAAAAATGCAAAAGATATTATTCTTACTTCCTAGTGATTTTTTTGGACCAAATTAAAGAATTTGTGTCATGTTTTCGTTTTTTTTTCATCAACAATTTTTTGTTTTAAATCTCTTTATTTTAAACTATTTCAAATAATAAAATAAAAAAAAAAATACACTATAAATAAATATAAGAAACTATAAATGAAGGAAATTAATAAATTAAAATTAATTAATAAAAATTGTTAATAAATAAATAAAATAAATACACTATAAATAAATGTAAGAAACTATAAATGCAATAAATAAATTTATTTATTAATTCAGCATTTAATTAAAATTAATTATTAAAAACTGTAAAAAAATAAATAAACTATCAAATTTAATAAATTATAAACACATTTAAAAAAATAATAATTAGGTATAATGAAAATAAAATAAAAACAAATATAACATACAACAACAAATATCAGTATAAAATTTTCTTTTTAAAATTTATATTTTGCGTAGAAAAAATTTTAAATTTTAGATTTATTAATATAATTGATATGGAAAGAAATTTATTTTTGCAAAAAGAAACTTTTTTCGAAAATAAAAATCTAATTTGCGAATTTATTTACACAAGAGTTAAAAGATAATATGTATGAAATAAAAAGAAAAATTGTTAATGTTTTTTTTTGTCTGAAAAATTGTATCTAAATAATTAATAATTAAATAAAAAATATTTAGAGAATTACTTTTTTCTTTTCCTTTTTTGAAAAATGAAATAATATCGAAGTTCATGTGGAAAATGTGAAAATGAATACACAGAGAATATTTCTCTGAATGTCGAGACGAAAGAGCGATAATACATACGGATAATAGAATTAATATAGACAGACACGACTGATGAGTGGATTTAACGTAATAATACCTCTTTCCGTGTTCCCGCTTGTATTCGCCGCTGTACTTGGACCTACTGCCTACGAGCTCTATTATCTCGGGTATGCTACTAGCAAAAATTGCCTGCAAGTAGAAATCATAACTGAAAAAGTCTATGTCACTACTTTTTTGCTAGTTAGCTGAATTCACTACGCGTGCAAATTTTTTACTCAAATTTTTCCCTCATTCAGGAACTTTTTTTTCTCAACATTTTATTATTTTAATTATAAATCCTCTCAACTGAAAATTATTATTGTTCATTTATAATTTGTCATTCTCAAAACTATTTTAAACATAATTTTTTCTTCTCAAACTTATTTTATTTATAATGTTTTCTTCTCAAAATTATTTTATTTGTATTTTTTTCTACCCAAAATTAGTTTATTTATAATATTTTCAATTTAAAATAATTTTATTTATAAAAAAAAGTAAATTTAATTTGAAAGTATTTTTTATAAATTAGTTATCACTAGAATTTATAATTTTTTACCATTTACTCACATTTCATGTTTTTATAATCTATTGTTTTATTTTTTTTGTATTTTGGTTTTTATTTATTATTTTTTTCGATTTTTATTATTTTATATCAAATTTCAAAAGATAATTAATCTTGCAAATAAAAACTTGTTTTACCTTGATTGTAAAAAAATTATTAAGCAACAAATTTTTCATCATTCAACTTTCTAGTTAAAATAGTTAATTAAAAAAAGAAAAAATATACTTTGTAGAAAAACTAAATATTTTTCGTCTGCAAACAATAATTATCAAGCAGAAAAAAACTTAATTAATAATAATTTTATTTAAATTTTATTAAAAATCGATAAAAATTATTTGCTAATAATTTATTTTCTTGAAAATAATTTGATCCTGTTATTAATAATTTTTCTCGAGCGAGAAAAGTAAAATTTAAGTAAAATGTATAAATAAAGAGAAAAATGAAATGATTAGAGAAACGTAAATAACAGAAAAAGAAAGTTGAAGGATGAAAACTTGCTTTTCGTAGAGTTCAATTTTTTTTTAATAAACCTTCAAAAAAAAAATACGAAAAATACATTTTGAAAATTTATTTTTATCCACCTTCATTAGCAAGTTTCTCTCGTGCAATTTATTTAATACTTCAGACATTTATAAGTACAGTAATTAACAAAAAAAAACTTTTACAAACACGAATATTAGTATTTTAATATTTTTTCAGAAAACTAAAATTTATTTCATACCAAAAATAAAGGAAAATATTATTTAAACCAATTTTATTACTATTTTCAATTTTAACAGTTTCAAACTAATCCTGTTAATTCTATTAATTTTACGAATTTAATATTTTAACAATTTTTAAATACATTTGTTTTTTAGTAATCATTTCTGTTTTTAATTTTATTATTTATGTGATACATTTTTTGCAAAAAAAAAAATTCCTTGTAGTTTTTTTTTGTATTTCTTTTATAATTAAATACAGCGTTTATTTTTTATTATTTCAGATAAAAGTAATTTCGCCTAAAAATTGGAAGTGTCACAAAAGCAAAAAAGCGTCGCTAGTAGATTACAAGTAGTAGGGGAAAATTAGGACAAATTTGAAAAAAATGTGAATTATTAACTAACTACTAAGAAAAAAAAACTAATTAACTAATTACCTAAAAAATAATTACTAATAATTAAATGTTTAAATTATATCTAAATCTACATTTTTTGTCAGTGTTTTAAAATTATTTCAGGGAGTATAAAAAACATTCGATGCAAGTAAATAAAAATGAAATATTAAAAAATCCTTCGATTTGAAAGTTCTTTTAAAAATATTAATTTAATAAAACTGTTTTGAAATACAAAAATTTATATTTATTCATAAGAATAAAAATTTATTCCTAAAAATAAAAACTTATTTATTGAAATAAGAATTTATTTACTGAAATAAAAATTTATTACTCAACATAATAATTCATTTGTACAATAAACTATTTGCTAAATAAAACAAGGGGCCCCTACTTCTTGTCTTTTTCGAATAGGAAGAAAACTATATCTATTTTTTCAAGCATAGACAGCGCGAATTTCAAGCTAAGGAAAGAGTTGTATTATAAATATATAATATAAGACGTTCTTCAAGAATAGATTTTCAACAAGAAAAAACTTTTCAATAAGACTTGAAAAAAATATTTTAAGTTTTTTCCAAGAAAAAACCTGTAGAATATATAAAAATTTTATACAATTTTTTTTAAACAAGCCTTAATAAAGGAGAAAGAGAATTATAAGCTTTAAGAAAAAGCGCTTATTTTTCATAAAGACAGAATTTTAGGAAAATAGAAAAAAAATCGTAATAGTTAAAAATTCCAATAATAATATAATATAATATAATAAAACATAATATAGAATCTTAGAATGGAATAGAAATAAAATCAAAATAATCTACGAATTAAAAATAAGATAAAGAGAAAAAAATTCGAAGATAAAAAATAATGGAAATTCTAATTCTACACCATGCCTAAGATATTAAAAAATAGAAATAGAATCGTATATAAGAATATACTTAATTTTTTATATTCAGCTGGCAAACACATAAAAGTCGAGGAAAAATAGTATCACGAACAAGAAGATTAAATTTGCGATTATGAACCTACGATTTTTCATTTCAGAAATAAAATAAATTGCAAAAAAAAAGTTATTAAAAAATTTTCGTTCCATATTTCAATGAGCTTATTATATTTTTTCCTTAAATTTATTCATGCCCAGTGGGAAATTGCCAAGGGCAAAAATGGGTTAAATATTGAACCAAGTGCAGTCGGCAATATTGGCCCAATACTCAATGCCAAGTTTCGAATTTAAATAGGTTTCAGAATGTCCCTAAAATTTCAAGAAAGGAAAAATTTTTCCAACCAGGAATAGAATTTATTTTATTATAATGGTAATAATTATTAATATTCTTATAGTAATAATTGTTAATAATTATTAACATTAATATTATTAATAATTATTAACATTAATATTATAAGTAATAATAATTGACAACTAATTAAGAATAATTAAAAGAAAAGAAATAATTAAACTAATGAATAATTAATACTTTTATAAAAAATTTATTATTATTTCTATTTGCAAATATTATTGACTATTGTCACGTTATTATTTATTAATTATTAATCAGAAATATTTATCGCAAAACAAAGAAAAATAGTATTAATGAATCAACTACTCTTATACTACGTCAACTTCATCTCGTTCACGAGCGAATTTTCATGCCCTCTAGGCGGCAGTTCACAGAAACGTTTTGGCGCGAAATTCAAATTCGAAAGAAAGTAAAACGTACCAAATGAAAATAATTAAAGACCGTTTAGTCCAATATTCAAATTTGAATCAATACTTAAATTCCCAAAACTCGGGCGAATATTGGCTCAATATTGGCACAAGTTTTTCTACAAAATAAGTTCAATTTTTTCCATTTTTTTTTGCCAATTTTAATTGGACCCATTTCGGATCATCCTATTTCCCACTGGTTCGGAGTATTTTTCTTCTATTTGCATATTTTAATCAACACACGAGTATTTTTTAAATAAAATATATATTTTTTGTAATTCTTTTTTTTATAATAAACCAGAGTGTGTATTTTTTTTTGTATTCAGAATTTATGGGTGGAATTAATTCGAAAATTTCAATTTAACAATGTCAGTCACTTCCCTTCGCTTATTTTTAATATTATATAATATACATACATTTATTGTGTGTATATATAGTGAAAAAAACCAGAAGAAAATTCGAGATGACGCCAAAGTATTCGCAAATAGAGCGAACTTTGTGAGAAATATAATATATATATATAGGCAAGCGGCTAGATCGTTAAAAAGATTTTGCAGTGACTTCAGCAGCGTTTGAGCATACGCAGAACACAGACAGATAATAATATACAGACAGGGCATACAGTCAAGGCACAGACACCAATTCGTCATATTATAAAATCCTAAAAAAGTTCGAGGTTCAAAGCGAAATACAACAACTTGCCCCAATTCCACTTCATTTATTTTACCTTTTAATAATTCTTTAGCTCGTGTTTTTATTTTCTCTCATTTTTTTGTTCGTTTTATACTTAATTTTAAACTTATGAAGTTTTTTTCTCAACAATAATTTATCTAGTTTTTTGTTGTTGTAAAAATCGTTACTTTTTTTTTAAAGAGAAAATATGCCTTGAAAATATTAATTATTTATAAAATAAATTTGTTTTTATTAATCAGTATGTATTTATAATCAGGCCTGTTTATAATTATTGTTAGAAATTTCGATTCGAAAAAAATGCGTCGAATTAAAAAAAATAGACGAAACTTTGTAATTTTGCAAATGACGAGATTTACATTTCAATTTTCGCATTTCTGTAGAAAATGAGTGGAATTAAGGAAAGTGAACCCAGGAAATCTTGATTAAAAACAAATCAGGCCATCGTAAAAAAACTTAATTCTCCTTTTTTTTGCTAAGTAAGGAAAAAAATTCTGACAATTCGTATTTTTTTCGAAATTATTTTACTAATTATTTTTATAATTTACTCGAATCAACAAGTAAAATAAGAAACAAAAAAATAATAGATAAAAATAGTTAAGAAAAAATCTATTAACTACGATTTTGTAATAATAATTTTATCTCTCATTATCCTAAGAATAAAACAACAATTTTTCTAGTACCTAAGTGTTAGAAAAAAATATTGAGAAATTTATTACCGTTTCACAATAATAATTCGAGAAAAAAGATTGGTTTACTTTTGAGTGTTGCCAAAAGAAAATACTTCCGATCAAAGACCGTAAATTGCCAAAACCAATATAGAAATTGAGAACAAAGTCATAATTTTCATTGATTGTAAAATTAGACGAAGAGAATGTAAATAAATGACCTCACGAGTCTAATTTCACCTCAAAACCCGATTACAATGTATAATAAATCAAAAATATTTCCCTAAATTAACAAAATAAAGTAAAATAAAATAATTTAATTAAAATGAAGCTAAAACGTTCAATTTTTAGTAGACAAAAAAAACCACTGAATGATAAATATAAAATTTAACAATTAGTGAAATGTTAAATTAATATATTACAATTTAAATGATAAAATATTAAAATAATAATTTAAGAGATTAATTATAATTGAATACAATTATTTTTCCGATAAAATTATTTATAATTAATTAATATAATATTCGTTGCAGTACAACGAGAGTTATTACTTAAAAAAAATAAATTTTATTTGCTAAAAGTCAAAGTCAACTTGTTTTAATTTTAGACAGAGACTGTTTGTTTTAAGAAAAAACTATATTCGACAAAAATGAATGTTTTACTTAAATCGAAGAATATTTATTAGAAACAAAATGAAAAGTTTGGCTCTGAGTCAAGTGTCCTTTTCTTCTAGTTGTAAAATAATAATTTAATTTCAAAAAAATTTTTCGGTTTAGAATAGAATTTTTACGATGGCCAGCCTGTTAATCCTAGTGAGTAAAATTTTGAACAATCGAAATTTTGTAAATTATTTTTTTTTTCAAAAGGGGTGAGAGAAAAAAAATATTAATTTCGTCTTTCCTAAGAGAATAACTATCCTATGGGACTCGTAAATATCAAAAGGGAGAGAAAGTAAAAAAAAAAAAGAAAAAAAATTGATAAAGACCAGAAGGGTGTCACTTGTAATGTGAATCATTTAAGGATCTTTTACGAACAAGTGAGGCGTGTAGATATATATATGTATAAATATATAGAAAAGTACGAGTACACGATATAGGTCGTTTTGTGATCCTAGTGGCATTTCGTATTCCGTATTGCATAGGAATATCCTTCGAATAGCAATCTCCCTCCCGCCCCCTCGAGTATTTTTGCTAAAGCATTCGATTCGTTCTGGACCAAAGCCAGAAGATTGCAAGTGACATTACCAAGCCGTTTCTTTTTTATCGATGCGTTTTTCAACTCACTTTAGTATACGAGTATTCTCTGTTTTTTCCCCCTTATATTGGACGAAAAATTATATATGCTAGATACAAGATCGTTAATAAAAAATAGCACATTTTCTTTGGTAATATTTGGAAAAGAAAGACAGTATAAAAACAGTTGTAGATAAATAAATAACTTCGGCTATCTACTTCGTGTTTATAGCTAAAAATTTCTTTAAATTATCATTTTTTTTTTATTTTTTATTTTCTTTTCTTTTCCTTTTTTATTTTCTTTCCTTTATTATATTTTTCCTTTACTATTCTTTTCCTTTATTATTTTTTTCCTTTATTATTTTCTTTCCTTTTTTATTTTATTTCCCTTTCTTTTCCCTTTTTATTCCTTTCCTATTTTTACCGTTCTCATTTTTTTTCTTTTGTTTTTCGTTTTTATTTTCTTTTTTTATTTAAGTTCATCTTTATCATAAATATGAATTAAATTTTGATGTTTCGTTATTAAAAATTAAATTATAATAAAATAAAATATTTTTAAAAATTTCATCACTATACGACAGGAATACGAAGTAACCATGATCGTGTTTACATCGGTTTGCTTAGCGCTGGTTTAAAAACAATATTTAAATAACTAATTAACTAATTAAAAAAAATTGAATTAAAAAAGCGTTTAGTTTCACTTGCGAAAAAAAGGAAAAACAGAACAAAAAAAAGTTATCCTTTTCAGTAATAAATTATTACTTAAAGGCCAATTTAGTTTACGAAAAATATCTCAAAAAATGTTTACAAAAATATCACACGTTTTGGGAAGAAAAATAAATCTCAAAAGTCAAAATAAAAGTGAAAGAAATAAAAAGCAAAAAAATACGTAAAGAAAAATATTCCCTAAAAAATATTTTTTTAAAATAATAAACATTTTTTAAATATTGTTATAATAGAAAATAATTATTTTTTTCCTTAAAAAAATTGGCTTTAAAGAAAAAACAAGGGGAAGAGATGACATTTTTTAAACCAGCGTTCCGCCACCGATTGTAAACGGAATCTAAAATATTATTTTGATTTTTTTTGCCAATAACGTTCCTAAAGGTATAGGCATACGAAGGCAGGTAGCCAGTAAATAATTAGTAAATTATTTACTATTTATTACAAAAAAAAATATTTATTTTGACGATTTTCGATTTTCTTTTTATTTTCAATTTCGCGATTTTTTAATTACGCGACTATTTTACAACTACACGAAAATATTTAGAATAAAAAATCCAATCGATATAATAACGCGACACTATAACTATAATAATAATAATAATAATAATAATATCGGAATTCAATTATCGCGATTTCAGGAAAAAGGGAAATATTATAACTGTGAGTTTGTCGGTTTATTTACAAGAAAAAAACTTATGTAATAAAAAATAAGGTGAAGCTGATCGGTGACTTAAGTTGGCCTTGATTATTATAACTTAACCATAAAGACCTAATTCGCTATTTTCCACAAACTTTATTTGCAAACGTAACATTTTTTTCCAATCTTAATATTGATTGATAAATTCTAATTTTTATGGAAAATGTACTAATATTTTCAATATCAATTAAAATTGGCAAACACGAGCGTGTAAATAAATATTAATATCAATAAATTAATATTTTAGTATTAATAAATTAATAGTGTCAATAAATTGCTGTTTTTAATCGAAAAATTTTTTAATAGAAAATACATTCTTAATTTATTAATATTAATATATTAATATATTCTAATAAAAATTAATATTTTCCAATTAAAACTAATATTTTTTTTAATAATGAATTAAAAATTATATTGTCCATTGAAATTAACGAATTAAGTCCTCATACCTTTTTTTAAAACACATGTCAGTATACCCGTGACTTGATAAACGTTTTTTCGAAGCTTAGGAAATTTTTCGTTTCATATTTTTCAATTCCATTGTCCTTGACAGAATTACATTTCGAATGCTTGGAAAAAAGTTGCAATAAACGAAGCTCTCGTTTGAAGGGTGATAATAAAATTTTTTTCTCGAAGGATTTTATTGTCAGAAAATTAGTTTTGGAATTATTATTATTATATTATTAACATGGATTTGTTATTTTTGTCATTAAAAGATAAGAATCGTGCATACACCATGCATATATATGTATCACCATTCAAACCAAGTATTTCACTTTTTTTTAAATACTTATTTACGTTCTCCAATAAACTTTTCGATACAATTTTTTTGTATTCAAAATGGACAATTCTTGTAATTTTTTAAGTTCCAATATTTATTATAATAATTAATTAATTATTAATTAATAGTTTGTATGAAAAAATACTTATTTAATTAACTGATAATTAATAATTATTAATTTGTAATAATAAATATTTATTTCACACATAATTATTAATCTATTGCAAAAAGTAACATAATTGTCAATTTGTCACAGTAAAGTAACGACTAATTTATTATTGAATAGATTCAAATTGTTAATTTTCGAATGAAATAAATACTCGAAACTATTTTCAATTTTGAAGGAATTTTTTTAAATAAAGAGATTAATGGAGAACGTTTCTAGTCTAATTTCTGAAAGAGAAGTCTAAGCGCGTGTAGTCGCTGCTTTCATTGAACGTAGAAATATAGAGCAGAGATCACGTACAAAGCCACCACAAAAATAGAAAAAAGTTGAGAGGACGAAATAGTAATAGTCATTTTTTTTTTTTTTTTTTTTTTGCAAAACGTTTTCATGAAAGAAGCAAATACAGGCGCACATAGCAACGTGAAATGTGCGAAACGAATAAAGCATCAGCGCAGCGAAAGAGGAAATTTCATATAATATAATTTTAAAATAGCAACATCGCGCATTAAAAAAAAATATTTCGACATAACTGATTTTTTAATAGCAAATTTTTTTACTCCCCCAATTATTTCTTTTTTCAAAAAAAAATTCTTTACTCCCCTAATTATGTTTTAATAAAAAAATTCCTTTACCCCTCAAGGCGAAAAAGAAAAAAAACACGCATATTAGTAAAAATTAAATTTTTTTTATCCAAAAGAAAAATTTTTTTATACTCATAAAAAATTAGTATTGAAAAATAAAAAAATATTCGTTTCGCACTCCGTGGCAAAAAAATTCTTTTTTATTAATACAGAAAGCCGAGATCCGCTTCCTAAGGGAAAAAAAGTCAAAAACAAAAAGATTTAATACCGAAATTCTACAAAGCCAAAAAAAGAACTTGCGTGTAAATTATATTTTTTTCAGAAAATTTCCATTGTTTCATAAATTGGGAGCAAGCCCCGGCCTTCTTTTGTTGACGATATTTTTTTAACGCCTATAGCGTTACTAATTTTTTTTTTTATTATAATTATTAATTTATTTAGGAAAAATAAAGTATTTGTATTTTTTTTAAGTCTTCTCTAAAATGATAATTAAACGAAGCTTACCAAACCGACGAGTAGAAAAAATACTAGGAATGTACGGCCGAGAATTGTATTGCAGAAAACGTCACCATATCCGACTGTTGACATAGTCACGATCAGGAAATACACGCATGTCCAATATGAAAGCTGTTGTGGATTCTTGAACTCGAAAGGGTCCCCTGAGTTTTCAAGCTGTGAATATTAAAAAAATATTTATTTGTATAAAGACAAAAAAAACAATATTCACCAGCCATTTAATTTATATTTGAATTGCCAAAAAATAGAGAAGAAAAAACAGGAAAATGTCGACAAAAAGAAAGAACTTTAATTTCTAGTTGCTAAAAAGAGAAAAATTAAAAGTGAAACAAAAAGTGAGAAAAAAATGCAATTTTTACTTTTTACGAAAAGAGGAAAAAAATTACAATTTATACACGTTGAAAAAATAGAACATATTCTTGTTACGAAAACAAAGTTTTTTAAACAGAAAATCCGCAGGTAAATGTAATTTATTACAAAAAGAAATTACTTAAAAAAAAATTCAATCACGACGAACGTTTCGAAAGTAAAAAAAAGTGGAAAGAAGTATATGAGCAAAAAAGTAAAAAAAAAGTAAAAAAAAGGAAAAAAGAACCTTAAAAATACTAAATAAATAAAAAAATTAAAAAAAGGAAAACTATTTAAAAATAAATGGAAAAAAAGGTAAATGAAGTTTTGAAACTTTTTATTAAAAAACGGGGTTAATTTTCTTGCGTGTTGTAAGAACATAAGAACCATGTAAAAAGTTGTAGCAAAAATAAAAGAAAAATGAAAATAATTCCCTGGAAAAGAATTATTTTTCCTAATTAGTAAGTATAAGGTCTTGGAAACGAAGTTTACGAAACTATATTTTCAGCAAATTTTTTACTTTTTGGATGAATTATTACGAATTTTCTGGTTTCGTGATTCGCTCATTTTTAGTCCGTATGGAAATTGTCAAGATCTCAAAAATGAATTATAATCAAAAAATTTTGAATTTTCATGATTAAATAACAATTTTAATGGTCTTAGTAATAATTATTATTATTATTATTAATATTGATATTTATGTTATTATTAATATTGTATTATAATATTGTATTATAATTAATATTATAATTAAAATAAATATCAAAATTTTTTATTATTTAATAATTCACAGAAATAATAAATAATAGTATATTTTATTTAGAATTATTGTTAATAAGACAATAGAAAATAATAAAACAATTAATAATTGAATATAATTAAATAGAAACCAACTAATTCAGCTGTAAATTTTAATTTTTCGCTTTTTATGTTTCATAAAATTTAAAATTCGCGCCATTATAATTCTGCAAGTTCCCGTTCAGATGGCGTGAAAACTCTCTCGCAAATGAAAGGTAAGAACGAAAATTTCCAGGATTTTAATACTGCGAAATTAAATTTTAAAAAAATACAAGGAGCAAACTACGTAAAAACTAATCCAATGAAAAATTTGATGCTAAAGAATGAACTCTAATAATAAAAAAATTTCCCTAGAAACTAAACAAACCGGAGATACAAAATAAATATAAAATAAAATACCAAGTTTGACATTTTCATAAAATAAACGTAAAAATATGAGTGCAAAATGAAAAATCGAATATAAATAGAAGATAAAAAATAATAAGGGAAAAATTAAAAAATAGAAAATAAAAATAAACATTTGAAAAATTAAAATTAAAAATAAAAACTATGAAAATATAAAAATGAAAATAAAACATAGAATCATAAATAGAAAATAGAGAGGATAATCAAAAGAAGAATTATTAATAATAATAATAACTATTATTATTATTATTGTAAGAAAAAATATAAGAAAGAAAAAGGGTAGAAAAATATTAATAAAAAACATAATTTCGAATAATAGAGAAATAAAAAAAAATCTCGACTGCATAATCAGAATAATTATAATAATTATAATAATAATAATAATAATAGATAATAATAAATAATTCTTACAAATAATAATAATTATTATTACTGCTTCATTTCCTTTGCAAGAAAATTTTCCGCCATCTTGACTGTAACTTACAAAAACATAAAGGCGCGAAATTTAAATTAGAAAAAGCAAAAGAATAAAAAATAGATTGAAAATAGAAAATTCAGAGTAAAAAGCTGAAAATAAAAAATTAATAATAGAAAATATAAAAATAAAAATTAATAATGAAAAATGTAGAAATAAAAATAAAAAAAATACAAATTGAAATAGAAAATTAAAATCAATAAAATAATGAATACAAGACAAGAAAAGAATAGAAAGAATAGAAAGAATATCAAATAAAAAAATCCATCTGACACAAGAGAAATAGACAAAAAAAAGTATAAATAATAAAAAAAAATTCCCTTGTGAAGAATTCATATATGAAATTAATAAAAAAAAAAATTTCTTTTTATTTCCTACCAAATGTATAATGCCAGCAGCAGTCAACCATACGGAGATAAAAATGGATACGAGTTGAGCGAGGCGAATGGAGCTCGATGTTTTTAGAATGTTGAGGTACTGGAGGATGTCAGGGACTGTCATCAGTCGTAGGGCTCGAAGGAACCTCAGTCCGATCCACGTTCGATCAAGATAGATCGAAACGAAAGACGGTGGTATCGTAAAGTAGTCCACGAACGAATACATCTCCAACATGAACCACAGCTTGTCACTGGCGGCGATAAACTGAAACAATTTTTTATTTTTTTATTGTTTTTTGCTTTATTTCTTAATTTCTCTTGACAATTTTTTTGTAAACAATTATTTATCGCACTATGGGGAAAAATTTTCATTCAAAGCTTTACTATTTTTTTTGTTAAGTATTTATTTGTTAAATAGTCAATGTCCGTTCTGTGTCAGACACATTGCTAGAATTGTTGGACAATTATTTTTAATTAGTGGTAGATGGTTGTACAGGTGGTGGCAGGAAGGATGGAAATTTGATTATAATTTAAGTGGTAAAGGGTTGTTTTAGTCAGACGTCAATTTGTTTCCATCTGCAGGTAGTAAAAGTCTGTTCCCGTCGGGCTAAATATTAATTAAGGAACAATGTTTTAAAAGAATAAGTAGTAAAGTTCTGTTTTACTCAGACTAGAAATTAAACAATTTTATTGAATAAGTAGTAAAGTTCTGTTTCACTCAGACTGGACATTAAACAATTTTTTCGGATAAGTAGTAAACTTTGTATTTAGTCAGACAGAAATTGATTGTTTTACACATTGATTAAAAGAACGTTAAAGTCAAAATTAATATAAAACAGAAAAATTAAAAAAACTAAGTAGTAGAGCTGTGTTTTAGTCAGACAACAATTTGTTGCTTAAGATAAGTAGTAAAAGTCCGTTTCAGAATGACAAAATCAATTCAAAGAATACACGACAATTTTTATTTTCGTAGAGTTTGTGTCAACAGTAAAACAATAACTTGTTCATATACTTAAGTAGTAAGAGTCCGTTTTAGTCAGACTAAACATTAAACAAAAGAAATTTTTTAAAATTAGTAGTAAAGTTTTGTTTGAGTCAGACTAAACATTAAATTCAAAGAAAACACTTTTTTTAAATAAATAGTAAAGTTTTGTTTCAATCTGACTAAATATTAAATTGAAGGAAGAAAATTAAAAAAAAGTAAGTAGTCAAGTTGTGTTTTAGTCGGACAACAATTACTTGCTTTAAATGTCTTTAAGTGGTAGTAGTGTATTTTCGTCAGACTTCAATTCGTTGTTCTGAGACAAATAGCTACGTTAGTTTTAGTAGCAATAAATGTCAGTTGTAGTTAGACAACAGAATGTTGGGAGTGGTTAAAATTTGTGTAACAAGTAGTGAAGGTCACTAAATGTCAGACGGAATATTTGGCAAGATGGAAATCATCGTATCAGTAGTAAAAAAACAGTTTACGTCAGACAAAATATTTTGAGACAATTAAAATTGTATTTGTATCAGTAGTAAAAAATACTTTACGTCAGAAAGAATGTTTCAATGTTTTTAATATCTAATTATTTGTATCAGTAGTAAAAACAGTTTCTGTCAGACAAAATTTGCGATATAGTTGAAATTTTCGAATCAGTAGTAAACTGTAGTCAACGTTAGGGAAAAAATTTAATTTTTATTGCTAACAATTTTTTTTAAATTTTAGCTTTTAGTAGTAAATAAATATTTAGTCAAACAACACTTAATTATCTTTCACTCGTAGTAAAAATGTACTGAAACTAAATTTGAATTTAAATTAATTGAATTTTCACCAATTCACAACTATTTTTTTTTAAATGAATAGTAAAAATAAACTTTCGTCAGACAATTTAGAAAAACTACTATTCATTTTAGAACTAAAAGTCCGTTTTTCGCCAAAAAAAAATCTCTATAAATTCTTTTATTACCACTATATATGTAGTAAAAAAAATCCCTTTTCAGTCTGTCATTTCAGTCAGAATTTCAGCTTAAAAATTCGTCTATTCTGTCTCTAAGTAGTAGCTCGAAGCAATAAAAGTTCGTTTTACTGCTATAAAATGGTACAATTTCTTTTAATTTCACTGTTTAAGTAGTAAAACTGAGTTCCAGACAAAACGCTTTAAACTCTGTAAATTCTCAGAGGACTAGTAAAAGTTACTTTTCAATCCGACGAGAGACGTTTTTGAAAACAGTCTGAACAATTTCTTTTTTATTATTTTAGTAAACTCGTGAAAATGTTCGCAATTTCCGTAATTCACTTCTAAGTAGTGTAACTAATTTATAGTCAGACCAAAAATCTACAAGTGTTTAATTAAATTTAAAATCATTTACGTTCCTCTTCTTTTTTTTACTATTTTCAGTTTACTTTTTTTAATTTATATTCTTATTAATTATACAATAATATATTATATTATAATATTAATATTAATATTAATAATAATAATAATAATAATAATAATAATAATAATAATAATAATAATAATAATAATAATAATAATATATAATGTAAGGTAATATTAGCAATAATAATAATCAAAATTTTAATGAATGAGAATAAAAAAAATAATTTTCTAGTTAGTGACAGTCGTTAAGGCACTTACAAGTACTGATAATGTAACTGGGGTTCGAGTCTCTCCAAAGTTAAAATTTTTTATTATTTTATTTTTGATATAACTTTTGCAATTGTTTCACCTTTTTGTTAATTGTTGATTTTATTATTATTGCTCTTATTATTTAGTATCATTAAAAATTAATATTTTACATTTACAAAAATAGAAAGTTAATTGTTGATTCTATTATTATTGCTCTTATTATTTATTATTATTAAAAATTAGTATTTTACATTTACAAAAATAGAAAGTTAATTGTTGATTCTATTATTATTGCTCTTATTATTTATTATTATTAAAAATTAGTATTTTACATTTACAAAAATAGAAAGTAAATTGTTGATTTTATTATTATTTATTATCATTAAAAATTAATATTTTACATTTACAAAAATAGAAAGTTAATTAAAAACCTCATTTCTGTCAGAAAAAAACATTTTTGTACTCTTCGCTTGTATTTTTTCTAAACAAAAAAATATTAGAATAAAATCAAAGAATTCAGTTGATAAAAAAAATGAACTCTACAAAAACAATGTCTATAAATATTTAAGTTGAATTCAGATGAAGTTAATTAGAGCCGATAATTTGGATGACTGTCGTTTAAAGTGAAAGCAATCAAACAGCCGTAAAACAATCAATACAGGATCTAAATAGCCTTAAGAGTGTTAAAATAGGCAGTAAATTTTGACCGAAACTATGAAACATAATAGTAAATTTAATCCGCTATTTAAACACCATTATCCCGTGTGTCGTATATATATAGTCTATAGAGTATCAAACACTCGCAATAGTAACACACTATACACACTCCCAAACTATAAATACGTAAATCAACTTTCGGATTATTAAACTCTCTAAAATATGTATACGCAAAATTTGTGCATTAATTTTCTTATTACACAATCTAAAAGGTTAATATTAAAAATTTAAATTCGTCGTAAAATATAGGATAATATTCGTCGACGAATGTCTGTCTGTTTTTTTTTCCTTTTTTTGTTGTCTATATGTATACAGAATATAATACATAAAAAGAAATATCAGGTCAAGTGTGATACTTACGCGTATAAAAAAGTAGACCATAAAAAATATATTGAAAGCTAAGTCTATCTGCTGAGTAATGTTGTTACTCCACTGCTGGCAACGCTCCACCTCCTCGCTGTAACAGATATCAGTGTGAAAAAAAAATTCATTTTCAACATTTTCATATATTTCGAGAAAAATATTTTAAGCATATCTTTCATCAAAAAAATTACTCTTTTTTTTTATTTTTAATTCAGACGGAATTTTTACTTTTTGTTGAAAAAAACAATAACGAGAAGATCGAATTTTTTATTTAAAGACTTACTTTTTTTTTAAATGGAATATTTTAGAAAAAAATTTTTTAAACTTATATAAATAAAAGTCTAGTAATATTTAAAACGGAAAATATTACATTAGTAGTTGTTTTACATTGTTGAACTATAATAATATTTTGAAAAAGATAAAAATTTGCGGAAACGCTCACAAATTTTTGTCCTTTAAAAAAAAACGGGCCAGAAATTTAAAGTTGACTATTTTTAGCAAAATTCACAGCCAAAATACATTGTGAAGATCACGCTTAATTTTTAAAAAATGTATTCATTAATTTTTTATTTAGTTTTACGTAAAATAGAAAGAAAATAATTTCACTTTGCTGAAATGCCGTCAATTTTCATTTTTTTTCCAAAAAACAAAGCAGAAACTATAAAACTTGCTATTTCTGACAAAATTGAATGCAAAAAATTAGTTTTAACGCCATGCAAAATTTAAAAAAAATCGTATTTATAAACATTTTATTTAGTGTTGTAGAATAGGAAAAACATAGTTTGAATTTTCGGAAACGTCGACAATATTTTCATATTTTTCCAAAAAACGAATCAAAAATAAAAATTTCCTATTTCTGACAGAATTGAAAGCTAAAGATCATATAGTGAAGTTCACGCAAAATTTTTAAAAAATAATTAATTGTTAAATATAAAATTTCCATTTGTCAGGTAACATTTAATTTTTTAAATTGACGCATTTAGTGAAATTATTATATTACATAAAATTTAATTTAGTTTGATTATAGAATAACGATTACTCACCTGGAGGCATCGATGAAATATATTATAAGCGACGCTATGCTGAGAATGAAAACTAGCACCACCTGGAAAACAAAATAGAAATTGTTTACTCTATGAATTTTCCAAATAATAATTTACAAAATTAAACACTTTTTTATCAACAATTTTTAACACCTGAAAACAAAAAAAATATATTTTCCCCTATACTTTGAATTATTTTATCCTTAATTTTTAACAAGAAATATTTTAACCTTTTATCAATTTACAGAACAATTATTATAAAATTAAATCACTATAATTTGTTACACAATTTTTATAATATTTTTTTTTATTTATTTAGTTATTTTCGAGAAAAAAAGTACAGTCAAATTAGAGAAATGACAATATATTTTATCCAAAAACAGATTGCAATAATATATAAAAGCTGAGGGGGGGAGGGAGACAAAAATTCGCAGGGAATTTGGAGAATTTTTATGTGAAGCATGAGTAAAGTTCAAATAGCTCGGGGTTGTGGAATCGGCAATAGAAATAGTGGTGATATAGCTTATATAAAATTTGGCAACGTTACAGCCACCAGTGTTTGGGGGGGCGGTATAAAATGCCTCTTGGAGTCTCTCTCTTTGAGGTCATATCAGGTCACGTAAAAAAGCTACTTCAATTTCAATTTTTTAACTCCACTTAGCGAAAAATAAAAAAAAATATTTTTCTTTTTAAACATTTTCAACTATATCCAATTCTCGCTCTTAATTTTCTGCAAATTTTCAAGTATCTCTAGAGTTGAGAAAAATAGACAATCTTTTACTCCCTAGGGTAAAAAATATTTTCTAAAATGAGAAAAAAATAAAATTTACATTCTTTTAACTAAAAATAAGCGGATAAATTTAATTACTTATTTACTTCAATGAAAATAGTATTTAATTACTTATTTGCTCAATTTTACTTATTTTGACATTCTCGGACTAATTTAAGGAAGAATCTGTCAATCAATCGGAGCTAAAGTTAGTCAAATGTTATAATTTCGTATTTTTGAATAGAAGGTGACATTCATTTTTTTTTCTTTTTGTTACAAGCGTAAGGAATTAAATTTTCTACTGTTTGAACAATTTAAGGTTGTATTTGATTAAAAAAAAAATTTTTTGTTAACTATAAATGATTAAAGAAACATAATGAATCTTATTTAAAATAAATTTTAGTAAGTAATTGGAAGTCTTAAAGTAAGATTTTTTCGAAATAATTAAATTTCAAATAGTTTTTTAATTGAAATCTTTAAAATTTTAATTGTTATAAAAGTATAGCATAATATTTGAATATAAAAAATTTTTAGTTTAATTTAATTTTCTAAAAAATTTAATGTTATGAATAATATCATTCCAAAGTTTATAAAAAATAATAAAATTTCCAAAAAACTGCAGTTTTAGTGTCTATAAATAATTAAATTTCCAAAAGTTTTTCGTTGAAACTAATTTGGAATTTTTATTTCTGGTAGACAAATAATTAACATTAGGTATTCAGATACTTTTGAAATAAACAAAAATTAATGAAATTCGAACATTTTTATTTAGAAGTTCAGAAAAAATGAGGTTTTCAAAAAGTCGTGATTAATATTTTTTGAAAACGGTTAAATTCTCGAGAAGAATAATTTTAAAAATTTGAAAAAGTTGTGTTAATTTCATTAGATTTTATTAAAATAAATTTTATATTTGAAAGAATTTTAGTTTTTCACTATTAAAACTTATTTTTAAATATAATATTGTATTTTTGAAGAAATGTAACTAAAACTTTTGGAAATAATTGATTTTTAGTTTTTCAAAAATTATTCTATTGAAATAATTTAATTCTCGTAGTTTTATTCTGTTAGAAATTGATATTAAAATTTTTTTTATTAAAATTGTAGAAAAGATTTGAATATTTGAAGCGTTATGTATGAAAAAAAAATTTTAAATAAGTAAATTTTAATAGCTTTTAAATTAAATTCTTTGAAAATTTTAATCGCCACGTGTTAAAGTGTAAAAATATAAATATTTTTAAAAATTATACTATATTTCTATAAAAATTATTAGAGTTTCGACTTTGAAATTTTTGTTTAAAAATAATTATTCTGATGTTTTGAATAATTAAGGTAAGAAATTTGGAAAAAATTACACTTTTTTCAAAATAATTGAATGCAGGAAAAAAAGTTTAAAAAATTTAAAGAATTAAAAATTTTGTTAAATTTTATTGAAATACATTTTCTATTTTGAAGAATTTTATTTTTTTATATTTTAAAGTTATTTAAAAATGTAATCCTATTTTGAATTTAATTTGCCTTTTTCTTCTAAATTAGGAAATTATGAACTTGGATTAATTTTTGCTGTGACTGTACGTTTGATTCTTCCTTTATTTTCCCTAAACCAAAAATACCAAGAAATTAATGAAAAAAATCACCTTTTTAATATATTAATAAAAAATATAAACTATAGTTGAATATTGATAAATTTTCGAAATGAATTTTTAAGCAATTTCAACAGCTGTCAATTTAAAAGCAGCACAAAATCAATTTCATGTCATAAGCCTCATAATCGAGATCGGAATATATGTTATGGTTTGAATGCCAGCAAAACTAATCGATTGCTGGTCGTTTCGTTTACGACAATAGTAGGAAGAGTTTTACGTTCGTCCCGATTACCCGGTTATATGCGTATTTCCATGTCGAGAGAGTAGAATTAATGACGCGCCGTGCAAATTATTATATTGACAAATAAACCCTTTCTCCCCTCCCCCTATACACATATATATAACGTGTAGGGACTGAATCAACATTTCGCAAAATTTTATAGATAAATCGAAATAATCCTGCTCGTGTATATCAATGTATCTTTGTGTGTGTGAATGCATCAAAAACTTTAAGAAAAACTTTTTAGTTTTTACGCAACAATATTGTTGGGAAAAAATAAACTCTTCATAAATTTCATTTATATGTATTTATAGAAGAATGAAGTAGTGGAAGGAAAAATATGAATGAAATAAACGATGGAGAAAAGTTAGTATTTTTTTTTATCAGTGAGAAAATAAATAGAAAATTTCAAACTTTTCATAAAAGACCCCTTTCTGTTGGCTATATGAAACGTCGAGTGAGAGAGAGAGAGTTTGATGTTTTGACAGTTATAAAAAATAAAAAAAATAAAAAAAAGGAATATTGATAAACTAGGCCACTCACCTAGCTTATAAGTATTGAACTCACATTCCGCGAATGAATTATAAATTCAATATACTTATCATAGTATATCAATAATGAAAAGTTTCAATTGTGCAATTAATTTCGCGCGGATATAATAGAAATTTGCCTAACTCTCGAGAGGCTCAACTATCGAGAAAATCCACTAATAAATTTATCGTGCAAAATAATTTTTCCTACAATTATGATTATAATTATTATTATTATTATTATTTTTATTATTATCATTATTATTTCCATAATAATTATTTTTTATTCTCTAATTAATTAATTTTGATAAAAGATTTTCTTCTCGTTAATGAGTAATACAGTTATCTACTAAAAAAATTGTCATACAAAATAATTTTTGACTGATTAAGATTGTCAACTAAGAATTCATTAATAGAGAAATAAATTATTCCAAATTGCCATTTTGAATTATTTACCCATAAATAGATTTTCGTACAAAATAATTTATTTATAATAAAAAATTTTATTATTAATCCACTGGATTATGTTCAGAAAATATATAACGTTACGGTCTGTTTTTTAAAAAATAAAAAAAAATTTCAGAATTATTTGAACGATTCGTATAATTATTTTCCAAATATTCAGTTGGAATTCCTCAAAATAGGATTACATTTGATTTTTAAAGGTGAAAAAATAAAATTCCTTAAAATTCAAAAATTATTACAAAATATATTTCAATAAAATATAAAATTTATTTTAATGAAATAAAATGAAATTAACACAACCTTTTTCAAATTTTTTAAATTATTATTCTCGAGAATTCAACTGTTTTCAAAAAATATTAATCACGACTTTTTGAAAACCTCATTTTTTCTGAACTTCTAAATAAAAATGTTCGAATTTCATTAATTTTTGTTTATTTCAAAAGTATTTGAATACTTAATGTTAATTATTTGTCTACCAGAAATTAAAATTTCAAATTACTTTCAACGAAAAACTTTTGGAAATTTAATCATTTATAAACACTAAAACTGCAGTTCTTTGAAAATTATATTATTTTTTACAACCTTTGGAATGATATTATTCTAAACATTAAATTTTTTGGAAAATTAAATTAAATTAGAATAAAAATTTTTTATATTCAAATATTATGTTATACTTTTATAACAATTAAAATTTCAAAGATTTCAATTAAAAAACTATTTGAAATTTAATTATTTCGAAAGAATCTTACTTTAAGACTTCCAATTACTTACTAAAATTTATTTTAAATAAGATTCATTTTTTAAATTAATTCCTATCAGAATTCAACTACGAGAATTTAATTATTTAAATCAAAAAAAAATTAATAAATTATTTTTAAAAATTGCAACTGCACCTCTTTATTGTGTTTCTGAAAATTTCCAGGAGGAATCTGACAGTCAGTCAAATCAAAAGTTAGTCCAATGGCATAATTTTTCTAATTTATGAGAAAAAAACAAATTAAATTTTTAATTTGTCTTGGTGGAAAGGCGGGGAATTTAATTTTGAATATTTATAATGATCAAAAATTGCATTTGAATAAAAATTACAGTTTTCTGTCATTGAGAAACATTTATCCAATTATGTTTCTTTAATCATTTATAGTTGACAAAAATTTTTTTTTTTAAATCAAATACAACCTTAAATTGTTCAAACTGTAGAAAATTTAATTTCTTACGCTTCTACCAAAAAGAAAAAAAAATTAATGTGACCTTCTTTTCAAAAATACGAAATTATAACATTTGACTAACTTTTTTCCGATTGTTTACGGCTGTGTCTCTCTTAATTCAGAAATGAAATTAAAATTCAATTTAAGGTTCATAATAATATTTAATTTTTTTCTACTACTTTGCGTTTTCCCTTCTTTTCTTATTTTATAATTTACAAATTAAGTGTCAAACTTTTGAGATAACAATTCTAACTATAAAAAAATTTTAAATACTAACTTCACAGAAAGGAAAACTCTATTATTATTATTATTCCACGAAAAAAATCACAGAAAATACTTTTTCTCCCTAATACGATTACTATTCTAAAAAAAGGAATCTACATGTAAACATTTTCCCTTATTTTAGTTTTTATTTGAAAAAAACGAACATCCTAATTAATTAATTAAAATTTCCGCTCTTCAACCTTGACTGTTTATCTAAGAAAATTTACATATTATTTTGAAAGTGAAATGTGATATATCAACGATGTTTTGCACGCTCACTAAAGTTTCTTATCTTATCAAATTAATTTTCTGTCCACATTTCCTGCTATGTGTGGTCACCGCGAATCGCTTTTATAAACACATTGACCTATAGTAACTATATTATAACGTCCTTGCGTGCGCAAACGAAATTGAAGTCTCGAGGTGTAAATTTCATAAAACATCAGAAGGTGGCACACAGCAAAAGGGGAAAAGAGGGGGAGAGGAGAAGACATTAAAGCGGTTTGAGCAGGTAAAATATAATAAAACGATGTAAAATGTATGCACACGTCGAGGGACATACCGCGCGTGCGATATTCTTGGCCGCAAACACGCATTTCGTCTTCTATGAGAATGATACTAATAATAGTTGTCGTGCAAAAATAGTCATTAGGTGTATCGTTTCTCTTTAAAATGATAAAATATTTATATATATATATTAGAAGTGAAATTTTCAAAATGACGATGAGTGAAGTTATTGCGTTTCTCTGCTTAATGAAGGGACAAAGAGAGAGATTGAGAATGAGGGAGATAGAGAGAGAGAGAGAGTGAAAGAGAAATCTTGTCCAAGATGAAAGAGGGAAATATCAAAGTCGAGGAGAGATAGATATCTTGATACAGAGAGTAGCCAAAGTAAAATTTAGAATTAAACGACAAAATTTATGCATCTCCGCAAAGAGCTACGCGAGTTGCCCTCAAAGTTGATGTATAATTATCTTTATACTTAACCTGGCAATCTGCCAAGTTCATTAAAAATCAAGAGATAGAGTGAGAGAGGAGATAAGAAAAAAAAACTCAATCTTATTTACCCGCTGGAAAAATGTTTTTCTTATTATAATTAATCTTTTGTGGAACGAAAAATAATAAAATACAGCGTGAAGGAGTAAAATATGCAAAGGAAAAAAATTAAATTCCCAAATCGATATAATTTAAATACGCGATTATTTTTTCTTAGAAGCAGTAGAATATTTGCTTTTTTTCGAAAAAAGTAAACAAAAATAAAGTAAATAAAAATAAATTAATTAAAAAACAAAGAAGAAAAATTGAAATAAAGTAAATAAAAATAAATTAATTAAAAAACAAGAAGAAAAATTGAAATTTTAAAACTATAATTAAAATTAACGAATACTATTTCCACGCAGTAGGATCTTTGTAGTTTTTACAAAAAAAATTCAACAAAGTTCAAAATTTAATTCAAACACAAAAAAGAAAAGGAATAACCCAAGAAAAGAATGCAATGGAAAAAACTATATAGTTTATTCTCCGCAGTATTTCGAAGAAAATAAACAAAAATTCAAAATTTAATTGAAAAATAAAGTAAAAAACAAAAAATTTTAAAGTTTTTTGTTACTCATTTTTGCCCAAAGTTTAAATTTCAAACCATTTCCTAATGAAAAATCTTTGGAAATTAAATTATTTCTAAAAAATTACAATTTCAATTTGTCCAAAAAAATTTATTTTGTAGAGTTTTTGAATAAAATTAATCAAAACTTTAATAATTTTTGTCCAAAAATAGGTAATAAAACTTTTTTTTTTAAGTAAACATTTTTATTTTTATGCTCTTACGAACCGATTAAAATTTTCAAAGAAATATTTTAAAAGTTTTTTAAAAATTAATTATTGCTTAAATTTTCCTTTATAAGGCTTCTAATATTCAATTATTTTTTTTATTTTTTAAATGGAATCATTTTTTAAATTAATTCTTATTAGAATTCAACGATAACTGAAATAATTAAATTCAAAAGCTTTAGTAAAATTCAATTATTTTCCATATTTTTCATTACAATTCTTCACAAATACAACTATATTTTAAAAACAATTTTTAAGAGTGGATAAATAATATTCTTAAAAATATTACATTTATTAAAATGAAATTTAAAAGAATTTCCAATTATGTTTCAATTGTTTTACAATTTTTTTAAAGAATTCAACTATCTTCAAAAAATTGTAATCGGAATTTTTTAAAAACCTCATTTTTTAGAAATTTACTAATTTTTTCAAAATTCAATGATTTTTGTAAAATAAATATTTAAGAATCTTTGCATAATTTGTATGAAAATAAAGAAAATTTCAAAACATTTACTTAGAAACGAAGAAAAATGCAACAAAAGTTTTTAATTGAAATAATTGTATTGTTATCAATTTATATTCTTGCATTATATTATTAATTATATTGTTATAAAATCGTAATGGTAACATTGAAAAGAAAAGAACAAAAATTGTAAACATTATTTAAAATAGAAGAAGAAATGCAACGGAAAATTTGAATTTCCATGTTGTATTGTCGAATATGTGAGCAGAGCACAGTAATCTTTGCAAAGTTTAGAAACAAACTTGACGAAAACTATAAATTTTTTTCATGAAAGAAAAAAATGTGCCGAGAGAAGTAGGAATTTTTTAATTTCAATTCCAAATTTTACATTATAGATTTAATAATTAAAATTATTGAATATTTTCTTAATGTAGAAATTTAAAACAAAAAAAAATTTTTTTTTAAATGAACAAAAATCGTTTATTGTAATAATCATAATAATTATAATAATGATAAATTACTTATTTTATTCAACAAAAGAGCAAAGAAAAAATAAAAAATATGTCCCAACAATAGAGCAATAATTAAAAAATCAAAAAGAGTAAATAAATAAACAAATTGACAGCAATTTTCTCCCTCTTTGCACCAAATTAGGCCCTTGGTTTAAAAACAAATCGTGACAAGGTTAGAGTAGATCTTTTTTGAAATGTTTGTGTGCATGTGTCACACCTCTTCGAAAGTGTGGGTATTATTATTTTTAACTCGAGGAGGCGCGATTTTGACTCGACGTGTCCACGTGGCCACGAGGTCTCTCTCTCTCTCTCTCTCTCTATTTCTCTGTGTTAAAGATCTACTACCCAGGTCAAAGTTGAAGGTCACGGCTCAAAGATCGCGTAATAAGAACCCACACATCAAGCCAATGAACTCTTGGCCATCGATCTAGAGAACCTTATCTTTCATCTCATACATAGTCCTATATATATATGTATACATCGTTTCGAGTCCTAACATTCACTCCTTTAATTACTTTCGTGCGTGACAATGAGTTCCATTATCCTCGGGTGCATGAAAATCCCAAATTATAATGTAATCGAGAAATTATATGGTGGTAATCAATTCTTTCCTAGAACCCTCAACAGGAAATTAACCGCGGTAGACATAATATGTGTTCGGGAAAGAAAAAATTATGTTTTGTATTTTATTATACTAATTTTTTTGTAGTAATATACTAATATTAATATCAGCATATTAATGTCTACTAATAATGTTAATTAATATGCTGATATTAAACATAGTAAATTTTGTAAATTTGGGGAAAAAGTGCAATAAACCGAAATTTTCATATAAAATACTAAACATTGAAAAAACCTATGTATAATTTAAAGTTGATATAATTATACTAAATTCCACATAATTTTTTTTAATGTTTAGTATTTTTTATATTAAAATTTCGGTTTCTTACACTGAGAAAACGATTTATTTAATTCAACAATATTTTTTTAAAATCAATCTTAAAATATCTTTGCTATACAGTCAAATAAATTTAGATTTAATTCAAATACATTTTCTGGTTCATTTATAGAAATAATTTATTCAATTCAAACATAATTTATAGTTGATTTTTAATTATTTGGTACCAACTATAAAGTGTAAATATAAAACATATTTTTTGTTTAAACCAAAACAGAAAATATGTTTGAATTAAACATAATTATTCAAACAAAAATAATTTAAATTACTGTTATAAATAAAAGTTTAATGAATTGGCTAAATTAATTTTTCTGTCGATATTGATCTGGAGTTCAGGAAAGAGACACGATTATGGTCAGACACTATAATCAAGAACAGTTTATACTACTTACGAACCACAATTTTATTTCTGCACTTTCTATATTGACAATCACACTCACGCAACTATATTGATACTTTTTGACACTTTTTTCACCTCATACAATTATTTTGCTTCTATTTGGATAAATAAATTACGAATGACAATTTTTTCTCATTATTCACTAGTTATTGACACGTGTTAGTTGAAAAAGCCTCTAAAAAAAGATAAAATGATAAAATGGTGGTTAAATTTCTCCACCTGCGAACGCCAAGTTCACCGCTAGGTGTCAGTTCACTTCCTTCTTGGAATTTACACTGACATCTGACGGTGACCTTGGCGTTCTCAGGTGGAGAAATTAAACCACCATTTTATCTCTCAAAAACTTTTTTTATAATTAATAAAATGCAACAAATGTTTTTCAGAGAATAATTTAAATTTTGTCGTCAGAGCACATTTTTAACGCTTATCCTGCTAAGCCAATACTCTTTATTTGTAAATAAATAATATGCAAATATTTGCGACAGTTACGAAAATTTCATGACCTTTCTGATACAATTTTTTATTTCCCAATTCAATCCGAGATATTGCATTAAAAGCAAAATTTCTAATTGTATAAAAAAATATTAATTACCATTTTATATTCTTGAAATATCTTTTAAAGTTCAAATGAACAAAATTATTTTTCTGTTAAAATATTTTCAAATATCACACTACACTAAAATGAAAAATAACGTAAATTATTTTAACAAAATACAAAATTATGTTTACGAATCTTTCTTTTTGGGAAAATTTAAAAATTAAAATAATTTCGATATTTTTCTCTTCGCTTTTTTCGCCTAATCGATAGTATTATGCCAACGGGTGCCTCTCATTTCGTTGCAGGATGAAACAAATGTTTACTTTATTTCTCAAAATAGAAAATAATTTCTTTTTGCGAATCACATATGTTCGGAAAAAATGTTTATATAGAATTATATTATTGTTGATATAAGAATTATTGAATTAAGCAAAAATAATTATTACAATTATATTTTGCAATGTTTATCATTCAATCAATTGCACAAATAAAATCACAAATCAAAAAAGTTAAAAATTGCTGTTTTACTACTATAAATAATTATTTTTAATAATAATTTATTCCCAGTAAATAAATATATATTCAATCAGTAGCGAATAAAAAATGTTTATTAATTCTCAGTTTTTTCGAAATTACTTGTGATAATTATTTTTAATAATAAACAAAATAATAACAATATGAATAACAATACAATTAGTAATATAATAAACTTTCTGAAATTTAAACAGTGAAATTCGGCTCGTTTTCACTGATCTTCAGTTGAATGCGACTGATTCAGATTTAGAGAGAAGATATAAATAAAAAACCACATTTCATAAAAGTTAAAAAAAGAAATATTAATACACAGTAATACAGAAAATATGAAAAAATAATTTTCTACTGCATTTATACTGAAAGATATAAATATATAAAATGCGTAAAAATAAGTAGGTACATTAATTATTATCAATAATAATCATCGTCTTCTTTTTATTATATTTTTTATTATTCTTATTTATATTATTATTTATATTATTATTATTATTATTGTAATCAATTCTTAAAAATTACTACTCATCTTTTAACACTCTGGACATTTTTCTCCTTTCTGTCAATTTTTATTATTTTCTTATTTTGCCAAATTCCAAAGTAAAGTTTTAGTAAAATTTACCAATGGGCATAGTAAGGGCGTGTTGGGAAGTCGGTGATACTAATTCAAAATAAAATTGATTTATTATATAAAATATTTTCTTTGGTAGTTAATAGAGTAGAATAGGGTGAAAAAGGCATGGGGGAAAAACCATTAGGGTTTTATATTAAAACCATTCAACTGCTTTACTAGACATTTAGAATATAAGTTCAATCGTGTAACACGCAACTTTTTATTCTATTTTGGATCTTGTTTCTATAATATTATATTTTTTATTGAAATTTTCATTAATAATAAAGAGTTAAAACATTTCAATGATTCTGAATCGAAAACAAGTAAATTTACTCTCTAAATTTAAATTAGTAGAAATTTTTACTAATTCGAATTAGTGATCGAATTTTTGCTTTTGAATTAGTTAATTTTAGTAACAATTTAGCAGAAATTACTATTTATTACAGTAAAATTTACTAATTCGAATTAGTGATCGAATTTTTGCTTTTGAATTAGTTTATTTTAGTAACAATTTAGCAGAAATTACTATTTATTAAAGTAAAATTTACTAATTCGAATTAGTGACCTAATTTTTGCTTTTGAATTAGTTAATTTTAGTAAAAATTTATCAGGAATAACTATTTATTAGTCAAATTTACTAATTCGAAAGCAAAAAGTCAGTCACTAATTCAAACTAGTAAAAATTTTTACAAATTCATGTTTACAGAGTAAAATAAAATATAGTTTCAAATGCAAAAAAACTCTTTCAAATTTTTTATCTGCGTCATACAAATAAAAAATAATTTTACTTTTCTTTTACTCTTAATATAATTTTAACATAATCTAATGATTTTTTATAACATTTACGTATAATTATCATGATATCATTTATCGCATTATCCTCTTACGAGGTTATTATTCAGTAATATATGTATGTTTGTGTTATATTATTTTCAAAGCAGCAAAAAGTCTAAAATAATAAACGGAAAAATAGATTTTCGAATTATGAAAATGTCTAAAGGAAAATGTAGAGATTTAGAAAATTGCAAAACTTATTATATAATATGTGTTATAGAGACGTTTAATATTTGTAGAAAGTAGACACACATTTATGACACATTCCAGGTGGTAATAACTCTTGACAAGTTTTATTAAGTTATCCAATACACTCTCGCGTGGAGCTATATATTTTGTTACGTGAAAAAAAAGTGTGACACGACTTTTTTTTATACACGCGGATATTTAAGACAATTTTTTTTCTTCTTTTACAATAACATTTTTTTCAATTTTACTTTTAGTCTCAATAGAATAAATTATTTGAATATTTTTATTACAATTTATTCGCTTTAAACTTTTATAATTTTAATTATTGCCAAAATTTTAATTATAATTTTAATTTTAAAATGTATAATTTTAACTATAAATTTTATATTTTATATTTTATATTTATATTTTATAATAAATTTTAATTCTAAAAGTAAAAAATCAACGGCGTTAATATTGTTTATTTATTATATTTGATAAAAATTATAAATAAATAATCAATGTATTCAGTTAAAAATTTTTTTTTATTTTCATTCTTGAGGAAAAGATTAAAATACACTTTTTTCCCCTTTTTTCCAATCGATAACAATACCAAAGGGTGATTTTCATGAGAGAAGTCAGTCGGTGATATATTCTTTCGAAAAGTTATAAGAAACTTCTTTAAGCAGATAACTTTTGCAACTCTTTTCGCCCTGCGATAAAAGATAATAATTCCAGCCAAGAATATGTAAATGTAGGTCGAATACTCTTCTAAAGCCATCTAATTGCAATTCAAAGAAATTAGACCATTTTCTTTTCTACATATATATATAAAGAGAAAACACAATTTTTCTCCCTTTGATCTCTCGGACTTGAGAAAATTTTCATTAATAAAAGGAAGAAAAAATTTTCCCTTATACTTATTGATAAAAAAAATTTCTGTTATTTATTAATAAAAAAATATTTTCTATTATTTATTAACAAAAAAAAGTTATCTATCATTTATTAACGATAAAAAACAAAATTCCATTATTAACAATAAAAATATTTTCTATTATTTATTAACGATAAAAAACAAAATTCTATTATTAACAATAAAAATATTTTCTATTATTTATTAACGATAAAAAAATATTCCATTATTAACAATAAAAAAATTCTATTAGCAACAATAAAAAAACTTCAATTTTTTTTTAATAATAAAAAGAACGACTCTAATGTTTATTTTATAAAACTATAAATAACGAAAAATGTTTGTAATATTTTTGTTTGAAACATAGTTTGTTGGATATAAGTCCATTAAAATATTTATTATAAGTTCAAAAACCTTCATTCATATATATTTTGTAATATAGAGAAGAGTATGATTCGAAATAGAGGGGTTTTCATATATATATACATATATACATAGATATACATTTCAGAGTTTGAAACACGAATAGAGAAAATCAATACGAAGATTGAGTGCATATATGAGCAAAGCCTGTTCATTTATTTATGCTCATATTCACATAGACGTGGTGAGTGAGTCTAGATTTCGATCGACTTTGTATAATTGAGTTGTTTTTTTTCTCTTTTTTTTGTTTTTACATAAAGTCGTCTACACTCAAATCGATGTTAATTTCACAAAAGGCCATTGTACTTTAGTCAAATAATTTCCTTCTTTAAAAAAAATGAGCAAAGTTTCAAAAAAATATCTCTTTTATTCTTTTCTTTCATTTTCTAAAATATATTTTTTATTAGCTTTCCTAAATCCACCGAAAAACAATTTTTTTTATTTAAATTATTGTTATTAAACAGTACTTGGATTATTTATGTTTAAATAAATATTTCGTTAGAATTATTTTTTATAATATTTATTTCTTTTTATTTATTACCCTTTATTTATTTATTTATGTTCATTTATTATATTTATTTATTTCCTTTTATTTATTTATATTTATTTATTATATTTATTTATTTATTTATTACCTTTTATTTATTTATTTATATTTACATCTATTCATCATTCATTTAATCCCTTAATACCTGTTTTTGTCGTTTGCTCATTTAACGTCTTCCTCTTTCTTATTTTTTTTACTAAAATTTATTTTACTTTTCCAAATATAAAAATATTTAATATTCTCGCCTCTTTGCAAAAAAATTGTTTAACCATTTTTTATTTTGCTATTTATCAACCAGATAAGAATGCCTTTTTCCTTTTCTTTCAAAAATTGAAAAAATTATGATAGAAAATTTTCCAATTTCTCTTATTGTTTGTATGTAAAGAAGCATTTTCTAAATCGACAGAAAAAATGGAACTTTTTTGTTGTTGGAGAATGAAAAGAACTGTTAGTAATATTTCGAGCGAAAAATAGTAGAGCTTTTATCAATTCAATGCATAAAAGTATGTATATAGTATATAAGAAGGTAATTAGCACTAATTAGAAACGTCAACTAATTAATAAATACACACTCCACGTAGCTGACTTTTTGCCCGGCTCTACGTTAATTTTAATGAAAATTCTACACGTGGCGCACTCGAGACAATCTAATTTTAATAATTTGCTAAAATGTTACGAATTCAAAAGTATTTTGTTTACAATTTAATTTAATAAATTCGAAATAAACATTTCGTCGCGATTTTTATATTTGTAAATAGTAATTTGTAATAATAATGATTAAACATTTTATCCTGATTTTTATATTTTAAATAGTAATTTGTAATAATAATGTTTGAAAAATAAATAAAAAAATTAAATATTAAAAAAAAAATAAGAGCAAATATTAATAATATTCACAAATTATTACTATTTATATTATAATTTAATTATTCTAATTCTAATTCCAATTTTTAATTAAAGTAATAAATATTCAATGAATAATAATAATAAATTATTTGAATAAAAATTTCTCCCACTGTAAAATAAAAAAATAAATTTCCCCTGCTCTGGAAACCTGAATTTTGACGATTGCAATTGGATGGTAAATTAATAGCAAAATATGTTTTGTATCGAGTTTTCATATACAGTGGCACATCCTGTTTTCCACAATGGAAAACCGTTTTACTTCTCCTTATTTTCGTCTCTCGCGCCCTCGAATCTGGACAATTCGAACATCAAGGTGATGTGGGTCACGTCTCTATTTCTTCTCTCGCAAAAAAAAAAAAAGAAAATAGAAAGCTTTTCCGATTAATTGCCTTTTAAGGGAAGACGTAAGTTGTGCGCACTGCAAGCAACACAAGATAAAAAGGAAATTCCTTTTCAAAAAAAAAAAAAAAAAAAAAAATTGCACCGCCCCTGTGCATTTTCTTCCCTGACCTATTTTCAAATTTAACAAAAAAAAGGCGAAACAAGACACTATCTAAACATTTTTCAATTTGGAAAGAAGTGCAAAAAAATAATAGCAAACAAGTAATAAATAACAAAATTAATATTTAGGATAAAAAAATTTAAAGCACAAAAAACAAAAAAAAACAAATAAATAAAGAAATAAATAAAAAAACAAATATAGAATATAAAAATAAAAATAAAATAAAAAATAGAAAAAATTAAAAGCATAAAACAAAACAAATAAATAAATAAATAATTGAAAAAACAAATAAAGAATATAAGAATAAAATATAATAAGAAATATAAAAAAATTAAAAGCACAAAAAAACAAATAAATAAAGAAATAAATAAAAAACAAATAAAGAATATTCGCAATAATAAATAACGTTATACATTAAAATAATAAATAATAATAAAAATTATATTAATAATAATAATAAAATTAATTTATTAAAATAATAAGTGAAATAATTAATAAAACAATAAATCAAAATATTTAGGAAAAATATTCGAAAAAATAATAGGTAAACAAAAAGTTATTGAACAATAATAAGAAAATAATAATTAGTGCTGTAAAAAGTAAAAATCAGCAGCGATTTTTTTGTTACTTTTATTGTTATTTTTTATTTATTAATTTTTTTTAATTTTTTTATTTTTGTATTATTTTATTTTATTATCATTATTATTATTTTTATTATTTTAGAGGAAAATTTTTCTGTTTTTCCATCTAAAAAATTGAATAGAACTTATTACATATTAGAAATACAATTTTTTTATACTTCAAAATTATCTATACATCATTAAAAAAAATAAACAACATAATAAATTTCTTTTTAAATTATAAATTTCATCTCCATGAGTAGAATTCATAAATTTGTTTACAATTCACATAGAGTGAAAAGAAGAGAAGAGGGAGAAAGATATATTTCTGTTTTTCTTTTTTCTTCAACTATAAAGAATTGAGCAGAAGTTGGTTATATGTTGAGAATAAAATTTTTATATTTCTCTGCGAGTCACGTAGACTACGCCAGGGGAGTTATACTTTCATGTGAGACACTGAGAAAAGATCGAGGACACAATACAGTGATAGTTTGTAGCTGAGAGAAGTCAAGTGCAATTGGAATTCGACTTGCACTGTATCTACGGATTTTACCCTTGCGGAGGTAAAAAGCGCAAGACTCGTAAAATAAGTTCATAAAAAATGCACTCAGTTTCACTTAAAATACGCTTGCTAAAAAATTTGGGGTCGAAATTTTACTCTTTTTTCTCATACATAACACAATCCGAAAAGCACTTTAAAATCATAACAATTTTCATCAAATTTTTTTAAATTGTTTTTGAAACAATATTGTAGTGATAAAAAATATTTATTTTCGTGGTGAAAAAAAAATTCCAAAGAAAAAAAATTCGGGAAGAAGAAAGTAAATTCTTTCCAAAGAAAATTTGGACAAAAGAAAATTTGGAGAAACGAAAATTTGAACAATCGAAAATTCGAACCAAAAAAAATTTGAACCGATGAAAATTCATCTATTAATTCAACAAAACTTTGATTCAAACTAAAATTTTATTTGTCAAAATGAGAGAAATTGAATGATAAAAAAAATTGACAGAAAAAAAATATGTGCAAAAAAAAAATAAACGACCTATATTTAAAAATACAAAGGAATCTCTATAAATAGCCAATAGGGCGTGTAAAAATAAATTTTTCTATAAATAATTCAAAGAATTTTGTATACAAAAGTGCGCCAAAATTTAACAAGCAGTATAAATAGTAATGGCCCATAAAGATTGTCAAAGTTGTCTGTGAACTCGGCGAACAATTTCACAATTAAAATCAAAACTGGCAAGAACCAGTAATATATAAAGGCTATCCTATTCTTATTTCACATTTTCTATTGTCATTTCTCCTTTATATTCTTTAATAATGCACAATACAAATTTCCTGGCATAACTTACGCTCAAATTATTTTCAAATACGTTGAAAAATATCAAAATTCTATATTTAAATGTGAGAAAAAAAACATAAAATACATTTTATTGTCAAAAACACTCTAAACTGACTTTTATTTCTTCTAGTTTTATATTCTAAAAAAAATGTTGCGTCTTTTTTTTCTCTGTTTAAAAATTGTATTTTTGTAACTCGGGAAAATTTTTTATAGATACTTTTGGAAATAATGTTAACAAAAACCGAATAATTAAATATCGCAAGACTTTCTCATTTTTTATGAGAATGCAAAAAATTGGTTTAGAATGGAAAAAATATTTGAACGATTAATACAAAAAAGAATGAAGAATAAATACTTTCAGCAATTTTTTTTTTATTCATTTTTAAGTGAAAATATATTTAAAAAGAAATTTTTTCCAACGAGTTTTCATTTTTTCTCCTGTTGTATAATGTATATAGTGTCATATTGTGCCAACTATAAACATGTTCTCAGAGTTTGTTGAACCCATTGTGTCAGATGGGAGATTAAAACAAAACAGTGAAGTTATAATAATATGCAAAAATCGCGTGTCAGGTGACTAATTTTTTTTCTCCCTTTAAAAAAAGAAATACTGGGATTTATTATTTGTTAGAAGTACCATAAATGTCTAACAATGTTTGAGAACTTAAATAGCGGAATTGTGAGTTGTCAAATGTACAGCAGAAACTTTAGTAGCATTAGTCACGATCAAAACAACTTAATATTCCACAATATTGAAAACTTGACGCAAAGTTTATGATTAAAAGAAATATTTCATTAATTCTCGGAAATATTATTAATTAACAACGGAAATATTCTCAATAATTTTCAATTAAACTGAAAATTGGTAAACAATTTTCATTTCCACTGCATTATTGCAGGAGAAAAATTTTTCCATACGAAATATTTTTCTTCTGGTTATAAGTATCAAAATTAAATTATTATTTATAACAAATATTATAGTTCAATTATTTGTTATATAAATATTAAAATTATTATTTATTATATAAATATTAAAATTATTATTTAGTATATAAATATTAAAATTCCTATTTCTTATATTAATATTAAAATTTAAAATTATTATTTCAATTATTGTAGTAAAAATTTAAAAACTGTTTTTAATTGAGTCTACTTTACGAATTTAAATTACAAAAAAATAGAAAAGAAGAAAAAAAAGTTTCCACAATAAAAGTCCATTAGATATTAAGTTACGATTCTTAAATAAAAAAGTAAATTTCAAAAAAAACTTGAAGAATAGATTATTACGTAAAGTCGAGACAAAAGTAAATATCTATATATATCGTGATATAATAGAAGCCCTGGCGCCAGCTTTCGAGTTGGAGACAACGGAAAGGGTCAGACACCTTCCAACTATTCCAGGGATCGTCAAAGCAATGAACTTCGATCTTAAACTTTCGAAATAAAGTAAACTATGCTCCACACTATGTGTGTAAAACTTGATTTATTCGCTAAAGAATTTAGAACGAAAAAATTCTGCATTTTTTCCCACTCATTTGCTATCAATAATAGGGGACGAATTTATTTCACAATTCTTAATTCGATTAAATAAATAATCATTGAAGGAACTTTCATTCAAGAGACTTTTTCCATTGGGTCAAATTTTTAGTATTTGAATTTTAATCAAGGGGAATTTTTTACTTAGAGAAAGGTTTTCCTAAAGGAATTTTCATCAAGTCGAATTTCTAAAAACGAGAATTTTATTTTCGAATTTTATTTTTGAATTTTAATTTATAATTTCAATTTCGAATTTTTATATAACAGAATTTTTATTCAGGCAATTTTTTAAGTAAAATAAATGAAAATTAATTGAAGTTGAATTTAACAAAAATTTTCTTGAGCAGAATTTGTATTTAGGCAATTTTTTTTGTAAAATAAACAAAATTTAATTAAAGTCCAATTCAAAACTTTTCTTTAGAAGAATTTTTATTTAGCTAATTTTATACGTAAAATAAATATTATTTAATAGAATTTTAATTTTAAAAAACAGTTTTTCAATATAATTTCAAATTAGTTAAACTTTTAAATACGAGAATTTCAATTTTGTATTTTTATTTTCTGATTTTATTTTCGAATTCTAATTTTTAATTTCAATTTCAATTAAATTTAATTTTCAATTTAATTTCAATTCAATTTTATGTAACAGAATATTTAATTAAAGGGAAAATAATATATTCGATTTTTAAATTAACAAAAAAATTTTATTTAACACTTTTATTATGTAGTAAATTTTTGCTTCCCTAAAAATGTAATTTAATCGAATTTTAATTTAGCAGAAATTTTATTTAACGGAATTTTAAGCCACTTGGACTTTTAAATGTGAGAATTTCAATTTCTATTTAATTTCTAAATTAAACAATTTTTATTTAACAGTATTTTTTACTAACACTTTTTATTTTATTTAAACATTTTATTAAAATTAAAAAAATAAAAGAAATATTAACCAAAAGAAATATTATTTAATCGCATCATAATTAAACAGAATTTTTATTTAGAACATTTTTTAAGTAGAATAAATAAAATTTAATTCAAGATGAATTTAACAAATATTTTCTTTAGCGAAATTTTTATTTAGCTAATTTTTTTTTAAATAAATAAAAATTTCAAATTGCGATAAAATGAAAATAAATCTTTCCCAATAAGTATTGTCAATTTTTGGCCGCGTGCAAAGTGTTGAATAAATTTATTGTTTTGAAAAAGACTTTCGAAAATTTCACATATTCAACTCGATACAATTAGGTGGAAACTTGGGTTGAAAACAAGCAGATGTCAACATTTGGATTGCTTCCAATTTTCAGTTCTCATGGAGTTGCCATTGACCCAAGTGTTTTTGTGCGGTCACATTTGACGTTGTTTTCCGTTCGTTGAATTTATAGTTTTCAATAGTTTTATTGCCTCACGTACTTGCTTGAAAAAATGTTTTAAAAAGAAAAACTAAAAAAAACAGTTTTGCCAGTAAATCATTTTTATTTCTTTTTTTCAGCAAATTTTTTATTTCATTCCTTTTGTTTCAAAAATAATTATTAATTTTGTTCTATTTATTTTTCATAGCCATTTTATTTTATTGTTATTTTGAAACATATGAATTTTTTCAAACTTTTGCTAAACTGTTTACTTTCGAATTATTGTCGATTCGGATTTTTATCAACCCGGAATTTTCAATTGGTGCAAATTTTTTTATTTTTATCAGAATTTCTTTGGTTTCTATTTTTATGTTATCCAAAACTTCTTTCTCTTGAATTTTCATTCCCTACAGATTTTTCATTCGAATTTTCATTTTTTAGGGTTTTTATTCAAAAAATACTATTTTAGTTAAAAATTTTGTGAAATGATTTGAAAGAAGTTCAGAAAGTGGAAACATGACGTAGGCATTTTTTCCCCAATAGGAGAAAAAAAGAGAGAAACAATGGAAAAAGAGGGAAATTGAGAGAAATTTGAATTTCTCCATTTCTATTGTAAACAATGGTGATTTAGAGGGAACAGAATTAAATGGAAGGAATGCGTCAAGAATCAAGGGCATAGATCATATTTGGAAGAAAAGTCGTTAGCGTCCCTTGGCCAAGTGCCAGTATCCGATTCCAAGAATGTAACAGATTTGTCATGTGGTCAGAGAGGAAGAGGAGATAATCGCATTTACCTTTCCATTCGCAAGTAAAACGTTAGGCAGAGCCACGTCCAACTGACACGATTTTCAGTATGCCAAGGCCTATTTCCGATAATTCCGACGACAAGATAGTATATACCAAAAGTGTACTTAACTCCCCACGTTACAATCAGATATCAAAACTTCTTCCTTTAAAGCTCACACAACCTTAAAGTGTCAAGTATGTAAATTAAAATTTTATTTTAGAATCACAAAACTTAATCTTCTGGCAAAAAAAAATTTAAAACAGCGCCTCAGACTGAATTTAGAAATAAAAAATAGTTGTATAAAATTTTTTTAATAGTCCCAAATAGTAGCTAATAGTCGCATAATATATTTATTTACAAATAATATTAACAATATTTGCATTTTTTTGAAATTATCAAAAAGTTTTTGAGGGATAAAATGGCAGTTTTAATTCTCCACTTGAGAACGCCAAGGTCACCACCAGATGTCAGCAAAAAATTCCAAGAAGGAAGTGAACTGCCATCTAGCGGTGACCTTGGCGTTCTCAGGTGGAGAGCAGCGTGTCTCCATATTGAATCTCAAGATTTTCGTCAATATTCGTAATTCTATAATTATTTATAATCAAATTTCGAGAGTTTGACAACTAACATAAATGGATTTCGATTTTTAATTCACTTTTCTTTCGATACTTTTACAGTCTTCAATTTTTCTTAGAACTAATTTCTTCACTACATAAAAAGACATTTGAAATCTCGATTTAAAAAATAGTTTAATTAGTCCATCTTTTAACGAAATTAGTATCATTAGTAATTTAGGATAAATTTATTTATAAAAATACTATTGAAAATTTTAACTTCGAAAGAAGAAATCATCTAAAAATAAATGCGAATTATTTTAACATTTTTATATTAATTTTCTATGTAATTAATTATAAAAGAAAATCATTAAAAATATGATTTTTTATTTCTTTATTAAATTTTTTTTCTTATTATTATTATCGAACTGCAAAGTCGCACTTCTCCTGTTTCTTCCTGTTTTCATTATTCGTTTCACACTGGAACTAATTCATCTTTGAATTTCTATTGAGATTTCCTCTCAGCTTTTTTCGAGATTTTTTTTTCCGTCAAGAATGTCATATACGCTCGATTCCTCTTCCCCTTCCATATCTTTTGATCTCGTAATTTATCACTTTGAGAGTTCAAAAATTTGATGGATTACTTACGTAGATTTAATATAGAGATGGATTTTGAGCTTAATTTTTAGCCTCTTTGGCATTTTATTATTTTATAATTTATTTATTTATTAATTACATTTTTCTTTATTTTTTATTTTATTTCTTTAAAAAAAAACTCGAAAAAATCTATTAAACAGAAGTTTAAATAAATAAAAATTCGCACAAAGAAATTTTTGAATGAATAAAAATCCCAACAAATGGAAATTCGAATAAATGAAGATTCATAAAGAGAAAATTTTTGAAGAATAAAAATTTGGATAATGGAAAACTCTAATAAATGAAAATTCTTCGAAAAAAAAAATTGTTGACGAATAAAAATTTCGATAATGGAAAACTCTAATAAATGAAAATTCTTCAAAAAAAATTTTTTGAAGAATAAAAATTTGAGTAATGAAAAATTCAATCATATAAATTAAGACTGAAGATGAAAATCAAGAGTGAAAAACTTTGGAACGAATGAAAATTCGAAATAAATACGACTGAGTGAAATAAAGGAAATTGTGAATAAGTGAAAAATTGGAAAAAAATAAATTTTGTTCACTATAAAAATCCGAATAAATAAATAAATAAAATTTCACTAAAACGAAAATTTCTACGAAAAATCTTTTGAAGAATGAAAATTTGAAAGAAATAACTTTTCAACTGTGCAAAATTTTTTCCTGCATAAAATTACAATCGTTGATTAGACGCACAAGAAGGGAATAAGACAAAAGCCTGAAAGAATAAATTCAGAGGTAAATAAATTTTTCCTGAATTCTTCTCACTAAAAAAAAGGTCGGAAGAAGAATTGCTATGAAAATTTGAATAATATTATCGAGATTATTATTATTACTATTATTATTTTTTACATGATAATTGCGAATGAAAAGTGGACCCAGTTTTCTGAAATAGGTACATCAGAGCACCGCAGTATTGAAGATAGTATAACGAACGGGAAGAGAATTTCGTTATGTAGGTCGATTTCTAGGTCATTTCCTAAAGGTTAAACTCCAATTATAGATTGTTGATAAATGAACATTTCCTTACATTCTTTTCTAGAGAATCTTTTACGATTGTGAAAAATTTATGTCTTTATAAATATTAAAACAACGAGAAAGAAATTCCTCCCCTTATTATTCTTTATTCTGAAACAAATTCCGCAATGTAAAAAGGAGAAATATTTAAATAAAAGAGGGAAAAATATTTCTCATTACAAATTACTATTATTATTATTATTATTATTATTATCATTATTATTATTATGTTTTGTTATTATTATTATTGTTATTATTTGCTATTATTATTTTTGTTATTAAATTTTTTTTCTTTTTAATACTATTATTACCATTAATAATAATTATTATTATTAAACAATAAACATCATACATCTAGTGATAATTGATAAAAATAATTCTTCAGGAAATTTTCTGGATAAAACGTGAAATAAAATTATTTTTATCAGGAAAATTTCCGAAGAATTATTTATAATAATTATTTTTATTAAGTATTATTAATACTAATAATACTCTACTATTACTATTATTAACAATTTTTATTATTTTAGCACTAATACAACCTACTATTATTATAAATGTTACTATTATAATATATTATTTATAACTTTATAAAAATAACTATTAGTAAAATTTTGTTTTGAATTTAAAATTATTTATTACTTAATTAAATAAATGTAATATATTTTAGTGATTTTTTTGGTTTATTAATATATTTTAGAGTCTGAGTTACTTATATACTTCGTCTACATCATCTCGTTTACGAGCGAGTTTTCTTGCCATCTGGACGGAAATTTACATAGTTACATTGGCGCGAAATTCAAATTCAAGTACCAATAACATTAAAACTAAAAAATTTTTAATAATGAATTAAGTATTGAAATTTTTGTTTAAAGTAATAATCGAAAATCTTTGTGCTTTATAGAAGGAGCAAAATTTAAATAACGTTAGAATGAACATTTTTTGGCACTGCTGTAATTTTTTTTATACCGGGGAAAATTTTATCAAGAGGAAATTGGCAGGCAAAAAAAAGAATCGTGACCCAGTATATAGCCATAGACGATTACCTCTCTAATATCTATATTTTTGGCTCATTGTCTAAGGTTTACACGCCACTCACAGCCTCCGGACTAATTGCACTTCCATATATATCTGGTAATTACAACACTCCTGATTGTGGACATGCAAACGTGCTAATTATCCGGAATTTAATCGCGTGTCAACCAACTTCTTTTTCCGAATATCATCGCAAATTACACAGCATATTTACAGATCGTAAAACTAAAAGGGGTTTTTAAATATTCTTGTCGGGAAAAATTGGCTAGCAAGTTTGCTATAAGTATAGAAATTATTATTTTGGTATTTAATAGAGGGAAAAATATTTGAAAAAATAATTTCATTAGCTTAATTTCATTTAATTTGATTAAATTTGACTTAATTTCAATCAAATCCAATATTGGCTCAAAATTGGCTCAATACTGACTTTTATTTTATTGAATTTTCACCTCAGGGGGAAAATTTCACTAGATTAGAAATTAAAATCTTGTAGGTAGCAATCTTGGCTCAATGTTGACTTCACTTTAGCCAAATATTGGCTCAGTATTGGCTCAACGTTTACTTTCATTATTTTAAACTTCTAGTTAAAAGTAAAATTTTACTCAACTATTTAATTCTTATTTTGTAGTTAGCAATATTGAAACTTCAGCCAAATATTGGCTCAGTATTGGCTCAAGGTTGTTTTTTATTATTTTGAACTCCTAGCCAAGAGTAAAATTTTACTCAACTAGTTAGTTTTTATTTTCTAGTTAACAATATTGTAACAATATTGACTTAATATTGGTCAAATACGAATTAATCGATCTCAATATTGGCACAATATCGAACTAATGCAAGTACAATATTGGTTCAATATTGGCACAGTATCGAACTAATATAAGTACAATATTGGCTCAATATTGGCTTTTATTCCATTTAATTCCCAAGCCGTAGCAAAAGTTTTACTCGAATTGTAATTATCACCTTGCAATTAGTAAAATTGGCTCAATATTGGCCTAATCTAGTTCACCTCGTAGCAAAAATTCTTCTAGTCCTACTTCCACCAAATTTTCCCCTATTAATTAAAAATAAAGCTTAGAAAATATTTCCCCACTTCCTTCTCAAGTTACTCAATAAAAATTTGAATTTCTCAAATGCGAAATAGAAAATTTCACACTTTCTTCTTTTCAAAAAAGAGAAAAATAAAATTTTTTTTTTCCCCACGAACAACAGTAGTGTAAATTATTGTTGAAAATAGAGTTCATATAAAGTCTCTCGAGAGCTGAGTGGAGTGTAAACGATACCATAATATATAGACAGAGGGAAGGTAAACTCAAAAAATTCAACGAATGGTTTTAAAAATACACAGCGCAAAAGAGTGTATAAAGATTTCTTCTTTTTTGTCGTTCTTTTTTTTCTAAATAATTCTCTTTTATAAAATAGAGTCCCACAGAGTTGAAGAAACTCCCCAGCCTCATTTTGCAATCGTTCTCTCTCTCTCTCTCTCTCTCTCTCTCTCTCATAAATGAATATGTGTGTTATAATAATGGTATATCGTGAGGACAAAACCAACATATATATACATAGTATGTCATTTATATATGTATTCACAAAAGTATAATTCCCAACGGGTCGCTCTCTTTTGTGAATGCGCATGATTCTGGACAATTCACGCCCCACGAAAGGACTATGAATATACTCTCTGTAAAATATATATATAGATATATAAATAGAGTGTGTGTATATGCTTGCGCAAACGCAACTATGTGTGTTTAAAATTTCTCCAGTGTCTGTGTTCAGGGATATTTGTATTTATTCACTGAGTTGTTGCGAAGGCAGATATTGTGTTCTATTTAGATACCAAAGGACCGCAAATTGAGCATATTTCATTAGGTTTGTGTGTGTTTTTATTTGTATTATTTACATGTACAATTATACTTGCCGAAAAGTTCTTTGACATGGGAGGGGAAAATCTTTGCCAAGAATAATTTGTGTCAACATTGTTAAATGTTGAATGTTAAATGTTAAATGTTAAATCCTAATTATATCATGAATTTGCATTATTCTTATTTGTGGAACAATTTTTTTTTATACGCGAGAGAAGAATTGCTGATGACAATAATTTTTTAAAAATGTTAAGCGTCAAATTTTGAATGTTAAATTAAGTATTGAATGTTTATTACATGTTAATCGTTAAATATTAATATTACTAATGTTAAATAAATATTAATATGAAACAATTTTTTTTATTATTTAAATAATATTAAATGTTAAATGTTAATATTATTAATGGTAAATATTAATATTGTAAATGTTAAATATCAATAATATTACTCTTAAATATTAATATTAATAATGTTAAATATTAATAATATTAAACATTAATTAACAATTAAATATCAAATGGTAAAAATGATAAAGCAACTAAGGAAAATTATTGTTTAATGTTCAATATTCAATATTAGATGTAATTGTAAATCGAAAAGAAAAGAGCAACAAAAAAAATATATTCAAATGCTGAATTTTAATGTTTAACACTTAACATTATAAGTAGAAATTAAAAAAAAAACTAATTAAAAATTATTGTTCCGTGCTGAATGTTAAATATGAAACATTTAATATTAAGAGTAAAAGATAAGGAACCAACTAAGAAAAATAATTGTTGAATGTTAAATGTCGATTATTAAATGTGAAATATAGAAAAAAAAATGTTAAATGCTAAATGTTAAATGTTAACCATTAAATATTAAAAATAGAAAATAACAGTGCAACTAACAAAAATTATTGTTAAGTGCTCAATGTTAAATGTTAAACATGTTAAACATAAAATGTTAAACAAACAAAATACATCTTTTAATATATATTAAACATTAAATGTTAAAAGTAAAAAATAAAAAAAAGAAGAATAATTGTTGTTAAATGCAAAATATCAAACACTAAATATTAGACGGAATAAATGAAAAAGAAAAGAGCAACAAAAAAAAATTTTTGTTAAATACTGAATGTTAAATGTTAAACATTAAATAAAAAAAGTAAAAATTAAAAAACAACTTAGAGAAACTACTGTTAAATGCGAAATGTTGAATGTCAAATGTTAAATTAAACATTAAAATATATTTAAAATGTCAAAATAAAATAGCAACTAAGAAAATTTTTTTGTTAAATGTTGAATTTCAAATATTGATATTCAAAAAATATCAATAAAAAAGTAACATAAAAAAATGATTAGAGAAATATGGAAAGATATAATTATATTATTGCAAAGTTTTCGTGTAAGCAGATTTTTTTTTCACAGAGTGACAATTCACTATGCCTCAGAAACGACTTATCATTATGATTACGCTCTAAATTACACTTGACGGGAAATTTTTCCTCGAGATAGAATTTCCATCATTTCAAATCAGAGTGAAGAATCTTATCCAAAGGAGTGAATTTCAATGTAATTAATCTGAAATTCGCAACCAACTGGAAGTTTCGTTGAAATTCAAAATTCCCTAAAGGAACATTTTTTTCTTTTATTATTATTATTATTATTTTCTTTTGAGAAACAAAAAATGGAAATTTTTTTATAATTATTTACTTTATTATTGTTAATTTTTTATAAACGTTCTCAATTTAAGTTTTTCTTCGCTTCTTTCAAAAGAAAATTTTTTTAAAACTAAAAAAAACTAAATTAACACCTAATTTATCACTTCAGGAAGAAAGAAACTGTTTCAAACAGTTTTTGTCCGATATGATCGAATTCATGAGAAGAAAAAAGTTATTGGCAGTGAATCTTTTTGAGATAAAGTAACTTTTTGTTTACCAAAGGGTCTTTTTATTAGATAACGCATTATCAAGAAAATTTTTTTCTTTTATAATATTAAGTAGAACAGAAAATTTTATCTTAAACACTGAAAAAAGTTTCCAAAGAACTGTAATTTCAAAAAAGTACTTTACTTCCATAACGAATTTATTTTCTGTATAAAAAAAATTTTTTTTCCTTTTAACAAATTATCAAAAATAAAATTTGTTAACTATTCCCTTTATTACTCCCTTTACAGGCAACAAATTAGGTTAATTAACAAATAGCCATTAAATTTAAGTTACTTTCACGCTATCCAGCTACTTTTTTCTGCTACATCAAAAAAGGTAAATGATTTTTTTATACCCGATTAGAGCAATAAATTGATTAAACTTTAAGACCCCCTTCAGGGAAAGAGACTTTCGCATTTCCTAATCATTTATCTCCTATACATATATATATAGGGGAATCCCTGCACGTATTTTACGAATCAGGGGGGATTTTAATACACATGGCTACATAAATCCTCCATTTAATTCATCTTCTCGCTTTATTACAGTAAAAAAAAAATTTGTGGTTTCACGCAAAACCGACGAGAAAAAATTCTAGGGCGTGTCTGTTTCCTGAACGCAGAAAAAGAACATACACACACACACACATAAAATCCAATAAAAAATTTTAATTAATGAAAAAATTAAATTATCAAAAAGAGGCGAAAAAACTATAAATCTAAATAAATATAGAATTCTAATTAGATAAAATAGAAGTTTAATAGAAGTTTTAATTTAGTTTATACGTACAAGAGAGACTTGAAATTAAATTTATCTTGTGTCTAAAGAAATGAAAACAGTAATTAAATTTGAGGTTTAGTCGTTAAAAGTGGGCGTTAAAGTAACTATCGAAATTGCATCAATTTCTATATTTAAAGTTAAGTTTAATGTCATGTTATAATATTGCGTGGATTATTATTACACAAAATTTGAAGCAAATGAAGGTAAGATTGGCAAAGATCTGATCATCGATGAGAGTTAAGTTTGGTTGGCAATCAAATTAACGAGACTTTGTAGGTTTGATGGTAGAAATATGTATATGTATAGAGAGAGAGAGAGAGAGTGTGAGAGAGGTGCGACTAACACTAACTTTGAATATAACTATACATGTCCTCAAAGGCACCTTAGATAGCGTGTTGCGACAATCATTATAGCTGTGACAGTTGGGCTATTAATGTTATCTAACTAATAGACAATTCGCCGCAAGATCACATCTTTAATAGCACTGCGTCAATTCAAGGTTTAAAAAGTCTAAATAAATTTTCATCCTCCATGAGTCATTCGATTAATTATAACTAAAGTTGCAAGGTACTTTTTCTTATCAATGTGCTATTTTTGTATTTTTATTTACTGCACTGTACTTGACACTGTACTTTTTTTAGGTATACTGTATAAAGTATTATACAGTTCTTTACTGTACTGTACTATAATGTACTATACTGAAACTTTACTGTAATACTTTACTGTATTAACAGCATGTGACCGCTAGAAATCCAATGTTAATTTTTTCAATCACTTTTCTCTTCAAATGTTTAGTAAATTGAGCTGAAATTTTGCAAGAAAGTCTAAAATATAATAAAGAAGGGCTGTGAGGTGCGAAAGTTTTAAGAATTCAAAAATAAATTACAATAAACCACTTTAAAATCGGTAGAGACAATAAATTGATTAGAAGTGACCGTGGCAATTGATAATTAAACTTATTAATTAAAACTTTTACACGCCCTTGCCCTTTTTTATTGCATTTTAGACTTTTGTACAAAATTTCAGATCAATTCATTAAATATTTAAAGAGAAAAATTTTAGGAAAAAGTTACCATTGAGAATCTAACAACCACATGCTGTTAAACTACTACTTTATTGTTCTGGGATGCCACAAAAAATGAATTTTTTCCCTGACCCTAAAGAATATTTTGATTCACTCTAAAAATAATTAGCAACTTTAAAAAAATATTGTATTACATTTATTTGCTAATTTCTTTAATTGCAAAATTATTCGAAAACATCAATAACTTCATTTTTAAGTAAATATTTAATCATACTTATTTTTCCATAGGAATTAGGATTTTCAAAAAATTTCAAATTCAAAACTTTTAAAATTCAATAACTTAGAAGAATATTATTAAAAAACATAAAGAGTCTATGACTCGGAGTGGATTGACTTCTTCATGTTTTATATTAATTAAAGATGACCGAATAATAAAATTTTTTTTTTATATCATTAAAATATTGAATATTGATAATCATTGAATTGAGATAAAGTTTTGAAAATAATAATTGAATGTTTCAAAGAAGAATTTGGTTAATTACAAAGATAATTAAAATTTTGATTAGAATTTAAAAAAATTTAACATAATTGAATTTTTACGAAGGATTTTTATTACTTTTGAAAAGAATTGAATTTATGCAATCATTTTAAATTAAAAACTTTTGAATGTAATTTTCTTATGAATTCTAAAGATTTAATTTTTTTCCAGTATTTTTAATAAAAATAAAAATTCCTGACTTTTCCCTGACGAATTCTACTGTCCCTTATGTAACATTTCCCTGGTACATTAAAACGTTCTGTATTCATTCGAATAGAATTTTTATTAATAACAATTAAATATTTAAATTAATAAAATGTAATCGCAATTTAACATGTTTCGCAATAATAACCTACTTTCATTTATAACTGTCATATAAAATCATTGAAAGTGGCAACGTGCCGTTTTTCCTTCTTCCCTACTTTCATTTCCATCCGTCGTGACAAATTGGCCCGCGAGCGGATAATAACCAAGAGGTAATTGGTATCAAAACAGAAATAAAAATAAAGTTCTCCTATTTCTTATGTCTACAATGACTTTTTTCTAGAAATGGAATTTTTTTTATTCTTCCCTCAAAAAAAAAAAAAAAAATTTGCAAGAAAATTCAGAAATATATCAAGAATGAAAGATTCAAAATAATACGTTACGGTAATAACAATATAGAAAACAGAAAAAAATTTATTTGATTGAAATAGGCGAATAATATCTAATACCAAAAAAATCTTTACTTTAATTGAACAATTTTTACTTGATAATTTTTACTTGCCAATTTTTACTTGACAATTTTTTTTTCAAAATACAATTTGATGTGAATACAATTTAATTGTTTTAAATGAAAATTCTTTGATTCAAGTAAAAATTTATTTGCTAATAGACAAGTAATTAATTAATTGAATTAAATAAATTTTTTTTAGTGAAGCGTACTGAAACTATAATTATGAAAGTGGAACTAAAATTACAACAAAAGGTTGAATTTCAATTAAAGGTAAAAATAGATATGAAACAGAAATTGAAATGAAACTAAAATGAATCTAAATTGTAATTAGACTAAAATTAAAATGAAACTAAATTGCAACTAGAATAAAACTAGGTTGAAACTAGACTGAAACTATGCTAAAACTAGACTGACACTAAACTGAAACTATTATGAAACTAAAGTACTCTCTAAGTCTGAATTTGTTAAAAATAACTAATTATTAGTAAAATCGAGGCTGACTTTTGGCTAACAAATTACATATTTTTAACTAATTCAAATTTAGAGAGCAGAATCGAATCAAAACTGAAACAAAGGCAAAATTGAAAGTAAAAATTAAAAATTAATTATAAAATTGTAAAAAAAAATTAAAAATTGAATCTAAGAATGGAAACACTCGATTCCACTTCGAAAAAAGTAGAATACTCCCTAAAACTATATTTTTAGTCAGAATTCGAATATTAATAGCAACATTGATAAAATGAGACTCGATAAATGAAGACAGTAAGAAAGAACTCGTATAGAGTAGCTGTTGGCCTCAGGTGAACAACTTGTGAACCCGTCAAGTAGGTTAAACGACAATAGGCCGTATCGAATCCCTCATACGACTTATCAAGTTAGAAGTGTTAGAAACGTTATCGCGTCCACCGAATGTAACACTACATATAGTGTATTTGAAGGAATTTTCGTAATTTTTCATCGAACAAAGGTATATTTGCCAAACCGGGTCGACATTCACATAGAAAAGAAGAGAACGATAGAGAGAGACGCGTCTTTGGCTACTTAAGGACCCTTGAACTTCGTCAAAGAGCGCGAGGAAAAGAGCTTACTAAAGCGGTGCCTTTAGACCCGCAAGCACCCAGGCATGTTTCAAAGTTTGGTTTAAACAGCCTTTATAAAGGGCCAGGTCATTTAAAAGAAAAAAATTTGCACGCTTGCAATCACGTTACATCATCAAGCAAGAGCGTCAATGTTTTATATCGTTCGACTTTTGTCACTTTTTTTCTATAGAAATATAATAATATATATTCAAAGAGAATTTTCCCTTTTACACGAAAAAAAAACAATGTCTAAAACCCTTTACATCGTAAAACGAAAATTATTGAAAAATAGCATATTTTTAAGCTGAGACCTAAATTTAGTAAATATTCTGACTTAAATTAATACTCTCAAGGGTCAAGACTAAGACTATTTTAACAATTTGCTACAATTTAGATTATATTTTTAATTTTATATTTTCAAAAAAAGAACTTTTTTTAGATAAAATTTTCACTGCTTGAAAGCCGCTAATGGTTTTAAAAATAATAATTATTAAAAAATAAATAAAATAATTATTTATAATTATTTTCATGCTCTCTAAATTTAAATTAGTAAAAATGTTTACTAATTTGAATCAGTGACTGATTTTTTGCTTTTGAATTAGTAAATTTAACTAATAAATTAGCAGAAATGACTATTTATTAGTAGAATTTACTAATTCAAAAGCAAAAACTCAGTCACTAATTCAAATTAGTAAACATTTTTACTAATTCAAATTAAGAGAGTGAATTTAAATACAAGTTTTTAGAAAGAAATCGAAATTTTTTTCAATTTCTTCTCAAAACATTCTATTTATTTCAAAGAATAAACAAAATTCACAGAATTTAAATTCCATAAAATTGTTTTTCAAAAGAAATCAATTACTTAAAATGTAATTAAAATTTTTTTTTAAATATGAATTAGTTACAAAAATTTCGATAAAATTATATTACAGGACATAAATTATTATTAATACAATTTCTATTCAATCCCTCGAAAGAATTTAATTATTTTCATAAATAATAAAATTTATATACCAAAAATTAAACTATTTCAAATACGATTTTAATTAAATTCTTCGAAATATCTCAATTTTTTAATTATATTATTTTTATATTTTTTAATCTTAATAAAATTTTCGGAAAGAATTTTATTAGTTTGAAAAATTTTAATAAAAATTTTCGTGAGAATTCAATTAATTTTTACAAATAGCGGAATTTTTCGACAAAAATTAAATTATTTTCAATGTTTTCCATTTTTATAAAAACTCTCGAAAAAAGTAAATTATTTATAAAAATGTCTTATTCACTTCTTCGAAAGAATTTAATTGTTTTCAATACAATTGTAATTAAATTCCTCAAATTTCCTTAAATATTTTCATAAATAATAAAATTCTTTGCTGGATTTTAATTTTCTATACAATCAAATATCTTGAAAAATGCAATGATTTTTAAAAATTCTATTAAAATTCTTCAAAGGCTTACATTTGCTCTACAAATTTTGTGAAAATTCTTTTCAAGAAGTCAATTTAAAAAAATTATCAAATATTCCATCAATAATATTTTTTTAAACATAAAGTAATTTTTACAAGCATTATAGTATTAATTTTTAAAAATAGTTTCATTTTAAAAGATTTTCAAAACTAAAATTAAAATCTTTGAAAAATTTTATTCTTGTAGAACGGTATTAATATTTAACTATTTATTTTTTAAAAATTATTAATCTATAATTTTTCTTTAAAAAACTATTAGTTTCGAACAATTTTATTTATCACAAAAAAATAATTCAATTTTGAAAGAATTTTATCGAAATGAAAATAAATTTTATATTTTAAAGAATTGTATTTTTTACACTTTTAAAATTAATTTTTAACATATAATTAAATGTTTGAAAAATTTTTAATTGAAATTTGCAAAAGTTTAAATTAAATTATAGTTTAAATTTAGAAATAATTAATAATTAATAACTAATAATAAATTATTTGAATTTTAGAAAAATTTAGAATTGAATTTACTATCAGGAGAAGAAACAAGTGAATTTCTTTTGAAAAATAGTAAAAACAGTAAATATTTTTAGCATAAAAATATATTACTCTGGATGAGAGAAATAATTTTTGGCAGAGAAAAATATTTTGCACGATCCCTGGTTTGGCACTAATATTGGACACGTCAAAGGTCAATTCTCCGATAAATCTTGCTGTAATTTTCTAATTAGAAACCATTAACATTTTCGTTAATCGTTCAAATTTATCTGGGTCAACGTTAATTTTACTTCCGTGTTCTCTTTTTATAATAATTGATGCTAATTCTCTGTTACAATCAATTTACGATGATTTCGTTATATTTTTGGTATTCACACTTGAAAATCCAAAATCGTGAATTTAAAAAAAAATGGGTCTGACTGTTACTGTCAGACTAAATATTGATTAATTCCTGTCAATAATCTTAATAAACGGACTTTACGAAAATAAGATTAAAACCGTTTCGTCTGACGTAAACCGACTTGCACTACTTATTCAAATATAATCACTAAATAAATTCGAAAATATTCATTTTTGAAAATAAAGGGAAAACAAATATTTTAATTCGAGTCACAGAGAATAAAAATTACAGTATTAAAAATTATTTTCTATATATAAATTTATAAAGGTACGAAGAAGAAGAAGAAGTTGATTTGAATATAAAGTGTATTTCTTATATTTATTATTAGTTTTGCAAACGAAATTAGAAATTACATTCGTAATTTATAAGAGCTTTAAACTGAATTACAAATCAAAAAGTTGTAGATCTGAGAGTATAATCAGACCTCCTTTGCATTCTGCCGTCTCGCGATAAATTTTCCGAGAAGTTTTCCCAACCCTTGTCACACTGAAGATGAACTAACTTTATACCTATAACTTCATAATCATTGTTATGCCACATAACACCAATATCATTAAAGAAAAAGAACTTCCATTCCTTTTATTCCCTTTATCGCCTCAAATATTCATTTGATTTCGTCATAAAAAAAAGTTATTGAATTATAAAATGCTTTCATTACTTTTAAGCAATTAGTTCCATAATCATTGGAAAAATAATAATTATTATATGCCTATTCAAGTATTCTTTTTAATAATTAAAAGAGTGCAATGAAATTTTTGGAGAGGGAAAATTCAAAATTGAATTTCTAATTCTAATTCAAATCTTACTTCTAATTCAAATCTAAATTCTAATTCAAATCTTAATTCTAATTCAAATTCTAATTTTTAATTCAAATTCTAATTCAAATCTTAACTCTAATTCAAATTCAAATTTATATTCTAATTTTAATTCTAAATATTATTTGAATTTCAATTCAAATATCAATTTCTAAATATATTTTGAATTGCAATTCAAATTCAAATTTCTAATTATAATTTTAATTTCAATTACAATTTAAATTTTAATTCTAGTTCGAAGTCTAATTCTGACTATGAATCTAATTCCAAATTCACTTCGAAGACTCATTCAAATTTTAAATTAAATTTTGATTTTTCAGTCTGTTTTGTATTTCAATTCAAATTTAAATTTCTAATTCCAATTCCAATTCCAAATCAAATTATAATTCTAATTTGAAGTCTAATTCCAAATTCACTTCCAAGTCTCATTCAAATTCCAAATTAAATTTTGATTTTTTAGTCTGTTTTGTATTTCAATTCAAATTTAAATTTCTAATTTTATTCCCAATTCCAATTCCAATTCCAAATCAAATTCTAATTCTAATTCGAAGTCTAATTCCAAAGCCACTTCTAAGTCAGACTGTTTTGTACTTTAATTAAAATTAAACATTCTAATTCCAATTCCAATTCGAAGTTCTAATTAAGATTACAAATTTAACTCCAAATCCAATTGAAAATCTAATTTAAATAGTAAATTAAATTTAAATTCAAAATTCTAATTGAAATTAAACTTCTAATACAAATTTGAATTTCTGATTCTATTTCAAATTGTAATAATAATTGTAATTGAAATTGTTATTCTAAATCTAATTCTAATTAAAATTTTAATTCGAATTTGAAGTCTAATTGTGTTGTAATTCTATTTTTAATTCGAAATTCCAGTTCAAATTTCAATTAATAATTCCAATTCTCCTTTAAATTCTAATTCTATTTTCAATTCGAAATTCCAATTAATAATTCTAATTCTCCTTTTAATTATAATTCTATTTTCAATTTCAATTCCAATTCAAATTCCAATTAATAATTTGAATTCTCCTTTTAATTCTAATTCTAATTTAAAATCCAATAATAACTAAAATTTCTGATTCTATTTATAATTGTTATTCTAATTCCATTTCTATTTATAAATCCAATTCCTATTCTACTTCCAACTTTACTTGTCTTTCTAATTCTAATTCTGCTTCTAGTTCTAAATCTGATTTCGTTTTTCTATCTTAGGTTAAAATTTACATTAGGAATCACAAATATTAACAGAAAAATTAATGTAAAAGTTAATTTAATAATAATAATAATAAAAATCAAATAAATAATAAATATTTTTTTTAATATAAAATATGTTTTTCTCTTTGAAAAAAAAGAAAAAGAATTGATATATTACTTTCCTCGGGGGTCAATTACATGACTCCACAGTAAAATATAAAATACGCAATGCGTAGATTGTCTGGCTACTCAACGAAACTAGGTCACCATTTCCATTATCCAGGAAAAATACAAAGATTGAAAAGAGTTTGATTTCTTCTTAAATTAAATTCACCCCAAGAAATAGATCCCAAATTGCATTATTTACCCCTCGATATTTTCTTCGTCATTGCCTATTCTAAAGTTTACGCATAAATTTTGCTAAAAAAAATCTTCGCAAAAAAAACTGTTAGTATGAAAAAGAATACAAAAAAATAATAAATAAATAGACTAAGAAAATAATAAAATAATAAAAATCAAATAAAATTAAAATAAGTAAGAAAAATAAAAATAATAAAGAAAAGAAATAAATAAGAAAAATAAAAATAATTAAAAAAAAATAAGTCAGAAAAATAAATAAAATAAATAAAAAATGATTACATTATTATTGTTATTAACTATTAATATAATAATATAAAAGAATGAAAAACTGAATAAACAAAAAAAATAAGGAAACTAAATAAAAACAATAAATAAATAATTTTAACTAAATTAAAAAACTATAAATAATTACAAACAAAACGTTCGCCACAGAAGCAAAAATTTTTATTTTCAACACACTATCAAATGACAATTGGCCAACAGTATTCAACAGAATAAATAAAAGGAAAAATTCTAGACACGAGAAAAATGTTCTCATTTTACACGATTCTCCATTTATAAAATCCTCTCAACCCTCTAATCAATATCCTAGGGACGTACAATTCTAAAAGTTGTTCTTTCCCTAACGATTACTCAAAATAACGACTAGTCTTTTAATATTCAAGAAAAAAAATACCAGAAAATTTTTTTCAATAATAATAATAATAATAATAATAATAACAAATAAAACCCACAATCGGTTGATCTTTTTTTAAAAAATTCAACCTTTTGCCTTCGTCTTGTGAATTTTGTTATTTTATTATTACTACTATTGAAAACTAATTATAAGGGGGAAATTTTCCATTAAAAGGGTTAGGAATTTCTTGTTTGTAAATATGTATATATAGATGTAAACGTAAAATCGATGTACTCGTTCATTCTGACCACGTATAAGGTACATCGTACGACCGACCTTTATTCTACAACAGAGAGTATCATTTATATGTGATAGATGAAAGTGTAACCTTTAATAAAAAAGAAGAGTAACTTTCTGCTCAGAATATTAATGAAGGAAAAATAAAAAAATGCAATTTTTAACAAAGAAAAAAAAAATTCAATTCTTAATTTTATGATAATTAATTTAATATAGTAATTTTTAAATAAATTATTATTGAAAGCAATTAATAATAAATTTTATAAGAATAATTGTAATAATAATGAATTATTATAATCAGTTAATTAATAATTCCTTAATTGTTTAATAAGAAATTTCGGCGGTTCAGTTTGCCATTTATTATATTATTCGATAAAAATAATTGTAAGTAATTATTTCAATATAATAATGGTGGTATTTTTAGATTTTGTATTATAATCAATAATAATCATATTAATTATAAAATAATAATAATAGGTATAAAAATAATTATACAATTATTATAATATTAATTATTTAAATAGATAATAATAAATTTTTTAATAACTTTTTCTTTAATTTTTATTATTATTATTAATATTATTAATATTATTTTTATTATTTAAAAATTTTATTTTATTTATTTTATTTTTATTATTCTAATAATTTATAGTTCTTGAATTTTGCTATTCATTTAGTGCTATAAATATTAAATTTTTGTTATTTTTTTAATTTTTATTTTTAAATTTAAATTATAATAAAGAAGAGATAACTTTTAATTAACAAATAAAAGTGAAACTTATTCTTCGAGACAAAAAGATTCAAATTTAAATAAAAATAAATTTTCTATTTTCAGAGAACATAACGTATAATATCTGTCAAAAGAAGAATTTTCCAAATTTCATTATGGGATTACTGTTTTCTAAACGTTATTATAAAAAAAGTTTTTCAAACACGATAAAAATAAAATTTTATCACTTAAGTTTTCATATAGATATACAAAGATGCATACACATAAATATAGTATAACAACTTTTCGGCTCTCTATAACTAAAAAAAAAAACCATAATTCCTATAAACAAGTTTAGAAGAGGAGAAAAAAAACTAAAAATGAACTTATCAGTCTATAATAAAAATAAATAATAAGAAAAAATATATACAATAAATAACTTTATAAAGAAAAAAATATTTATTACGATAAAATAAAAGTTTTCCTGTTTATTTTTAATTTTTACTACGCAGACATATTTTTATATTGCAAGCGAGTGATGATGCATAAAAAAAGTGTGTTGCGTAATATACCTGCGAGAGAGTGCCCATTAACACTCAATGTAAATATATATTTTATTTTTCATTTTTTTATTTTCACGTGGAAAAATTCGTAACATATTGTTCATTAAATTGCCTGTTATAATTCGCAAATAATACAATATGTACGACTAAAAAATTGCAACCGCAAATTTGGAAAACCGTTCCTATTCTGAAGCGCGAGTACGCAACAAATTTTAAAATGTCGATATAATGTCAGAAAACTTTCTCACTCAATCTTTATGACTCTTTGCTAAAAGGAAATTTTTTTTTACTTTTTCGTTTTGCCAAGTAAACATAAATCATGAACGCAAAAAAATTTATTTCATCTTAATAATATTTTTCTGTGAATTTATACCGTGAACGTCATTTACAGCTTAAAGGTGCGGTTTTTAGATTTAAGTTCAACATATTTTTGGGCTCAAAATCAAAGTAATCCAATTTTATGTCTTAAAATCAGTTTCCTTGTTTTTAGTTCAATTCTGATTAAATCCGATTTTTCAATTTTGATATTAATTTTAGTACTTTTGGATACTTTAAAATTAAGTATTCAGTCAAAAAAAAGTCAATTTAAAAATAAATTTGTTGGCTGACTCTAAAATAGAAAATTGTATTTCTTCTTCTTCTTCTTCTTTTTTGTCAATTAAAAAAGAATAAATCGCATTTTAGTTCAAGGAAAATATACAATTGAAATTTATCGGAGTGTATAAAATGTTCAATTAGTGAAAAATGATTAAATCGGTCAAGTTCGATCATCGTAACGGCTCATAAATATAAAAAAAGTGAACGTTGATCAAGAAGCGTGCGCTCTTCAACATTGAATAAACAAATTAAATGATCATCATCAATTTTATCATCAATATGATTATTATTCTCATTAACATCATTTTGAATATTATCATCATTGTCATCGTCATCAAGAACAGAAATATTATTATTATTATTATTTTTATTTTTATTCTTATTTTTAATTTTGAAAAATAACTTTAATAACTATAAAACTAATAAAAAATAAAACTTTTTCTTTGTAAATAAACCCATTTTTTCGATATTTAATTTAAAAAATGTTTTTTTTTTAATTTATTAATCCGTAGTGGCGTGAAGTAAAAAAAGGAAAATTTAATTTATTAATAATTATTAATTAGCAATATGTAAATAATAATTGAAGAGCAATTTTTTAAAAGTTAATAAATCCATTTTTCAACAAAATTAAGATAAACACATAAACACATCTAAATAAATAAATAAATATTAAAAATATTAAAATCTTTCTAAATCGATTTATAACTGTTCAATTAAAACAAAATTTATTCCCAATGAATTTTCAATTCAAAAAATATTTTTGCCTATCGTTGATGATTTTTACTATTAATTTTCTTATTAGAAAAATAATTAAAACCCCTAAATTTCCCATTATAATAGAATTTACTTATAAACAGAACAAAGTAATTTATTACAATTTTTCCACATTAAAGTTAATTTCATTAGTTATGAAAATAGTCATTTGTTTAAATTTCTCGAAAATTTGAATTTATCAGAATTTACAAACTTACTCCTCAATTAATATTTGTTTAAACAAAAAAGGAATTGTGGAAATTTTTTGCACAATATTTGCTAAAATTCATGTAGAAAATTATTTCGAATTTTGACTAAAAGCCTTCTTTACATTATTTAGACGTATTCCAGTAAGATTTAGACGAAAATTCAGTAAAAAATTTTCTGACTTTAATAGTCAAATTTGTTGCACCCTCAGTCGATAAATTAATTAGACTTTTAGTGTTTCAACCAGTTCGATTTTTACTACAATTCAGTCATATTTTACTAAATTTCTGGCGTAAATCTAATTACGATTTCGAGTTCAGTTTCTAAAAAATCAAAATGGCGGATGCAATATGGCGAACAAATTATCTTAAATTCATTGAATTAGCTGGAAACTTGATAATCGGGGCATTTTTGGGTCACTAATTGCTAATTTGATGTTACTTTTTTAAAATTCAAAATGGCTGATACAATATGGCGAACAAATTATCCTAAATTCATTGAATTAGCTGGGAACTTTTTACTCGAGGTATTTTTGGGTCACTATTTCCTAATTTGTTGTTACTTTTTTTAAATTCAAAATGGCGGATTCAATATGTCGAACAAATTATTTTAAATTCATTGAATTAGCTTAAAAAAATGAGACTCAGGGGTTTCTGGAGTCACTAATTACTAATCTGATGATACTTTTTCGATTTTCAAAATGACGGATTCAATATGGCTGACGATTTTTTAACGATTTCGACTTTATGGTTTAATTATTCTCAATTATTATAAGTTAATTTAATTACTAAAATATTAATTAGTAAATCATCATATGTAAATAGCAGATAGTAAATCGTCATATCAAATATGACTTCAAATTAATAATTAATTATAATAGTCATTTAGTGATTTCGATCGACTAGTGTAAATTAATTAATTAATTAATTATTTAAACAAACCTAATTTTTGTAAAATAAAATATAAAAAAAATAATTAATTAATTAATTAATTAAATTATTAATTTGTAGTCATATTTGATATGATGATTTACTAATTAATATTTTATTTTTATCAATATTTTTAGTTTTTTAAGGTCGCTAATTACGAATCAAATGACAGTTTTCCAAAACTTCTCAAAATTAAAAATGGCGGATACAATATGGCGGACGATTTTTTTTTAAATTGTTCCAAGAAGTATGAAACTCGTTAATCTCAGGTTTTTGGGGTCGCTGATTACGAATCTAATGTCTGCTTTCAAGAATTCAAAATGGCGGATCCAATATGGTGGACAAAATTTAAAAAATTTGAGATAACGTTTTGAAAACGTTTTCTAGAGGATTTTTTTGGCTCACTAACAACGAATACATGTAAGTTTTTCAAATTTTTGAAATTCAAAATGGCGGATCGAATATGGTGGACGATTTTTCGAAAAATCGATCAAATTCACAGAAAATTCGTTACTCGGGGGTTTTCGGGACCACTGTTAACAAAAATGATGTTTGTTTAAACAATTTTACGTTAAATTCAAAAAATGATGTTTGTTTTATGTCAGCCATATTGGATCAGCCATTTTGTTTTTCGTAACTCTTTATTACAGTGTTTGATGAGTAATTTCCTTACTTTAATATCCATCTTCATAAAACGAAAGAAAAAGAGGAAAACTCGAAATTGAAAATTGGAAAAAAAACTTACGAGAATTCGTCCAGTGGTAGTTTGACCAGAAATGAGTTCGCCGGCCCAGTCTTTGGCCTCGGTCATAAAAGTGCCCTCGAACTCTTTATTCTGGCGGGCCGCCTTCTGCTCCTTTTGCTTGGGGTCATTTGGAGCGACCTCGGGCTCCTTTCGGCAGCAAAGGAAGGCAAAGGCCCTCCAGAGCAGAACGATGAGCAGCCCCGCGAGAAAGGTGAATATACTCGAGAGGACGAAGCACCACCATTTCCTTACTTTGAGGCAGTCGTCAACCGGGGGCTGCTCGGTCGTCACGTCATACGTCATCCCGGCAGCAGATCTCTGCTGGCTGCCCCCGGGTCACACATTCACCGTCTCCACTGATCAGCCAACAGTCTGCTCTTCATTCGCTTCATTATTCTTTTTTTTTTTTTTTTTTTTTTTTTGCCCTTGACAAGATTATTTTCCAATCAAAGACACCGATATTATGGAGAGGAGGGTTTTTTTCTCCTTTTTTTTAGGAACGAGAGGGGGAGGGGGATTGATTTTTTTCAAAGTTTGGTTTCACTACTCGTTGCCTTCACTCCACATTTTTTATTATTTTTTCATATTTGTTTTTTTTTGGAGGGGAAATTTCACTTAAAATTCTTCATTTTTTTCTGTATAGTTTGTTGCTTTTTTCGAAACTGTCACATAATTTTTGTTTCACTTTTCAATTCGAATTCACTTAGAGATTGTTCGTTGGATTTTTGTTGTTTTTTGAATTTGAATTCGTTTTTGTATTTTTTCAGTGTTTTTTTTCTACGATTTTTTGGAAAATTAGTTCCTTTAAGATGATTTTTGTTTCCAAATGCCGATTTTTAGGGATGGAATTTTTTTCTAATGGATGATGACTTTTTTCTTTTGTATTTTTCGACGATTGATGATTTTCCTAGTGGTTTCGGTCCTACTAGCAATTGATTTTTCTAGTTTTTGGAATTGATGATTTCACCAGTGGTTTATGGTGTTAGTGGTTACTGGTAGTTGACAATTCAAAGATTGTTAATCTTTCCAATATTTTATGGTCTCACTGGTAGTCGATGATTCCCTCGATTTATTTTTTGGTTCTCTTACCAGTGGTTAATGGTCTAACTAGCAGGTAAAGATTCTTCACGTGATTGATTTTTTTTTATTTCGTTTCTTTTATGTTTATGATGATTATGATGATTTTAATGATTTCCTAGTAGTTTTAGAGGTTCTCTTTCTAGCCTTTTTTCTAAGTAGTAATTTTTGCTTAATTGATGATCTTATTGGTAGTCGATAATCCTTCTGATTGACAATTTTTTCTAGATGTTCGAGTTTTTTAGTGATTCTTCTAGTGTTGAATGATTTTTCTAATTCTTTACGGGGAAATTCTAATTTCCCCCGAATCCAATCAGTAGTTTTCGGACGATAATCAATTCCACTGGTTGTTCTCTTCGATTGTTGATGATTTTACCCGAATTGACAAACCTTTTGCTGAATTCAACTCAAATTCTTCTCGAAATCGAAAAAATTAACTCTTGACAGTAATTTCTTTTCTGTTTTTGATGGTTCGCTAAATGACGATTTTTCGATTTAATAACGAAGATGAAAGTTTTACCAGTGGGTGATGACTCAAGTAGATAACAAATTTTCCAGTAGACGATGACTTCGCATCCGCTTTTCCAGTGGATGATGATTTTTCTCAATTGATGATAATTTCCCCCCTGAATGACGATTCTTTGCTAACTTCTTCCACTGGATGATGATTTTTCTCTAAATTCTTTACTAGGCGATGATTTTTCCCTAAATTCTTTACTAGGTGATGATTTTTCCCTAAATTCTTTACTAGGTGATGATTTTTCCCTAAATTCTTTACTAGGTGATACTTTTTCACTAACTTCCACCAGCTGATGATGATTTTTCGCACTGAACTCTTCTTCAGATCGTAACTAGATGCCAACTTTACTAATGAATGATAATTTTTTCCGTAGACGACAATTTTAATTTTTCCAATTTTGATTTTTATAATTTTTTAAATTTTTCCTAGACGATCTTTCGAGCAGATGGTTTTTCGAGTAGACGATCAGTCGATGATTCCGACAATGAATGATGAAAATAATAATCTCACAACTAGATTTTCTCACGGATAATAATTTACACTCCAATATATTCCAATTCGGTTTACTCTCAGCACTTGCGACTTTTTCATCAAAACAACATCTGTAAATCGAAAAATATTCACAATTTTCAATTAAAATATTCCCTTTCTTGAAAATAATAATATTCCGACTTCCTTCTATATTCGAATACAGTCGAATTTCCACGTAGCAATTTTTTTAAAGTAAACTATAAATAAACTTTTCTAAAATTGGACCAAAAATTCTACTTTTCCAGAAACAGATTTCTATATATTTCTCTTGAAACTTTTTGTCAATATTCCTTTCTACCAGTTGCTGTTGTTTTCCAGACACATTTATACCATTACAACTTTCACTATAAACAAGAAACAAAAAAGATGTTTTCGACTATCGATTCTTTAAAATTCTTTCGTAAATTTCTATCGTGACATTTTTAGTGGGTCGCATCTCAACAAATTCCTTATTCCCTTGGCAACTTCAAATGGACCGTGACCTCTCTCTCTCTCTCTCTTTCTCTGTCTCTAGAATTCGAAAATCGTGATTCGTTTTTGAAAAACATCCAACAATGTATAATTTTTCTCTCTCTATTTATTTTTACAGTTCAGCACCTTTCGTAGCACTTGAAACGAATTTTGAACAAGGGGGGGAGGGAAAAAAAAGGAGAAAAAAAATATTCTCGTGGCCTAGTCCTGGGTGTCACTTCCGGAGAACACTGGCGTCGATTACGAGGAGATGCGTCACCGCGATATTCGGCACTGGCACACACAGCACGTATATTAGAATATAAATATGTATATATATATATATTTTTATATTTATATATGTATATGTATATATATATATATGTATATAATATATATAAATATATATATATGTGTCAAAATGTTTGTCCCGGGCAGAGGTTGACCGAGAACGACAACGACAACAAAACTACGAGACGCGTTTCCGTAAACCCATACGACTTGACGGCACCGCCGCGCCGATCATCATCGAAGACGACTACGACGACGACGACGACCAAGTGTCCCGACGACCATACCACCGCTCCGCAGCAATCAATACGCAACAATGGACCGGGACCAATAAGCTCGGAGCTTTTCCTGACGTAGACGCAAGCTCACTCCCTCTCTCTCAAGCCACCGCTTTATTTTCAGTTTCTCTCCCTCTCCAAATGGCTCTCCATCTCTCTCTACATTCTGCCCTAGTTATCAATATCTGTCTCACTTTAAATGTCATTGCTTCTTTTTCTATTCCATCATACTTTCTCTCTGTTTCGAAGGGTGGGGATGGGGGGAGAGGGAAAAACCCTCCCTCTCGCCTCGAAAAACTAAAAATCCCCACCATTTTCAAATTTTTATTTACTTATTTTGTTTTGTCTTCATATATATACACATTCAAAAATCAAAATATTAATTATCAACAAGGGTTTGTTTGTTTGTTTGTTTCTTTCGTCTTTTTCTTTTCCTAATTCAAACTTTATAGAAAGGGAAAATAGCATTAGAAAAAAAAATGATAAACGATGATGGAGAGAGGAAAAGAAAAATTCTTTTCGAGGATGTGCTTCATGACGCTGTGACGTCGTACGGCGCCGGCGTCAGGATGATACAACATTCTGCGCGTGCACGAGGGCATTTTCATTGAAAATGGACTTGATGAGTTCAGACGAGTCACATAGATGAAGGTTGAACGTGTAAATTGATGTCATCAATGGAAAACATGTTTTTAACATCCACTACATATAAAAAAACACACACACAAACACACTTTTTATGAATTAAATCCTTCACTGACAGTTAACCCTCTTCGCAATACACATGTGGAGGGAATATTTCCCAAAAAAATGAAAAATCCTATTTTGAGTTTCATATTCTTTAACTTCTTTTTTGGACAAAATGTTTTATGTGGAAAAAAAAATTTCTTTCAAAGGTTAAATAGCTGAATTTTACTGTTTTAAAAAAAATATATCTTTGTGTTAAATAAATACATCTTTGTGTTAAATAAATACATCTTTGTGTCAAATAATTGTACACTGAAAAAAAAATTTATTTGATTCAAATAAACGATTATTTAATTATTATCAAATATCAAATAAATATTTACTTGAATCAAATAATTTTTATTTAAATCAATTAAATAATATTTGCTTTAAATACTGAAATATTTAATTTAAATACAATTCATTTGATCTAAATGCAAATTATTTGATTGAAGTAAATATTAATTTGATAATAGTCAAATAATCGGTTATTTGAATCAATTAAATTTTTTTTCAGTGTATATTTGTGTCAAATAATTGCATATTTGTATTAAATAATTGCATTATTTTTACTCTCTAAATTTGAATTAGTAAAATTGTTTACTAATTTGAATTACAGTGACTTACTTTTATTTCATTTGAAATAATAAATTGTACTAAGAAAATTGGATTTAAATTTTTATTAATTTTTTATAGTGAAATTTACTAATTCAAAAGCAAAAAGTCACAATTCAAAATAGTAATTAGTAAAATTTTACTAATAAATTAGCAGAAATTTACTATTCATTAGAATAATTCAGATTCAAAAAGTCAGTCACTAATTTAAATTAGTAAACATTCTGCCTTTGAATTAAGAAATTCTACTAATATTAAAATAATTCAGAATCAAAAAGTCAGTCACTAATTGAAATTAGTAAAAATTTTGCTTTTGAATTAATAAATTTTTAAAATAAATATTAAACAATGATTTATACTTAATTATTAGTAAAAGTTACTAATCCAAAAGTAAACAGTCGATTGACTGTTAGAACTAGTGATTACTAGTTCTAATTAGTAGATATTTTCACTACAGTCAAGCATGTAAAAATTTAATTAAAATTTTAAAATTTGTAAAAATTTAACAAAATTAAATTATTAAACAATTTTTTTTAAGGATGTTTAAAGTAATAATAAAATTAATTATAAATTTTTAAGAAATATATTAGTAAAGATTGCATAAAATAAAATTGAAAGTATAAAATAATAAACAAAAAAATTAAACAAATTGTTAACAATATTTATGGTAAAATTTATTTTAAAAATTATTAAAAATAACGTCAATGATGAAGAAATAAAATATAATATATTGTTTCTATTTCTCTCTATATTTTACTAATTAATAAATAATGATAATAATAATAATCTTTTACATGCAAAATAAAAATTATATCATATTTTTACACATGATTTTTAAATTCTTAACTGAATTGCAATTTTTTGTTGTCCTTGACTTCTTACCGTATACAATTAAATTGTTATAAAAGTCATAAATGAACAATCAATTTAAAAAAAATTAGGATCATCATGATTATATAATTTTTTAAATATGTCTCCAATAAATAATATTTAATAATTATTAAAAAATTGTTAACAATAAATTTTTATTTATTTTATATACTAAAATTTCTTATTAAAACTAATATTATTTAATAATAGTAATCATTTTATTAATAATAATTATTAAGAATATATAATTTTATAATAATAGATAATAATAAATATTAATATAAATAATAATAAATTTCGAATACTAGAAGTATCAATAAAATTTGTCCTTTTAATTAATAAACAAATATTCATTTATTATTATAATAAATAAATTATTATTAACAATTTCAGTGAAAAAAAAATATTTCGTTTAAGTAACCGATTATTTACTAAATGTTACTATATGTTAGTATTTTTTAGTGTATTTATTATTAAACTAATATTATTACTTTTAGTATTTAAAATTAATTAATAATTGTTATTCAAAATTATAATTAATCATACAGTCAATCGTTGATTGACTAACACGCAGTAGTTATAATCGTTTTTAGTCAGACATATTCGCCAATTACCAAATAAGCAAAAAAATAAATAAATAATTACTTCAATATTTATTCTAACCAATAAAAATTACATTCCTAAAATGTAAATTAATATTTTTTCTCTCCCACTCTTCTAAATTTCTTAATAAATATATATTTCTTATTATTTTAATTATTTTTAAACAATTGTTTTAGAGTATCAGATTCAAATATTTCCGCTCTGTCAAAAGTCCCTACAGCTAACAGCATAGCCAACATAGACAATGTTCCCAAGTGTTTACAAACTTGTATATATTTTTCTTAACCAAAAACTAGTATTTCTAGATAAATTAATTATTACAAAATTAACATTAAACGAAATACGTTTTAATTAAAAAAATTATAAATATTCATTTAAATAGATTTTAATTTACTTCAGTTAAAGAATGAGAAATTAAATCTCAAGTTGGCAGCACTGCTACTACGTACACCGACTTATCAATGACATTCCATTGTAGCAGTAGTGGTAGTAGTACGTTACGCGTGTTAGTAATGAATGGTTTGACAACATGAATTAATCACAGTGATTTCTATTGAAAAAACACTATTTTGACATAAAACTAATGCACTTAACAATGTCAGAGGAAAAAGTAGAAAGGTACAATAGTTTAAAAAGTGCAGAATATTTAAAATAGCCATGGAATATTAGTATTTTCGTTGCAAACACTTAATTTTGAGGTTATGTTTTTGACAAACATTGCGTTTAATAATTTATTTATTTAATTTCCAGCCTGCCAGAGGTTGTGCAAAATGAAGCAATGGAAGTTGTTAATGAAGTCAAAAAAGTAGAAACCGAGGAAAATAATAAAACCAAAATATCCACTGAGGAGAATAGTGAAAAAACAAATGGTCGCACTGTCTCCGACACCGGGAATTGTTATTGGTAAAATTTGTCTATTTATCCTTTTGCATGTTCATACTACACAAAACAAATAATTTCGCTAACAAAATTTTGAAACACATATTTAGAAAAATTAACAAAATTTAAATTTTATTTATAACAATAAATCTTTTCTTTTCTATTGCAATTTTCGTTATATTTCTTTTCACTCGTTTTCAACTGTCAGGGTATTGTAAAAAAGATATTTACGTTTTATTTTTCAATGTAATTTTTCAAATATTTCTAAATATGGAGAAAAGAATTAATATTCTTAAAATTGGGAAATTAATTTCGCTAAATTAAATAATTTGAATCTTTTTTCTCTAGTGGCAAGGATCGTAATTTGAATATTGCAGAATTATTGTGTGCAAGTTGTGCAAGATGGTTTCACGAGTCTTGCATTGGCTATCAACTTGGAAAACTCGTGCCATTTATGTTGAATTACATATTTATGTGCAAAAATTGCTCACCAACTGGACTCGAGAGTTTTAAAAAAAATTTAGCACGTGAGTTAACTGGATTTTTTTTCAAATTCCTAAAAAGTTCCGAACGAAATTTATTTATTTCTTCTTCAATTAGAAAGTTTAGTACAATGATTTTTTCGTCACTTAAACAAAAATTAATTATAAAGTTTCTAAATTTCAAATTCGTTTTATTTATTTTAAATAATAAAGATCTTAAACTAATTTGTAGCCATTAAGCCAAATAAATAATTTTATGATCTTTATTATTTAAATAATATGGCGAAAATTCTTTTATGAATTTAAATTATTAAAAATAATAAGTTACATTAATGATAAATTATATAAATTTAATTTAGTTCAATGTAATATATTATATTAATGTAATATTTATTTAAAAACGCGGAAAACGAAACTTTTGTAACGCAACAGTCTTTAAAATATTTATAACTTTTAAACAATAAATTCAAAAAAAATGATATTCCTATGCAAAATTAATAATAGAAAAATATACTTTAAGACGCAAACAGAAATTTTTCAATTCCTTTTTATTTAAATTTAAAACAAAAAAAACTGTTACGTTACATGCTTCTCGTTTTTTACCATATGATATTTATTTGAACGTTCAAAAATTGTGGGCCATTAAATTAAATAAATTAATTCAATAACATTTTTCTTTGTAATCAATTTCTATATAATCGAAATAGTAAAAATAAAAATACATTTTTCCCTTTCAGCTTTTCCACAAATGTGTGTTACGGCAATTGCCAATTTACTGCAAATTTGCCAAAAGGAGAATGATCATAGAACATTTTTTCACAAAGACAAGGACATTATTCCGTTCATCGAATGCCATTGGGAAAGTATGACAACAATGCCCCGAAGAGTCACACAATCTTGGCACGCAACGGTCGGTTAAATTTAATTCTTATCGCATATATTATTTAATCTTTATTAAGATTTTTTATTCTCCTCAGCAATCTAATTATTACTCACTACCTATTATTACCTTAATTATCTAAATACAATTTTCTTCTTTTCATGTAGAACGCAATAACAATTTTTAAATTTTAATTCTTCATAGATTCATAAGGCTCTGCTAAAAGATGTCGGGACACTTTTCACAATGGACGAGAACAACACTGACGGACAATTATTCGGTCTAATAACACCTGATCTTTTACTAGTAAAGCCAAATTATGAAGCAATGATAAAAGGTGGACAACTCAAAATAACAGAAATGGGTGTCGAGCATGTAGGTGAGTAGGAGAAAAAAAAAAGAAAAACTTTTCCAAATTGAAAATAAAATTCCCACCCTTTTTTTTCTCTTCTTGAAAATTAATTATATTTTTAAACATAAATAAAGAAAATTTATTACACAATAGCGTAAATTATATTTTATCTTATCGTAATAATAATGATGACGATAATAACTTAGTGAGAGATAATTATCTCTTGGGTATTATCGTTTTTAATTTAAAAAACAGTTTTTAAATCATATTTTTAATCAAATTTGAAGAAAAAGAAAAAAAAATTGTTCTATGTGGAATTTTGTTTGCAATGTCAAAATGTAATGTTCATTGTAATGAAGGTATTAATTTTTCGAATAATTTTAATTTAACAGTGCCACTTACCGGTGGTATTCGTGGTCGTAATGCGAAGCGTAAAATTCCGGGCGAGGGAGCGGGAACAGGACCAGGAAAAAAGGGAAGAGGATCTGATATGGCTGCTCCAAAACTTCCGGCACATGGTTATCCACTCGAGCATCCTTTCAATAAGGATGGATATAGATATATTTTGGCTGAGCCCGATCCTCATGCACCATTCAGACAGGTGGGGCATTATTAACTGTTTCAAATTTAAACGAATTAGTCAATTTTCTTACCCGTCCAGTTTTTCAAATTATTATTATTATTATTATTATTATTATTCAAATCGTTATTATTATGCAAATCGTTATTATTATTCAAATTACCATTTTTTTTAAATTCATGAATGTTTTCAATTAATGTTCCAAATTGAAATTAATATTCCAAATGAAAATTAATATTCTAAAGTAAATTTAATACTTCAAGTCAAAAATTAATTAGATTTGATTTTAAATAAAAAAGAAGGAAAATTCTCCTAGTTTGAAGGTAAATGAGTTTTTAATTTTCGAACAGGAATTCGATGAGAGCTCTGATTGGGCGGGAAAACCGATTCCAGGATGGCTTTACAGATCTTTGAGTCCGAGTGCAGTTTTACTCGCGTTACACGATCGAGCACCTCAATTAAGAGTTTCGGAGGACAGACTCGCTGTCACTGGAGATAAAGGATATTGCATGGTCAGAGCTACTCATTGTAAGTCTCTTTTATCTCTCTAGCTTTTTTAGGAAATACACTCTTAACGATTTAAATAAATAAAAAGACACAAAAAATAAAATAAAAGAACTAAAAAAAAAGATAAAAGTAATAAAAATAAGATAAAAGAACTAAAAAAAAATAAGAGAACTAAAACAAAGATAAAAGAACTAAAAAAAAGATAAAAGAACTAAAAAGAAGATAAAAGAACTAAATTAAAGAAAATAAAGACAAAAAAATAAATTTAAAGATAGAAATTTAAGAGAACAGAAATATAACTAAATTAATAATAAGCAAAATAGTAAATAAACTGATAAGGAACAATTTCAATGCAAATTTTCCCCTAAATTTTCAATTTCCCTTTTTTCAAAAGGTGTCAGCAGAGGAAAATGGTATTGGGAGGCGACTGTTGAAGAAATGCCCGAAGGATCAGCGACAAGACTAGGATGGGGTCAGGAATATGCAAATTTACAAGCACCTCTTGGTTACGATAAATTTGGATATTGCTGGAGATCGAGGTGAGAGGAAGAAAACTGTCTTTGGAAAATTTATTCCGACGAATTTGCCTTTTTGAATTTTGCGACAACTTTAAATAAAGCCTAAACCTCCATTTTTCCATTATAATACAAATAATAATATTTATACTATGGGAAATGGATATTGCGAAGTAACTCTAAACATTCTTTTTTAAATTTTAGAAAAGGAACACGTTTTCACGAAAGTAGGGGCAAGCACTACAGTTTGGGATATGGTGAAGGAGATACCTTAGGTTTTTTGATAGTCTTACCAGACACTTACGACAAATCACACATCCCGAATACTTATAAAGACAGAGTGAGTAGAAATTTGTCTAGAATTCGAAAGAATTTAAAAAGAACTTTCTACAAACTAAATTCACAACTAAACCTCTTCGATTTCTTTAATTCAAATAGTTTAATATACTTAAATTTTAACTGCTTCTTTAATCAGGAATTTAATAACAAATTCAAAAATATTCTAAATATCAAAATTCTATTTATATAATTTTTAATTTCAATAATTATTCAAATTAAAATTTTCTTTTCAATTTCAAGCCTCGGATATCGACTTATCAGACAAATATTGCAAAAAAACACATTTTTAGTATGAATTGCAAATAATTTGGATTTTTGTAGTCTAGTATAAAAACTCTTTCAAGAAATTCAATTATTTCCAAAAAATTACATTAGAATATTTTTAAAAAACTAATTCTTAGAAGTTTTTTATCATAAGTTTTTAAGATTTACTTATCTTCGAACAAAGTAAATTAAATTTTTTTTAATTCTTATTAAAATTAAGGAAAAATTATGTTTATATTTATAATTAAAATTGTGCAAAAAATTTGATTATTTTATATTTTTCAAAAATAAACGATTTTTTTGTATTTTTAAGCGACTAAACGATTTTTCTATGTCTTAAAATCGATCCGAGGCCTGTAGTTAATTTAGTCAAGTTCCTAATGTTCTGAATGTTCAAATAAACGAAACTTATTTCATTTTTCTTAAAATTAATGTCTATTTACAATAATTCTGCGTCACTATTATAAAAAAAGGTGTGGTTTCTAAATATAAAATTTAAGTTCATAATATTTATTCACTTCAGTGGTTTATAATAATGCTTTTAACAGAAACCATTTCGTTCATTTGATGTTTCAAAACTTGTGGATCATAATTATTCAAATTGCTATTTCAATTTAATTATTCGAATTTTCATTTTGATTTATTCATTCAAATTGTAATTTTTAAAGTAATTATTCAAATTTTCATTATTACATTTTTTTTATTATTTCATTTTTTTTAAATTTAATTATTCAAATTGCAATTCTGATTTGATTGAAAAAAGAAAATAAATATTAAATGTGTTTTCGAATTTCAGCCACTAGTGAAATTTAAAAGTCATCTTTACTACGAGGAGAAGGATCAAGTTCCCGAGGCATTAAAGGCTCTAAAACCACTTCCGTCGAGTAAAATTATTTTTTATAAAAATGGAGTTTCTCAAGGAGAAGCTTTTCTTGATATTTACAAGGGAGCCTATTTCCCGACAATCTCAATTCACAAGAGTGCCACAGTTTCTGTAAATTTTGGACCTAATTTCAAATGCCCGCCTACTGATTCCGCCTACAGAGGAGTGTGTACCTTTAGAATGTCTAATTTTTAAAATAATAATTATTCCAGATATAAAACAAATTTAATTTTTCTACTTAAAGAAAAAATAACTGAAAAATTTAATTTTCTCTAGTACAAAAAAATTTATTTAAACTAAGTTTTTTTCTCTCTTTATAGATGCACGAAAAAGCGGAAGAAGCAATTGCCGAACAATCAATGGCTGATATTTTATATCTAACCGAAAATGAAGGAAGATTAAGACTGGACACCTATACCTCTTGACATTAGTGTATTTTTTTTGTTCCAATTTTTCATCAATACTTTTATGACATTTTCATGATTCAATATTATTTTCTATATTGTGAAAGAATTGTCATGACTTTTTTTTCTAGGAAGAAATTAAATTCTTAATTTAGGAATTTTGTCATTTTCTTTTCTTTGGATGAATATAATTTAGCTTCGTATTTTTCTATATATGACTTTCGTCTCAATGAGATAAAATTTTCTAAGACTTTCTCAAATTTTTGACGAGAATTCTTTTTACAAATGCCTCAATTTTTTTTACGAGAATGTAAAAAGAATGATTTTCTCTATTATACAAAATATTCAAAATATTGGTAATTTTTTATATATAAATTTACTAACAATTCTACCTCGTAAAAGGTGAATGAAAAGTTTGTTATACAATAAATTTAAAATAACTTACAATGAATGAAAAGTTTGTTATGCAATAAATTAAAAATAACTTACAAAGGGTAGGTATCAAAAAAATTGAAAATTTGATCAAAATATAAACGAAATTGTATTAATAATTTACGGGAGATGTAAATTTAGAAGTATTTACATTATTTCATTGTCTGCATTAAATTCTATTTTCCAAAACCGCCTCTGCACTGTGGACTAGGCGAAATTGTCTTTACACTGTTTTCCCATTGATCAGGAGTTTTTGCCTTGAAAAACGAAAATTTGTTAAATTTCTCTAAAAATATGTAACTTACTTTCTTTTTCTTACCACGATTGATAGTGCGTGAACTCCACTGGCAAGTTCCTCTTTTAAAATATCGTTGACCGTTCTGTGACGCTGCGAAAAAAATGATTCTTTACTAAACTGAATATTTAATCAAATATTTACTAATCTAAACACTTATTTTGTTAAAAATAAATTTAATGCAGAGTGAAATTTATATCGATAAGGCGAATTCTTACGTAAACTTCTCAAAAAGAAATATTTTCAATTTGTGAAAATAATTTCTGTATAAAAGAAAAATTTGTAATCAATATATAATAATAATGAAGCTAAATGCCTAAAAATTTAACAAATTCGTTTTTTTATTTGACATCCGATTTTTTCTATTAATTACAAAAAAAAATTTACCTTAATTAACGGTTGATCACTGAATTTATCAGAAACAATTAACACTTTAAAATGAGTTTCCGATCCTTTTGGTACATTATGCATGTAAGATTCATTTAAAATTTCCATATGTTTTGGACTCAATGCGTCTTCTAATTTTTTTCTCATTGCATTCTCCATTGGTTTCTCTTCACCCGAATTGACCATTGTGCGAAAAAGTGATTTTACATTTAACCCTGAAATTAATAAACAGTGATTATAAAAAATATTCATTTTCTCTACATATTTTTAATAATAATAATAAAAATCTTTTACATTTCGAAATCGAAAAAATCAATTGTTTTTCGATTTTATTTTGTTTCATAACGAGCAATTTTACATAAAATTTGTTGAAATAAATTTTTTTACTTCTGTTCGAATAAAAAAAGATTAAAAAATGTAAAAAGAAACATTGCATCAATTTTCGTAAAATTGTCCATTAGTTAATAATAAAATAAAAATTAGATAAAATTTTTGCAAATAAAATTGAAAATAATTATTTTTGAGTCTAAAATATTCATTAAAAGTAATCCAATTATTTTTTGGAGACAGGAAGAAATAAATAAAAATATGAATAAATTTAATCATATGAATTATGTTCATCAATTAAAAAAATTTAATTTTAAGCACTTTATGGAATTTAAAACAAAATTAAACATTTTGAATATATTTAAAATTATGAAATTGAAATTAATGTTTTAAAAATACCATCAGTTTAATACGTAAAAATTTTTTTTGAAAAATATTAAAAACTTACTCAAATGTTTTCTAAATATCAACGACATCAAGTTTCGAAACTTAAAATTGAAGCAAAAGTAAAAATAATCAGGAAACTTTCTTTTCAATTACAAAACTCGATAAATGATAAACGCCATGCTTGTTTCTCGAAGTCATGCGCACTCTTTACTCGAGCACGTGACATTGTGGAAACATTTTTATTCAAATAATTATTTATTTCAATGACGGTAATTAGTATAGATGATAAATATTTTACGTAAATATAATAATTTAAGAATTGTTAAATTAATAAACAGAAAAATTGTTCAAGTGATATTTTTTGTTATTAAACTAGTTCATCTTTAAAAACTAGATATAAAATTTTTGGATTAAATTATTAATTTGTTTACAATTTGTTTACAATTTTTTTTAATTTACGAATTTCAAATTGCAAATTTTAATTTGAAAAAATTAATTTAGAATATAGTTTTTGCATTTTCGTCTAAACATATTTATTTGGAAACTAAACTTTAAAAAATGTAATTTGGTAAGTTTCATTCAACAAATTTATTTTCTAAAAATGTATTTTTGAAAATTTTAATTAAAAAACATTTAATGCAAAACTGTAATATAAAAATTTTAATTTGAAAATGTAATTTGAAATTTTTTATGTAAATACCTTAATTTGAAAAATTTTAACGAAAATAATTAAAGAAAATGAATACGAACGAAAATAGTTAACAAAATAATTCTTTTCCAAAAATTTATTTCAAACTCGAAAATTCTTTAATAATATTAACTTATAATTTGTTCATAAAATTAAAAACTAGGGTTTAAAAATTTTAGTTTGGAAATTTTTATTTATATTTTTTATCATTTGAAATTGAAAATTTTACTTAAAATATTTTAATTTAAAACTTTAATTTGATTTGGGTTTTAATTTTAATTTATAACTTTAATTTGAAGATTTTTATTTTAAACCTTAAATTTGTAAATTTTTATTGGAAATTTTATTTCTTATGAATTGTTAACTAAAATTTCAGTTATTTAAATAAATTCCAAATGTTTATTCTCTTCAAAAATGTTCACGCTTTTTTAAAAATGAATTTTTTTTATTAAAATTAATTATCATCAACTATTTAGAAACCTGAAAAATAAGAGAGGATTATATCGATGAAAATAAAAAGACATAGTTTAATACTTTATTTGATATTGTTGTATTTAGACATGTTGTTGGAAAAAATAAAGAAGCTGCACATTAGAAATAAATCTAGTGAAACAACTTTTTTTCGCATTATTAAACAAGTGACTAGTTAGTGAGAACGCAGCCTCATCCTATTGTATTTTCTTTACAAAAAACAAAAAATAATAATAAAAAAAAAATTAAACATTACAGAAACTCAATGATATACAATGATGGAGATGGAGAGGGAGGATATGTAATCACATCGTTGTTTAATACGGTATCATAATATATTATGCCTAACCGCAGATTTAAATAAACGTATACACAATACATTTTTGTTTTTCTCTATTTACACATTTTTAATCTGTCCTGTTGTTTTTTTATTCTTAAATTCTAAAAATCACTGTAGTTCAATCTCTACAAAGGAACAAAGATAATAGAAGAAAATATAATTTTTCCACTTGTATTTGGTCCAAATACCTGGCCTTCTTTTTTTTTTAATATACAAATATACTAAAAAGAAAAAATTTTGACAAATTTCTTTTCTTTCTGTTCACTTAAAAAATTAACTATTTACGAAAACGAACAACACGAAATGTTCGAATGTTTTTTTCTTGTTTTTTTATTATAAATGTCAAGAATCGCGACTCTTTATTCTTGAAATTGAGTGACGCCATTTAATACAACAATTCAACTAAAATACCATATTATCGTAATGATAAGGACTCAATATGAGTCGTATCGTTTTTTTTGCAATTTTTTTCTTATTCGGCCTTATCCGTAAAAAAATCACACTCAAGTAAAAAAAGCAAATGTCGAAGATTTTCAAAAATTGAAATAACTTTTTACATTTTTACTTCCTGTATGAGAAGAGGAAGAAGAAATGAAAAAAGTAACGACAAACGCAGAATAAACTCAGTGTGAGGATTTAGCTGTACAAGATTTTTTTTTTTTTAAAGGCGAATGCGATTTTTTTTTATTGCTATACACCTGATCACTGAGCGCGGAGCTGCCAAGAGATGCAAATGACAAAGAAGAAGAATAAAGAAAGCCTATGGAAAGGCAGCACCCAAGGCTCGTGTGTTTCTCGGTGTACAATAATACTAATATTTTTCTTTCTTTCGAAGTTAGTCTCTCTAAAAACTATAATCGAGTGTGTAAAAACGTACACAAAAGCTACGAGGTAACTCGTTTTGTCGTACACTTTACGTTTATTTTTTTTTTCTTCTTTTTTTCATTTATTTTTTTTTCAGTCTCATCAAGTTCTTCTTCTTTCTTTTTTTTGCGCCACGTCGTTCAGCGGAACCACAAGTTCAACGACTCCAGTTTTATTCGTATTTTCTATTCGCGTATATTATATACCGTTGACAAAACGAGAGACACATTAATTCCGCCACTCATCGCTAGCTTCACCGTTAAACTTGCTCTTATTTTTTTCCCATTTCTAAACAATCGCCTTATTTTTAATATTTAACGAAAGAACTTGAATAGATCAATCGTTTTTCCTCAGCGCGTCTAGTATGTACCGCTAGCAATGTAATAGCGGAACTAATTGCAAATAAATAACGCGTTACTTCCCCCTTTTTTCGTTGATGATCAAAAAATTCTCGAGGGGGGGAAGAAAAGGCACTTTCTTGGTCGGATAATTTACAGTGTGCACTTAATTAATAAAGCCCTAACTGGAGAATAATGGGGAAAATCGAATCTGAAAAATCTACAGTAAAATCTACAGTAATCTACAGTAATCTACAGTAATCTACAGAAATCTTTAAAAATTTACACAATTTCACTAGAATTTATCAAAAATTGACTAAAATTTATTAAACTTGACTAAAATTGATTAAATTTGATTAAACTTGACTAAATTTGACTAAATATGACTAAAATTGACTCTTAAAGAAAGGCACTCTGTTACTTTTCAAAATTGACAATACAAATCGATCTCTAAAGTGGTTCAGTTTGCTTTAAAATTGTAAAAAAACCTAATTCTCCAGTTTTGGTGCTTCTAGTAAGGCACTGTGCTCTTATGATATGTACTGTTTCACACCTTATTCTCATTTCGCAATTTCTCAATATTTTCTCATTCTCTTTTCGAAAAGAAAGAAATTGTCCCCAAAAAAAAAGTGTTCGTCTGAATCGAAGAATTTGAAATCAAAAAAAGAATTCTCTGACTAAAAAACTCTTCTGTTAATTTAATTCCAATATAAATGTAATTTGATTGCAATGTAAATGTAACATAATTTTAATTTGAAGAATTCAATACTGTAATCAAAAAAATTAAATTGCAAATTGTAATGTAAAAAATTTGAAAGTAATTAAAAAATCAAAAAGTAACTAAAAAACGAAAAAATTTAACTTTAATTTAATTGTAACGCAAGTTTACTGTGAAAAATTTTAATCTAATTTAAATATTCTGTAATTGCAATAAAATTTCGATAAAATTGCAATAAAATCCAAAGTTTAAAATTGCATATAAAAACCAAAGTTTAAAATTAGTTACTTAAAATAAAAAATTAAAATTTACAGAAAAAAATCAAGAAATTGCGAAGCGTTACAATCGACCAAGAGCCATGTTTTTTTTCTAACAACCGAAGCCTAGAACTTATTCTCTACAGAAATTACATAATATTCCTCTTCTCTCGCTGATTTTTACTTTACAATTATTCTTTTTTTTTGACAATGGTCGCACTTCACATTAAAAAAAAAAAAAAAAAAAAAACAGTTACACGCATTCAAAAAAAAAGTCACACAAGCGCTCAATTCATTCTCACAGCACATTCTTTGAAAATCTCTCGTCATTTTTTAATTATCTTACAATACAGGAAAGCATAGATTATCGAGTGGAAGGTTCACAGATGATAATAGTAGTAAAGAGAAAAAAAAGTGGGTCCAACATAAGTTGATGGTGGTCCATTTTTTCTTCTTCTTCTTCTTTTTTTTTGTTTGTTTTTACCCTCCCCGAGGCTGTCAATAGACATAGATGGTCTTCAATTGATCCTTGATTTCCGGTGGAAACGCACATGAGTCCGTTTCCGGTTTTCTCTTCACCAAACGACGCCAACGTCCCCCGAGATTTTTTCGGAAGCCCTTTGCAAAACCCTGCCTATCCGCCGAGAGCCCATGTACAAGAGTATCCTGAAAGCAAAAATTGGTCTTTAGTTTATTTTTCATTTTGTTTGTTTTTCTTCAAATAATTAAATTTATCAGTTAATTTGCTCATTATGATTTTTTATTCTAATATATTAATTACATGTTTTCATCAATCTACTGCACTAATTTTTTGTTTATTCCTTTCTACTATATTCGTTACACTATTTTATTGATTTTTTTCTTATTTTCTATTTTATTCGATTTAAGTATATTTCTTTCCTTTTTATTCGTTTCATTCTTATTTTATTATTTTATTACATTTTTTTATATTATTTCGTTTATTTCTATTTATTTTTGTCTTACTTGATTCTATTTTATTAATTTCTTGTTTTTTCCAATTTTATTCGTTTCTATTTCATTTGTTTTTGTTAATTTTTATTTCATCGGGTTTTATTTAATTATTTTTTATTTTATTTATTATGTTCCATGATGTGTTTTTTTTCTATTTATTTTTATTCGTTTCTATTTCATTTGTTTTTATAATTTTTTATTGCATCGATTTTTATTTAATTAATTTATTTTAATCTGTTCTATTAGCTTCTTTTCTATTTTACTTTAATTTTATTTGTTTCTATTTCATTTATTTTCGTTTCATTTGCTTTCATATGTTTCTATTTTATTTGTTAGTATTTCATTTAATATTATTTTCTCTTATTCCTTCCTATTCTTTTTTATTTGATTCTTCTTCATTATTTTTATTGTTCTATTTTATTCGTTTCTTTTCTATTCGTTTTTTTTAGTTTGTCTCTATCTCATTCAATTTTATGTTATTCGTTTTTTATTGTATTCATTTGGGTTTTATTAATTACCCCTAAATTAAATTTTATTTACTCTTTTCGAAACGATTTTTTATTGCAGCCAAAATGTATTGTTTCTCTCACACTCTCGCTTTTAGAAGAAAAATTGCTTTTGAAATTCAAACTAAAATTAGGAAAAATTTACAAAAATGCTCAAACAACGGTTTTTTGCTCCCAAATTTTAACTGTTTGCTCTCAACTGATTTCCAAAATGAATCAGCAAGAAAATGAAAATTAACCACTGAGTAAAATTTCCCCTATGGACTAAATCGAAAAAAGGAATTACTCCAGGATATGTGCTGATAAAAATAGTAGGAAAAGGAGCTAAAATTAAATGGATCAATAGTAGACGACGATAATTTCTATAAGATCCTTGGGGAATGGAATGATATTTATAGTATATAACTCTTTGTGCAAGGACTTTGAACTTTCTATATATATGAGGGGGAGAGAGAGAGATTGAGTTTAGGGTGGTTGTATGAGGAGAGATAGTGTGTTATAGTATTACATGTGAGTGAATGGCCTACATGAGAGTATATAGCTCTCCTTTAGGGCTGGGAGTAGTCTCTCTGCAACATGCATTATACTACTGCAGTATAGTATCGGCCCCTTTTTACTGGAGCGCCCTTTCGTGATCGATAATACACCATATTCTCATTTTGGTCATTGAACCAAACGTCTAACTTGTTCTTTCTATACACCATACATATATATTTACACATCTAGCAAGTACACACAAAAAAATCCCCCTATAACAATATATTCCATACCTCCAACTACTCAAATCGATCCGTCTCTATGCTCTTTCCCTCAATATCCTCCTCTACTTCTCATTCTGCAATTCACTTAAATTCACTTCTTATACAATTTTAGTTTCTCTGGAAGAAAAATGCTTTCTCCTCAAAATCCTCTTGTACTTTTCATTCTAAATTTTACTCCTCATGCAATTCAAGTTCCTTCTGCAAAAATACCTTTCCCCTCAAAATCCTTCTCTACTCCTCTTTCTACAACTTATTCCTTATTCCAGTTCCCCTTGAAACAAATTATTTAAAACAAAAATTATCCTAGGGAAGAGCACAATTGAATTTTTTTTTAAAGCTCTTTTCTATTGGAGAACATTTCATTCAAGACTATATAGTATATCTAGGTGTTTTCTATATTCTATTCTTAAAGGAGAGGGACTATAACTTATTTTTATTTCAGGTGTTGAAACGATTGAACTTGAGAAAGTCTTGGGCAAGAATAATGACACAAATCTTCTATTGGAGGGCACACATATAGTAAAGGACTGAGAGAAACAGACAGAAATGATGTCAGGTGAAAAAGAACAATCGAAACAAGCAGGTAAAGCTGCAGAGAAAAGAATATCTTCTAAATTAGAAATAAACCGGAAACAAAGTATCAGTCCGGATTGGAGAAACTATCAAGAACATGAAATCACAATGAAGAGGGTCTTTCTGTAGGCAAAAACGAACCTTATTCCTTAAGGAACGGATATCGAGACAGCTGTCGTTTCTCAGATATATAAGCTTGGCAAGCAACCACTCTGAAAATACGCCCACCCGCATTAATTTTAGCGCCAAGCCGAAAGTGACCTGGCACCTAAAGTAGACTCCGCATGTTCGTTAAATAGAAACACTACAACTAGAAAAAAAAAGATCCTAGTACAAAATAGATTGCTACATATTACAATCTATGTTGTACTACAATTTTTGCGAAGAAGCATTTTTGCAAAGAAAACAATTTTCTTTTATCCGTATTTTCAGTAATGAAGATCAAGCATGCAAGTTACGGTCGGTTCAATCCAGATTGACAGGTTTTGCACAATGTGGAGGAGCTAAACAGTTAATCTCGTTATAGTATACAGGGTTGCGTAACATTGCAAGAGCATTGTCACCCGGTAAGGACAAACATTCTCCAAAGAGAGAGAGTGTGTGTGTGTGTGTGTATGCGCAAACCCTCGTTTGAAAAAAATTATGTCACTTTAAGGGCGAATCAAACATAAAACGGAGAGAAACGACAAAAAAAAGGGTAATATTTACATGGGAAAGTTAGTGGAATACGATAAGTGGAGCGTGAAACGGTGAAACGATGTCACAACACTGCTGCCGCAGTAAAATATGAGAGACTCGGCAACGTTGCCGATTGTTTAGGATTTTTCTGGCGACAGAGTAGTGTGCCTGAGCCTCGACCTTACAATTTACATTGCTTACGGCACGTTTACCTGATCTCGTCGGACTGGAAAGCACGCACAACAATTATACACCCGATGGGTATTGTACACGTCCTTGATGAATCGATAGCAAACTTCGACTTTTGTTGTTATCGACTAATGTTGTGCATGACAACGCGTGTCGCTTTTGCCTAGCGTCAGGCAACTTCGGTTTTCATTTCAGTTACTTCAGCTTGACTTCTGCTTTGTTTCTCTCATGCTCTTTTGGTTGTAACTTCGTCTGCTAGCATTGTCTATTTTACTAAATTACTTTCTCTTTTGGTTTCTTTTCGGAAGTTCTCTTTTGGTTGTATTTTTCCTGCTGATGCTTCTTCTGTTAATGTTTCAAATGGTACTGCTGCTTCTGCTAATGTTTTTAATAGTTCTGCTGCTTTTGCGAATGTTTCTAATGGTATTGCTGCATCTGCTAATGATTCCAATGGTACTGCTGCTTCTGCAAATGTTTCCAACTATACTACTGCTTCTGCTAATGTTTCTAATGGTAATGCTTCTTCTGTTAATGCTTCTTCAGCTAATACTCCTTCTAGTAATGCTCCTTCTAGCAGTACTTCTTCTAAAACCACCACAAGATACACCGAAATTCTACCCAGAACCAGAAAATAAAGACTCTGTTACCGAGAGGACATCATTCCAAAAGCAGATAAACCACAGTTTGTCCAGCATCAACAACCAACCATTCCTCCCAAACTAATCTGCATCAACCTTTTTTTTCAAAAACAACAAAATCTTTCCATAAAGAATACAGAACCTTTCGAAAACGAACCTAATGTTTCAAAAATGAAAAATCGAATTAGTGCTTTTCCACTTAGCCCCTGTATTAAACAATGTTTAGTTACGCCACTGTTCCCCTTTCCAGACAGAACATGAGTCTCCCCTCTCTAAAAAAAGTCTCATGGTTCCGCCCCTCGAACTATCAGTCGAAACAACCTCGTATGAAAGAGGTAGATTTTGACCTTATTCTCAGGGCCCTGCTCTTCATAATCTACAAAGGCACTTCCATTAATCACTGAATTTCTAAAAATATCCACATCTTTCACCCACTTATCACAATTTTACTTATCAAACAAACTTCTACTGAGACAGTTTCTTGAAATTCTTTTTTTTCCGATTCATAATTAGGGTCCTAAGAAATCAGCAAACGATACTGAGGTCAATGATCGAAGGGTAAGTAACCTTGCCGAAAATTGAGAATTGAACAGCTGGCAACAAACGACTAGTTTACACTGTTCACGAATACTAGTTTAAAGGAGTCATAAAGCAGCTGATGTCTATGTGTATGTGTGTGCTGAATTGTATTCGCAGACAGGAATCGATCAAGGTTTAGAAATAAAATATAAGATTGACTCATGCACAATTCTTATGGGAAACCTGAGAGAAATATTGATACACAAATTGAAACTGTTTGCTACTTGTACTAATGAAATATTGAATATTAATATTAAAGTGTTTGAATATTGAAGATGTCGAGGTCTTCGATATAATGATACAGATGTTTTCAATTGGAAGGAGCAAAAAGAGAGAGAGAGAGAGAGAGAGAGAAGTTTTGCAATCTTCTCGAATTACGAACATGATTGGAATATATTGTCACACAGATGTTGTCTAGTTAACTACTGTTTAGTTTTTACTACTCAAGTTACCCCGCAAAAGAATTAATTATCAGTTATTACAAAACTATATCGATTATTCATCAAAATTGTAATCATCCATTATTTTTTCAAACGAACAAATTCTTAATTTCATAAGTACAAGAAATATGTTAATTAGCAGACTGATTTTAATTAGTAATCCAAATTCCGGATAAAAAACAATCTCGAATGCAAAGTTCTATTTGCATTATATTAATCAACTTATTAATTAAAGCAATGTAAAACTTATTGCAATACTTAATGAAACAAAATCAATATATGATCTCTGATATAATCTCATTTTAATAATACTACCTCATCATTATCATGAATGATTTACTAAATTGTGATAATATTCAATTCAATGTATAAAGTACAAAAGTCCATAAATCGGGATTTTTTGTTCAATAAAATTAATAACGACATTGAAATCATACATTGACTTTATAGAAAATATAATTATACGAAAATGTGTGATAGACTGTAATTATAATTTATCATTTCCATTTTTAAGTGTTCGAGAACAACAAAAAAAAAATGAGTAAAAGAGCAAATTTATATAATCTTTGTATGAACTTTTAATTTTTTTTTTTGGAGCAAGTTTCACTGATTAAAAAGTTCGCCTCTAGGAGGTCCGGTTCATAATCAAATTCTTTACATTCGCCTCAATTGGTCTGACACACTGTATAAGCCAAACTGGCACGAATTTTTTTTTTTTTTTTTTAGTTCGCTAGTATTTTAATCGAACGTTTAAATTTAAATTCATGGAACGTTGTAGTTTATGTGTATATATGAAGCTTTATAATTTCAACAATAGATTCATGTGGCAACAAGACACTGAATAAAATAATGTAACTGTGCTTAATAACTTTGACCAATAAATTTTGAAGAAATAAAAAAATTGTTATTAAATAATTATATTCCAAAGAATATACATTTCAATTGTAGTTTTTATATATTTTTAGTTTTCTTTATTAGTTTTTCCTTATTATTATATTTATTGTTAACTTCTTCAACTGTAATATATTTATTATCATTTTTTCAAATTTATTTTTTTATTATCAATTTAAATAAAAATAATTATCATTACAATTATAATAATTCTAAATTTTTAGTATTACTGTATTTATAATAATTGAGAATTACAATTATAATATTATAATAATTATAATTATAATTATTATAATTATGAATTCTAATTATCACTGTAATGAAAGTAATTTTGAATTATAATAATTTACAAAAGTTTATTATTTAAGATAAATTTTAATTACCTAGAAAACTTTGAGAATTTTAAAACTTGATAAATTGTTTACTCCTACGCTGGTTAACGTTGCTAATCGCAATGTTAGACACGAAATATTTTTATATATGTTACAGGTTTATATATATATACTTTTATCCTTATTACGTTATTTTACGCAAGAGAAATTCCCCTTTTGTCATTCTAAAATAGAGTTCCGTTGAAATTCAATAATTTACTGTCGTTTTAAAGTTTCAGTTGGAATGTTTAAAAATTAAAGAAAAGAAAATATAGACAACTTTCTCCCAGTTACAAATAAATTAAAAAACAAACAATCACTGCATTCTTTCCCTACCAATTATTGACAAATTTGTTATAAACATTCTATCGACAAAATTATTAACTCTATTATTAATTAATTAATAATTAATTTAATAATTATTATTGTATTTTTTCTTAAAATTTGATTTTTCACTAACTAGTTTTTAATAAATGTTTTCAAAATGTATTAAATGTTTTAAATAACTAAATATATAGAAAATAAATAATAAGAAATAATATATAATATAATATAATATATATTAAGAAGAGTTTAAATATTAAATTGATAAAAAAATATCATTTTTCAAAAGAAAGTAAATATGAACCTAAAGATAAAGTTTGGAGTGAACAGTTTCGAATATACCTTAAAAATGTTTCTTCGAGGAAAAAAAAGTAATCTTCAAATCAAATCTATGGGAGAATTGATTGCAGTATCAAAATAAAAACAAAAGAAACAATGTTCACATGACAAACTTGAAAGAAACTTTTAAGGATATAATATTGAAGTATACGTATAATACACAATAAATGAAACTTGGCAGCGTTGTAAATTAGTAGCAAAGTCCATTGCAAAATATTTTAAATTCTTTATACAATACTCTTTAAAGAAAGTTTTACAAGAAGACAACAAAAATGAAAGAATAAACAAATATTTATCGAATTAAATACTCATACTATAAAATTTCATTCAAAAATTCCTTCGTTATATATTGAAAATATATTATAAGCAAAAAAAAGAACATTTCTTGATATGATTCCTGAATCACGGCAATAATTTTAAATAAAAACATTTGTTTTTGACATGACAATGCTTTTGTTCAAAGTAAAGATGATGAACAAATTTCAAAAAAAAACAATATTAAACTTTTTTTTTAATTTCAAGTCATTCAAATGAAATGTTTTTAATCTCTTGTTTATTCAAATTAGCCGTGTAAATTAGTGGAAATAAAAAATTATTTTTCTCGTATATAAATAAATAATAAATAAACGAGTAAATAAATATGTGTAAGAAAGTTGAGTAAAAATTGGAAGTTAATAAATTACTTTCAGTGAAAGTTCGTTTTTTTCATATTTAATTCATATCAAGCTCAAGTTAAAGTAATGATCAAATTATTATTAGTTGTCAACTGAACATTTATTCTTAAAATTTTTTTTTCACTGGACTGTTTAATTTTTACTTTTATTATTATTGCCATATGTTGTTGAAAATTTTTTTTTATTTTTACTGCTATTGTTGTTGCAACTTTTTTTTATTGTTATTGATACATTTTTTGTTTGCCATTATGTTTTGTTTATTTTGTTTCTATATCTTTTCATTGTTGTCATACTTTTACTATATTATTGTTGTATTTTTCTGTTGTTAGTAAATTTTTGTGTTGTTATTGCTATATTTTTATTGTTGCTATACTTTTGTAATTTTTTTTTTGTTATACTGTTTTTGTATATTTTTATTGTTACTATATATTTTTATTGTTACTATATTTTTTTTATCACTAACAATATTTTTATTATTGTTGTCATACTTTTACTATTACTACTTTATTGTTTATTTTTAACCACTGTTGCTAATTTTTGTTCTTGCATTATACAATTTTTTATTGTCATTGCTATATTTTTATTATTGTTATTAAAATTCCTGTATTATGCTTCATTCTGTTATTATTTTTCTTATTATTGCTGCTTTGTTTTTATTATTGTTTCCATATTTTTATGATTGTTTCCATATTTTGTTATTGTTTCCATTTTTTTCTTATTGCTACCATATTTTCGTTATTGCCATAATTTATTTTTTCTGTTTTGTTATTGTTTTCTCGCATCCTTTTGAATTATTTTTACTTTCTTTTTAAATTGTTTTTACTTCTTTATTGCTTCCACTTTTTTGGTTTTTTTCTTTTTTATTACATTCACTTTTTGTTACTTTTTTTTATGTTTACTTTCTTGTTTTTTCTTTTACTTTGTGTTTTTTTAAAAATTGCTTTCACTTTTTTTTTTTACTCTTTTTACTCGAGTTCTTATATATTTATATTATAATGCTAGTATATTTTTAATTCTTGACGCTCGAATTTTATTATCACTGGAAATCAAATTTATACTATTCTTTACGAAAGAATTGATCAAAATTTGTCATTAATACACATTTCCCTCTCAATCGAATTTCCCACAAGTTTATAAATTGTCAACAGGAAATTTTATATTCAAGTATTCTACTAATAAATCAGAATTTGATTATCAAAACACAATTTTTCGAAGGTATGAAAATTTGGATCCCAAATTTTTTTTTTGGGTATTATCATCATATTTTTCAAGTTGTTACCAAATTTGTGAAAACAGTTCAAATTTTGTAAGTTATCGCCGAATTTTGTTCCAAACTGACAACATTAAAAATTGAACAAATCGAAAAGAAGTTAATATTTAGCAGCAAAAAAAAAAAATAATGTTTTGATTCTCAAGGACAATAACAAAGATTGAAAAGAGAGAGACTCACCTGGTCATTGTACAGTGTATACTGAGGTGGCGGTGTATTAAGCGGTGGATAAGGTGGCGGGAATTGCCAAATAAATTGCTCGGCCGTTGCTGTATTTGTGGTGAAAATTGGATCCGGCTCGACACCATTGCTGTCCATCGTGACGACCGCCGTTGTTGTTGTTGTTGTCGTCGTCAGGACTGTTGTTTGCGTACAGCAACCATCGACAGGACTCGATGACGATGTCGTTGTCGTTGTTGTTTGTGAGACAACATTATTGCCTGGCGTTGCCGTTTGAACAACAGGTTCAGGATGCTGAGCATTGGCATGATCCTCCCTCTTCCGCAACTTACTACGGACAAGGCGAATCGCAATCATGGTCCCGTTGCTCCCAACCATCTTCTTGTACTTAATGTACAACCTCGTGAGCTTCTTTGCTACGTTGGTAGGAATTTTCAGGCTGTTTTATGGCGAATTCTCGAACAAGTCGAGAACTCTTACAACAGTCTCAAAAAAAGAAGAAGTTAATTTTTTTAACTCAAAAATTTACTCTCCCCAAAAAAAAATTATTTTTGGAGGAAAAGTATTTTTTTGTTTTCGAGGTGTATTATTTTTTACTAATACCAAACTTCAAGATTTTCAAATTAAATTTCACTATGTTTGTGTATTTTTCCTGAGAGAATCAAACGAGCACTGAATGAATAATTTATCGAAAAACTGCTTTCAAGTTTTCCCACTTATCGTACTTTTGGTAATAATAATAAATATTTATATATACAAATATATATATATATTGTTATTTACACTTTATACAGTCACACGTTTTAATGACGCGGCACCATTTAAACTCGGAAAAGAATTTTTTTTGACTAGTTTTATAAATCCTTGGTTGTCGGAATTTGTTGTTGTTGTTGTTTTAAATTTTCTTTTTTTGTTTTTATTTAATTGTAACAACTAAGGGAAGTTAAATAACAAACTGCCACTCAGTTGTATTATCACTGGAGACTCATTTGTAAAAGAGAGTTGAAGAGAATAACTCTCTCTCTACCTAGTCTCGCTCATTTCTCAAGAGCTCAAACTGTGGTCTGAACTCGAAACTGGCGCTCGAAGCTTTTATATAGTCGTGTTTTGACGTCACAGACGCGTGCCACGCCGATTGGATGGCGCGAGCCGCGAACAAACCTAAGCGCCACGAGGAATCCCAAGAAAACGGTCAAAAGCTTTCCCGCTTATGCGGAAGACACTTTCAGAGAATATATGAATTTTCAAAGTTTTTCCCCCCAGCAATTGTTTTGTTATGAAATCAAATTAACCATAAAGAGAATTTTTAAGAGAATAAATAGGAGGCAAAAATTCCCAACAATCAGCAATCATTTTTTTTCTTCTTCTTCTTTTACATATTTATAAAGAATCTTTCTTATTCAGGTTTCATTGATCGTAACACTTTTTAAACTGCTTCCATCTTTTTTTTTATTATTTAGCTCACAACCCTAATCAAAATAATAATAAATAAAAAAAATAAGTCTCATAATAAATAATAATAAAAATAAAAACAAATGTTACAACTACAAGAAAGGTTATAATAAATACAAAAGGTGATAAACAAGGAAATAAAAAATAGCAATAATAGTAGAAAAATAGACGTTAAGGAATAAAATTAAATAATAAAAATAATACAAAATAAATAACAGACAATAACAACCAGAAAAAGAAACGAGGAGAAACATTTCTCTGGAGCAGCGATAAGTTTCTCTAGAATAACGAAAGTACTAATTAAAATAACTAAACATTTCGATAATATAGAGGATTTTATAACTATTCCAGGTGAACATTTTTTCTCTCTAAATAGTAATAAATAAAAGTAATAAAAATTTCAAAAAATAGTATAAATAGTGATTTGTTTCGTCAATAGAAAATTAATTTTTCGTTGCTGTGACGAAAATTTATTTGTATAAAAGAAAGTTTATGTGAATCAGAAATAATTTATATTTTTGCGAAACAATTTACTTATTTAAATTAATGAAAGCTCAGTTTTCTGATTGTAAAAATAATAAACAATGAAAATAGCAAAAATAATAACTAATAATAAAAATAATAATCAATGAAAATAAGAAAAATAATAAAGAATAAAAATAAGTAAAATAATAATTAATAATAAAAATTATAATAGTATAAATAATAATAAATAATAAACGCGGTAATAGTCAAAGAGTCTCTTTTCCCGTAAAATTATCAAATATCATAATTAATTTTCGAAATGTTTAAAATATAAAATACATTTAGAAAAAAACCATCCCAAATGTCGAGGTTAAAAATTAATATTTCACGTGACGTGACGTCAAAAAATGGTTAAATCATCAGTTTTCGGTATTTAATAATTTCTCTTTGACGTAGTGGTTAAAAATACAGTTTTTTCGACACAACCAATGATTGACAAGTTCAGAACAGTTTTTAAGAAAAAAAAAAGCAAGAGACTACGTCAATGTATTCCATTTTTTCCCCACAGAACAATTTTAAAACAATATTATTTTGTTACTTAATTTTGTTATTATTATCATTATTTTTACAACTATAATTGTAATAATTAGAAAATGAATTAAAAACCAAAGAAAATAAATAATTAATTAATTGATACATAATTTTTTCCACAGAAAAATTTTAAAAACCGTATTTATTTGTTAATTTTTATTATCACTATTACTATTATAATTATAATTATTATTAATTGTTAACTTCATTCAAATTTTATATAATTATAAAATATTAATTAATATTAATATTAATTAACAACAATTATATTAAATAAATATTAATTAACAACAATATTATTAATAATATTGTTGTTATTGTTATTATTGTTGTTATTATTAATATTATCTTTATTTTCATTTATTCTTTATCACCTACACTTTATTTTTATTTATTTTACATAACTTAAAGACGCACGCATTAAATTATATGCAATAATGAAAAAAAATAATGTAAAACGTAATTAAGATTATAAAGAAGTCTTTATTAAAAGAAAAGAAAAAAAAATGAAGAAAAAAACAAATATACGTAACATGAAAACAAATAATAATAATAATTATTATTTTTAAATGTATTTTTGTAAAATAAAAGAAAATGGAAAAGAGACTCAATGCAACAAGTACACAATATTCAGAGGAAGAAGTAGTGGAGAATTTTCGAGAGAATAATTCGCAACAAGATTTTCTATTTAATGTTACGAGTAAAATACGTCTTATATTAATGACGTATTATAATTTTATTCCATTGATCGACCTATATAATTTAGAGACCCTTCATTGTAAATTACACCCTTTATTTTAAAGCAACAACCGGAAGCAAGACGTCATGTTCATAATAAGTATTCTCATGCTAAAATTCATCTGTGTTTCTCTCTCTCACTCTCTGTATTGCTCCATCTCTATAATTTCCTTTAAGATAGTTCGATATTCACAGAGGAAAATCGACGGAAATTGAAAAAAAAATTGTATAAAACAAGAAAGAAGTAGATAATATTTTTATGAATGAATGACGATGATATGATAAAGACTGGAGAATTTATAAAGGGGAGAAAAATGTGAATACTAAAAAATATTACAGACAATCTTTAGAAACTAAAATATACTTCTTAATTTTAAATTCAAATTATTAAATTAAATATTAAATTAAAAATAATTTATTTAATGCACATTTTTATATTAAAACATGAAAAAAGCGAAATTAACAAAATTATATAAAAATAAAAGAACGTAAAAAAAGAGGCAACACATAAAAATAATTAACCAAACGTTTAAAATGAAGTTAGAAATTAAATTTTTAAAAGTAAAAAATAAAAAAATCAAATAAAAACCTGAAGAAAAACAAAATAAAACTCTCAAAACACAAAAACCTGAATAAAGAATAATTATACATATCGAACTTTGTTTTCACTATTTTCAATATTTTCATTATTATTGCCCAATTAACAATTCTCGAAAATATTATTCTTCTTGTTTCTTGAATTTGATCGCAATTATTCATATTTTTTTATTCAGTGTCAATAATAAACAGGAACCATTAAAATAATATAAACTACGTTTTATATTTTACTTATGCTAATTTTTAATAACAACTTGTTTACTCTAAGTCGAATATTATTTTACATTTATACGCAATCATACTCCATGTTTTCTTCTTCAAACATTATAAAGACGACACCTGCAAATGTGCTCTAATTTTTTTTTCAACTTTAATACTACAGACACAAATTACTTTATTTTTTGTATCCGCCAGTGGCGTCAATTTTTCGATAGATAAGCCTAATAATTATTTCTTCAAATGACTATATACATTGTCTCTTTATGTAAGAAAAATAGAACAACAAAAAAATAAAGAAAGAAAAGAAAAAATAACAAAAGAAAATAAAAACAAAATACAAACGTTCATTGAACAAATGCAACAGGTGTGTTAGAATTTTTCGTTTAAAAATTAATAAACAGCAATTATAAATGCATATCATGCGTAAAAGGAATAAGCGATTCTTCGTGACCTACTGTCTAGGCACCAAGGCTCATTGTAGAAAAAAAAACTTCCTTATGTTTTTTTCATTGACACTGTATAATAAAATTTAACTGATTATCATTAAAAGATAATTAAATATTTTTGTAAAAATTTATTGCGTTGTATTCTTTTCTTTTCAAATGCTAATAAATCCTGTGTATTCGAATTTTATTCTTTCGAAATTTTACTAAATTATAACAATCAAATTAATATAATATCAATTTTATATTAAAAAATAAACAAATGAATGAATAAAAGAAATATTCAAAAATAATTAAATAATAAAATAGAATTATTTCCGAGTGCAAAAATTTTGTCCTCAAGGCAAATTCAGTTTTAAATCAGTACAATTCAAATGTTAATTAGCGGAAAAGAACAGATTTTAATCGAAACGAGAGATTAATTTATAATTAAAATATTATTAGTCGTGACAAAAAAAAATCCCCCAGGAAATTATATATAATTTTCTACGAAACAAAATCACTTCATTCAAGATTGATGAATATGACTGAATCAGAGTGTGCGCTATCATCGAGAATCATTTCTATTTTAAAACTTCTATAAATTGTTATCAACAATATTCTAGAGCAAATGAATGAAACATAATTATCAGTTAAATATAAATTAATTTTTATAAAAATATAAAAATTCATTGTCTTTTCCCGTCTTTGAAAAAATTAACTATTGATTATTTCACCAGCAGATTTTTTTCCATTTTCGATGAAAGCTGCCTTTTTCAATAAAAAATGTATTTTGCGACCAAAAATGTATTGTTCATTCAAAAAATGTATTTTTTAATCATTGTATTTTTAATCAAACATTGTATTTTTCAATCAAAAATCTATTTTTGGATGGAAGATCTATTTTTCTATTAAAACCTAAAAGAAATAAAAATTTTTACAAACGATCAATTGAATTTTAATTTATATATTTAAAATTAATTGCTTCATTAATTGCTTATATAATTAAATAATTATTCCATTTAGTAAATATTTTTTAGGTAAAAAAATATGAATTAAACAAAACTATTTCTGCAATATTAATTATTTCACGAAATAAATATTTCATTAAAAAATTATTTCATTACATTTATTTTTATAGTAGTAACATCAGAAGGGAAAGAAAAAAACTTTAGGAACAAAAATAGCAAACATTTTTGAAAATAATTAGAAAAATATTGAAGAACAACTCCAACAATAATAAACAGAACAGAGTTCGCACGTGGAGGAAATTTGGTGAAATATCCTGTAAATAAATAATCACTGACTTATAATTTTTATATATTTATATGTATCAATAGTTAATTTATACTCAAAATAGTTACGTATAAAGTAAATTGTCGTTGGACCTTGAAAAAAGTTAAGGACAAGTAATGTACGTATGACATAATAGCTCAGCGAAGAATCGAGTACACTTGACATTCAACTGGTTATTGGAAACGTTCCATTTAAATAATTTCTTGTAATTACTGCTCATATTCCTTCAAATCAGAGCACACAATGTTTCAAGAATAATTTCAGCAAAAAGATTTTAATTTATAAGTTATTATTTATTTTTAAAAAACCCAACAGTGAATAGTAAAATAAAGACTTCTAATTTCGGTTAAGAAGAAATAAAGGAAAATAAAATCATGAAGAAAAATAAAAAAACAATAGAAAATAATTAAAAAAAACAATAGAAAATAATAAAAAGAACAATAAAAAAAATGAAATACAATAATAAATATTAATAGAAAACAATAGAAAATTATACTTAAAAAATATTAAGAAATGACAAAGAAAAATAATAAAAAATAATACTGTAAAATTTAAATTAATTTTAAATAATATATTAACAAATTATTATTATTATTTTAGTAATACATTAAATAATACAAAAAATACAAAAAAATGCAAAGCAATACAACAAATAATAAATAAAAATGTGAAAGAAAAAATATTTAGCCATTTTGTCACACGAAACGATATAATAATCTCCGAAAAAAAGTTCTTACAATGAAGCAAAAAAAAAAATTAATTCCATGTCACGATTTCACAGAAAATTAAAATATATATTATCAAATCTTTTAATTTTTCACCTGATAAATTTTATCATTGACAGGTGTGTTTAAGAACGAACTTATGATTCACACGCATTAGTTGAAAGTCGATTACTATATTACAAATTTCTCTAATCAAAGAATTCAATTGAAAAACGATTCATTCTCTCCCTATATAAATAAAAATTGTTATAACAATATTAAAATTAAATCAAATTTTCCCCTTTCTTTCATTGATAAACAATGAATGCTCTACATTAAAATCAATGGAAAAAAGCAATTTAAAAAGTTTATCGAAAATCTTTTCGTGCATACAGAAAAAAAACATTTTTCTCTATTATATTCAATTAACGTAATTGATTTGCTTTTACAAAAGGTCAATTTTTCAAAAGAAAAAAGAAAAAAATAGTAAAACAAAAATTTCTGTGTGGCAATCACGCGAACATTGAATGCTATCCACACCTCGAATGAAATAATTCCTCGTTTTAAAGTGTGCGATTTCCATTTAATTCTAAGGTCAATGATTAAGAAAAGGGATATGCTAATTAGTTCCTGGTTTTTCTAAAACTTCATATTATAAACTCACATTGTCGCCAGAGTCCAAGGCAAAAAAAAATTGAAGCAAAAACTATCAATTAAATTGAAAACTAGATTACATATATATTCTTATAAGGATTAATTCAAATTTAATTCGAACTTCCTAGATCAAAAAGGGGTTGGGTAAAAGTTAGAGAAATAAATCAAACTAAAAATAAAAAAATAACGATGAAGAAAAAAAATTAATAAATAAATAATAAATAAATAAATAAATTTATTTACAAAAATATATAAGAAATTAAAAAATAAAATAAACTGAAAGAAATAAAATGCGCGAACAAAATTTAATTTACCAATAAATTTGATAAGCATCAACTGAAAATTACAACAACCAACTAAATTTTGCAATAAAATAATAATCAAAAATCTGATCTCAATGAATTTTTTAATTGATAAATATTTTTGCAAAATTTCGTCAACTTTATATTGATTAAAGAAAAAAAGAAAGATGATCATCAAACTTAATTTCCGAGAACATCTTATCCGAGAGATAAAAGTTGAAGAACTTTTTTTTAATTAATAAGAGGAAAAAAATTTTTTTTTCACTTCTGAATATTTTAGAGAATTACCTATAACTTTTTTTCCTTATACGCACAAATGTGTCTTTCAAAATAGAATTTCCACATTTTTATGACGATTATAAAAATAATTTCTAATTTCATAAAGAGGGTTAAGTTCGAGTTTGTGTTTAATTAGCATAATAGCCTTTAATTAGTGCTCGCTTGATTCAATAACTTAATTACATTAAAAGTTGGATATTTCTAAATATATACCATATATATAATAACAACAAGCAAGCTCACGAAGCTGTAAAAAAAGTGTTTAGTTTATTAATTTTTCAACAACCAAACGTAAGAGCAAACACAAGTTGAACATAAAAATAGTCTTTATATCAATGTTTAATTAAATTTGAAAAAAATATTTGCTTCTTAGAAATAAGGGATAAAAATAAGGTAACAATATAACTATTAAGAAAATAATTTCTGAAAAATAATTATAATATGCAAAAATTAACTATTTTATTTTTTTATTACTCTCTTAGTTTTCAATTTTTTAAAGTGATTTTTTTTTAATATTCATTTTTATAATAGCTAATTTTTCTAGTTTTAAATATTTTATAATATTTTATAATATTTTATAATTTTAAAAAAATAATAATCTTTATTTAATATTTTTTTAATTGCAGTTATTTTAAAGATAATTTTTCCAAATAGGCAATTTTTTGCTAATAGTATTTTTTGTAATGTGATATTTTTTCAAATAATCTTTTCTTTACTAGTAATTGTTTAAAGTAATTTTTTATTAATAACCTTTATTAACAGAAATTATTTTTGAAGTAATTTTTTTAGTAGGAATTTTTTTTAATGAAATTATTTATTGTTTATAATAGTCATTTTTATGTTTCTTTTTTCATTCTTATGTTTGGTGTCAACTGTAAAAATAGTCTTGAAGCTTTTTTAAAAATATAATTAAAAAATTATTTATGAAAAGTAATCGAAACAAATAAAATCATATTTATTCGAAAAATTTGTTTCACCGCAAATAAAAATTTTTCAAAATTAATTTCCACCAAATGGAAAATTGAACTAATTACTACTTTCAACTTTCAGAGAATAATCTTTCGTGGTTTCTTTAAAACAAAACTATTGTTATAAGCGAAAATTGTAAATACTTTTTTTTATTTTTAAATTATTTTTAAAATGAGAAAAAATGTTTATTTGAAAATTGTTTTTAAAATGAAGAAAAATGTTTATTTTAAAATTATTTTCAAATTGAAAAAAAAGTTTTAATGAAATTAGAACAAATAAATAAGTAAATATTAAAAAAAATTTACCTGATAGTAACGGCCAAGAGAACAATAATGACTCCAACTAATACCATCGCTATCACGACGCCACATAGCATATACACACTCTCCGATGGAGGGACTGAAAGAAAAAAAATAATTCCAATTATTATCATCCCTTAAAATTTTCGAAAACTACAAAATACACTCAACTGCCATACATTACCAAAAATTACCATAAATAATAATAAAAAAAATATACTTAGCTATCTCGACCAAATTTCTATAAACTTTCAACCAAATTTGATTTGATCCAATTCCGATTTTTGAAAATAAAAAATTCTTGTTCTTTCAATTGAAAAAAAAACATTTTATAAGGATTTTGATATTTGATCAAAATATAATTTTCTTCCACACGTAACAAACAAATTCCTCGTGATTGGAAAAAATTCATTTTCCAGTGTCTTAAAATAAAAAAGTAAATTAAAAATAAGATAAATAATAAAAACAATAAATTTAATTATTATTATTTTTATTTTCATTATTAAACTATTTAATTTAATGTAAACTAAATAAGTAATTGAAATAAAAATTTAACAGTTAAAAAAAGTGTAATTGAAATAAAAGTGCAATTTGAAATAAAAGTAAAAAAAAAAAAAATTCCCTCTAAATAGTAGAGAATAAAAAATTTCTTTTTACTTTTCAATATTGATCGTAAAATAGAAATTTTCATTTATATCATATATATCACAAAGACGTATATATTTTGTTTGTGTACAGCTTTTCTATTGCAAATGAGAAATCCTAACCTTGGCAAAACAGTTAGTTATGTGGCAATTTTCTTAAAGAGCAAACATTCCGGATTCAATTAGTGTACAAAGTGTGACATAGTTACCAGCTGTCTACTTTTGCAAAAGGCCTTTCATGTTTTAATAAATTTCAAGAGACCAACAACAACAAAAAACACAAAATGCATCTTCAATTTAACAGAAATCTCTGAAAATACACTTTTCATTTGAAATTATAAAATACATTGAAATTATTCTCGACAGTGACTTATAAAAGGATAAAATCAAATTTTCAAAATGAACAATAAAATATTTCTTAATACAAAAAATATTCCTTGATCCAAAAAAAAATTTCTTGATCCAAAAAATATTTCATAACCAATTATTATTAAAAAAATTTGTCTCATTAATTAAATTTTGTTGCTATTCTTAAACAGTATTCACAGTTTTTCCAAGGATATCAAATTGAGACAAAAAACGTATCAAAACGATACTCTCTAAATTTGAATTAGTAAAAATGTTTACTAATTGGAATTATTGACTGACTTTTTGCTTTTGAATTAGTAAATTCTACTAATAAACAGTCATTTCTGCTAATTTATTACTAAAATTTACTAATTCAAAAGCAAAAAGTCAGTCACTAATTCGAATTAGAAAACATTTTCACAAATTCAGATTTAGAGAGTAGATTTCTACAATTTTAATTCGTCTTTCACTTAATATTCTTGAACAAATATATTATTCGATAATTAGTAATAAAAATAATTTATTTATTTCTTTATTCGCTTATTCAAAAATAGGAGTAATTTACTCATTTAATATTATATTAATTATATTAACATTTTATTAGCTATAGTTATTATTATTATTATTGTTATTATTATTTATATTAATTATATTAACATTTCATGTCAGCTAATAAAGCAATAAATACTGAATAGAATCGAGAAGAACTTTGCTATCTATTAATTCGTCTAATAATTTATTATAGTAATCACGAAGATACTCTCTGCTTGGAATCGAGACTTTATCCGGGAACTCATAATTAGCATGCACTTGTTGGTACAAAAGATAAAGCTCAACACTTTGTAGATCAATCACATATATATACATATATATATATTGATAGGGGGAAATCCAAGAAGGGAATTTAGTAGAAAAAAACAAAAAAATATATAAACTTGATTAGAAAACTATACATATCATTGAATATACGAAAGCCATTCAAACACTGATCCAAACAAAATTTGTAATTCATTATTAGTTTTTTTTTTACCAACGCACGCATATAAGGATAAATGGGCGAAAAAATTGATGATGATGGATACAAACTTAATAGAAACAAACACCATATGACTTTTACGTCACGTATCAGTTCTTTTTTTTCTACATCTCACTATGTAAAGGTCATTCATTTTCAAGATATTGTATTGTGAATCGTGAAAGATTTATAGGTACAATGATATTCTACTGTTTACAGTTATTTCTTTGTGATCCAATTGTTTGTGTTTTTTAAAGAAACAGGATTTGCGAGAATTTTTTTTTATTTACAGCGAGAGAAATTCGTTTTAAGTTTTTTATATACATTTTGTCAAACTCGAAGCTAGCAGTGGAATAATTTAAATTTTACTGAATTTTTCCAGTAGTCGAATTTTTATTTAAATTAATTTTTTAATTAATCGAATTATTTAAGTACAATTTGTATTTAGTTGAATTTTTTAAAGTAAAATTTCTAATCAATCGAATTTTTTATTTAGTTGAATATTTAGTTAACTGAATTTTTATACAGTAAAATTGTTATTTAATAGAATTTTAATTTAACTGAATTTTTATTAATCGAATTTTTGTTAAAAGAAATTTTTATTTCATTGAATTTTTATTAGTCAAATTTTCATTAAACAGAATTTTATTCACAACAATTTTATTAAACTAAATATTTAAGTCGATTTTTTATTCAACCGAACTTTTTATTTAGCCGAATTTTTATTTAATTGAATTTTTATTTGTTGATTTTTTATTTGACGGAATTTTTATTTCTTTGATTTTTAATTATACCGATTTTTACTCTACCTAAATCATTTATTAGCTGAATTTTTTTAAATTCAATTTTTATTTGTCGTTTTTTTACTTGACGGTTTTTTTTCTTTGAATTTTTAATTAAACCAATTTTCGTTTAACCGAATTTTTATTTAATTGAATTTTTAAGTAAATTTCTTATTTAATCAACTTTTATTCGGCCAAATTTTTTTTAATCGGATTTTTTAGTTGATGATTTATTTAATCGAATATTATTTAATTTAGTCAAATTTCTATCCAACAAAATTTGTCTATATCAAAACTTGTATTTAATTGAATTTTTATTTAACCGAATTTTCTTTAACTCAATTTTATAGACATTTTACTTAACAGAATTTTTCATTGAGTAGAATTTTTATTTAAATGAATTTTTTGTTGAGCTCAATTTTTATTTAAACGAATTTTCATTTAGCCAAACTTTCAATCAATAATTTTTGTACTTAATTTTTATTTAATTGATTTTTTTTCAAGTAAAATTTATTTAACTAAATTTCTCCAGTTGATTTTTTATTAAAACGAATTTTTATTCAACAAAATATTTTTATTACAATTTTCTTTAAATATAAGTTTTTTATTCTGGACAATTTTTATTTAAACTAATTTTTATTAAGCTAAAAGTTAATTTAACCAAAATAAATTTTAATAAATTAATTTGAATAAAGAACTTGGTTGAATAAAAATGAAATACAAATTTTGCTGAAATTAAAATTGAACTGAATAAAAAATAATGTAATATAAAAGTTCTAATGAAAAAATTTTACTATTAAAAATTCTCCTAAAAAATTCAGTCAATTAAGAGCAAATTTTTTTCATTTTTAAGAGCAAATTTTATTGAATGTTTGGCTAAATGAAACTTTGTTAAAATTACTATAGTAGATAAAAAATTTGTTTTTAAATGAAACTTTTAATGAAAAATTCGGTTCAATATAAATTCTACTGGAAAAATTTCAGTTAAACAAAAATAAAGTACTGAAATTCTTGAATAAAAGTTTGCCTTAATAAAAATTTGTTTAAATAAAAACTGTGCTAAATAAAAAACTCCGTTGGTTCCATTTTCTAAGATTTAAAATAAAAAAAGCGTGAAATTCAAATTTCATAAAATGCGATTAAAAATTACGACATACTTTACTTTACTTTACTAAAATTCCATTACAATTGAATTTCCACTTGATTAAATTTTCCTCTCAGATGAAAATTGTCATTTAATTGAAATTTTTCATTTCTAATTAATTTTTCCCTTTATCTAATTTTCATAAATGTCAATTAATCATGTTTGAGCTAGATAGAGAGAGAGATAAGGACAAAAAGAGAGACAAGTGAATATAAAATTTACAAACTGTGTGTATAATTATAGATAATAATTAAGATGGAAATTTTGTTCTTTTTGTAGAAGCTGCATCATTTAGTGCAGGATGCAAGGTAACATTTTCGCATTACACACGTGAACAAGTACCAGTCACGCTTGAATACATATAGATATACATTTTGTATCATGCAAGCAAGGCGTGCAACAAGAATGAGCAATCTACCTCCTATCGCTTTAGATTTGTTGCGAATACACGACAAAATCGAGGACAAAACTTTACGTCGTTTTTCGTGCAATTTTTTTTTCTCCTTTCAATACTATTTTTGAGGAGAAGAAAAAAAATTCCCTCTTACCTACTCAGTCGAAAAAGTTCTGTATAAAATTTAACCATAAAGATTCTATACAGAATCAAGAAAAATGCTACTTAATATTCTATAGAATTTTACAAGAATATTTCCATTGAATTTTTTTTCTACTTGAATTCTAATAGATTTTCCTATTTTTTAATTTATTTATATTTACATTAATATTTTTATTTGCCATTTATTTATTAGCATAATTTATGTTATCAAATAACTAAAACGAAACAATTCGTATCACCATCGCTTCAATTCGCTTGTGAGAGAATTTTCATGCCCTCTAGGCGGGAATTTGGTGAACTGTTTTGGCGCGAAATTCAAAAGAGCAAAAACCTAATGATTATATTTCAATTATTTTATTATACTAATAATATAATATTCAAGAAAATTTATTTGTTTCAAGTAAATATTTTCTAGATAATTCTAATTTTCCAATTGGGAATTTTTTCCATTCCGATTCGAACTGGTAATAAATAGATAATTATCCACTTGACAAAAATTGATGAACTAGCCAAATAAAACTTACAGAACCCACTAAAAAATCGAACATAAATCTACAATAATAGAGAAGACAAAAAAATGGAGAAGAAGCAAAAAAAAATCTAGGACTAAAAGAGGAAAGGTTAGAGAATTATGAAGTCATCTTTGCAATTTTTTTTAACCTCACACGTTCCTTTCGTAAGCGTATGAAATATTTTTTCAGCAGAATATAAAACAGAAAAAAATTTCCATTTCCTTAAAAAAACGAACGATATTACGTATTGACTCTTGATCTTTCAATTGGAGTGCGTGTAAACTCTCTTTTTCTTTTACAAGCACACTCTACTTTCCTTACGAACCCTCTTTGGTCTTGACATCATATCGTGATTCAAGCGTCCATGTCCCACATTCAAGATGACAGCCAAAGTGAATGGTGACTAAGAAAGTTTTTTTTTCCCCCCAAGATTCACTTCGAATAATTTATGCATCTGAAAAAGCTTCATAATTATGAACACGCAATCATTATCAAATGAAGATTAATCAAACATTTTTCCATCCCATCGCAAGCCTTTCTTTCGAATAAAGATAAAATTTCCCAACTAGCAGTGGAAAAAAAAGATCAGTTCTCTTTGAAAATTCTTCAATAACGACACTTATGGATAAAAAGTGAAAATACACTTTTTTTTCTAAACGACAAATAAGGTAATTAGATATTTATCATATGTATCGAATAACTTCGATTTCGATTTCACTTATACTGGGAACAAGATTTTAGTCACTTGTGCTCTTACGTTAAATGTTAAGTCTGAGAAAGTTTTATGTCTTCACTATTTCTTTCACTCGAAAATTTTTTATTGTCAATTCAATAATATATTTTGCTTTCCAGTTATTAATAATTATGTAACACTTATCAAATTAAAAATAATTGTTTGCCGAATCGTTTTTTTATAAAAAATAAACAAATTAATAATAATAATAATAATAAATAAGACTTCAAAAAAAATTAAAATATTTGGAATTTGAATAAATGTAATATTAAGTTAGGGAACGATTTAGTTTTGCCCCATTTTCTTTTTTACACTTCTCATAATCAAAGACAAGAATCTTAAAAATTTTCTAACGAACAAAAGAATGTTTTCAAACAAAGAATTTATTTTGTATTTTTTAAGAACACTGCAACTGTCTAAAAGAACGTAGAAAATTTCATTCTCTCCAATATAGCGAAATTGGAGAAATATTTTTAAATTTAGAACACATTTCTTGAAAATTAAAACAAAAATTATTTGTTAAAAAATTTCTATCAATGTTCGCGACGATAAAGAACGTGAACGTTTTTCTGAAAAGTAATTTTCTCGTATTTTTCTCTTTCACTTTCTGAAAACTGCGACTTCTTTCTTTATAAAGAAAAATCTTCTATTTTTTTTTATTATACAAAAAGCTATATTCTGAGAAATATTTTTTTAAAAAAGAGCTTCTTATAAAGACGAGAGAGAGACTTTATATACATTTCACCAAAAAGCGCTCTTTAAAATGGTAACAAGTTTATTGTGTAAAACTTTCATGAGTGCCTTTAATCAACCATCTGCGAACATTTTTTGTTTTCTAAATAAAAAATTGTTATAATTCTCCGTTTTCAAAACACGGAGATTTACATGTTATTTTTAGCAAAAAATGAAACATTAGTTTAGAATTTATTGCATTCTATTTATAAATTCTCTACACAAAATATATAATATTTGAGACTAGTTTCCCTAAAATTGAGTCTCACGACAAAAATGAGTGGGATTTATTATATTTGTTTACATTATCGAAAGTTCTTGAATGTAAAATTTGTTCGCAAAAAAGATAAAACACGTGAGGGAAAAATTGCCATTATACATGTGACCAATATTATATATTGAAATGTTACCAACCCACGTCATTTAGATTCTCATGAAAGATTTCCAATAAAGCTTCACTTCGACGAATGAAAAAATCTATTCTGCAAATTTTTAATACCACAATTTTCGAATTTTTATAAAAATATTGTTGAACGAATGTTCTTCGAAACAGAAATAATATGCAGCAATTAGTAAAAAGAAAAAGAAAGAAAGAAAGAAAGAAAGAATAGAAAAAAATGAAAGAAGATCAAATTTTTCCCAAGTCTCGAGAATTCAAAAATAGACTAAAGCTCATGAGCCAAATCAATATTATTTTCTCGCATCTGTGAGAACAAATCAGAAGACAAATCACCTGATTTTTCGAAACGATCAATAATCCAAGTCGCAAATTAAGACGAAAATTTCAAAATAAATCTCCTAATTGTAAAATTATACACTTTAGAATAAACATATATAGAATATTAAAACAATAACCATATGGAGATTTTAGAACAGTATTTTTATACCCAGACATTAACACTATATAATTCTCATTTCTTTAGCAAAAATTTATCATTTAATACCTTCTGGATGTCATGAAAATGTAAAATTTCGGTGTAAATATCACAATATATTAATAAAAGATTTGTTTGGGTGAAGCCAAAGATTTACAGATAAGAAAACATGCCAAAGCAACGTGTATACGTGTAAATATAGCGATTGCGGAAGTCCATTCGAAGAATCTGTTTGGTTGACGTGATATTTTCTTTTTAAGTATATTGGCGAAAGTACAGTCTATATAAACCTGGTGCATTCACTCCTACACGAGAGCTTTTTGTGAAATTATTAAGTTATAAAGGTCAGTAAACGAGAGTCGATAACGAGACACACATCAGAGATCTCCGATTCTTATATATGTTCATGTATATATATATATATACCAGAAGGCATAATATAATCTTATCGTTTCTTGCAATAGTGAGCTTGGAAACTATATACACATTTCATATATTTCGATTAAAATTTCATTAATCTAACACTATATTACTCTTCCTGTTGAATCACACTTTCTACACTATGCAATATTACGAGAATCAAATAAATAACCAGACTTCACGAATGAAACTTTACTTTATTCTTATTGGCGAAACATTACGTTCGCAAGTTACATAGTTCTTAAGTAAGTGGGTCTTTTTATTGGTTAAATTAGAAAATTAATTACTAGTGGGCTAAAACTGATGATTAAAAAGAATTAAGGATGATCAGAATGAAGAATTTTATGATTATAAAAGAAGGCAGAAATTAGTGGTTGAGACTGGGAAGTACCTTATCATTAAGAAGATGCAGAACATGATGGTCAGGAAGCAAAACTTGATGGTCAAGAAGAAGGACTTTATGATTATTAAGCAGAAGCTAATGATCCACAACAACAAGAACTTGATGTCGAACAACAAAAAGTACATCATTAGGATGATAAAGGACATAATGCTCAACATAAATAAATTTATGATCATACAACTGCAGAACATAGTGGTTAACAAGAAGTACCTTATGATTAAGATGATGCAAAACTTTGGACTTAAGAAGAACAACTTTATGAATTAAAAAAATGCAGAACATAGTGAAGAAGAAGAAGAAGAAGTGGTACCTAATGATTAAGATGGATTTTACGATTACAAGTAAAACATACAAATCGTTAACAAGTACTTAATGACCAACAAGAAGAACTACAAGAAAAAGTACACAATGATTAATAATAATAAGAAGAAGAAGCACTAAATGTTTCAGCAACACTTAATGATTAAGAGGAAGCACTAAATTTTTGAGAAGTACTTGATGATTAAGAAGATGCACTAAATGTTTCATCAAGACTTAATGATTTAGAAGAATCACTAAATGCTTAAGAAGTATACTTAATGATTAAGAAGAAGTACTAAATATTTCATCAACACTTAATGATTAAGAAGAATCACTAAATGCTTAAGAAGTACTTAATGATTAAGATCAAGTGCCAAATATTTAAGAAATACTCAGTAATTAAGAAGATAACCTTCCTGAATACCAAACAGAACCCAACAATTAAAAAGAACCAGAATTAAATGTTCGATAATCAGAACACAATGCTACCAAAGAAGAAACCAACAACCAACCAAAAGAACCGAACATCTACAATCCTAAAACAAAGATTATACTTCTGAAAAACCTTTCTGACTCCAGAACACCGAATCTCCAACAACCACAAGTTTTAAATCACGAACAGACAGAACAACAGCCTGACAAAACTTTCCCACTCATCATTTTGCACATTCATGTTGTAAAACTTTAACGACCAACATGAAGAAGACATGTCACACAAACCAATTCTTTGCCACAATCGTTTCGCTGAGATTTTGTTGGAATGCACACCATTGTATAACAAAAAAGAAAGTAATTGCAAGTACAACGTCCAGATCAAGACAAATAAATATATACGTGATATTGCTCATGTTGCGTCTGGACTGAAGCGATGCGTTGACATCGACCTGTTCTAATCTCCTGGTAGTCTCGTATTCCTTCAAAGATAAATGAAACGTTCACCCTGCAACGAAGGCCAAGAAACTTCTTTTGTTCCTCGAGTTCTCAGGAACCTAAGCGCGCTTGCAAAAAAAAAAGAGTCGTCGTCCTTTCGAGTTCGATGACACAAACGGGACGCAACCAAGGGAGGAATAGAAAAAAGAAGTCAACAAACTGGAAGTTGCTCGACGAACACCTGCCTCGTAACTATATGGACATGAACCTAAAAACCTTTCGCTCGGTTTTCAACCTAATTTCTAATTTTAATACTATTTTTTGATAGATATTTTATTTTCTAACCCTATTTTCTATTTTCGCTCTCTAATTCTTTTGATCTTTCTCTTTCTCTCTTTTTAAATTGGGGTGAGCTGTGTTATATAGTGAGGCGCACGATTTTATCTTTGTGTGAAGTCTGATGCCAGACAAGAAGGAATGAAAAAAAGCAACGCGCCATTGGACCGCATATAGGAGGCCATGTTCTCTCTATTCATTCGGTGAAAAAGGATGTGAAAAAGTGCAGGAAGGATAGTCATTCCATGGTCGGTTATTTTGGCTAAAGCCGCGCGCCATCCGATAATCACCAAGTGGAGTCTGCTCCTCCTAACGTTTAACAGAGCCGCTAAAGCTTTATAGAGAAACTAAATATGTCTATTTTAGTTTCATCTGTTCGTTACAGACATAATATTTTTCGCTCTGCATTTTGGCGACTCAACAATAACATTTGTACACGTTAAAACATCGCGGATAAATATTTTCCATACGTCGATCCCCAGCGTTCAACGACTCAAAATTTATCTCACCCATCATCCACAAAAAAAAACACATGTTATAAATACTTTAGACCCGTATTCCTTACAATTCAACTAATCAAATTATTGTTAATCATTCAACAAAGAAAAACTATTCGAAAAAATTAATTCTTTCGTCTTTGGAGTCGACAAAGTAAAAACGAAACTAAATAAAAAACTAGTCTTTGTAGAATGTATTTTGGCATTTTTGTCGAGGGATGTTTTGACAAATCTAATACGCACTACATCTGTATCAAGTGGTATTTGAATTTATCCAGTGAAAGTTATTTTAATCAAATCAAGTGGGATCATGTGTTTAAGAAGAGGGTAATTGTACCGACACATACATGAAGAAATTGAACGCAGTACTCCACATTCGCAGTGTCGTTTCCGCATTGGAAAATACGTCATACTCTACTTAACTGTTAGACATTGTTCCCACAATTAAACATCAATGGCTACACATTAATTTTTTCCTCGAGTTTCTCAGAATAGTCGATAATTTTCTACTGCTCTTAATTTTTATTTCAATTAAAAACAAATTGCTCTCGCAACAATAACAATGTCTCTATGTTCTGAAATCTGAACATATTTGGGTTTGCTTCTTCCTTTACTTCTCTATAACAAAAAGTAAAGGTAGACACTAAGGAGAATAATTATTTCTTTAACAAAATTTAATATTTCTTTTCTCAAATTTATCACGTCCTTAGGTGTATTTTTGATCGCACAGTTGCTTTGTGCCAAAGACACTTATAATTTCGCGTGACAAAAGATGTGAGAAGGAGGAAAAGATATGACGAAGCATTTCAGCTGCATAAACTGGTAATGCAACGAAATATGTTCAGAAATAATTTAAGAATCATTTCATTTGACACTGGAGGAGAAAAAGAATAATATATTCTAAACCTCAATAATAATTTCGAGTTAAAAAGAAACATAGTCTAACAAATTATTGCCCATTTATTTGCCCAGTCGACATTTATCACTTTTGTTTTTCTTTTCCTATATTCTATTTTCATCAATGATGCAACTTCCTAGTGGTGATTTTTCTTTTTTCCATATCAAACGAAAAAAAAAATCACACATATATTCGAGAAACTACCAAAAGTTTCCAAATTACATCGCAGTGTCATTTATTTCTCCATTACGTCAAATTACATAACACTTGTTTTCTGCACGATTCTCTTCATTTCGCTCTTTTTCAAATGTCACAAATCACTTTGTTATAATGTAAAATTATAATTTAGCTGTCAATTTGCAGACAAAATTTTACAGTAAAATAAAAATTACTTTGTTACAATAGAAAATTATATTCCTTGAGTTTGAGAACAAAATTCAAAACAATGAAATACAAAATAAAAAACACTATATGTTGTCAAATTATATCTCTCCTGTAAGCATGCAAACAAAATTCTACAATACAAGATTTTTTCCAATGCAAATTTTTGCATATATTTGGAACGTAGAATAGAAAAATAGAACAGAAACCACAAAATATAAATTGAAAAAACCAACAAGTGTCAGAAAGGATATACCATAGCGTCTAAGAAAATATAAATCTTCAAGAAAAAAAAAACACGTGAGAAATATTCTCGTGTCTTTCGTGGAATTTTTCAATGAAAAATATTCATCAATGAAAAAGGGGGGAAAAAAAGAATCACTCACAGATGTGAGTTTTTAGAATTTATTTCCGAATACATTAAGAATATTATACCTGCCTCCCAAAAGAAGAAGTATCTCTCATAAAGTCAACTTTCCAGAAAATAAATTTTCCCCCATATAGTATAGTGTTGATTTTAAATTTCTAAGAAGCTTCGAATTTTTATTTATTTAAAAATAAATTCCTCTGAATGTCTAATACTTGGATAAATAAATTGATGGAAAAAATTTTTAATACAGTTTTCATGTTCATATTGTATATTTAAATCGATTAAATTTTCTAAAGAATGAGCACGTAACCTAGCAACACACCAGACCTGATTTTTTTCCTGAATCCCCCTGTGCGTATATGTTATGAGCGACTAATGCCTCCCTTTCAAAGATAAATCCTTAATCAAGTTCTGATGACGCTGATGCAGACTTTACAAAAGCTTACGTGACGTATTTAATGCAAACAGATGATTTCCAGATAAACAATTTGCAAAATATTGCAGGAATAATTAAGAGCACTCTAAATTTAGAAACTATAATCGGAATACTAGAATATTAAATATTGCAAACTTTACGTCGAATTCAATCGAGAATTCGAGAGTATTAAACTTTTCGAAAATAAACTTCATTTCAAATTCAATTTAACCTTGATTTATGCGAAGATTATCGAATTATTTGCAAAATTAAACAAAAGATTCAAATAACGAAGTATTTGTGTATTAGCAAATAAAAATTTGCCTGAATCACAAAATTCTTATTCAAATCAAATAATTTTTATTCAAATCGAATAATTCTTATTTCAAGCAAAGACTTTTTGTTTAAGTCAAATAATTTTTGTTTAAATAAAATAATCTTTATTCAAATATTTTATTTTTCACAATTATTGTGATTTGAACTAATAATTTTAATATTTAATATATTTTAGTGTTTTCATTGACTTAAATAAAAATTATTTGAGACAGAAAAATTTTTTATTACGTTTCAAAAAGTAAAAAAATAAATAAAAAGTGAAATAATTAGCAACAAAACAAAGAAAAAGTAAAATTAAATAAAGAATTGGATTGAAAAAAATAAGTTAAAAAAATATAATCAGAAATGAAATAAACTAAATTAAACGGAACAAAGTTAAGAAAATTAAATACAAGAATTAAATAAACAAAAATAAATAATAGGAGAAACAAAAAATAAAACAATGAATAAAATAAAGGAATTAGATATTAAACTAACTTTTAAAAAATACCTATCAAATTTAATAAAAAATAAAAGAAACAAAATTTTTTTTTGATTCATAAAGAAGAGAGTGAGTCATTAATTAAAAAATTAGTCATTTTAATTTTTTTCCCAACGCCGAGAGTATTAAAAACCGAAAATCGGAGCTAATAAATTCATATTTATCAGAAAAATATTTTTTTTAATGAGCCAGAAAAATCCAGTTAAATAATTTCGGTTCGTTTATAATTTTTTTTTTTCACAAACATATATATCTGAACAGGAAACACGTTTTTCAAGAGAGTAGTTACGAAATATGACTTTAAAAATGAAGTTTGCGATTAGCCGCTTCCAGATGGCGGAGAACATTCAAACATTCGATATATTCATGCATACAACGAAACTAAATAAAATTTCGAAGTTCCGGTTCCCTTGCTTCTTTCAGACACTCGTCAGACAGTCGTCGACCTTGATAATATATTCTTCCGTCCTCTCTCATAGATATTAAAAAAGAAAAAAAAATTCCCAAACAAATCAAATTCAAGTTCGCATTTTTTAAATTCAAAAATAAAAAAAAAATTTTCTGGAAAATAAAACGGAAAATTTCTTTACTCAAAAAATAAAAATTTACCCCTTTCAAAATTAAACTTCCTCAATTATTTTCACCGAAAAATAATAATTAAATTTTCCAAATTTACCATTAAGAACGGAAAATTTCTTTATTCAAGAAATAAAAATTTACCCCTTTCAAACTTTCTCAATTTCTTTCACCGACAATTAATAATTAAATTTTCCAAATTTACCATGAGAAAAATATTTAATTTAAAACAACTTTTTAATTTTTAACTCTGGAAATATTTAATTTTGTTTAAATAAGAAAATTTTTTTTATTCGTCATTTTTTTTCCCCATCAGTGGAGAAAAAAAATATATTTCACCCTCAGAATTCCTTGAATTGCAAAGCGAATTGTTTTTAAGAGGAAAATTTTTCTTTCCCAACGTGGAAAAATTTTCAAATGCTTTAAAAGAACTTTCCGTCACGAACCACACCCGCTAAAAGCATCAATAGAAGCCAATGTATGATACTTCCTTGTTTTCCCCTATATATGTATATATGCTTCATTCGACTCGTCTTCTAGCTGACCATGCACATAGCACGTGGTTCATTTTTCAAACGTTTGTTCGTCATAACAAAAATTCTCACGTTAATTGTCACCTATGATTCGGTTTCATTAAACAATTATTTCGAGAGAAAAAAAAACAAACTCCAATTAAAGTACCAATTATTATTGTTTCCTTCTTTTAGTAAATTTTCTTTTGCAATATAAGTAATTACAATTTTTTTTTGTAAACAACAGTGGGAAATAATCAAATTGGAAAAAAATTCGAAAAAAAACTATTAATAAAATATTAATTTAACACAAAAAAACAACAAAAAAGAAATTTAAACTTTAATTTCAAAGGAACGATAAAAAAAATGACTACATAATTAAATAAGAAAATAACCTAATTAACAAAATAAATAAAACAAAATAATTAACGAAATAATTCAAATGTAAATTAAATAAGTAATTAATTAACAAGTTAACTAAATATTAAATAATATATATATATATATATATATATATATAAAAAATAAATAAAAAAAAATAACTATGTAATTAACTAATGAGAAAAATAAACTAATTACTTTACTAACAAACTAATTGACAAGTTAACGAAATTTAACTAAATAATTAATTAATTAATAAATAAATAATTAATTAATAAATAATTAATTAATTATAAATAATTAATTAAAATGAAATTTGAAATGATTAAATTGATAATTTTTTTCATATTTAATATAAATAATTAAGTTAGAAATAATTAACAAGTTAAAGACACAATTAACTATTAATGAGCTAAACAATTAATTACTAAAATAACCAAATTGCCACCCACGCAATGAATTATCAAACTAACTAAATAATAATCGAGAAAAAAATGTAATATTGCAAAAAAAAATCGGTTCATTGCATCGAAAAAGAAAGGAAGAAATAAAAATAGAAAATATTTTAGATTACAGTGCAATGATGAGATTCGCCAGACAATACAACGTATGATACTGTGTTTTATTAATAAAACCGAATATAAGAAACATTCATTAATTTCCGTAAAATCTGCATTATATATAAACCACAAGATTAGCATTTCTTTTCTAAATTAAATATTATACGTGAGTAATTGGTCTGTCAACGTTTTTTCATGTAGAAAAAATATCTGACCAGAAGATATTGTATTCCTGATTCTTTAATATATCATATGATGATGATGATGATGATTATTATTATTATGCATTTGTTCAATATCGCAGTTATGCGCGTGCCATAATACCGCATGGTATCACTCTTTGCCTTTATCAGCGAATCATCTATCAGAGCCATCAGAAAATAAACGGGAATCAAGACCACCTTTATTTTAACATAAATATTGATATTTCTTTTAATGTATATAACGTATATATAAATAATGATATGCGCGAAATGAACGAATCATCAAACAGCGTCTATGTTGGCATAATATTTCCAAGTCAGCGTACAAATTTTACACTGTTACATTTCGTGTTTATAGAAACTTCGATTGGTACCTAGATTTCTACTCGCGGTTATGTTTTGTGTGAAAATAGAATTATGTACATATGTATTCTCTGGAAATTAACTTATTTCTCAGAATACCTGCGCGGAAAATCTTTATATAGTAAAAAGTGGTTTGGAAATTTACTCAATTTTAGTCAATTAATTTTGCGCTCCAAAAGTTAAAAATCTGTATTTGAAAATTATTTGTCAGCATAGGATAAATAATAAAAATTGATATAATTAATAAATTCAACTAAATTACAATTTTTAATATTTAATTCAGCCAAAATAGTTCTCATTAAAATAATAATTAATACCAACGAAAAATTTTCAGTAAACGAAATAAAAAACTATTCGCTTAGGATTAATTTTTAAAAACAACATTTAATTATCATCTAATTGCTATCTAATTGCAACTAAATTTTTTATAGACAAATAAAAGTTTTCAAAACTTTGTATTCTTCATTTTATTTGTATTAACAAATTTGAAAAATATTTTTTTAAAACATAATTAAACTAATACTTCACGTGATTCTAATATCTTTCGGGAAGATTTAAAACTAAAGAAATATTCAAACTAAAAAAAATCATATTTGTTACTATCAATATTGTTAAAACAAAAACTTTGAAAAAATCCATAAATTCTTGATTATTGTCTTGCAAAGAATATTTTATTTTTTTCTACCCATTTAGGATTGACATTTAATAAGAAATTATTTCCCTTGTTTATAAATTTATTCATTTATTTTAGAAAATTATGCCTGTTTAAATTTTTATAAACTAATTCCGTTTTTAAAAATTGGGATAATATTTATATAAAAATAATAAATATGAAAAGAAATGGAAATAATTTTTGAAGAAATCAAATTGTGTCGTATTTTTGTTCACGAAATTGTTTACAAATTATTTTTCACAAATTATGCGAAATAAAAAGTGCTACCTACAAAGTATAAATAAATAAACTTCATATAAACATATCAATGGAATTAATAAGCAAATTGAGAAAAGATGTAGCTGTTTTTTTATTTCAACTTTCAATTAGTTAACAATAATTGTTTAAACAAATGAATAAAAATTGTAAGATTTGTAAATACTCTCAACGCCAATCGATTGTTTGTGAAAAATTAAGAGAGTTTTCTATGGTTTTTTTGTATTTTTTTTGTACAAGTCATATTTTCGTTTATTTATTTAAATAATTATTGTTAACCAATTGTGAATTAAAAAATAGGTTTATTTTTTTTAATTTTCTATGAATCCTCTTGTTACTTTAATTAAAAACCCCTTTGTTTTTACTAGAAATGAAAGAGATAAATTTCCCCTCTTTATAAAGTTTATATAAAAGAAAAATTTTATTTTTTTTTCTTTAAGAAAAATTGATTAAAAACCAATGTAAATAATCTTCCAAAAAGACAAATTTCTGCCAATGAACTAAATTCATTTTCTGGAACAAATTCCGAGGATATATAATTATTTGAAAATACTTGAAATTTATTCAAGACAATCACCTGACTCTCCTATAGCGCGCAATTCGATAAATTTCATCCATCAGAAATAAAGGATTTTGCGTGGAAATCTAATTTAACTCTTGTATATGTATTTATATGCCAAATAAATTGTCCTGAGATGTTGACCATGGACCCGATCGTTGAGAAAATTTAGAAACATATAGACACACCCCGCATAACCTTCTTTTTTTCACAAAAAAAAAAAAAAAAAAAATTATTCCCACCGCTAAAATTTATTTTCAGTGTAAAAACATATTTCGACCTTATAGTAAAATTATAATACCTCTCTCAATACAAATCTATATATAACACACATCTATAATAAACCAAAAGTTTATTGATCCGCGATTCCTAGCTACAGTATCGAAGCGAGTTCATGACCTCTCTCTCTCTCTCTCAGAAATAAAAAAAAAATAATAGCATAAGACAAATTTTCTTTATACCATTCGACTGAATCTACTAATACAGGTGTGCAAAAAAACAAATTTATTTTTAGAATCTTTCTTGTTTGCGTAGGTGTAATTGGGTAATGAGTACGAGTAAACCGAGAATATCGCAAACAATCAATCCCACACATAATTAACAAAATTTATTTTACTTCTCACAACCCCTTTTTTTCCTTTAGACAGAGAGAGAGAGAAAATTTTATTTTTCTTTCTTTAAGGTTATATACACTATTTTTGAAAAGGTATTAATATACCTTTATCAAAAATAGAACCAATAGGATATAAATAATCACTCGTCACCTGTCAGACTCAGGAAAATATATAAAGATACGATTTTAATAATCATTTTTCTGTTATCGTCATCATTAATAAAGAGTTTATTAATACCAGAAACGTGAAATTAAAAAACGTGAACACGTTTTTAGCCAAAAATAACATTTGTTATTGAAAACAAAAATATATCCAAGCGATAATTTCAGGGGAAGAAATAAAAGGAATAATTGTTTCGATCACTATCCTGTTACTTCATAATAATTTTTATCTCCAATTATTAAAATAGTGGTGGAAATTTTCTATTTTGACAATTTTTTAACGGATTTACTATTTTTTCTCCTGGGGGTGCAATTTTGTACTCCTTGACTTTAAATTTTGATTTAATTTTAATAAGATCCATACGAAGAAAAATGTCTAAATAAAAAATAACAAAAGAAAGGAAGAGATAATTTTGAAATACTTCCAGAATTTAGGGTTTTGTTAACAAAAATTTATTCGGTAATAATTTTTCTATCTAAATTTTCATCACGTAGCATTATTTCACATCCTTTTTTTATGTTAGAAAAATCTTTTATTCTTTCTATTAAATTTTTCCCAAACGTACATAAAAAATCCCAAGCTATAAATTGCTCTTTTTTCGAGAAGAAAATCCTACGAGTGTTAGGAGTAAACAGTGAAAATTTCCAGAAAACAGGAAAGAAAAAGGTTCGGCCAACTGGTTTTTGAAGTTGCTTCAAAAAGAAAAAAAAGGATAAAATAAATTAAAAAAGAAAAGTGTTCATTCCGGATAACTAGCAATAAGACTTGGTTATTAAGGCAAGTTCACCTTCTTTGTGGTTGTGTGGACCCTTTTGCGTGCAACCCCGTTCTATTTATAAATCCACATAAGGAGGACTGACCGTCTTGCTGGATTATCTTAACAGAAATAGCTACTGCCTTTTATCATGGATAAATACATGTACTACATACTAAATGGATAAAACAATTATTATTATCTCTCTTTCTCACAAACACAAACATAAACACACACACACACACAGAGGCTAAAAATATAACAAAATCCAAAATCGCTCTTAAAACTGAATGAGGCATAATATTCATACTCCAGATTTTGCACACGCGCAATTAAAAGAAGATTAATCGTCTATTATTCAAATAAATCATTATAACACTTTACAAGGAAAATAAACAGAGAGTTATATATATGCTATATGGTCTATTTTTGTTATACCAAAACCGGAAAATTAGCATATTTTTCTGCTTTATGTATTCCTCTTCTGTTAGTTTCCTTAAACATTTCCTTTTTTATTTCTTTTCCTCGACTTTTTCTCCAACTTTTCATTTTTCCTATAATCTTTTCTTTATTATTAATTCTTTCTGTCGGATTTTCCTACATTATTTTAACATTTGCGTTTCCTTGTCAAGTATCAATTTCCTCCTTAGAATACACGGAAAAAAAATAAGAGTAATTTTCACTATATTTACAAAGTGAAAAGTAGATTTTTTTCAACTTTTGTGAATTGTCAAATTTTATTACTATATTTTTCGAGCGTTTCTAATCAAAAATGAATTATTGTAATGAATATGAAAAATAATATTAGCAACAAAGAAAAAGAAAATGAAAAGAAATTGCAGTAAATAAATTTTAGATTCAATGTAAGTGGAAAAAAGAAATAAAGTAAATTTTACCATACTTTGGTAGTAGAATCTAAACTATCTGAGATTTCTGGAAATTGATATGTATTTTTAAAATTGTCTGTGTGAAGTTTAATATTTGTTGTGTAAATTTAAAAAAATTTTAAATATTGGTAAAATTTTAAAATTTTACACTCTGGAAATATATTTAAAGTTTGCATAAGTGGAAAAAAGGAACAAAGTAAATTTTACAATATTTTCGTAGGAAAAATCAAAACTGTCTGAAATTTCTGGAAATGAATCAAAATTTAAAAAAAAATTATCAAATTTTGAAATTATCTGCATAAAGTTGACTATTTTCGAAGTAAATTTTGCCAAAAACTTTAAATATGGGTAAAATTTTGCATTTTTACATCATGGAAATATATTTAAAGTTTTCATAAGTGAAAAAAGGAACAATGTAAATTTTACAATATTTTCGTAGGAAAAATCAAAACTGTCTGAAATTTCTGGAAATCAATTAAAATTCCCAGAAAAATAATCAATTTTTGAAATTATCTGCATAAAGTTTACTATTTGCGAATTAAATTTTTGATAAATTTTAAATATTGATTAGAATTTAAAATAAATTTTTAATTTTAGAAATTCTGTAAATCCTTCAAAACTAATTTACAAATTAGTAAAATTTATTATACCGAAAATCAAAATTTTGTCAACTTGCATAGAAAGTAGTAAAAAATACTTGAAAAGATACAGAAATTCGAAAATCAATTTAAGTTTTAGTGTAAGTATAGTAAAAGTTACCATATACTCCGTAAACTATTTGCACTTTCTGAGCATCATGGGATTTGCACCCAAAAAGTCAAATTTAAACAAACTGTAGAAAAATTTAAAACCGTGTAAAATTCCGTAAATGACCATGATTAAAAAAAGTGAAAAATAATTATTATTTATAAGTATTATACAAAAAGTTGATATTAAAGTAAAGTAGCTTTTACTCTGACAATTGATACATTTGCAAAAATTTTAAGCGTTTCAGGTTTTACTACAAACGTATATTGTAAAAGTTACTCATATTTCCGTATTATATTTATTTCTTCCTTATTATATATATTATCAATATTATACAAGACATATACGAGGGACAATATAAAGATACAACATTCAAGAGAAAATGAAAGTGTTACATATATTCTTATTGTCTTCACTTTAAGAAGAATGGCAATTAAATTTTTTCGAAAAATTCAATATTGCATCTATACTTATCGATAAGAATACAGTTAATTGGCAGATGTGAAAGCAAGGATTTCAAGGATACCAACATTTATGTAATGCGTTTACAACAGTATTGGCGAGCATTGATGAAGATCGTATTGTTTCTATAAGATATATACTTTTTCAAGGTATACCCTCCAAATAGCATTCACCATTTCCAAGAACAATTGAGAATTGAAACTCTTTTTTTTTTAACAACAACCAAGCGCGAGAGAATGCCGAATATATTAACATTGAGAACTAAATTTTAATCTTGTTGCTTATAATCGTTTCAATGCTAATAACCAATTCAATGACTTGCGTCATTTTACATAGAGATCGCCAAGTAAATTTTCTTGTTTTTTTTTTTTAGTGATCGAAAAGGTCATTATTTTTTATTTTCCTCGTTACAAATCATAATGAATCATTTTAAATTTAACCAATATATAGAAAAGAATATTGATACCTTGATATATGAAAAAGAGGAAAGTGAATAGATTTTTGATTCATTGTAGGCGGAAAAAAGGATTAAGGTAAATTTTACTATACTTTTGTCGTAGAACCTGAATCATTGGTATTTTTTGTGCACTTCTTGAAATTTTAACTAATTCTACAGTGAAATTCAATTTTTACAAAATTCAGTTAAAAATGAGTAAAATTTTCTTCGGAAATAGTAAAAACTATCTAATCTAAATTGTATAGTAAAATTTACTTTCGTCCAAATAAAATTTGCTACAAAAATAAAAAAATTTTCATAAACATGTAAAAATACAAAAAATACCAAAACTACTCGAAGCTCTCTTCCTATTTTTCTTTCTCCACTTCCAAATGATTAAAAATAAAAATATGTTTTTATGATTATGTTGATAAAAAATAAAAAACCCCATCCACGAATTTTTCCATCAAAGTATTAACCAAAAACAACTAAAAATATTCTCACCAGACTATTAGAACAATAAAAAAAAATGATCTGATTTAAAAAAGAAAAAAAAATTAACAATCGCAATGAGTCGGCATAAAAAAATAAATCCAATGATAATGATAAACGAAAGATTCCATTTGAAGCATCCGATCATCTCGTGAGTAAAGTGACACGACATTGACTCGCCATTGGGACAATTTAATGTAATTTCGGATCTGTCGATTGTCTTCTTGGATTTTGCGTCGAACAGTATATTAATCTTTTCAACACGCAGGCCATTGAATTTGCTGGTGGTATTTGTGATTAAATTGCATTCACATTTGATTGAATAAAATTACCAATAATAATAAAATGGCAATAAAATTACTCCTTTGAAGAGTAAAATAAAAAAAAGAGAGAGAAGAGAAGAGACAAGGGAAAATAATGCTCGAAGGTTATTTCTAAAGTATCAGTAGACTCGTTAATGATCGTCAATTTTATAAATTCATAACCATAACGGCATTAAAGTGTTTGAGTACTACTTTAATTCGAAATCAAATATTTATTCCAACCCGAAAAAGGGTGAAACTCTATTTTTAGCTTTCGAATAAAAACAAGAAGGATACACTTATGTCTGCATCGATTTTCGCCAGTTAGGAGAAAATTATATTCACTTATCGCTCGATTTAGAAAACTTACAAAGTTTACAGAATTCACAAACTTTAGAAGATTTACACTTTGCAAAATTTACCGAATTTTCAAACATTAGGAAATTTAGAAAATTCATAAGCTTAAGATTTACAAAGTTTAGAAAGTTTACAATGTTTACAAAGTTTATCAAAGTTAAAGAGATTTGCAAAATTTACAAAATTAATGAAAGCAAGACAAAAAATACAGATCAAAAATATTTTCCACTAATTTTCTTTTATCAAAAAAAAATACGTCACTTGACATTAAACTATCAAAGCGTTAATATTGTGACGTTGATAAATCTACAACGTCACATACGTTCAGACATATTTAGAATATTATTGATTAATAAATTCTCCTATAACATTCATTATATCCAAATATAGACTAAACCTCCTCTTTTTATACACAATTTCTATGAATTCCATCTATTAATAATACCACAGTAAATTCACAAATAGAATCTATAAATATTCACAATCATATAAGCGCAGAAAAAGGTAAAAAGATCATTTTCCCAGAAAAGAAGTTTATTAATAAAAAAAAAAAATAGTTAACAAAATTTGTTTTTACTCTATGTAAAAATTAAATTACACGAAAATTTCAATATAGAAACAAATTTCGCAAACTTGATTTAAAAATAAAGAAATCTCTAAAGTTAAAATTCAAGGTTTCCCATACAGTGTTATGAAATTTATTCGCAGTTATCATGGACCACCAGACAGCAAACTCAAAGGAATATATATACATATATATATAAGATAAGAGAGCCAGACGATTAGGTGGCAAGAAATTGAGTTGTAACTAGAGTACTTAAACAAACGTCAGTTTTGTTTAAGTCGGATGTGATTTCAAGTTGAAAATATTGAGGGCACGTGGCGAACAAAGATATGACGTTTAGATAAAAGAAGTACTAAATTGAAATGTGCTAGATTTGCAAAGTTGAAAGTAAATTTGCAAAATTTTACGATGTCACAAAAGTTCAACTCATCACGTTCTATAATTGACATTTATTTACCGAGATCAATACAAATGGAGCAAAATGATAATAAAAAAAAATGAATAAAAACAAAAACTGAAAAAATTATATTAGGAATAATAATAATAATATTAATAATAATAATAATAATAATAATAATAATAATAATAATAATAATAATAATAATAATAATAATAATAATAATAATAATAATAATAATAATATTAACGAACAGAAATAATGATAATAAAAATAAAAGTTAATAATAATATTAAAGTACAGAAATAAAATCCCTTCCCATTCAAGGTACAATTGACCCGATTCAGGAATAATAAATTATTTTAACTATAATTGTAGTCGTTCTTATCTTGAAACTATATTTTGCTCATATCGATTCCTAATTAAACAGCTGTCTGATGAAGATATAAAATAAGGACATGACGGAATTTTATTTCGAGAATAGAAAAAGAAACTATATCAGAGATTATGAACATTTGTAGAATAAGTTACCGATTTAGAAATTAATTGAAGAAACCATATGAAGACTTAATTTTTAATCCACAGGATAAGTGTTAAGCAACTATTAATGCAAAGCATCATTTATAGTTCGTTTCATTTATAGTTTCGATTATCTTTTACTGAGTGTGATATTAACTGCTGTTTCATTTTTCTAATTATTATTATTACCATTATTACTATTTTTATAATAATAATAATTATTATTATTATATTATTATTATTTTTATTGTTACTATTATTACTATTTTTATTATAATTACTATTGTTATTTTTAGTATCATTTCACCCCAGTCTATTCTAGTTAACAAATTATTAATTTCAGTCACAAAATAAATGATAAATTAACAAATAATCGATAAATCAATAAAAATTTAACAATTCATTTTAATTATTAAATAATCATTAGCAAAACATTTTTGTTTCCTTCTCGAATAGTGTTACTATAATTATACAGAAAATTGGAGCATAATCATCGGCGAATGATTTATTAAGAATTATTTCAAAAAAAAATTTTCTGATAGCGGAAAAAAATTTTTTTTTGATGGACTTTTTCTCCTACTGCGTGAAATTGAGCATATAAATTGGGTCATAACGATATTTTAATATATTTTGATGTATAGAGATTACGAGAAGATTCAGGGTCATTATGCAAACTTAATTATTTCACGAGAGAGAAAGAGAGCGATATATAATTGGCTCTACACGCGAAATCAAAAATACCATTTGTCACGTGTTCCTCGTTCCACATATAGGTCTCAGTTATTATAATTAATAGTTTATATACAACATTAACTTAAAAATATTACAACACTGATAATATTCATTTCATCATTTAATTTAATTTCTCAGTTCATCGGTTATTGTTAAACACGCGATAATTATTTAAAAATGAAATGCAAAAAAAAAGATGAACATTATCTTTTCTTGCAATAAAACTCAATTTATCGAACGTATTTTATACACTCTTATAAATAGAAAATAATTGAAAAATCTTGGGAATTCTAATTAATTTTTCGAAAAATGCTATTTTTTCGAAAAATTCATTTCCTTGATTAAAATGATTTCAATGCAGAATTTTTTTTTATAATATTGATTAATTTATAAATTGCTATTAAACTATATATTTTTAGTATCTTGTTAATATTAATAGTATTATTAATAGTAATATTAATAATTAGTTAAGATAACAATTTTTTTGAGTAAAATTAAGCCACTAGAAAATTTCTTCGATTAAAATTTTTTCAATATGGAATTTTTTCAATGCAACTTTTGTCAGTATAAAGTTTTTTCAATTAAAATTTCCCACTGTAAAATTTGTTCAATTAAAATTTTCCACTGTAAAATTTCTTCTATCATAATTCATTTAATAAAAAACATTTTCATTTAAAAAAAACATTTTCATTTAAAAGTGTAAAACTTTTTCCATTAAAAATTCTTCAGATGTAAAATTTTTATTAATAAAAATTCTTTCATAGTAAAATTTTCTCGGATAAAATTCTTTTATTGTAAAATTTCTTCTCTTAAAATTCCTTTAAAATTTAATTAATTATATAAATAATTAATAATTCATTAAATTTAATTCCTTTGTAAAATTTTTTCCATTAGAATTTTTTCATAATAAAATTCCATTAAAAATTCTTTTACAATAAAATTTTCTCGATTAAAATTCATAGACTGTAAAATTTCTTTGTTTAAAAGTTTTTCCAATGTAAAATTTTGTAATAAAAATTCTTTCAGGGTAAAATTTTCTCGAATAAAATTCTTTTATTGTAAAATTTCATCTATTAAAATTTCTTCACTGCAAAATGTTTTCTATTAGAGTTTATTTATAATAAAATTCCATCAATTAAAATTTTTTCACTGTAAAATTTCTTCGATAAAAATTCTTTTACTGTAAAATTTTTTTGTATTAAAATTTGTCCAATGCAAAATATTTCGATGCGAATTTTTTCAGTATTAACTTTCTTTAATTACAATTTTTCCACTGTGAAATTTCTTCTATCAAAATTCGAATAAAACTTTATCAATGAAAAATTCTTTTAAATAAAATTTCCTCGATTTAAAACTCTTATACTGTACAATTCCTTCGATTAAAAATTTTTCCAGTGTCAAATTTCTTCGATTAAAAATTCTTTCAATCTGAAATTTTGTATTACAAATTCTTCCACAGTAAAAGTTTCTTCAATAAAATTCTTTTATTGTAAAATTTCTTCTATTAAAATTCCTTTACTTTAAAACCATTTTTCCATTGGAATTTTGTTACAATAAAATTCCTTCGATTAAAATTCTTTCATTGTAAAATTTCTTCGATAAACATTTTTTTACTGACAAATTTCTTTGATGGAAATTTTTTTACATTAAAATTTTTCCAATATAAAAATTTTTCAATGCGAATTTTTTCAGTGTCAACTTTCTTCGAGTAAAATTTTTCTATTGGAAATTTTCTCCAATTAAAAATATTCCATTGCAAAAATTTCCTAAATCAAAAATCGTTCATTGTAATAATTTCATCAAATAAAATTTTCCCAGTGCAAAAATTTAATTGTCAAAAATTTCAAAACAAAATCTAAAGCAAAAACGAAGAGAGTATCCTATCGGAAATAATAGAAAAGATTAACACCTGTTGATGTATCGATTCCAAAAGCAAATATATACACATTTTCTAAAACTACGTATATATATGTATTCTTGAAAGTTCACCTACGTTTCAATTAGAGATCGTCTTGGAATTCGCGAAAGAGCGTCGTCGACGTTGTCGTGGTCGTCAGACCTCGTGAGTAAAATTTCCTTGACAAAATGCCAAGTCTCATAATAACTGGCCTTTTGCCCGAAAACTCCTCAAGGTAGTAGACAGGATTGATTCTCCTTTTGTTTTCTTTTGTCTATGAGGCTGTGTGTTTTTACTACATGTTACAAACACGTGCCGCTTCTTGTACCACTCACGAGATAAAGGAATATCAAATTTTCGTGTGATTTCTTTAATAAAACTTCTCAACAATGGAAACAAGGAATTACTATTTATATACACTTGCATAGCGGTTAGTCACATTTGATGACTAACACGATAATTAGGAATTTAGAATTGATCCAATTATTCGATCCATAAATGCGAGAATTGAGGCAAATTTTTCTATTGCAATTTATATTTAAAAAAAAAAATTTTTTTCACTAATATTAATTCGAAAATTAAAATTTTATGATCAATAATTTTGTTCTTAATTTATAGCAGTTGGAAGGATTCACAGTAAATCGATAAGTGGACGAATTACGTGGCAAATTAAATAATTAATGAAAAAATAAAATAATAAAATAATTATTAAACTGCTAATTAAATAATAAAACGAAGAATGCACTTTAATTAAATTTACTGTGAAATTATAAATTTAGTAATTGAATAACTACTTAAATAATAATTAAACAATAAATAGAGAACATACTTTAAATAGAATTAAATAAAGATAAATAAATAAAACTTTCGAAAAAACTTTTAGAAAAATTCAAATTTCCAAGTGAAAAATCAGAATTGACAGGTTGAATGTTGTAATTATTATCAAATTGCACAGAATGACGCACACGTTACGTGTATGGAGAATCTGTCAATTGCAGATGAATGGCACCTGTCAGATGTGATACGTGCAAAATTTTAATGAGAAGTGCCATTTACCTAAACATAAGGAAATGAAGACTTATGTGTGCAATTTGTATACAACTCAAATATTACGTCAAAGCCCAGTTGTTCAAGAAATATTAGACAATATTCTAAGCTTTATTTCAAGGCCACTTTTTGATAATAATGTAATCAATATAGTTTCATATTTTTAAAACAAAAATTATCTCATCTTCCCGTGCGATAATAAACAAATTTCTTTGGATCAAAATAAACCGCATTGCTCTCATTTCAATCCACAATTATTAGCGGACTCGAATTTTTTCTTTCTTTTCATTTCATTTTGTTTCGATATTTAACATTTATTTCAATTTTTATTTTCTAATATTTTAACAAAAATTTAGGTCAATTAGTATTTGGTATTAAAAGAGGAAGATTTCGGTAAAAATTATTTACAGTAGACGAAACTGAACTGAAATAAAACGAAACTAAACAGAACTAAATTTAATTAAACGAGGCGAAATAAAACTAATCAAAACGAATGAAAACGAATCAAAATTTCCAGAACTAAATTTAAGAAAATGAAACTAATCAAAACTGAATTGAACCAAAAAATAAAACGAAACTACTTTTAACGAAACGAAACTAATAGAATCTAAATCAATCCAAACGAAACTAAATTGAACCAAACCTAACCAAACTAATGAAACTAAATTTAAACAAACGAAAACAAACCAAAGAATCTCAACCTAATGTAACGAAACAAATCGAAATCTAATTTTATCCAAACGAAACTAAAACGAAAAGAAAAACATTTATCAGTAAAAAAAATCCCTGTCAACTGAACCGGAAAAATGACAAGAACAATAATACGAATCTAATTAAACGTTTTGTATACAATTCATTTTTAAATATCAACTTGCAGACTGCTGAGTTTCGAGATAAATGTTCACATGAAATGTTGGCATTGACAATAAGTTTAAAAAGAATGCAAAGTGAAGAAACTAGAACCACGTGTGTCACGATACCGCGCGTGTCACATAAAAAAAACCTCCTTTTTACACATATATACAAGACAGCAAATAAAACTTTATACATTTAAGGGAAAAAAAAATTATTGCCTATACATCAATAATTATTGATTTATAAAATAGTTAAATTTTTATTGCTCCCTTAATGCAAATTGAATTTAAAAAAAGAAACCTAAAAAGTTCAATAATAAAAACAAATATAGTAAAACTAATGATTCTCATTGATAATAATCATTTTCCCTGCAAACAAAATTTATAAATAATAAAAACAATTTTCAAACTGCTAAAATTTTTACGTATTTTTATTTTTAGTACAATTATTTTTTATTATTCATACAATAAAAACAATTATTGAATTCCAATAACCTGAATACTTGTTTGTTTTCAAATAAATATTTACTTTAAAATAGTATTTACCTTTAAATAACATTTAATTCAAAATAAAAATTATTATTTTAAATAATAGTAATAATTTCGATTTCAATCAATTAAATGGTATTTAATTCAAATTCGGAAATTAATGTTTCAAATACAATTTGTTTGACTTGAATGAAATTTGTTTCAAGTAAATATTTCTTGTTTAATAGACAAGTAATTGATTATTTGAATAAAACAATGTTTTTTCCAGTGTATTGGAAATTAATAATTAAATAATAAAAAGGCTAATAAAATTAATGATTCTTGTTGATTACCATTTTCCTCGCAATTTAATAAAATTTAAGGGCATTTGAACTATTATGACGTCAAAGTGTTAGAACACATACTTTGTACAAACTTTGACGTCATAATAGTTCAAATGTCCTTAAAAAAATAAGAACAAAAATCAAAATAGTAATAATATTAATAATAATTGTAATAAAAATAATAGTTATTATAATTATAATAAAAATAATTATTATAATGATAATTATAATAATAATATTAATAATTTATATTAAAATTAAAACTAAAAAAATAATAGTAGTAAAAATATTATGAATATTGATAATAATATAAAACTGTAAAAAAATAACAACAAGAATTTATAAAATAGTAAAATTTTCCTGTCCACTTATTCAAAATTAAATAAAAAAACTAAAACTAATAAAAAGCTAGTAAATTCAAAATCCTCGTTAATAATCTCTTTCCTCGCATCTTCCCTGGATTTTAATTAAATTTTCCACTTTTCAGGTGCTAATAAACCGTGCAGATATTACAAAAATTCTCCCATTTTACTTTATTTAATGTCGCCTTCGACCTTCACTTTTTTCACGATTTCAAGCGATTTTTATAACACAAATGATTGACATAATGTGTTCATCGAACTGCATGAAGTTAAGGTCAATGTAAAAATCTACAGGTATTAATGTAAACGGCAACAGGTGAAGGAAACATTTTTCTTTTTCTTTTTTCTATTTAATTTTACGCTAAATCACTCCCTTAAATTAATAAACATATTCAAATTTCAAATTCGAATAAATATTTCATCCTAATGAATAAAATTTGTTTCAATTAAATTTTACTTGGTTCAAAAAAAAATTACTTGCTTAAATAAAATTTCATTTGGTTTGAAATAAATTTTACTTATTACAATAAAAATTTTTGTGTTAAAAATGTCAAATAAATTTGATTTGTTTCAATTAAATTTTATTTGGCTCAAAGAAGTGTCATTTCTTTCATTTAAATTATTGTTTGGTTAAAAAATTTTTTACTTGTTCCAATTATATTCTTTTCGGTTGACATAAATTTTATTTGGTTAAAATAAATTTTACTTGTTCCAATTAATTTTTTTTTTGTCGACATAAATTTTATTTGGTTCAAATAAATTTTGATTTGCTTCAATTAAACGTCACCTCTGCAAAATAAAATTTGCATTTTAAGCAAAAAAAATAATTTACTACGTTCTGTGTCAAATAAACTTTAATAAATATTATAATTTATTAATTTTCGTAATTCCATGTTAAAATTCTAAAATTATATTAAACTAGAACTTCTGATTAAATTTCGAAATTACTCCCTAATAAAATTTATTCGTTTTTTTCAGTCGCATTTAACCCTTTTTTCCAAAGATTTATCGAGATGTAAACGAACTGATATAGAAATTTTACCCGATTAGGTGGAAAAAAAAGTGAGCGATAATTTGATTAAGTAGAAATTTGGTCACGTGTCTGATTTAAAAAATACGTTCACCGTATACTATATCAACTGATGTCATAGGACGTCTTGAAATTTTATCATCATCATCACTTATAAAAACACACACGTGACTACCGTCTTGTTAAGGCGTGCAGGCAAATAATAAAAACACGTGTGAAGTTTAACCAAAAGGTCATGAAACTATTGTGCATTATTTCTCTTTTCAAAAATTTATAAGCAATCCCTAAAAATATATATTTCAACTTAAAGTACGCATCGACAATTTTCTCTATTTACATAAAATATTCAGGGGGAAAAAATTTTCTTTTTTGTACTAATGCCTTTTTTTAACATCGACACTTTTACTTTTTATCGCTTCTAGAAAAAAAAGGAAAATAGAAAAGAAACAATTTGTTTTGGTGCAAAAAGAAAGTTTTATACGAAAAATATTGTTTTCTTTTCTACTTTCCTTTTTTTAATTTTGTGACCAAAGAATAACAATTTTACCATTGTACAAAATATTTCAAAAACAATTATTTCAAAATAAGGTCAAACTAATCGATTCTGAATTCGGAAAAAATTTAATCGAGACTAAAAAAAATCTGAAATTAGGACAACGAAACGTTTAGTACGTAAAAAGACTGAAATGAAACTACAATTTACCGGAGATATAAAAATTGTCACGAGAATATTACTATATTGTTCTGTTTTGAATCCATTTATCAACGACGTAGTCTGTTATACTCAATTCTGAATAAAACTGTAATTATCCAATCATAGTTTACAACTGTAATCATTCAATCGAAATTTAAGGTTAATAATTTTCAGCACGTCTTATATTCGTTGAAAAACATTCTATTTTCATATTCTTTGACAATTTTCCCGTTCTACTTTTTCTAGACATTTTTTTTTCGTCATGTACAAAACATAAAAGCTTTTCTAAAGAAACAGTGTCTCATCGTTTATTGAAGAAAATTCCCAGGGGAAGAAAAATCAAAACATATTTTTTGGTCGAAATTTATATTTCCTTTCCGACTGTAGTTTACAAAAGGAATTTTTTTGCGGGTAAAATTCAAAAAAATTCGTTAGAGAAAAAAAAATTTCAAAAACTAAAATTAAAATGCTAAAAATTGTTATTAAATAAAATACTTTTTTGAATAAATAACAAATTAAATCATAACAATGGTAAAAGTAGATCCTATTTGAAAAATTAAATCTTGTTTCACACAGAAACAAAGTTTTGAAAAAAAAAATTAAAAATTCACACATTGCGTGTATAATAGAAGAATGACGAACCTTGAGGAAAAGAAAATTTTCGAACACCATATATTCCAAATACATAATATTATATTTAAAAAATCTTGAAACAAGACTGATTCACGTTCGCGATAACATTAATATCAACACGCGAAAAAATATATAGCAGCACATTATCCAAGGACCTTTTCGAGAAGGACAAGGTCTCGTGTACTTGTTTTTCAAATAGCAATTTTACTCTCTCGAGTGTTTATTTTCATCATGAAATTGTGTTTTTAGACATATGGAGATAACTAATATAGAAAAATGACAATATATATATATATACCATTTTTCATTAACGCTTTTATTTTATATTTTTAAAATTCTTCGAAAATCAAAATAGACACGCGTGTAAATAGGGAAGCACATACAGATGCAATAAATGTCATTATTTCAAATGCATAAGCGTGCAAATGATGTACTTGTCTATGTATATATTTGAGGATAAAAACTATTAATATACCCACTTACAATGGCGTTTATATTTAGAGAGAATGAATTTTTAATGAAAATTTTTCATTTTTCCTGAACATTAAATTAAAAATTATATAATTTCAAATGATATATATTCTAATTAGAAATCGAATTAATATTCCTCATATAGTATAAAAAGAGCGCATGTTATATAACAAATAAGGAAAATGTTTTGTGATCAATTAATAAAAAGCCAGGCAACGATTACACAATAAAAAGTAAAATTACACAATGAAAATAAGAGGAGAATAATTTGTATTTATTCGGGAAAAACTTACCAAGATGTGACGGATTTGAATCTGTAAAAAAAGAAATTTTGTTTCAATACTTTTTTGAAATCGAAGAAAAAATAAAAAAAGGGTTTTTTTAAATATAAATTTTTTTAAAATTGATTCAATTTAATCTAAATTAATTTTTTTTAAATTCATGTTTATTTAATTAAACTAATTGCCCCATTTGACGTACTTATTCTAATTCTAAATTAAATAATTTTGCTTTTAAACTATTTTTTCATAATAATAGTTTATTAACAACAAACTAATTACACTGAAAAAAAAATTTATTTGATTAAAATAACCGATTATTTGTCTATAATCAAATAAATGTTTACTTGAATCAAATAATTTTTATTTGAATCAAATAAATTGTATTTGAATCAAATATTTCAGTATTTGAAGCAAATACTAATTAATTGATTCAAATAAAAATTATTTGATTCAAGTAAATATTTATTTGATTATAGACAAATAATCGGTTATTTGAATCAAATAAATTTTTTTTTCAGTGTATAATTTGTAATTAAATTTAATAACAATTAATATTTTTTCTTGGTTATTTTGTTTAGTAAATTATTATTTTGTATTTTGTTTATATTTTGTTTTCCATACAATTTATTTATTATTATATTGAATTTACTAATTATTAGATTACAATTTTTATTCAAAGATAAAATTTTCAAGTAAACGTTCATTATCAAATAAATATTTATTTGTAACAAACATTTTTTTTATAATTAAATAGAATTTGCATTAAATATTTAGTGAAACTATTGATAATAGTTCAATTTATTTTATCCGAATAAAAATTATTTAACGAAAATAAATATTTATTTGAAGAAAAATTATTTTACGAAAATAAATATTTATAACAATAAAAATTATTTTACGAAAATAAATATTTATGACAATAAAAATTATTTTACGAAAATAAATATTTATTTGAAGAAAACTTATTTTATGCAAATAAATATTTATTTAATTTAATAAATTAATAAAATTTAACTAAAATAAAAATTTCCTAATTCAAGTAAATATTTATTTGACAATAGAAAATTAATCGACTATTTGAATTAAATTAATAGTTTTCCAGTTTATTTGGAATACATTTTCCGACTTTCAATAAAACTTCCACCAATTTCATATAAATTACTAGAACATTCAAATTTCTCACATCAAAATTTGTCTTTTTGCAAAATTCGGTCCCTAAATTTGAAAAATTAAAAATTTATTTAAAAAAATAAATAAAAATTTTTTTTTTTCAAATTCTACATTTATTTTTTTTTAATAAATACAGAAAGGAAAAAAATTTCTCCTATTATTTAAGTCTATATGTTTATGTATAAAAATAGAAAAAGCTACCCGGAAATATGAGTATTGGTGCACAATGCATATCCATTATGACCGCAATTTGTTATTATGACGACGACTACGGCGACGAAATGAAGTTCAAGGAAAAGCTACTGTTATCGATTCACTCATTTTTCAGTTCAATTCCTTATGTACATATATATATTACACGTGTAAAAAAAAAGCTCTGAGAATTTTTTTAATTGGACAAATCCGCCCCATTCAATTAATTAAAAATATCAATGCAAGTAATTGAGCGTAATGCGGTATTAATTGAAACGTACACCAAATTAATTCAACGTAATCGCATTTACTCCAATGCAAATATATACAATTATCCATACAGACAAATTTTCCCCCTTCATTCTATTCTGAACTTTATAAAAATACATTATTGATCAATTCTTGTATTAACGTTCTAGAATTTGAACTTTTTGTGAATTAAATTAAATAAATTATCGTACTTTTAATTAATTTCTTTGAATTTTTTTTTAATAATAATAACAATAATAATAAAAATAATATTAATGTAATTAATAATTTATACTTTATAATTAAAAATAGATAATAATTAGTAATTGAATAAATATATTAATTTATTAATAACTATTGTTAATTATGGATTACTAATTACAAAAATATTAATATTTACTAGCTACCTATTAATTAATAGTGATAATAATTAGTTATAAAGTATACTTAATATTAATAATATCAGTATTATTTGTTTATTATTACTATTATTATTATTATTATTATTATTATTATTATTATTATTATTATTATTATTATTATTATTTCAGCTATTATTATTACAACTACACAAATAAAAAATTTATTTGATTCAAATAACCGATCATTTGACTATTATCAAATAAATATTTACTTGAATCAAATAATTTTTATTTGAATCAATTAAATAGTATTTGCTTCAAATACTGAAATAATTGATTCAAATATAATTTATTTGATTCAAGTAAATATTTATTTGATAATAGTCAAATAATCGGTTATTTGAACCAAATAAATTTTTTTTCAGTGTATTATTATTATTATTTCAAAAAAACTTTTTATAATTAACATAAAATAATTACTAAGTTTTAATAAAATTAAAATAAAGTCACCATAAATTAGAAAAACATTGCATAAAGTATTCGAGAAAATTATCTAGATCAATATTTTCAAAATAAATTTGCCCAAACATTGTATCTATAAAAATTTCAGAGCTCATCATTAGCATGAAACTGTTTGATATCAAAAAATTTCTTGTATATATAATGAGACATTATAGAAAATTGCAAATGCGAAATATGCAAAGAAGATGATTTATTTGACGTCGACAAGTTTCGAGAATCATTTAAATTTGAGTGTCATATGATTCATATTACATGAAACAGTGATGTAATTGATGCGAATTTATAGACATTAATATAAATTGCGAAGGTTAAAAATTACGTCGCATTGCACTTTTTCGGAATACTCCAATTTATTTCAAGTGAAATTTATTTATTTATTTTTTAATTCTAGGAAATAAAATAATAATAATAATTTAGGAGAAGGAGCAAAAAAAATTTAACAGAATATAGAAGATAATCTCAAGAGATAATTTTTTTACAAAGTTAAAGATCTGAATGAATTATTTTTTACAAAGTGAAAACATGGCAGTAGATTATTTTCTACGAAGTGAAAATTCTCAATTGGTTTTTTTTTACAAAGGAAATAATCTCAGGAGATTATTTTTATAAATTTGCGATAAATTCGATTTGCTGTTATTTTGACAAATTTTTTTTATATGGCTCAATTTTATTTGTTACCTAAGGTAGGTAGGTGATTAATTCTTGTACACTTAACAAATTTATTACTTTGCTGCGTACTATTCAAAAAAGTGATTTTTTTTACACACTATTCACTATTTTTCTAACAACAATATAATTATATTTATAATTATTATTATATTAATTATAATAAAGATCATAAAGATTAATAAAGATTATAAGATTTACTAAAACAGTTTGAAAATTTTGCTTTTTACTTTTTTAGCAGTAAAACTAACTTATTTTTTCCCTCTTTTAGTAAAATTTTTCCTTTAATTTTCCGTAATAAACTATTCATTGAGAAATGGGAACGAAATTAAAATTTTCTCACTTAAATCAAAAGGTGTTTAGTGAACTAAAAACCAAATGGTGTTGAAAATTAGAGTTTCTAGGAAAGTAGTTTTATTTTCAGAGTAAACGATATTTACCTATTTTCAGAAAGGGTAAAATGCTGAGTAAAAAGTGAAATATGGTTCTAAAACGTTCTAACTGTTGAACTTATTGTAATAAAATGTACAGTGTATTATTCAGTTTTTGAGGGGAAATGTGGAATACACTAAAAATATGCGAATAGTGCCAGAAATAATGTATAATGAAGTAGAAGACGAATGAGTTCGGTTTACTTTGGTCTTTTTGAACGTTTCTTGGCTCTCTTTCACTCTTGGACTCTTTTTTTTCTCTTTCTCTCTCTCGCTCTTTTGGTACATATACTCTCGAATATAACGCGATCCAGGCCAGTCGCTCGAAAATAGTCCCAGCCTTACATTTAGGGTGGTAACCCGCATGAGAGTTTCAATCAAGATACGCAATGACGCACGCAACTCCCTCTACGCGTTCTTCCTCACTTCCCCTTTAAACGAATGACTTGCATGTCACTTATCGGATCTCACACTATCACCATATAGACTTCTTCTTCTTGCACATTTTATCCACCAATACTGCTTAAATGCTCCACTTTACTTTATAATATATAGTGGAGCTCGAAATCTTTAACCCCTTATAAGAAGCTTTTCAAACGATCAAAGATCTTCTCTTGCTAGTTTGCTATATGTACACTCACTGTATCTGCTATAATTTATATGCTTTCAATTTCCTGATGTGTTGAAATTTTTTTTAGTTAGTATTTTTTTTTTAAGTTTGTAATTTTTTTGTAGTTTCTATTTTTCTTATTTTTAGATTAATAATATTTGATATCGTAGCATTAAAATTATTTTAATATTCATTTAGTTTCGAACAATATAAATAATAATAATTATTCTCAATTCAATTAGTTCTGAAAAGAGTAAAAAAAAATAATTTCTAAATTTACTTAGTTCTGAACCAGTAAAAATAGTATATTTTTGCCCTAGAGCGAAAAGAAACACTTTTCTGCATTGGTTGAAGAGCAATAATAGAAAGAGTGCAAAAAAGAACGTTTTTCTTTTTTGCAGAAAAGAAATTATTATTATTATTTTCCAAAATTTTAGTAAAAATTCTTCAACGATTCTAGATATAAAAATAATTTTTAAAATGAAGCAAATAAATTTCTTTAAAATCAAAATTTTCAATATTGTCATTTTTCAAGTATAGCTGATTTTTTCAGAATTTCTACATTAAGTTATTCAAAACTTGAGAAGTAAGTTTTCAAAAATAAAATCCTGATAAATCCAAATTTTGTCATTTTGGAAAATTTAAACAAAATGACAATTTTTAAATTAACTTTAAGGGCATATGAACTATTATGATGTCACAGTTTTTACAAAGCATTTGTTATCAAGCTGTGACGTCATAATGGTTCAAATGCCCTTAATGGAGAAGAATTGTAATAAATTATTCTCTTTTGAATATGTTTTCTATTTAAAATTTCCGTTTTGTAATTAAATTCTATTTTTAATAGTAAACTTAAAGGTTTTGGTACTTTTTTATTATAAAGAAATAAAAATAAATCATTAAGGTTGTTTCAAAATATATTTTAAATTAAAGATTTTTTGGTAATAAATTTTTTTTCTTTTTAATTTAATGTAATATTAAAATTATAATTGAAATTAATTTATCTTAATTTTTTTTAAAGAATCATTCAATTCTTGAAAAGTTGCTCCTGACTTGAATTCTTTCTATTAAATAAATATTTTAATAAATTTTTCTAAATAAAATCTTATTAAATAATTACGAATTTCCAAAATTAAATTCTTATGAAGAATTTTATCAAAATGTTTGAAAATATAATTGAATTCTTTGGAAGAATATTAATAAAATATATAAAAAATACTCGAAAGTTTTGTAAAATAAAATTTAAAAACGGACTTGAAAATAATTGAATTTCTATGACAAATTTTATTATACTTACACTGAAAAAAAAATTTATTTGATTCAAATAACCGATTTCCAGTGTATGAACATAATTTGTTTTTTTTTTAAAGAAATTTATTATATTCATTGATTTATTTTCGAAAAGTCAGTCAAAATTCATCTAAAAAACTGAATTGTTTCGAGAAAATTTAATAAAATAGTAAATATTGAAAATAATTTAATTCCTGCGAAGAATTCTATTTTTTGTCAAAATAATTAAATTACAGCTAAAACTTTTATTCAAATTGTTGAAAATAAATAAATTCTTTCAAAAACTTTTATTAAAATTTAAAAAAGAATTTTGTTTAATTAAAATTTCATGAAAATAAATTGAATTCTTGTAATAAATTTTTTTATTTAACAAAATAATTAAATTCTTTCGAGGAATATGCAGTAAAAATTGAATTGAAAATAATAGATTTATTATTTTAAAAAGAGAATATTAAAATTTTTGCAAAGCACGTACGTTATTGAGATTTGTTGTATATAATTAAATTCTTTTAAGAGTTTACTAATAAATAATAAATTACTTATTTCTTTTTACTACGATTTACTAATAAAATATAGAAAAAAATTAAATTAAAAAAATATTAATAGAAATATAATATATTATAAAAAAATAATAAAATCTAGAGAATAGATTCACTCTCCAAATAGTGTAATTATAACATTAATAATAATAGCAATAATAAACAAATTTTTTTTAGCACTGATTTATAGTAAACAATAAAATTAAACTCTCTAAATACAGTAATTAATAATTTTCTAAAAAAGAAAATTAATTTTTCAAAATTATTTCTAAAAAAGATAAATCTAGTCACTACAAAATTAGAAACAGAAAAAATTATCAGACAGAATTTCCAGATTTTATTTTCTAAATAATAAATTACTGTATATTTTTTTTCGCGTATAGAAAGAAGAATACCGAGAAGATCAAAAGAAGAACCAATTGTGCTTCGTTACAGAAGAGAAGACTTTATTTTATAATAAACCATTTGATTCGCGAAAAATTATTTTTACGATTCTAAAAAAAAGGAAGACACTCATATAGTCACTTAATCGAGGTCTATGAGTAAATATTGTATCATTTCGAAGAATAGAATGATCGTAGAAGTCGTTTATATTCTTTCTAAAAGCAATATTTTTACCACTGCATAATCAGACTCTGAATCAGAAATCTTTTTTTTTTGTAAAAAAAATGAAGATTATATATATTTTATAGTTTCGTCATATGAAAAAATAAATTTTTGATTAACAGGTTATATATCTATTTAGCAGTGCAAACAGATGATGCATCCATGTAATTTCAGTAAATATGAACTTCGATTTTCCTTGATTTCAATGTGAAAAGGAAAATTTTTGGCAGACGTTATGCCGCCACACGTGGTTCGCAGTAGCCAAAATTGAATATATTGAGAAAAACGTCCTTCAAAAAATGTCCGTCAATGACGAATATGATTTTTTTTTATTTATTTCACCGAAATGCAATTAATTCTAGTTTGTTTATCCTGTGAAGTTATATTCTCGCACTTATTGGCATCGACAGCAAAAAACACAAAATGTTCTCAAATAAATTACACAATTTCTAATTACACATTGTTTACAGTCGAGGAAAACGCATTATAAATTTCATAAAGATTATAAAATATTCGAATTAGTTCTTTGATCTGGGAAATCCAAGTTTGTTTTAAAATCACGCATAGACAAACTACTCACACTCTTCGATAAATAAACACGATTTGAAATTTACACTTCCGCATCTTTTTTTTTTATTTCCTCACTTTTCAAATAATCGACTACATTCAAATGAATTTTCATTAAATTAAAATTTTTGAAAATAATTCACCAAAAAATAAAAGAAGTAAAAATTTAATTCCTTATAAATGAAAAGAATTATTTTACAAATGAATGTACTCGATGATATTAAAAATAATTATTTTTGAAAATAAGGAGAATAAATTCTCCAAAAAGAAAAAAGATGCAAAAAAGTTCAATTGTTCATTATTCAAAAAAAAAGTTAGTTTACAAGTTAATTTTACAAGTAAAAAATTAATACATTCTTTTTTCCAATTAATATTTTTTGCAGTAACATAAAAATTAAACTTTTTTTCCAAACAAAATTCGAAAATAGAAACTTTAGTTCGTGGAACCCGGAAAGTTCATCGATTACTCTTTTCTTGACACACGTTCAGACTAGAATTTAAATTTAGGATTTTACAAACTTTTTTTTTTAGAAGAAAAAAAACAAAGTAGAAAAAAAAGGAAACGATTATTACTTCCTCTACTTGGAAAAGTTCAACATGCTTTGCAAAAACTATAGCAAAGCCACAGAATCAAATAATCAAAAATACACAATGAATTGAAAAAGAAAAAGAAAAAATTCACAGAGAACAAGAAGTTCTCTCGATATTTTTAAGATCAATTTGCGTCAATGCTATGAAACTTTATAAACTTTCTTCACTTTTATTGAATCGTTAAATGCCGTTCAAAATTAGTTTATAAACGCCGCAGTTAAAAGCCATGAAAAAAAGAAATAATGAAAACAAAGCACATTGTTAGAAAAAAGGGAAATTTTTTCAAACTATTGCTAATATTATTCAAATAAAAAAAGTTATTAAATATCAATAAATGAAAATTTAGAAAACGTAATTATAATAAATATTATAGTAAAAATTAAAATTTTAAACTTAGAAAAAATTAAAAAAAATAAAAATAATATTCAAAACTTTTTTTTTAATTCGTAAGATTTCAATTCTTTTTCAGAAAAAAATCGCGGAATTCTGATTTTTTTCTCATAAATAATTAAAATTCATCGTAAGAATTCAATTATTTTTAATGCAATTTTAATAAAATGCCCACGAAACTAAATCAATTATTTTTAAAAATTGTAGTACAATTCATAGCAGAAATTAATTATTTTCAAATATTTTAATAAAGTTACTAATTAATATGTCCTCAACTGGATTTTAAAAATTGTACTGACTACCAAAAAATAATTAAAAAAGCCAGGAATTCTTTTCAATTAATTTCTGTAATTACTTAATCTTCAAAACATTAAATTAAAATTATATTAATTTTAAAACTATTATTAATTATTATTATAGAAAAAATATTAAAAAATAATTAATTATTTCCACTTTTTTAATTTTTATATTCTATTTTATTATCCATTTAAAAAAATGGAAAAATCATTTAATATAAGACCTTGTACATTATTTCCTTTTTTGTTAGCAATAAATCTTTATAATTTGTTATCTCATTGCATCCAATCACATGAGTCTATAATATACGTAATCACTGTTGCAAATATTTCATTTATTAACGGGTTTTTGTAACTTTTCCAATTTATTACGCTACACAAACACACACACATATATATATATATACTGTTTTCTCTCGTTTCCAACATTTATAAAACAATGAGAAGAAAAAAACCGCGGAATTCTGATTAGAGCTTATTTTTTGTACAATTGAGATCAAGTTTATCGGAATTTAATCTGGGAAGAAAACTGCTGGGGGCATTTACACATATATATGTATATATAAAATACATATATCATAAATCGTAAAAGCATTATGCAAAACAAGCAATTGCATCATTCAGTAGTATAAACTTCTTCATCGCCATGCTAATTAACTCATCGCAGATATATCCATAAACTGATAAATAAAAATTCACGAGTACTTTAAACTGTGTATTGAAGAAATGAGTAAATAAAAAAATAAATAAATAGCAAAAATAATGACATAACGAAATGAATGAATTTAAAAAATAAGTTAAAAAAATAAATAAAATACTGAATAAAAAAATAAAAAATAGAAAAATATTTAAACAGTCACAATTTTGAGTATAGTTTTAAAGTATTTAGAGTATTTTCCAATTTACATAAAAAAATTAATTATATTTATTCAATAGGAAAGAAAAAAAATTTACTAATTATGGAATAATATTATCAATCGTTAAATTATGAACTATAATTAGAACATCGATTTGTCTGTTTGTAATAATGAAGTACTTAACAGTTCGCATGACTTGCAGAAAATGCGTTCACGTATATATATATATAAAGCAAATAGAGAAAAATTTTTGTATTCTATTTTTTTTCGAAAATATTTATGTACTATGTTGTTTGTTCAAGAAAATATAAAAATAATTGTTTTTATTTTCTTTTGCATTTTTTTCTTTGTTGTATAAATGCTACAAAAAGTCCTTGAAAATTTATAAAATCAAGTGCAATATCTTTGACGCTTGTCAGTCGATGCTCGCGGACAAATAGATACTTGAAATAAAATTCCTTGACCGTGACTTGAAATATATTTGCTGCATCGTTCGATAAATGTTAAACCAAACGTTCTATATAACCGTAAAACAAATCGATGTGGATTTTATTAAGAATTTAAAGACCAAATAATTGACTGACCGCACCAATTTTAAACAGAAACTGCGCAATTTGCAAAAAAATGGTTTAATTAAACTTTAAGCAAACTCTTTTTTTCCAACAAAAACAAAATAACTATATTTCAATCAATAGAAATGAAATGAAAAATTCAACTTAAAGAAAGACTGAATTCTTTCTGGAAAGAACGAGAAAAAAAATTGCATTTAGAAAAAAAATAATTAACTTAACATTAATAAAGTCGAAAAAAATTCAGTTTTTCAAAAAACCATTTTTTTAACTGTTCGAAAATTGAAAAGTGAGAAACTTTCAAATTGAATTAAATCGAAAAAAATCATGAATGAAATTCGACCTTGATTTTCTGAGATGAGTGGAATGATCGACTAATAACTGTGTGAGCACTCTCGGCAATTTCTTACGTATACTCATCAAGAGAGGTAATTTTCAGATAAAATATATGTAATCTACTTGAAAAAAGTATTCCTCAACTAAATGGACGCAAAAAATACATCTTCATTTTAATAAGAAAATAATCTTCTACAGCGTAAAATGTACATTTTGCGGCAAAAAAATTTTCCACCATTGATGCTCTAATCACAAAATAATTTCAACTCATATCTCTCGTGATTTACATTCTACAAACACGATTTTCTCGCAAGTAGGAAATGACTTATATTACCCTAACCACAAGATGATTCAATTTTATATCCAAAGCAGACAGAAACGAGAAAAAAAATTAAATCCAACTAGAAACTAAACAAAAATAAATTAATAGTAATAAAAACAAAAAAAACAAAAAATTAAATCTAACAGAAGAGAAAATTAAATCAGATCAAAAATTAAATTGAAACAGAAATAAAAAATATCAAATTCAACAGAAAGAAAAAAATTGAATCCAAATAAAAAAAATAAATCCAGCAGAAAAAAAATATTAAAAACAACAGAAACTAAAAAAATTAAAGCAAACCAAAAAACTAAAGAAAACTAGAAACAAAGAAAAATTAAATAAGGCCAGCAAGAAAAGAAAAATAAATCAAACAGAAAGAAAATTAAATCAAACAGAAAAAAAATTAAATCCAACAGAAAAAAAATAAATCCAACAGAAAGAAAATTAAATCCAACAGAAAGAAAATTAAATCCAACAGAAAGAAAATTAAATCAAACAGAAAAAAAATTAAATCCAACAGAAAAAAAAATTAAATACAACGAGAAAAAATCCAAACAGAAACAAAAAGAAAATTTAATCGAAAATAATTAACAGATAAAACTTTCATGAATCATTTATAAAAAAAGATCAATAACCATAAACTAATGGCAATGAAAAATGATAATTTTTTCTTCCACAAATTAATTTTTATTAATTAGAAAATCCTGTTTCAAAACTAGAATTCTACACAATAAATCTCATCACTGCTAATTAGTTTGGTAAATAGTCATCATAATAAGTGATGCAAATGCAGACATTTATATACTTAAAAGCCTTATTAATTCATTAGGCATAAATTCAATTTTCAAGTTCAGAATACGTACAATCTATATACCTATATACGCAATTTAACCGCATCGTCAAACAAAATTATTTTGTTTGTCAAAAAAGATGAAAATCAAGATTTACGAGAAGATTAGATTTTTGCTTTAAAGACTTGCATATATATAGGAAGTAATTATCGCGAACAGATTTTTCCTAATTAAAACATTTTTCATGACAGAAATTAATATCTTTATTGTCAGTGTTCGAAACAAGTCGAATAAAATGAATATGAAAATTGCATCAGCAAAATTGTAATGTTTGCATAAAAATCAATCAGTTTTATGAAACATTACTTCAATATTGACATATAGAAAAAATTCCCAGGCAATATTGCACCAAAATTGCATGGCAAATATACTTCTCGTTAATGCGTAAATTATTTTTGAAATTTTTTAATCCAAATTTTTTTTGGGAGCAAGAAAAATTTGGAAAAGTATCAATTAAAAAACTTCTAATATTTAATAACTCTTTTACAATTTAATTATTTTCCAGAATTTTAAACTAAAATTCTTCATTAAATAAATTATTTTTAATAAATTTGAGTTTTCAAAGAATTCAATTCTTTTCTATTAGAAACTAGTATTTGACGAATTTTCAATTTAATATAACGCAGTTTCAAATATTTAGAAAAAATTTAATTAAAATTCGCCAGATATTAACTATTTTCGTAAAAAATAATTAAAATAGAAAAATAAAAATAATTCTTGAAACGAATTTAATTATTTTCAAAAATGTTGTTAAATAGTAAGAATTCAATTGTTTTCAATGCAATTTTTATTAAAAGTCGATAAAACAGTTTCACGAATTCATTTTTAGCAAACCAATTAATTAGCAATTGAAATTTTACTAAAAAAATGGACAATTCACTAATAATTAGTCCTAATAAACTTATATAAAATTAGAACGTAATAAAAATTAGAAAAAATAGACCATGGAATTAACTCACAAAATTAGTAAAATTTTACTGTTTGTTACTAGTGTTCTACTAATTCGAATTTGGAAAGTACTGACTCAAAATATGTCTACGCAATTGTAAAAAAATTGATTACAATCTTTCTCTTCCAAGAAAGAAAGAAAGAAAAAAAGAGAGGGGAAAAAAAGAAAGAAAGAACGAGAGAGTTAGAAAAAAAGACGAGAAAGACTGAAAAAAGAATGAAAGAGAGAAAAAAGAAAGGGAGAAAAAAAGAGAGAAATAAGAAAGAGAGAAAAAAAGAAAGAGAGAAAAAAAGAAGGAGAGAAATTAGAATTTTCGAAATCATAAGAAGGAAAAAAATTGTCGAACCGACACATGAATTCCCAATAGCTCATGAATGCAAAGAGTTTGCAGACTCCAAACTTGTTGCCAGGCAGTCGTCGTCCCGAGGCCAACCGTTATAACCATTTCCCATCGACCTAAGCTTTGTAAATGTATGCGACTATCCAGGGCCAAGAATTCAAAGAGATTCGTTAACCCGAGATGAGGCTAGGCAACAGCTACACATCATTTAATAGATTATATTTTCTCTCTTTGTCTCTCAGTGTCTCTGAGCGCAATGTCAACCTCACAACAGCAAAAGGTTAATAATTTACGTCAGTTATTAAATTCCTCACGAAAAAAAAATATCATTAACAAGAATCTCAACCATTTCAAATTGTCTCGTCGCAGTTAAATAATAATTGTATTGTTATTCAAAATAATTTCTTCTAATACGATTCACGTCAATGTGAAACAGGAAAGTCCTGTAGAAACTTTTTGAAATTTCAATATACACTCGATGGTAAACAACAAAAATATTCGGAACTTATTTATTAATTATCCAGTTGTGTAATTAATTAATTAGTAATTTAATAATTTATTAATAATAATTAATTATTTAATAAATTAATAACTTACTAATAATAATTAATTATTTATTAAATTAATAATTTATTAATAATAATTACGAATAAATGAATTATTCAATTAATTACTAAATAAATTGAATAATTAATTGTTAAAATAAAGGTTCGGTAACTAATAATAATTAATTATTCATTAAATTAATAATTTGTTAATAATAATTACGAAACAATTAATTATTCTACTAATTACTTAAATAAAATGAATAATATTTATGAACTTAAACAATTAGTGATTGGATTAACTAATTATTTATTAAGTAAAACGATTAGTAATTAAATTGAATAATTAATTATTCAATTAAAGGCTCGGTAACTAAATTATACAATCAGTTTTTTTAATTATTTAGTTATTAAACAAAATGAGTCATTGAACGAAATAATCATTTATAAAATTAAATAATAAATAGTTACTTAATAATGGTTTATTATTTAAGAACACAGAACAATTTATAGGTAGTTTAAAATAAACCTTTGAGGAAAAGAAAAATATTGCACTTTTTTTAATTTAAAATTATTAATTTGTTCTCGAGTTATTAAGCAAAATTCCCTTTCTCACAAGTTGAGAAAAATCGTCTCGGTTCATATATAAGCGCGCGGAGTAGACGATAAACTCGTGTAGTATGAAAGGAGAGACGTTTAGCACTCCCCTAGACAAGGATGGAACACAAATAATGGAAAGGGCACAAACTTTCCAACATTTTTTTTTCCTCCTTTCAATTTAGTTTCTTTTTTTCAAATTCAGTAAAGAATAATATAATATAATATAATAAATTTAATAAACTTTAAGTTAATAATTATATTTAATAATATAATAATCTCTTCTTCCATTATTTATGAAAAAATAAATTTTATTTACTTTATTACTATTATCTATTTATTTTATTCAAAAATTTTAATTTTTTAATGTCTAGAAACTATTCAATAAATAGTAAAATTGGAAATTGAAAAAATGCTGCATTTACTTGACGAAAAAATATAATTTATTCGAGTTAATAAAAAAAAGTCCATTTGCTTCAGAGTCTACTGAAATATTTGTTTCTTTTAAATAAATATTTTCTTTGATATTAAAAAAATTATTATTTTAACTCAAAGTTGATAAGACGTTTCATTTGTTTTGAGTAAATTTTTTAATTGTTACAAAACAAAATTTATAATTGTCACTAAATAAAATTGTTATTTGTCACAAAATAGAATTTTCATTTTAACTCAGAGCAGGCTAAACTTTTTATTCGCTTCAAACAAATTTTTATTTGGTTTCACTAAATTTTATACTACAAATAAATTTTATTTGGTTTTAAAAAATGTTATGTTTCCAATCAATTTTTCTTGGTTTAAATAAATTTTGTTTAGTTCAAATAAATTTTATGTTTCGAATAAATTTTTCTTGGTTAAAATAAATTTTGTTCGATTCAAATAAATTTTATTTTGTTTTCAAAAATTTTATGTTTCCAATAAATTTTTCGTAGTTCAAATAAATAATTTTATTTGGTTTTAAAAACTGTTATGTTTCAAATAAATTTTTCTGGGTTCAAATTAATTTTGTTTGGTTTAAATAAATTTTGTTTGCTTCAAACAATGTTTATTTGGTTCAAATACATTCTATTTCTTTCAAATAAATTTTATTCGGTTTAAATAAATTCCATTTTTTTCAAATAAATTCTATTTGTTTCAAATAAATTTTATTTGGTTCAAATAAATTCTATTTCTTTCAAATAAATTTTCCTTAGATCAAATAAATTTGCGTCGAATAAAAATGTCATCAAAGTCGAATAAAAAATCGAGTAGGCGTTGAGTACTTTTACTCAAATAAAATTCTTCTCTAGGCATACAGACAATTTTTTCGAGAATGCAGTTAAAAAGAGACATTATCGTATATAAAAATGTTACTTGTTCATGAACGTACATTAAAAGTTACAACTCAAAGGCCTTGTAACATTCTTGAGGAGTAGTGTTGATGTCACAGTTTTTTGCCATTTATATTGTTCGGAAGGATATGACGTGTCGCCCAGGACTAATTGTTTCTAATTGCAATAGAATGTTGGATTAACCGTTTAACGAGAAATATCACACATACTTTTTCACATTTCACATATAACATATATATGAAAAAAAGGAATTTACAAAATATACAAAAAACACTATATACAGAATTTCAAGAAGATAAATCTAAAATTAAAATTTCAAATTTTTTCCCTGTTTTTTTTTTTTTTTTTTTGCTATTATTCAATAAGGAAAAATATTTTTGCTCGAAAGGAGCTAACAGGACAATATAAGTGATTCTTCTGAAACGCTATGAGTCAATCTAATAGGAAGGCAGACGATTTTGTTTGTTTTTCGTAATACCCAAGATTTCCGCAGCCGACACGAATGGATAATACATTTTTTTTCGTTTTTACTTTGAACCAATTTCGAAAGAAAAACGTCATCTATGACCTAATTCTTTCCAGTCACAGAGTAAAAAATAATTTCAAAACTTATTTGTTTGATTATGTCTTTTACTAAAATTTACTTGAAGAATAGCAAAATTTACTCTTTGGAGACTCTTAATAATTTATTAAATTATTTTTTAATAAAATAAAAATTAATATTTTTTGCTGCTGCCATTCCTTCACATTTATTTAGAAATAATATTTATTTACTTCGACAAAATTATACGTCGTCACGTATATAATAACCGGTAAACAAAAATCGTAACTAAAACGCAAAAAATCAAATAGATTCGTGAAAACATTCTCATTATTGTATAACAACAAGTTTTCGTGTGTACGATGTTTTTCAATCTCTCTCTCTATTTTGTAACCGAGTGTTTTTGACATATTCTACGCCGAGACAAATGTTTTACGTATTATATATAATTTCACAATATATATACATGCATATTTAATAGAAAACGCAAATAATAGTATTTATATATGCGATTATATCGATAATCGAGACTATAAGAAAATTGACCAAATTATCCTCGGGAAAAAATAAATTATACTCATTCTATCTAAAGGGGTTTAGTGTATGATTATAGTGTGACAAATTGTGTAAGAGGAAAAATAAATTTTCCCAACAATTCACACATTTGCAGTTTCATGTATTAAAAAAACTTCACGCTATGTTAAAAAATTTTCCGACTAAATCAAAAGAGATAATATTTATCTGTATACATTTGTTTACACGCTTCTAAAGAAATCATTATAGTCATTATATGTTTAATGTTTATAATTACTTTTTTTTCCTATTTTCATTAATAGATATGTATAAGTACTACAATTATTATTTAATCAATCTTAAAAGCAAATTTTTCCTACATTTTCAGAGTATAAACAAAACAATGATGAAATTACTCTATTTCATTCACTATATTCCGTAGAATTTTATCTTTGAAATAATAAATTTTACTCTAAAACATTTAAAATAGTTGAAAATAACTAAAGTTTGGTTAAAATCTGAACTGACAATTTTCTTCAGTAATTAGAAAAAAAATAACTAACAAAGTAGTCAATTTTCACTTAGGGAATTAGTTATAAAAATTTCAGTTAGTACTGGTTTTAATAATAATAATTTTAATAAGAATAAAAATTTTTTTCAACAATTATTAATTTCTTAATACAAAAAATAATTATTAGTGAATTAATAACCAAGAAAATAGTCAAATATGACTAACTGAATTATTGGTTTTCATAATTAATTACTAAGTCATTATTTATTTATTTTCAAATATTATTTGAATTTTTCATAGTTTCGAAAATTGTTTTTCAATTATTAGCAATTATTACTCAAATAATTAATTACTGATTAATTGTTAGTAATTATCATTGATAAATAATTATCTATTAGTGAATAAATAATCAAATAACGAAAATTGACAAATTTGACTACTTGGAGTAGTTGTGAAAAATGTTACTTATTTTCAATCAACATAACATTGAATTTAACTAATAATTAGTCATTATTAACAATTTGATTAATAGAAATACTTTTATTTGAAGCAGCAACTAACTTTTTACCATCAAACTAGTTATTTTCAACTAATTTAAATTTAGAGATTTAATAATAATAATATAAAAAAATGCTCCTTTCTTGAAATACTTGACTTGGCATTTGTGTTATGGTAAATAATCATTATTAAGTTGCTCTTGAGTTCAACTAACTCAGAGTATGTATCGACCAAATAAAGTTCAATGGCTGCTATTCTATTATGACGTTATCTTATCAATGAAAATGCAAATTTGCATTTATTTTTTTTTATCGAATTCTTTAAAACTTGTTACTTATCGAAAATGAAAATCCACTAATTTCCAAACTATAATAAATTCAGTAGAAATTCTATGAGAAAATTGAAATCGTTTCCGTTTGTGTAACTGCAAAGTATAACTGCAGAATAATCTTTACAAGAAAATCACATTTTAAAAGAGAGAAATTCAAAATAATTTTAAAAGAATTTAGTCCTAATTTTTTTTACATTCTACTTAATTAAATTAATAATAAAAAATAAAAAGAATTGAAACAAAATAAACAGTGTCAAAAATATGTGAACAAAATGAAAATAAATTGAATGAAATTGAGTGAAATAAAGAAATTGAATAAAAACTTTTAAAACAAAGTAAAATAAAATAAAAATTTTTTTTTAATTCTTAAGGAATGATTATTATTATTATTTTATAATAATTTAAATTTAAAATTCCCTTCTTTAAATGTCAGTGAAATGAAATATACAAAACAAAATTCTACATAAAAATCATACAACTAAAAATATAAAAATTTATAAAATTTCTCATTGTTTTGAGATAAAGTCACGTTGAAAAATATTCATGTATTCTGAAAGAAATGATTCTGAATTGTAAACTAAACTAATGTTGATTGTTGAATTCATTGCGAGGTTAACGGACAATTAAACTCCCTTTGATTAATATTGATATTCGAGATATTGCACGTTCTCTTTTCTATTCATATAAATTACAACCACAATTATTGTATGCAACTTTATCATAACTTGACACATATAAACTTTGTGAATTTTTTTTTTATAATTTCTAACGTGTCACTAATCACCATACAGTTAAAAAGAATAAAATAAAGACGCAAAACTTTAAATAAAATTAATATATACCTATCTACATTAAACCAGTTTATACTTGTTCGTAAATCATCTGATTCAAAATGAAAAGATTTATTTAAAATTTTAAAAGCTTATTTTACTTTTTTTTTAAATAAAATTTTTACAAATAAAATAAAAAATATAAATAAATGTAATAGTGATAGAAAATAAAATTTTCCAATCAAGTTACGAGTTACCCTATAATAATAAAAATTATAAACTATATTTTTTCGAAACTAAATTAAAAAATAAAAAGTACAAAACAATTTTTTTTAAACTGTCCTAAATTAAATAGAAAAGTAGAATTTTAAAATCTAGTTTAAAATGGAATTATAAGCAAAATTATTTTAAAAATGGTTAAAAGTATTATTAAATAATTTGTCTCATTTATTTTTAAAATCAAAATAAATTTTTAATTTAAAATTTAAAAAAAACTATGAAATGAATTAATTAATTTATTAAACAATTAATGAATTGATTGATTAAACAATTAATGAATTAATTGATTTAAATAAATAAATAAATAAGTAATTAAATTTCAAAATTACAATTTTTTTTATAATTTACAAAATTCATTACAAAATAAATTTTTAAATAAAATTTTGAAAAAAAAATTTTGAAAAAAAATTTTTTTTTAAATATGAAAAAAAATGCTAGAATAAATTTAAAAAAATTGTTGAAAGAAGTTCAAAAAAAAAATAAATAATTTGCAAATTGTCGGAAAGAAAAGTTTTACTAAATGTCAGGTAGCGCCATCGTAATTTACAGGTGTGATTTTTTATCACCTGTCATCACCTGCCGACAGGTGTTAACGTGTAAAGTGTCGACACACTGTAAAATAGAAGTCGCACTGAGCCTCGAGAGGTAACAAACAGGTGGTTCTCAAACTTATCATTTCTACCTGTTCACCTCAGTCGATAAGCCAACTTTATATTCCATATATGGTAACTTATTTCCAGAGTCAATTATCGCTCTCTGTTTTATCGCAGTCGATAAAGTTCAAGATGTGATACGATTAATTCAAATTTTTAATTTACAGTTCAAGTAATTTTTATATATCAAGTATAAATATTTATATTCCAATTATTTAAACAAATATAATTAAAAATTGAACTAACGATTTGAAATACTTTTTTTGATTTCTAAATATAAATTAGTTACATTTGACTAAAAAATTAGTAACCGCATTTTGACTAATTTTTGACTAAAAACTACTAATTCTAGTTCAAAAATTATTAATTGGTAAAATTACCATTTTATTTCTAAAAGCAATTATTTTCATTAGTAAAGTTTTCTGTATAAATTAATATTCTTATGAAATTCATATTTGTTAATACAAATTTTTAATGAATTTTCAATTCATATTTATTTTTTTTCGATTGAGAATTAGTATTTTTTTTTATTAAGAATTAGTTGAAAGGCTTATAATTTATTTCGTAAATTTTACTGATTAAAATAGTAGACTTAACAAATAAAATAATAGTTTTCACTACCAATTAATAATTTTTTACTAAAAATTAGTCAGTAGATTTATAATTTAGTAAAGTTTGCTAATTAAGAAAATACTAGTCTTAAATAATTAATTACTCGCTTTTGGCCACCAATTACTAACCTTTTTTACTAAAAATTAATCAAAACGGAAATTAATTTATTTAATTATTAAATCTGTCCTTTTTTATTAGTAAAAACTAAAAATTGACAAATTTCAATTCAAACAGTGTAATTAATTTAGATTTACAGAATCTGAATTTAGTTTAATTTAAATTCAAAGACCAAAAAACATTCAAGCACGAACTTTCGGATATTACAAGAAAAATTTAATAGATAGTTAGCAAATAATTAAATGTATTTAAAAAAATTATTTTTAATTTTTTATACAAAGTAACAATAATAATAATAATAATAAAAATAATTAGTAATAACAAAAAGTATTATATTTATTTTTTAACTTTTAATTTTTTAACTTGTGGAAAAGTCAAGTCTTTAGTAAAAGAAAGAATTCTTTAAGCGTACGGAACAATATTTTTTTGTGAATAAAATTAAAAATCGTGCTTCAATGTTTTTTTCAAATTTTTGTATGAATAAAAAATATTCAATAGATAAAAACTTACTCGTATCATTTTCGTGCTGTTTAATCCCATCCCTAATATTTTCAGGTGCAGTTGAGAGGCCTGTAAGAAAAAAAACATAATTATAAACAAAAAAAATAGTGTCAAAGGAATTTATCAACAAAATTTAATAATTATTGAATTTTTTTCAATACTTCTTTTAACAAAATTCTTTACTATTAAGTATTGTTTATTTCAAAATTATTTACTATTCAGTATTGTTTATTTCACAAATAAATATTTTTATATTTATAAATAACATTATTATAAACAAAAAAAATAGTGTCAAAAGAATTTATCAACAAAATTTAATAATTATTGAATTTTTTTCGGTACTTTTTGTTTAACAAAATTCTTTACTATTCAGTATTGTTAATTACAAAATTATTTGTCATTAAGTATTGCCTGTTAAGATATTGTCATTTTTTTTGCCAATTTTCGCAAAAATTACAAATATTGGCAACTTTTAACTGCTACCCACAAAAAATGGAAAATATCAAACAAATAACGTTTTAACACATCGTTCCAGTTCTTTTCTTTTTACAAGAAAATTTTAATTTGCAATTTCAGTAAATCAGTAATAAAAAGGACACACCCCTTCCTTCTTTACATAACCCGTCAGCATAATTATGGCGAAAGGGAAAAAAAAAGATTATTGAGGTTTGAAATTTTAGCCACAGGCACATAAATTCCATAAATATGTGTGATACCAAAAGCATTTAAGTTTGAAACTTTGCACTTGTTCAATATAGTTAAAAAAAAATGCCGTAGAATAATTTTTCCTATTATTCATTATTAGTCATTTTTTGCTCATTTTCTTTAAACCGCATTGTCCAAGAAAATATTTAAATTGGCGAAAAGTTATTTTACTTTTATTTAATTCCATTTTTTGTCTCATTAGATTTGAATTTCGCGCCTTTATTTTCTATGAATCGTCGACAGATGGCGGGAAAAATTATTTCTCACAATCGAGATGAAGCAGACAAGATGAAAAGACTCTATTTTTATTTCATAAAAAAATTGTTAAGTTAGTATAATAAAATAATTACAGTTTTTAATTTATAAAACAACCAAATTTAAAAATAACTGCAATTTTTTTATCAGCGAAATAAATACAATTTTTATAAATAAAATAACTACAATTTCTTATCAATAAAATTACAATTTTAACAAGTGGAATAAATGCAACTTTTTTAAGCAGAAAGAATTAGAATTTTTTATCAGTAAAGTAATTGCAACTTTTATTAAAAAAAATTTTTTTTATTTGTACAAATAAATAATTTCAGTTCTTAATATTTTAATTAATTCTAAAAATATTTTATGTCTAAAAATTTCAAATGCAATTGTTAATTTATTAATAAATTATAAGTAAATAAATTTTTTTGCCCTCAAAATAATTGTAATATTTAATTATTATTTATCAATAAATAAACAATCATAGCAGCAATTCTTCTATTTGCAAAATAACTTCAAATTTCTATCAGCAAAATAATCCAAATCGAAATCAACAATAGAATATGCTTCTATTATTATTCATTGCTTTAAATTCTTTAAAATAACGTTTATTACTCAATAAAAAAAATATTTAATGCTTTTAAAGGCAGCATAAAATAAAAACAGATCCAATCGATAATCCTATAAATAATTTACATACAGCAGCTCCTTAATATGTTTTATTGCTTTAAGTAAACGCATATAAAGCTTTCAGGTAAATAAAATCAATTTTCATATTCCTGAATAGCTATGCAGAAAAATAACGCCACTAATATTTGAAATTATCGAAAGGCGATAAATTGATTATTTTATATTAAATTTGAAAACATTAAAAAGATATTGCCAATATAGAAGAAATTTGACTCCAAACTAATTATGAATAAACGATTATCCTTTTAATAATTACCGGAAAAATGACATGGAAAGAATTATTTAATTTTACACTTCCGTTTTTCTATTTGACTCTAATAAACAGGAAAACAGGAAGCGCGGAAGAATTTAATGATCCTTAGAACGTTTAAAATCAAATAGTTTTCATATTCTTATTATATGTAAATTTCCTAATTAAAACATAATTTTTAATTTAATCAAAAATTTGTAATTGAACTAATATTTCTTTAAACCGAATTAGAAGTTTAATTTTTTAATTAAACAAATATTATTAATTTACATTTTTAATAAAACTAACTATTTTTCTTTTAAGTTTATTTTTTAGTTTAAATTGTTAATTAAATTAAAAATTTAAAGTAGAATAAAAGATTACACAATAATAACGGTAATAAATCTCAATGTACTCGTGTTTTTCATCTCTAATTTAAAAAAAACAATACAAATTGAAATTATCATTTTTCCCTACAGTTAGAAAAGAATAACTAAACATTTTTAAATGATCTCATAAATATAGAGTCATAATTTAAACGTTTCCTTTCTAAAACTATTAAATTCTATTCTATTCTATTAATGAATGCTGCACTTAATTTCTCGCTAAACATCATCACAACTTATAAGGCAGTGAAACTGCACAATGATACTTCTTTTAATTAAATTCTCAACAAACTAAATAATAATAATAATAACAAAAAAAATCGTGGATTTCTCTTTTCTAATTTATAACACTTGCCATCAGTGAACTTGCAATTCTGTTTTGTACATCGACAATAAGTGATATACTATGACTGACTAGAAGCTTTTCTTACTTACAAATCAGTGTATAATATAATAAGGAAGAACACGATCATCTAAACATGATGTGATGTTAATAAAATTTCTCATAACTTTATGTCAGACGAAACAATAAATCTCTTCTTTTTATTGAAAAAACAAGTTCAAGAGCAATGCTTCATAAAAATTATTATATCAGAACGTATTTACATAAACCTCTATTAAGATAAAAAGTACACCAAAAATCTCAGTTCAATGTACTTAGAATTTACAAAAAAAAAGAAAAAGAAAAAAATTACAAGCATCGTAAATTATGATAATGCTAATAAAACTATTGTTATTATCATTTTTATATAACCAGAGAGGAGGAAAATAGAAATAATTACCAAAAAATTAAATTTCACAATACAGGAACTGCTAGACGTTTGAAAATCCATAAGATTTGTACTATTACATATTATACCGAAAAATATCAAGAATAAATAGAATTGTAAAGTAAATATTTTCGATAGAATTAAAAAAAATATTTTCAAAAAAAGAAAAAATTGTATTTTATTACGTAAATAATATGTGATTTTATGTAACATTTAATTAAAAAAAAATGTTTCTTCGAAAAATAAGTAAAAATCGAAGTGTAGAATTATAAAAATTTTTCAAATAAAAACTTATTGGATAATAGAAAAAGTTCATCTGAAAATAGAAAACATTGCCAAAAATAAGTACAAAATTTTCGTAAATTTAAATTTGAAATCATTTGACATATTTGTTATTTAACAAGAAGCTGTTAAACATAAATTTCATCTGACAAAAAAAATGTATTTGAATTTATGTTAACATTCAAACATTGATTTGAAATAATTTTCATTGAACGTAAAATTCGTTTAGACAAAAAATCATTTGGTATGAAATATTGATTTGACATAAAACTCATTTGACTTCAATTTTATTTGACTCAAAATTCATTTGACTTCAATTTTTGTTTGACTTAAAATTAATTTCACATAAAGTTCATTTAACACAAAAATATCGGCACGAATATTAATAGAAACCAATCCTCAATGATTTTTATGTCAAATTAAAAATTTAAGTCAAGTTACTTTTAGAACAAATTAAATTTATATCAAGAAAGTTTTACGTCAAATAAAATTTACGTCATATGGAAATTATGTTAAATGAATTTTCTGTCTAATGAATAAGTAAAAACATGACTTTATCGCCCCAATCTAGTCTATCCTAACAATTTAATTTTGACACTACACTCACTAAACTACAAGAAATCCACAAAAATTTGTAATGTTACACATCCAAAAATATCGAGTAAATAAAATTCAACAATAAACATTTTCCACAGAATTAAAAAGAATTTTTAAAAAAAACTAGAAAATAGTAATATCACATTACGCAAAAATATGTAATTTCATGCAATATTTTACAACAAAAAATATACGTATTTTTTATAGAAGAAACAATAGGGGAAATATTTCTGTTATCGCAGAAACAAAAAAGAAATATTAACCTTAAACAAAAACAAATAATTTTATGCATTATGACTAAACGTTTTACACCTTCCTTGAAAATAAATAAATAAATAATAATAATAATAATAATAATAATGGTGTAATTTTAAGAATTTGTAATGCTCGAGAGAAGGAATTTTCATAAACTGGTCGGCAATAAACAATCATTATCAAATGCACTCACGTGTGCATGTGACGCAGAAATGCTTTTATTATTACTGACAGCTTATCTTCAAAGTGCATTGTTTTGTGTAATATTCTTCGAATTTTTTGTTGGGAAATTACTAATTTTCAATTTTTTTTATTTTATCAGAGTGGGAAACGATTTTTTTCGGCTAAAAAAATTCAACATCTTTTTTGCAATTATGGTCCATAATCAGACAAAACTTGGGACTAAATCTCTTGGGCGCCATCAGGCCCTGATAGGGATCAATTTTAAAATGTCATTGATTTTACAGTTTTTCCGTTTTTCAATTTTCACCGAGTGTAGAATTGCAATTATATTTCAATTTCATGACACAATTGGAAATTCGAATAATAAAATGGATAAATTTAATGGATATAATAATAAATTTATGGATAAATTTTTGCTAGGATTCTAAAACATCGGTTTTCAATTTTTCTTCCTAAAAAAGGGTGTAGTTGTCTTTGTCTTACAGTCAAATTTAAATTCATCTGTTAAAAATGAATTTTATTTGCAACAAAATAAACTTGCTAAAAATGAATTTTATTTGCAACAAAATAAACTTGTTAGAAATAAATTTTATTTGTAACAAAAAAAATTGTTACAAGTCAATTTTATTTGTAACAGAAAACAAGCTACAAATCATTTTTATTTATAGCAAATAAATTTTTCTTGTTACAATTTAACTTTATTTAACAAAATAATACATAAAAAATTTACTACACTCAAACATGTTTATTATTAAATAAATATTCACTTGAAGCAAACAATTTATATTTATGTCAAATAAATTGTAATTTTGAACCAATAATTTCAGTATTTTAAGCAAAACACGATTTCATTGATTTAAATATAAAGTATTCGATAAAAATAAATATTTTTTCGATACAAATAAATATTTTTGATATAAATAAATATTTATTTAATAATAGACAAGAAATTTAATTATTTAAATCGAACAAATTTCTTTGTTCAACGATAAATAAAAATTTTATTCAGGTAGAAAAAGTAAATACTTTTAGACTTTAAAATGAAATATATACTGCAATTAAATACAAAATGCTTGTGTTAAATAAAAGTATATTTCTTTCAGCCTGCAAAACTTTTTCATTTTCAAATTTCAAATAAAAATTTTATTTGGCACAAATAAATCTCTCTTGAGAGAAATTGGAATTTCTATTTAAAGGATATAAAATTTATTTGTAACAATTAACATTTATTCAAACCAAATAAATTTTACTTGGTTGAAATCAAAATTACATTTTCACCCAAAAACATTTTTTATTCAAAAGTTTTTATTTAAAACAAGTGAAAAGTTTAGTAGACTATGAGACAAACAAACATTGATTCAACACTAATATAATATTTTTGCTTCAAATCAAAAAATTATTCTGAATGTTTTTATTAATTAAATCAAATGTTTTTGATTTTGTTTACAAAAACTTTGTCTGTACAGTAGAACTTGTCACAATGCACCTCTGTTCAAAAAAAATTTTTTAGCATCGTTTTGCATTCAATGCTGTATAACAAGAATTCTTACTACGAGAATCACTATAAGAATTATTATTATTATTGTTATTATTATTATTATTATTATTATTAAATTGTAAAAACATTGATTCTTTTCCATTCGTGATAAGACTAAAATACAAAATTCAATTGAATATAAATTTTCAAAATGCCGTTGAATTGAAACATAATTAAGAAAAACTGTTTGTATTCTAACAGAGATTCTACTGTAGGTAAATTTAAAAACTTTGTAAATTTTCGAATTTTCAAAAAATAATCAATTCTTAACATACCAGTTTTAACAGAATTCTCAAAAGCTTTCAACATTATGTCCGAATTAAACGTTGCACTATCAATGATGTTTAAAATAGAATGAAAACAAAATTGAAGAATCACGTGTGTTAATAACTCGAAAACACGGAATATCACAAAATTGCACAGTCACAAGAAATTTACAATCACAGATGATATAACTATAGATAACCTGAATATCACACACTTTATCAATATTAAATTCCTTTCGAAAAAAGTAATAATTTTCACTCAAAATAACATTCCAAATCGATAATTTTTTCCAAAAATAAATGAAGAAACTTCAAGCCAAGGGTCACGAATTCCAATAGATCTCAATGAAATCAGATTCTGTCCAGATGGAAAATAAATTCCGAATTTGTAAATGTTCACTGCATTGATACATTTGAAAGATGAAAAAACGAATTATTCTTGTTTTGTTTAAAAGGGGGAAAAAAATTGTTGTTACTGTTGTTTGTAAACAAGAAGCAAAAAAAAAAAAAAAAGAAAGAAACTATCTTCCGCTTCAAGGTCCGAACTTGCTAAATGCACCTTTTCAACTAACTTGTCCTGGGATCGAGAAGGGCTTTCTTTGAAGAAAGTAATAACCTGGATCCCTGGGAAATTGTGGTCGATGGTTAAAAATGAGGGTTGGGCCTAAAACTCAATTGACGCCTCCAGATGTGAGTAGCTCAATGAACACTGAAGAGATTGTCTGAAGGTTCCTTCTTCTGTCAACCAAACACGTCAAGTTAATGATTAGATCTTTATCAATTATAAAGGCTCGCGCCTCACAATCATGTATTTTGTAATGATACAGTAATAAGCGACACAGTAGCAGATAATATTGTTTCCTAATTGAGAAATATTTTTCAAAAAACAAATAAATAAATAATGCACTGAACTTACTCTATTAAAAAAAGGGTGACTAACAGAATTCTACAAAAGAAGAAGAAGAAGAAGAAAGAATAAAATATTTGGAGTCAAAGCTTACACATTTTAAAAAAAAATATTAAATTCCTAATTTTTAAACATAAAATTTGTTAAGCTTAAAATTGTATTCAATCAATCTAAATTTTTTAAATCATACTCAAAAATCAAAATTCAGTCAAAAATGGTACCAATATAAACAGTTTTAGTCAAAGGGGACTGAAAGTAAAATTAATTTTTCACAAAGTATTTCTAATTATTTACTTTAATTATTAAATTTTTTATTTTTCACAAATTTCACTCAAAATGTATTAACTCAATTTTCACTCCCAGTTAATTAAAAACTCACTCTAAGGAATTTATAAAAACAACAATCATTTTTCCCAATCAAGAAATGTCACGAAACGAAACTAAAGACTTTTGTTTTTTAATCAATTTTGTTTAGAGAGTATAATTAAGAATTTTCTTTTTCCCAAAGCAATTAAAAAGTCCTCAAACAACTTTCATTTAACATAAACAATTAGTCTTATCTTTCAAAATATTTTCATTATATACATTTCTTTCAGAAGTGTATCAAGTGACTTACTGTACTGCTAACGACGTTGAATGTCAAAAAAAAATATTAACAACATTTGTATTCTTTAAATAAATAAACAATTACAGTATAATTCCTAAATATAGTCTAAATTTTCAAATTTTTTAACTTCTTATAAATTTAAAAATAAAAATGTTCTATTTCATGAGAGGGAAAAATTTGTTTTTTGTAGTGCGAGTACAAATTAAGATTGTTTTTTTATTTGAGAAAAAATAAGTCGCCTACGTTGAGGTTTAAATTCATTGAAAAGAAGCGTGATGAACCAAATTAACCCTGAAGATGACAATAATTATTATTACACTTAATTCTCATAGCAATTTTAATTCCTTTCAATGTTAATTGCAGTTCTATAATTGTAATTAATTTTAAAACATTTATGCTCAATTTTATTCTTAACAAATGTGACTTTAGAAATTTATAAAAGAATAATTCTTGATAAAAGGAAAAAATTACAAAATCACTGAGAAGAAGTATGATAAAAATAATTAATTAATAATAATTCATTCATTAATTCTGATTTATATAATTCGACTAAAGACAATTTTTAACAAAAAACCTCAACGCTTATTAGTAAAAATTTATAATTCACATTTTAATTTACAAATTAATATTTATTAGTTAAGAATAAAATCTACTAATAAACAAATTTACTAATCTTAATTAGTCACTGACTCTTTGCTTTTCAATTAGTAAAAATTTATAATAAATGTAGTATTTATTAAGAAATTTTATTTTACTAAAAAATAATTCTTTTACTAATTTTTTAGTAAAATCTATTAATGCGAAAGCTTCTTAAACTTGGAAAACTAAAAAGTTTAGTAGTTATCGCAAATTTTAATAATAAACCGTCATCTTTACGAATTTATTAGTAAAATTTTCAAATTCAAAAGCAAAAAGTCAGTTACTAATTCAAATTGTAATTAACTAATTAAAAAAAATGTAATTAATCTTTAATAATTAATAATAAAATCTACTAATGAACAAATTTACTAATTTGAATTGTGACTGACTATTTGCTTTTGAATTAGTAAATTGCCCTATTTTCCTAATAAATTAGAAAAATTTTCTAACTATTTTAGTATTTATTACAAATTCTACTAATAAATACAGTTGTTTTTAAAAATTTATTAGTAAAATTTACTTTACTACAATAACATTTATTTAACAAAATATTTTTTTGTATCTCTAATATATATTTAGTATTTATGACCAATGTTACTAGTAAATTTTACTAATTTCTCAGTAAAAATTTTTGTACTAATTCAAATTTAAAGAGAAAGTCCATTAAACTTAAGTGGCTAGATTTTTCGTCATTAAATGACAATAAAAAATTTATTATAAAACAAAGTTTCACGAATTTTTGGTATAATATAAGTTAGATGAGATTATAATTAATCGGGTAATTAAAAAAGAAAATAAAAATTGTAAACAGTCGCATATTATTTATTAACAAATAATGAGAACCTTTTGTGCTTAAAGCTTAAATAGAAAGTATCATAAATTTGCAAAAAAAAATAAATAAATTATTCTGATAACAATATTTTTTTGACTATAAAAAAGTTTTTCAGGGAAGAATACAATTTCTCCACTTGAGAACGCCAAGGTCGGCACCAGGTGGCGATAAATTTGATGTTCCTAACAGAACTGCCACTAGCGGTGACCTTGGCGTTCGCAGGTGGAAAGTTGCATCTCCATTTTTAATCTCAAGATGTTCGTAATTCTACAAATTTCATAAATTTAAATTTAAAATCTCGGTTTAAGAAATAGTACATTTATTAGTGACTTTTTAAACGATATAAGTATCACTTTTCATTGGGTCATTTAAATAGAATTAAAATAATAAAAATTCTAGCCAAGACATTCCAACAATAAATTCTAAAACTTAATTATTATCCCCGAGAAAGAACCAAAACAATAATCACTTTCTGATAAATTCACAATTAATAATACATTTTCAGATTTTCATAATGTCTTTGTCGTTGAAAAAACCGTAAAATACAAATAAAAAAGTAATTTTAAAAACAGAATATTACTTCTTCCATATAATAAAGTGCAGCCATCTTTTTTAATGATCACTGACGAAAATGGCGTTAAACGAAAGTTTTCAGTTGAAAATATAAAATTTTTCTCTAACCCAGAGGAATATCTACATAGCCAATTGTGACATTTTAATAATCTAAAAGATCATTTAACTATTTATGACACTATGGAAATCCTGAAAGAAACGCACACTTTCAGCAGGACAAGAGAGATTAGGTATATAGTTATTGTATTCATACCTTCTTGGGTTTTTCCTCAACTCTAGTCAAATTTGTTCCCTCCAAACAACAGTAATAATTTTCAAGACTCTTGAGAGACAGTCAATGAAACTTTTACAATGACAAAAACTAATGTAACCAAGAAAAAAAAAGTGTCTTTGAAGTGAAAATATTTTAAAACATTTAGAAATTTTCAAAAACCAAACTAATACCAATCTAAGAAAATTCTATGTACACAAATACTAATTCGAAGTATTAAAATGCAGGTATAGTGTATAAAAGTCTCTTTATGGGTAATTCATACCTGTTGGGATTATTCTGCTTGCAACTTATTTAGGAGACTCTGAGACTTCAATACGTTTTTATTTTGAAAAATTTATTTTATTGTCTGTGCTTATTAAATTTAATAGTTTATAAATTGAGAGCCTTTTTGAAGTTCTGGTTCTATTCTTTTTTTACTATTCTAGTAGATTTTATTTTTACTTTTCTACTCTTTTACTTATTTCGACTGCTATTTATACCATATTCTACCTAAATTTGTAGTAATATTAATTAATAGTAGTAATAATAATAATAATATTATTAATTTTAAAAATTGTCTCAAATACTATGAAGTAATTTTTACCCTCTCCTCAACATTATTAATTTTTCACTATTTTACTTTTTCTCACTAGAAAATTCCTTAATTTGCAATAACATTAATAACAGTTATCATCAATGCCGAACAGTAATTAAATAATTAATATTTTTGTTAATAAACCATTTATGGAAACTTCGTTAATATTTCTCGAAATATAATAATCTAATTTTTAAACAATTTTTTTCTAACAATTCCAGAAGTTGAAATTATGATCAAAAAAATTTACTCCGAATTGAAAAAAAGTTTTTTTTACAATTTCAATGTTTCTGATACACGTTCAAATAAAAATTACCTACGTATATTAAAAACATTTACCAAATGCAATTCACACTACAAAAACAAAAAAAATATAAATTTCCACTATTTCTTACCCAGCTCCGGAAGATTACACAACAAACGTACATAAAACGTATCCAGTAGAACAGAAACTTACCTGCAACATAAAAAAAAAATTCACATTTATAAAATCAATTTCGAAATAAATTCCCAGTAAAAAATGGAAATAATCACATAAATCATAAATGTGGGTAAAATGTAGAGGAAAATTTTTTAATATAGGACAATGTCAGTTTATTTTTATCATGTCTAAGAAATTCATAATAAATTGATGCGGAATATATATCAAGAGTGTAGAGAAAAAAAAACGAATTGGAAAATTTCGCAATTTTTTTTTCCTTCCTTGCTCCAAATAATTGCCAGCATGATATATAAAATGATTGGAGGTGAAACACGTGAGTTTAAACGTATATGAACTATACACATATTAAGCCGGATGATCACATACGGAATAAGTGCGTACATCAAGAATACAAAAGATGACATAATGATTCATCATCATCATCATCATCTCCATGGCAAATGTTGTACTTTGGGGTCGTGTCGACTTTGTATTAATCATAACGTCCGTTCAACTGTCGTCAGAATAAAACCGGAAATAAAAAAATAATTAAAAAAATAATGCAAAAAAATGCATACTTTAAATTTATTTCAAGTTGCAGTAATTTGCATCTGTCAGGTAAATAATTAAAACTTACAAAGTCCAACGATTTTGAAACACAATATTTTTGTTTACGCTTTTTTGGAATCATTGTTTCTATTATTATTATTATTATTATTTTATTGTAATTACTGTTACGAAAACTACTACTATTTTTTTATTATTTTTTAATGTTAAATAGAATTTTTATTCATCATTATTAATATTAGTATTATTAATTTTTATTCGGTAGTAATCTACCAAATAAAAATTAATATACAAACTTTGTCAACTAAATAAAAATTTTTTTTTTATTCTCAACAATATTTGACGCGCATAGTGTGAAATAGAAATAAATATCAACATTATTTTCCTCATTACGTGCGTATAAAGATAGACATCTAGAATTTATATTTTGCGATTTTCCTATATATATTGGAAAAAGGGAGATCTTAACCTGATATGGTTGGGTAATTAAAAAATAATTTACATGACGGAAATAAGTCTAAATGAGGAAGTGAAAAAGTATATATATTTAATTGTTGTATTAAATATGACCTTTTAGCTATATGTATATATATTTTTTTTAATACATAGAGAACATGAGAATCTTATAATATTAATAATGAGATATTTTATGCGAACTTATTATATCCAAGAAACATGAGCCACGAGACGACCGATGGTATTTTAACAACGGTTACAAGGATTAAAAAAATATTTTACATATAATAAATAATGCATAATATCAAAAGAATACACAGGCATAATCTCACAGATGTATGTAATTTGAAAAAATTTGTATGTCACTGACTTTTAATTTTTCTATTCTCCTTTTCATTTTATCCAATTTTACAATCTTTTTTCTGTCTTTTTTTAAATTGTTTTGGTATAGAAATTATTATACGGATTACAAATATTTATATGTAATTGATGAATAATTCATGTCAAAGAAATAAAATCGACGAAGATTTGTCTTGAGAAAAAAAATGGGGAATAATAGGAATAATTATAGGAATAATCGTGAAGAAAAAAAGTTCTCATTAGTCCGAACAAAAGATAATAAACTTTGAGATTTGCTTAAAACTTTGCTTTTTATTTGGCTTCTTTAAAAACCGTTTTTAAATTTTCAAATTAAAGAAATTTGAAATTAAATTAAATTCTTTACTTCGAAAATACACATATTTACTTTTACATTACAATTTACTTTTTATTTCTTTTTCACATTTTTAATTTTTTACTAAAGTACTGACAAATAAATTTTGGCAAACATTTTTGTTAACTAAAAATGTTTCAAAATCAAGAATTAAATTAAATTAATTAAAATGCAACAAAATTAATGTTTAATTTAATTTGAGAAAGTTAGCTTGAGAAGTACTGACAAATAAATCTTGTCAAACAATTTTTTTAACTAAAAATGTTTCAAAATCAAAAATTGAATTAAATTAATTAAAATCCAACAAAATTAATGTTTAATTTAATTTAATTAAATTTAATTTAATTTAATTCTTTGAAAATTCAATTAATTAAATTTAATGAATTAATAAATCAGAAAGTCAATTAAATTACTTAAAAATTCAACTGAACATATTGATATATTACAAAATAAATAAATTTTTATTCAAGTAATAATTTTTTTTTCAAAAATGTTATTATTTGAAAATCTTTTCTCGTATTTAATATAGGTTAATAGTCCACTAAAATATAGGGCTGGAAGATTGTTGAGTCACACACTTAATATACGAATGAGGAATCAGAATCAAGGATACAACAATATAACTAATATAATATTTCAACGTCAAGAAATCTAAGAGGCACAATGTACGCAAATAGATTCAGATTTAAATCTGTTCGTCTAAAACAGTTCCCTTTGATTTTGAATTTCACTTCTCGATTCTTTTTTCACGTCAATTCACGAAACAGCCGGCGATTTGATATATCGACTTTCCTAAATATAATTGTCTATATTGATACAGTTCGATGTCGATAATACTTTCGTAAATAAATCTCCAAAATGCATAATTTATGTTAAAAAATGTATTAATAGATAAAAATTTATCAAAATACGTTTTTTGAGTTGAAAAATTATCCGCAGACGCAGAAAGAGTAAATTTTCGTGACTAAATTCAAATAGTGAGAAATGAAACAAAAAACGATTAAAAAAAGCAAGTGTATAAGAAAAATCTATTTTTCGAAAAAACAGAGATCGATTATTATTATATATTTTTAAATGCTATAAACGTCATTTGTGAGAGCAACGCATTTGGCAAAAGTTGTAAGCGTCAGAGGATTTCTAGGAAAAACAGAAGAAAGGCCACGAACTTGATTCGGATTTTTGGCTTCTTGCCGATATTTTTGGTTTCAATTTTTCCATTTTTAAAAAAAGCCCAGACCAGTCTACTACCAAATTTTTCTTCGAACAAGCGCAATTTCCATTTCCTACGAAAGACTAATTTGCGAAAAAAAATTCTCCTTTCTGAATTTATATTGACACAAAGAATTTTTAAACCAAAAAATATAAAAAATAAAACATTACTAAAAATTTGTTCACTTAAACAAAAAATACCATAAATTACTAAACAAAAACATCTGCACCGAATAATATATTAAAAAATAAAAAAGAAAGACTGAAAATTATTTGCAATACAAAAATTTGAATCGCATAATTACTAAAAGTTGTAAATTACTTTTAATACAAATAAAATATAAACCGCAAACATAATAGAAAAATTACTAAAAATTCTAATCATTTTCATTAAAAAAAAATAATAATTGCACTTCTTTAGGAAAATTCCTCCTAAAACAAAAAAATAAAAAAAGGCAGATAAACGATAAATCATAAAAAACGTTTTATTAACTGAAACTCATCTTCAAGTCGTTTACTTAGAAAGTCAAAATTTTCTACGCACATTAATATGTTCTTGCTATTGTACTTGTTTATGTATTACTTAATGTGCAAAAACATGCGCGGAATGTGTGACTAATTGCACAACTTGAAAATCTTGGCTTATAACCACATCAGGCAGTTTTTTTTTCTTTTCTACGAAACAAAGAACACTGTAATTTATTTGTCATCCAATAACACTAATCAATCGAGACAAATTTATTTATTGAGTGAAACAACTACCTCCAACTTAAGATTGACGATCATTTCATTTCTCTTATAAAATCATTCAACTTTAATGATATTTTATCGAAAAACAATTTCCGCAAAATATTCTTTTTAGAAAAAAAATAGTTAAAGGTAATAAATAGAAATAATTTATCTATTAATGTAGGTATTATTTATTTTATTAATTTATTTTTCTACTTTCTATTTAGTTAATTTATTATTTAATTAAAATATTAAACATAACAAAATAGAAAAAAACTGTTTAGATCTGTTTTCATATTTTCAAATCTTTAATTAGTTATTGAAATTTAGGGGAAAAAATTCGATTTTGATTAGAATGAAAGGAAAAATTCGCCATAATTGCAAATTCAATAATTAATAATAAAGAAAAATTTGTATTCACTAAATAAATTCTCTTTTAGAGAAGTAAAAAGTTTTAAGGTTATGTTTGTTTCATTTTTAACTTAATTACAAGTTTCTGTTGCATCGTGTAAAGATAAAATTATTTTTTATTAACAATTTGAAATGTAATATAAACATAAACAATGGAAATTTATATTGAGATACGATTCCCTTTGTAAATATTCATTCAAAAAATTGCAAACATAACCTAAAATTTTTTTTCCCATGTACTTTTTTTCAAAGAGCACCACAAAGTTGAATTAATTAATTAATATTATTATTAAATATTAATATTAATATTAATATTAATATTAAATTAAATTAAATATTATTAAATACTATTATTAAATTATAAATTATTACTTATTGGTTAAAAATCAAAAAGAAAAATTAATAATTTCATTTTTTCTATAAAATTTTTCACTTTAATATTTTTTTTTTCATTGAAAAATTGAAATAAAAATCTACTTCAATTGTTCTAAATTAATAATCATAAAAAATAATCATTTTTTACTACGTCTGCAGAGCGTAATACAGCAAGAAGTCAAAAATAGAATCACAAATTTCGCTAAATCCAAAAAGAGACATGCAAATTTGTAAAAAGATATGTATCGACGACGAAAAGCGTGACGTCGCTTTTGTGACGATAAACTTGTTAATAGACAACAATCTTGAACTTTTAAAGCACATTTATCGTCTCAATTTATTAACAAACGTTCCAATTCACGCCAGTGACGTTAATTTCACGTACAATAAAAACTGAAAACTGATTTTAGCAATAATCTTTTACAAAAAAAAAAAAAAAAAATGAATATCTTCCAGATTATCAAAATATTCCATCGCTTTTTAATTTGCAATATAGAAAAAAAATTCAACAAAAGGCAAAAAAAAGAAATATAATTACACCCACAGATAAATAATTCCAATTCAACATTTTCATTTGCAGTAATTTTCATTTCAATCAAATGCAATTTATATTGATATATATAGGTATTAATTTCTACACCGATCATTTCCGTGTTTCAATTATCATTCTCGCACATACAATGATCATTTTCTTTTCTCTACATATTTATTCGATAATGATACGATAACACTGTTTTTCTTCAAGACAGAGATATTGAAGTAAGCAAATATTTGAAATTCATAAATCATCTAATACGTGAAATCGTCTGCAAATATGATTTAAAATATTAATGAGAGAACAAAAATTCTTCTTTATAAGATTTCAAGTGCAATTTAATGAAAAAAAATTTATATATTTCCAATTTAACAAAAAAATGTTTGAATCATTCGGAAATGTTATAGGATTAGTGTGTAGACAATAAAATATTTGTCTCAATAGCACTTAAAAGAAAAATATTACACTTAATGATAATTTGACTATTAAAAGATTAGGCCAAAAATTAATTAGGTTGTAAAATTGTTATGCCGAACAATAAAAATTAGGCAAAATACTATTTAGACCATAAAATAATTCGACCAAATAATTACTTGCCCACAAAACAATTTGGCCAAATAATAATTTAACTGTGAAAATATTAAGCCAAATACAATTCAGACTATAAAAATATTATGCCCAACAATTATTTGTCCTAAAAAAGATTAGGATCAATAATAATATGCCAGTAAAAATATTAGACCGAATACTATTTTGAGTATAAAAAGAATTAGGCCAAATAATATTTTTTCCAAAAAACGATTAGGCAAAATAATAATTATCCCATAAAAATATTAAGCAAAATAATAATTATCCAATAAAAAGATTAAGTAAAATAATTCTCATCCCACAAAAACATTAATCGAAATAATAATTTCACCAAACAGAAAAATCACATTCCCCATCCGAACCGAACTATTTTGTTTCTCAATTTTTTTTCTTCTTTTTTTTTTGCATATTCGTGTAAATTTGACGAACAATTCTTTGTATAAAACAATATCTTATCAAACGTCTTGAAAAAGAGGCGTTGGCAATTGGCAAACACAAACAGATGTACCCGTTTTTATATGCCTATAAGTAAAATTAATGTCTCTTATCTGATTTTATATCGTACAACCGAAGTTATAATAGCCATACATCTATAATAACGACTTGATAAGAAATTAACAATTTTTTTTCTTTTTACAAAAAAAAAATTCAAAATAAAAGTGCGTGTAAAACATCTTTAACTCGAAATTTCTGCTCGCAGATACATAAAATATGAGATGAAAGAAAAAAAAATCACCAATGAAAATGATAAGAATTACGTTTATCTATTAGGCACATAAAGATAGTAGACAATTTAAAAATCATCTCAGAAAATAGGTTAATGAATTTTGATTTAATTGTCGCAACTCCCTCTGTGTGTCCTCGAATGTAAACAATTTTGAGAAAAAAAAGAATTCCCTCATTTGACAATTTAAAACAAAAAATTCCACTAAAGGGGAAAAAATAAATAAAACATAAAATGAAAAAGATTAAAATTGACCCAAAATAATTAGATAACTTTCCTCTCATCAAAATTTTTACATCGTAATATTTCTTTATATAATGTCTATAATAATAATAATAATAATAATAATAATAATAATAATAATAATAATAATAATAATAATAATAATACACAATGCGATATATTCCACAAATTTTTAAATCGCCATAAATTTGTGACAAATTACAATTTATTATTACAAACAAAAATTTCAACAATTACAATTTTAATCACCATATTATTATTATTATTTTATTATTGTTTTTCTATTAATGCTCCTGATATTTTTACTATATTACTATAGTTACTGTTACTATTTGTTACTATTATGTATTATTATTATTTTTATTATTACTATTCTATTAATATTATTTCTATTATTTTTGCTATTTTTATTATTGCTTATATTAAAATTGTAAATATTATCATGATAAAAAATTAAAATGAACTTTTTTTCTCTTATCAAAAATGGGTTTATGGGGTAAATTAAAGAGTCACGGAAAAATTAAATACTTTTGTATACATATCAAGGAGACCAGTTTTTTATCTATATATAAAAATCAAAAGTACCGACAGTGAAAGTGAAATATCCACGTGACTCACATTGTTCATTCGCAAAATAAGCACGCACATTTCTACGTGTTTGTGTTTTTATGTTTTATCTGTCACATTTATCTTTCACAAACGTCTCAAAAAAAAATTTTTTTTTTACTTTCATTAGTTAGTGACAAATTTAGCAATTATACATTTTATAATAATAATAATAATAATAGTAATGACAATAACTTTTTTGATATTTAATATTACTACTATATTTCTATTATTGTCCGGTCAATTTATCATTCTCAATAATTAATTCAAAACGAGGATGAAAATTGTAACAATAAAAATAAAACAAAATAATAATGTTAATAAAAAAAATAATAGTCACAGTAATAAAAAACTGATACTAATATTAATATCCTAGTTTAGTACCAGTAATTTTACAACAATAATAACAACAATAATTATCACGATCACGAATTTAAGAAGAATAGTAAAAAAAAACTTGATAGATAACGAGATAACATTTCGTGCAATTGAAGTAATGAATATTTAAAAAAAAACATACATTAAATTGACGTAAACGTTTTTCTGCAAAATTTTTCAGACTAATTTCACGGAAAATTCTGTGAAATTAATACGTAATTCGATTTGATTTATGAATTCTACTCTATGATTCATGAAAAATAATAATATATAAGAAAAAAAATAATAAAACGTAATAAACTTTATTATTTATGTTTTGTTCTTCGTATAATAAAATGTTTATGTATAATTTTTGAATTACTTAGAAAATTTAGTGTTTTAATGTCAAAATTAACGTATTTGTATTATTTATTTTTTTAACAACTCAACAAATGTATAGAGAAAATTAAAAAAATATTAGTCGATTAGAATAATGCAAATTTTCTTCCATTGTACCGCAGTTAATAAGCTGTGAAAAAACTTACAATTTACGAATTGATGAAAATCTTGAGAGTATCTTTAAATTTCGTGCCTGATAATATTTTATTACGTTTTAAAAAGTATATAAACACGAGGGAATTAAAAAAATGTTTAGTATTCTGCTTAAAAATTAAGTTTTTTAAATCATATGCATAATTAAAATCTGGGGTTCTATATTTTTCATCACGCGAAATAACAGAGATTCGCGAATAAATAAATATGAAAAATATTCGCGAATGATAAAAATATGTTCAAGTAATGCCAATAAATGTGCACATAAAATATTATTTATAATATAATTTAATTATATCTAATAAATATAATTTTTGTAATAACTAAAATATTTGCAGTAATATATTGCAATTAATAACAATAAATAATAATTTATTAACATAAATTAAAATTATTTGATTCCAGCAAATATTTATTTGATAATAGACAAGTAGTAGGTTACTTGAGTCAAATAATTTTTCATTTCAGTGTAATACTTTCTCTATTTTAGAGAAACTTATTATTATTCCGTATATGAAGCTTTTTCGTAAGCTAAAATTACAATTAATTAACTAAAAATATTACAATAATTAACTATAAATAATAATATTCTGGTCAACATCAAAATACATCTTTTAATATAAATAATTATTATTAATATTATATGTATATAATTAAATTATACACAATATAATGTAACATAAAAAAATAAATACATTCATACATTGTTGAAACCTATTAAACTTTGAAAATGAAAAAATAAATGGTTAAACAGTAAAAAACAAATGCTAACCTTTAGAAGTGACCGACACACTCTCATTTGTATGTTAATTACAAAATTTACACGTTTACAATTTTTTCGCGTGTCATAAAAAGGGGAATTTCTCAAAGGGTATTCCATTTTAATGAGAGATTACAAATCAAGACCTTATCGACAGCTATTAATCTGATTAAAATTTATGAAAATCATAAAACATATTGAATTGAATTCACAAACGAAACAGAAGTGAATTTTATTGGAAAAATTATGAAATCAAAAATTTTCTATTTACCAGTATAGTTAGAAGTTAAAAAAAAATTATAAATCTGACACACCAAATATTTATTTCTTACACTGAAAGAAAAATTTCTTTGATTCAAATAACAAATTACTTGTTTACTATATTAAATAAATATTTACTTGAGTCAAGTCATTTTTACTCAAATCAAATATTTACTTGAATCAAGTAATTTTTATTCAAATCGAACATTTTTGATTCAAGTAATTTTTATTCAAATCGAATATTTTTGAATCAAGTAATTTTTCTTCAAATCGAATATTTTTGAATCAAGTAATTTTTATTCAAATCGAATATTTTTGAATTAAGTAATTTTTATTCAAATCGAACATTTTTTATTCAAGTAATTTTTATTCAAATCGGAAATATTTGAATCAAGTAATTTTTCTTCAAATCGAATATTTTTGAATCAAGTAATTTTTCTTCAAATCAAATATTTTTGAACCAATAATTTCTGTACTTGAAGCATAGATCGTATTCAAATTCAAATTATTTGATTCAAGTAAATATTTCATTGATAATAGTACAGTAATTGGTTATTTAAATTGAATAAATTTTTTTTTAGTGTAAGTATTACTAGAAATTAAAAACTTTAATCAGTTGCTTCTTTCCTATCAAATTTTATTATATTTTTAATTATACATAGAAGATATAGTGACCTACTTAAGTTGAACAATGCTTTTTAAATTAAATACAAAGCATTTGTTATTCTCCTTTCAGTTTTCGTAAATATGTATAAGACTCTTCAAGAAATAAAAAAATTACCACAATTCTAATTTAATCAAAAATATAATTATCTATAATAAAATCACAATTTTCAAATTTGTAATTATAATATAATGGAAATATTTATTCCTCAAGTTATTTTAGAATCATAAATTTATTAAACATAAAAAAGAAACATTATGCTTGTTTTTTTTGTTTAATAATGTCAGAATAAAAAAATGACCAAAGTGCCTTCTAAATTACCAAAAATTACTATTTTTATTATTACCATTGTATTTACCAAAATATTACAATTTTAATTAGAAAATTATTATTTACAACATTATTTATATTTTATTAGTTACTTGTAACAAATTTTAATTCAATGATGATGATAAAATTGATAGAAATTTATTAAAATTACACTAAATATTGAACTTCTCTCAATAAAATGTTCAAATCTGACTCTAATCAGTTAAAAATAATTGTAAATCTTAATAGTAATGAATTCTTCAATTTTTTTAGTGGGTAATTAGAAAAAATAATATTCTGGTAAAAAAATAAAATCTATTTCCAGTTCTATAAATTATATAAGTAGAAAAGTTGAATTTTATGAGTATAAAAGTTTTTTTTTCTAACTGAGACACAATTGATTCAAATTAATCACTAAAATAAATAAATTATAATTATCCATTTATTAATTATTATTAATTATTAATTATTATTATTATAACTTAATTTAAAAAGCAAATTCTGTTACTATATGCTATAAAAACGATTGTTTCACTAAAGAACAAAAATTTTTCTACTTCTAAAGAACTGATGTGCCATTCAACTTGTACACATAAACTTATCAATATATTTACTTGGAATTTTCGTTCTAATTCGTCTAAGTGGTCAATCGACACTTTTTTTTAGAGACAAAAAACGAGAGAGAGAGAGAGAGAGATCAATCTTCTAAGAAGAAGATATGCACACAGGTATTTTGTGACGTCACTCTTTATCGTCAAGTATGTCTATAGATTTATCGCATAAATCTCGTTATTTTCATCCTTTTTTCAAGTTGACACTTCGACAGAATGTTAATCTCATTTACGATAAGAAGCTAGTGATCTCTTTGTATACGTATTCAGCAGAATTGTGATAATTTCTTCCTTCAAAAATAGAGTATACGCATATATAACAATATATACTTAAAACACGCGGTCATTCAAGAAAAACAATTTTTTTTCCTCCATATCTCTCTCTCTTTTTGCATCTTACAAAATCATTAACATAAATATTATTAAAATTTGGTACTATACTTCAAAAAAAAAAAGAAAAAGAAAAAAAGAGAACGAACAGAGAAAAAAAATTGCTTATCTGATATGCGTTCATGACAAAGCATCTTATTATTCAAACTAAAGAGTAAATCAATTTTGTCATGTAAAATCGTAAAATACATATGTACAGGTATATATAGAGAGAAGATAAGTAGCTTAAAACTCATATTTGTCACAAAAAATGAATCTCCAAGTTTATTAATAAAATAAAAGAAAAGAAAAAAATGTCAATTCAGTGGAAACGAATTATTCCAGTTTAATTAATTTTTACAAAACGTTTATATCAATATTTTACAACAAATATAAAACTGAAGGAGAAAAAAAAAGAAACCGAAACGATTTGAAGAATAAAAAATTAAACAAATAAAAATAAAAATTTACAGCAGGCGAATTGTAATTTTCCGCTCTTCCTACATAGATTTTAGAAGCAATAAAATCATTTTACAGAATATTGAAGCTTTGATTCAATTTTTCTACAAAATTTGTCATCAGACTTTTATGTATTTTTTCTTCCCCTACTGCAACTTTTCTAAGAATTAATACACTTTAGTAAGAAGAGAAAATCAAATTTTTTGCTTCATTAGAGATTTATATTTTCGAAAAATTATTATTTTTATTTTCATTAATCTCAGATGTTTGATATTAACATTTTAATAATAAAGAAATGATATCTTAATAATATTTAATGTTAATTAAATTAAATCTTGAACACGAATGTTTGAATAATATTAAATATAAACAAACATTTTAAATATTTTCAGAAAAGCCATTTTAGTAAAAAAATAAGTAAAAAATTTACTAAACAAAGTCAAACAAAAATTAACAAGGTAAATGTATATAATGTGAAATGGAGTGTGCAAATAAATTATACAAAAGAAGTTGAAAAGAAAACGACAAGAATGTAACTTCCGGTAGAAAATACCATCATTTAAGAACATCTGCGTTTTCGCAAAGTGTCCTGACACGCAATGAAACGAGTGAAAAATAAAAAAAATAACATAGAAAGAAACTTAAAAATCCTCAAAAATTTTACGAATACTTTTGAAATTTATATCATCAAAATTTTGCAAAATCAACTACATTAAAAATTTATCTCAAAAAAATACGACGATTAACAAAAGATAACATTATTTTACCCAAGGCAGACATTTTGTTCCAAAAAACGAATAAATTCCAAATTTTATTCACAACCATAACCAAAAATTTGTATTTCTCAACAAAAAGTTTCTTTTCAAACAAATTGACACCAACGTAAAGTAGCGAATTTAAAAAAAAAACACGCGAAAATTAGGTAATATCCTGAGAAACCAGTTTTTGATCAGCATTTGGTCACGTCATGTCGATGATCTTTTCAAGTTTCGGCGTTCTTGAAAATTTCATATTATAAGAAATATTTTTTATGAGGTTAAGAGCAAAGAACTGCTTCCGTTAAACGAACCAAGAAAGAAGGACAAAAAAAATGAAAGAAACTAACCAAGAAAATTTTTACATACTTGGAACTAAGAATTTTCTAAAGAAATAAAAATCAAAAAGTGGAAAAAAAAATAGAAAAAAAACCGGAATTAAAATTATGATCTTGATGATGATTTTATTATTAATTTTATTTACATAACTCAAGGATAAGATTTGCACAGGTGTTTCAATCTGATAAAGTCTAGTCTCTAGAATACAATCGATTAAATTTCATTTGCTTGAAATTTTTTTTTTTCGAATCTAGAAAAATTGCTTCTTTTTATAGCCGAGAGGAAACAATAAAGTTTGTACATTTTTACAATTTCAAAGAAGTGTAAATGAGAAACCATTTTTAGATATTTTTAGTGCTTGCGACCTTTTAAAAAGGTCTCATTAAAAATCAGAAAATACTTGTAAAAATTAAGGGTCAATCTATTTTTAAAATTTCGTACCGAAAATCGTTAAAGACAAGAAAATATTTTCATACCGTAAAAGAAAATAACGTATTAATTTTTTTTTATTTTTGAATTTTTAGCTGAAATTTTTTTCCTGAAAAAATTCGCGATTCCAGGCGATTTTTCTGCGTGACAAACTTCGGCTAATTTACATAAATATTCAGCTAATTATTCGTAAATATTTTACTAAATTTAAAAATTCTCATGTGATATTTTTTTAGCAGGTCCAGTAAATATTTTTATTTTAAAAATTAATATTCTTTTTACACTTACAAATTTTATTTTATTTTTTGACGTCTGAAAATTTTGCTAATTTAGTTAAACATTTAACTAGTCAAATAGTAAATGTTTAACTGAAAATATTCACAAATTTCCTGCTTAGTTTTTCTTTGTTATAAAATGTTGTTGATTTAAAAAAAAATTTAGCAAATACAGAAATAGTTTTCTAAAAATATTTTTAAAAACATTCAGTTTAATTTTTGCGTTACAAAATTTGGCCAATTTAATCAAACATTCAGCTAATAAATTAAATATTTTACTGAATTAAATATTATCAAAAACTACAAAATTCGCTAATTAAAAAAAAACACGTACCCAAAACCAACAAACACTTTACTATAAATTTTTTTTTTCAAATATCCAGGTGAATTTTTTTTCGCGTGAAAAAATTTGTCAAAAGAGAAACTGCTATTAAGTATTAACTAATTGTTAAATTGAACAAAGATACTTTTGTCTTTAACGAAACGATACTTGAAATTAAATACACAAAAAAAAGGAGAAAAAGCCAAATTAACTCGGAATGGAGCCAAGAGAATTTTTTTCTGAAAAATAATTGCTTTGCTTACAAATAAGCGCAGCTCTCGAGACTGTATACACGGTAGTCGATTGAAAAATAAAAAAAGAATCGAGGTTACTGGACTTTACGATGGAAGAAAAAAAGTGTCAGTTTTAGAGGAAACGACCCAGACAAACTGGTGCCAAAGTTTCCAAAGTTCATTATACAGAAAAAGAAAAAAATATACATTTACTTTTTATAATTAAATGAAAAAAATATTTTTAACTAAAAAGACTGGTTTTAAAAATAAATAATGAAAATTTTGAAATATGAAGCGTAGAAATTAAAAATAAAAGTGTCGTCTACAAAGTCAAGGATGATAAAAATATAATATTAAAAATAATAATTTTGAGAATATTTTTGAAAATTTACTTTAAACTTTGAAATGATCATGCCATCTTGTGTGCTGTAGAGGAACACTTTCAAATAGCAAGCAGATACTACTCCAGAGATATACAACTCGAAAAGTGCATAGAAAAAAAATTTCTTATTTGAATGCAATTGAAAATTTAATTTTTCGAAATTTTTCCGAAAAACGCTCTTTTCGAATTATTTTATTTGTTACTTTTTAAATTTTTTATTTTATTTACTATTTTATTTTTTTATTTTTTGTACTAATTTTCCAATTGTTTTCTTCTTTTTAAATCTGATTTTGGATTTTTTAAAAACGTAAATTTATTTAGATAAAGTTTCACTATCCACTGATTCAAATCAGCAAAAAGTGTATTAGTTTTGCTTATTAGTAATTTTCCACAAAAACTTGAGTACAAAAAATTTAAGAATACTGTATAAAATAATTTATTTTTTGCTTAGAATTAGTCAAGAAATTTTTGCCAAATTTTAATTGGTATTGGCAACTAATTAAATTTTTAATTTCTATAATTTTCATTTAAGTTAATTTTTAATTAACACAATTTTCAACTAACTAATTACTTAAAGAAATTTTAATCTTTCTAAATTTTCACAAAAATATTAATTGCCAACTAACTAACTAGTTAAACATTATTTTATTATTAGTTTTTCTGATTTTCTCTAAATTGGAATAAATTAAAATCAATCACTAAATAATCAAAAGAGTAGCTTATAATTAATTCTTTTCACTTAATTCAGAATTAGAGAAGAGTGAATAATTTCTTTTTTGTAATAAAATTTTTTTAGTAAAATAAATCAATTTTATTAATTGGGAGGAATAAAGTTTGACAAAAGTCAGCAAGAGATTAGTTTGAGAAAAATACACATGGAAATTATCAAGTTCCTGCACACAGCATGAAGACAATTTACTGTAGGTTATACTGATTGCAAATAGACTTTGAAAGACAGGTATTGCGCATTCTCTTGGAGGAAACTAACCAGTTGTTAAAGGGTTAGATAACCTTGTGATATTTTATTTCAAAAATAAACAATCGTTACCACTCACGAATTAAATCAAACTCAAATTCTGAATTTTGAAAAGATGCTTCAAAAAAAGAAACCATTTTTTAAAAATAAAAGCCAGACGTCAAAAAATGAAGTAATAATTAATAATTCCACAGTAAATGAAAATTAAATTACATTTAAAATTAATTAATTAATTTATTTATTTTAAATTAAATTTTTTAATTAAAAATTGAATAAAAATAAAAAAATATTAATTACAAATCGTGATATACTTTAGAGTGCTCTAATAATATTGTACTTGTTTGCAACAAAATTAATTGTTTTAATATTTGATATTCCATTTTACTTATTCTGTTTTAATATTTTTTTGTAAAATTCCCAATTGCTCATTTTATATAAACCAAAATAACGAGAAAAAAATAATTATTAAAATTATCCAAGTTTATCTAGTTGATTAATTAGCAAACTAATAATTTTAATAGCAAATCTTTTTAAAACAATTTTTTTTTAAATTAAATTATAAAATTCCCATTTTTTATTTCGACGCATTTTTTTCAAAAAGAAGTATTTATCATTCATATATAAATTTATCTCTTGATCTACCTCAAGGCTGCGCTTAAACATTAAAATAATTTCTAGAAAATTTGTTTAGCTCACATTCAGGACAAAAACAAAAACTACTTGTTTACAACGCACCTAATTTATTATTTTCCCTCTACTTAAAGTGAAAATGTATATTATACATCGATAAACAGGTTCCGTTTATTAATTTTTACAAATTCTCAACTTGTGTCTTGAAAAAACAAAAAATACTAAACTGTAAACTAAATGCAACTGCGTAAATTAATGAATTGAAATTAAAATATTGTCAATTTTATTACGTCTACATTTTTTTACCTTCATGTATATATATATAAAAATTATGAAATCAAGGAAACAGTATAGATAAACTAATTATATAAAAGTGTGAAAAAAAAATTCTAATCATAATCACGTCTTCTTATTTGCAATATAATTGAAAAATCATAAATAAATATCATTTTAAGTTTTAAAAACAAATGAACTTTTTTCTCTACAGATCATTATAATATCTATAAAGATAATTACTAATTTAATAGACCGTTGCATGTCAATGTCTCAAATGAAGCGATTTAAATTGATTACGAAATAACTTCGAAGGCTACTGATAAAAGTTGTTAAAAAGAATTACATGTATATTGTAATCCGGAAATACTTTATGACTTTTCGAATACGTGTTTTCGATAAAAAGAACATATTTCTCTGAATATTTATTGTATTTCTAACAAATTTTGAGAAAAACATATATTCGCTTCGTTCAATATTGACGAATATTGCAAAATTTTACGAGAACAGAATTCCAGCTAAAAAGTATAAAAAAAAATATACATTAAATATAACTAGAGAGTTATCATATTTAGAAATGGTTAATTTTAATTAAACTAATTTTTTCATTAACATAAATCTCAACTGACTAAATTTTATGCTAAAATAAATGTCAATGAACTAAATTTTCAATTAACATAACTTTGAAGTTGAATTAATTAAATTCCTAATTAACAAAATTTTCATCTTACTAAATTTTTAATTAATATTATTTTTAACTCACAATTAATTAAAGTTTCAGTTAACAGAACTTTGAACTAATTAAATTTCTAATTAACAACATTTTCATCTCTCTAATTTTTCAATTATCATTGTTCAACTAACTAAATTTTTAAATACTTTTTACTAAATATATAATTAATATCTTAATTTTTATTAGGACAATTTTCACATAAAAAAATGGTTAAGTAACACATTTTCCAATTAAAGAAAAATTAACAAAGTCAACTGACAAAGTTTTCAAATGACATTATTATCAGATAAATACACTTCTAATTAACATAATTTTTATCTAACTAAATTTCTAATCTACATAATTTTCAATTAAGTATTTTATTAGAAAATATGTTAGTTAAAAATTTTTCTAAATAAATATTTTGTTTATTGACAATTATTAAAGAAGATTTCATTTGTAAATTATAGAGATTAAAAATTTGACGAGTTAAAAATCATGTTAATCAACAATTTAGCTAGATAAAAATTATGTCGATTAAAAACTTAGTCAATAGGCAATTATGTTAATAAAAAATTTAATAACATGAGAATCATATTAATTAAATATTTATGTATAAATAAATTTATTTCTTCACTTGAGAACGCCAAGATCGACACTAGGTGGCGAGAAATCTGTTTTAATAAAACGAACTGCCACCTAGCGGTGACCTTGGCGTTCGCAGGTGGATAGCAGCATCTCCATATTGAATCTCAAAATGTTCGTAATTCAACAATTATTTATAATCAAATTTAGAGCGTTTAACAATTAATATAAACGGATTTTAATTTTTAATTTACTTTCCCTTTTAATTTTCTTATTCTCTTCAATTTTTTAGTCTTAGAATTAATTTTTTTACTAAATAAACTGATTTTTAGAATCTCGATTTAAGAAATAGTACCATTAGTGGCTGCCTTAACGAAATGTCATTAGTAACATTTTTTCAAATTTCAAGAAGTCTAAAAGTTACTTCACGAAATAAAAATAAATTTTTTATGAATCATTTCAGTGAAACAAAAATTGTGTTTTTTTTTGAAAAATAAATTTAAATTCAAATTCTATTGTAAACTAGTTAAGTAAAATCAATTTATTTTCCAACGGCACTGGCTTTCTTATTAAGACTGACTTATTGAAAACGAAAAATTAAGACAAGACAGAATCATTATTATTAATAGACCTCAAAATTTGTAACATCATTTAAATCTATTTTAATAAATGACGAATTGGTTAAAATTTTATGACGTATCTTTATCTTCATCAGTTATTATATTATTAACAGTTGGGTAAATGTTTAGCAAACTAATTCATACGATAAAAATATCAATTCAATCCAATTTCACAATTTAACTTTATTATTATAGATGGGAAATTCCCAATATATACGATGATGTTTCAGAATTTTAATAACCCAACTGGAACAATGATACTTTATCTTTATTGTCGAATAAAGGGGGAAATTATAAAAAAAAGGTAGGGAAAATAACAGAAATGACGTATATAGGAATAATTAAAAAGCAATAAAATTTTCTTTTCGGAAAATGTAATGTAGAATAATTATTACACAACTACAATACTGGTGCATTGACTCTTCTCTTGTATAAGAAGAAGAGGAAAAATAAAATGATGATAAATGTGCCATTATTGTCCTTGTCATTCTAATAGTTAAAAGTTCAAGGTTTTGAAATACGGAAGCTTTTTAGTCGACTTTTATAAACTATCCGACAAAGTGACAGGTCTGTCAAATAGAATCAAAAAATCCTCACGTCAAAGGCCTCTCGTAAGGCAAACACCAATTCTATACAATAATAATGCAAAAACTCTCAAGGAAACGACTGGTTATCCGTGGGAAGCTTGTAAACGCACTATCGAGCATAACGACCTTGAACTTGGTTATATAGTACGAGAAAACCACAAAAACGGTAACCAGAATATGTTTTTTTTTTCATTGTTCAAAAAAAAGAAGATAAGATTCACTTTGGTTGTTAATTTTTTAAGATTCCTAAAATGATATGCAGGTTAATTTATCTTGTTTCAAATAAATTCAAAAACTAGACAAGGTCGTCGAAAACTTCCTGCTTTAAAAATTTGCACTAATCAAGGCAACAAAAAAAAACAATCAAAAAAAGAAAAAACAAAACAAAAAAACAAAACAGAAAAACAAAATAAAAAAGAAAACAAAAAATTGCAAAAAAAAAACATTTTTAAGTAGCATTTATTTCCTCTAACTAAATATTTAATTATCATAATACTCAACTAAATTATTAACAAATAGAATTTTCACTTTACTAATTTTTTAATTAACACAATTTACAACTAAATTTTTATTTAAAATAATTGTCAACTAACTAGACTTTTAATTAACATGATTTTTAATTCAACAAATTTTTAGTCAACAAAATTGTCAACTAACTGGATTTTTAATTAACATAATTTTTAATTAAACAAACTTTTAGTCAACGAAATTGTCAACAAAATGTATTTTTAATTAACACAATTTTTAATTAAACAAACTTTTAGTCAACGAAATTGTCAACTAAAAGGATTTTTAATTAACATAATTTTTAATTAAACAAAATTTTACTTAACATAATTGTCAACTAAAAGTTTGTTTAATTAACATAATTTCTATTCACCATTAAAATGGAAAAAAAATCGGAATGGAAAATAAAGAAAGCAAAAACAGCAAAAAATAGAAATAGAGATAAAAGAACATTTAATAAATGTAAGTGTTAGGTTATTAATGAAGCTTTAAAGATTCGAAAAGAATAATTTCCGTTGTCAAATTTTACGACTATTACCGATTATAATTTTGCATTAATGGAGGCAAAATGGAGAAATTATGAGGCATAAAATACAACGGTGCAAAGAATAAGTTACACATTACGAGACTTCCGTGTGCTGAGAAAAAAACTGTTAAAATCAATCAAATTTATACCTACATTTATGACTTAATAATTAGTAGATAATACCGCGCGATAAATTAATTACCTTTGTATATACAAAGTTCGATATTTCAATACATTTTTTTATACCTCCCAGAGTATTTAAATAATGAAAAAATAATCCATTACTATAATTACTATTAATCAACTTTTAATTCCAGTCACTTTTTCTCCAATTTTTTATCGAAATTGCAATTTTCAAAAATTATAATCTTTTCTACTTTGTTATTTACTTCTTTTTTATATTGATTTTTACTATTAATCAATTTTATGTAAAAATAAATATTTTCTAAAAACAATGAATTTTTATTGAAATCAATGAATTTAATTCAAATACTGAAATTATTGGTTCAAAACTAAAATTTAATTGATTCAAATAAAATTATCAAATTTAAGTAAATATTTATTCAACAATAAACAAGTAATTAATTATTTGAATCAACTAAATTTTAATTCCCTATAATATTTATCAATTATTGCGTTACTTATCTACTATTTATTGATTGTTTGTTTTATTATTCCACTTCTAATTTGAGATTTTTGTTAAAACGTAAATATGGTGCAACGTTCGAAATTTCGAAAAAATAATTTTAAAAACCAACAGTTATTACGAAAACTAAAAAACAAATTTAAGTACACATTTGTCAAAACAAAAAATACTATTTCCAAAGGAATATTTATTAAAAAAGAAAAGTTTAACGAAAAATTATTTTACGCATTAAATTAAAAGTTGTAAAGTGACGAGTTGTCATGCACAACGAAGATTTTTTAAAGATAAGAAGACAACCTCGAGAATTCTCGAGGTTGAAAAAAAATCTCGTTATCGAAGAAACAATTGGAAACTGTTTCATACTTAAGTAAAATGCGGACATAAAAAAAAACATTTCTCACATTCAAAACGTTAATTTTAGTAATTTGTTGACTGACTGTGAACCAGAAGGAAAAAAATTTTGCAAAAAAAAACAACATTTGCAATTTAGTTACACTATATAAACACTTTTTACAATGTTACTGTTGAGTTTCAATTAAAGTATGGACTATTATCATAATCTACTTTCATTTTCACCACAACTAACGTAATTATTAAGAATTCAAATTCAGTCTCGTATATATTTGCATTGAAAATTATTATGCAGAATTCGTTACCTTTGCCTCGTTTTAATACTAAATTAGTAACGATTTATATCAATCTAATATTTCAAGAAAAGCAACAAAAAAACCCAAACGGATAATTATACTATTAAAGGATTTTTTACAGCCTTGATAATTAAATTACAAAAATATAAATACGATCAATACGAAAAATGCATATTCATAGTTATTTCTGTACTTGTCACTAAAAAAAAATACAAGAGTTTATATATTTGAATAAACTTTGCTTATATTGCAATGTTAAATATTGTTTTTGTTATAGTAATTAAAAAATATTTCTCCAGTAGTTTCAAAATCAAAATATTTTTATTTTTGTAATATTTTTTTTTGAAATTTATATCTTAAGAGAAAAAATTCGAAAAAGTCCAAGACCTTCTTATTTTTTATGAGAATGTAATAATTATGTGAAAAAGACCGAAAATTCTGCACCTAAAAGAAATGTAATAAATAAAACCCACTAAAAAATTTGAAAAAAGAAAAAAATTCACAGTAAACGAATAATCGAATCAAAAAGCAGATAATGCGTTACAGTCTTCTGAATAATTAAAAACGTGTATTGTTTCGGTTGTAACAATTCAAGATCAACGCCTACACTTCCTTTTGTATGATCTCATTTTTCTTCTCCTTTTTTTGTAAATGGAAAAAGACAAATTTATGCAAAACTTACACTCAGAAAATATTGTGTCTGAATCATCTTTATTTTGTTTTGTATACATTTTATTTTAAGGTTATTGTAAATAAAGTTTATTTGAATCAAATAAATATTTACTTAATTCAAGTAAACATTTACCACAAATAAATAAATTTTCAGTTCAAAGGAAGAATTTTGTTGTTTGAAGCAAATTTTCAATTGAAACGAACATATATTTGGTTAAACTATAAAATTTGGTTAGCATAGCAAATATTATTTGGTTGATACAACTAAAATTAGGTTGATTCAACTAAAATTAGTTTAACTCAACTAAAATTATATTGACTCAACTAAAATTAGATAGACTCAACTGAAATTAGGTTGATTCAACTAAAATTTGGTTCATGCAACAAAACTTTAGTTGCTTCAAAAAAATGTCCATCAATCATTCATTTTAAATTAACAAATTAATTATTATTTTTTCTGAGTGTATCAAAAATACAAAAAATTCTTTATTCTAAGAACGCAACAAACAAAATTTCTATCTCACAAAGTAGAAATATACCTATTAGTCAAACATCCTGCTTTGTATTAAATCCTCGAGATAATAAATGCACAATAAATAGAAATAAAATCGAATCCTTTCGATTCGGTCAAAGTCGTCTCAATCATGAGTCACAAGAAATGTGCATATAATTATTCCACGAATAGAGTAGATTTGATGAATAAGAAGAATAAAAAACGAATTCTCATCGTTACCGATCAATACAAAGTTCAAAAATCATCCAAGTAATAGAAATCACAAAAAAAGAAGAAATGGACAAAAAACTGTTTTGCTAACTTCAATTCTTCTAAAAATTCCCCAAGAAGCTTTCAACAAAATAGCGTTAAAAAAAAAATTAAAAAAACCGAAATAACCCAAACAGGAAAGTTCTCTAGAATTTTTTTCTTGAACATGCGGTTGCCACAAAATAACAAATTTAAAATTCGATACTTTTTCCAGGATTTTCAAAGTTAAAACTTATGAAATTCCAGGGAAAAATTAACAAAAATTTTCTTGCCTAAAAAACACAGCTTTAGCTATAAATTTTTTTTTAAATTCAAAATACCAAAAAATGAATAAGAATAATGAACCAAAACTAATGCTAGAACAATACCAATAAATGTTCAGGTCATGAAAATTAATTTAATTCACAAATAATAAAAAGTAACCACAGCCGAAAATCAGCAGAAGAAACAAAATTTTTTTTGAGCGAACTTTATCATTTGTTTATTAATAATTTCAAACAAAAATTATTTACTTTTCCGAAACTACTGCTAGAACAATACCAATAAATCAAAATTAATTTAATTCACAAATAATAAAAAGTAAGATGAAAAATTATTTTTTGTGTCTTGGAATTAATTTCTTTGGAAAAATAAATTGATATTTAAAATTTTGTTTTAAGAAATAAATTTGTGACTCTTTAGCGGAAACATGTGCCACAGTAACATATTTATAAAAAAACAAATCTAAATAATTGTGTAAGGTAAAAAAAAGTATGAACAGTGACGTGAGTTCATCTTACAGTAAAAAGAAGAATAAACACAATTCCAAATCTCATTAATCTAACACAACAATCAACATATTTTCTAAAGACCATTTTTTTTCAAAGAAACAATTCTAACGTCGTCGCAGCTGTAGACGACGTGGATTAAAAAAATTCCTCAAAAACATCATACGCCTTAGATGATTCCATATAAAACTGATTCACGAACCAAGAAATAAAACACTTGGTACATGTGTATCACCTGAAGTGACATAACTAGAAAACAAGATATTATTGGATTATCAAGACAAGATTTTCCACTCGAGATCTCATTATCAAAAGAGAACAAAGATGATTAATGCGAAATGTCCTTTTATTAAATTGTCAAGTTTCTAAAAAAGAAAAAAAGAAAAGAAAATGAAATTATACTTGTCAAAATGTCACTAACTTTAGTCCAGAGGAATAAGAAAAAAAAATACCACAGTCATTGTTTCAAATTAGACTGTGTTACATGAGCAGAAAAATTTTTATTTCAATTTGACATGCGAACGAGTAATACTTTCGAGTACATATATTGAAATTTAGTGAAAAAGGAGAAAATTCAACAATGTTTTATCAACAACTTTCGGAATTAATAAGTCTTTATAATTTGAAAGGTATATAAGAGAGAGAGAGAGAGTCTTGTCATTTTATAGCTTCATAAGTTTTATCACGTGTGTGTCACTAAAGTTCTTCGATAAATTCAATTTGCATAATCTCCATGCAACACTTGTTTATACAAAAATCAACATTTCAATGTTCAAAATATTGTAAATAACGTCACTTATATGTGGAAAATCCGAGTCATTCACTTAAAAGAATTACTTATTTGTACATACGCAACTTAAAATTGCCAATTAATCACATTTTATGACTAATTTTTTATAAACCTAAAATTTTCGTTCGGCTCGATGTCTTATATTTTAAAAAATGCCTTTCAAAATTTTTATTTAGAAGAGGAAATCATTTCTCAAATTTTTTAGTTACAGTACAACTTTTTTTCCATTATTATTTAATATATTATTTAACAAAAAAAAAAATATTTAAAAAATTTATTTAATTGAAATTTAAGAAAAAACATGCATGTAAATGTTTTGTAAAAAAAACCCTTTTTTTAGAAGTATAAAAATCGTAACAACTAAAGAATTATTGTCTTAAACAATTTGCTTCTTCCAGGCAGTTTTTATGTTTGAAAAAAAAATTGAAACTTCCGAGCTATTTGAAATATGTATTTATTTCAATTTTAGTAAAATTTAATAGTGACTTCTATTTTACAAGTATCTTCTATCTTGTCACCTATTTTTACGGTGTAATAAACAAATTTTATCATTTACAAAAATCATTCAAGGTTGTAAGTGACGATTTAGAATGCATGTTTAGTTTGTTAACAGTAACGCGTTAAGTGCCGATTTTTCTTTTCTTTTTTGAATATCTTCGCATTTCGATTTTAAAACATTTAGACATTGTATCAATATGTACTACTCGCGAGTAGCAAAAAATTTTATACGAAAACAAACCGTATAGAAATTGGCAGTAATTTATACTACACTAGATTCCTCTAATTTTCTATACTAATAAAATTTATGTTTTAAAAGTCTGAAACATTTATAAAAATTTAGTCTATAAAATTTAGAATTAATTTCTGTTCATTAATATTAGGAAGGTATAATAATTTTTTAATTGTTGAAAACGTTTATTAATAAAATAGGCCTAAATACTTGTAAATTTGTAATGTTTGATTACGAAATAATAACAATTGTAATTTATCGCATAATTTTACAATTTGTTTACAATTTGTTAGGCAGTCGAGATAGCTAAGTGGTTTTACTACTGGATTACGGGTAGAAAGCACAAGGGTTCAATTCTTCGCGAGTGTGAATTTTTTTCGTTTTTGATTTTTAATTTTTATTTCCGTAGCATTATTGAATGGAAATGAATAACAAAGTTTATATACTTTTTTCCATTTGACTTCCCGTTATTTATTACAACAACAAAAAATGAAATGTAATACTGCTGGTAATGATTTCAGCTCTTTAAAAAAAATTAATTCCAATACATTATGAGTAGTTGTATGCAAATTAAATGGATATTACCATGAATAGTTTAAATATCAATGAATCATATAGAAGCAAAAAGTACAACAAAGAATATTTCCGTTTCAAATATCTAGATATTATTTATTTCTATTTTCAAACTTTGGCGTTCGAATTAAAAATTTACGCATTTTGGACAATTATAATAAACAAATTTTAACAGTCTTAAATTTTAGCATACTAAATTCAACATTAATTCTAGATCAATAGGATGAGAATTATGGCATTTGGAACAGTTCCATTACCAATTTTTCAAAAATTAAGAAGTAGATAAAGTTAAAAGAAAAATTAAACTACAATTAATACAAATTAAACTAACAATCTCGAATAAAACTAAAAATTCCACAAAAAGGTATCTGTAACTCACCCTCAACACCCTCCACTTCATACTGATTCTTAGGATCCATTTCGACAATCTCAGTGACGCACATTATCACTTTTTCATTCATTTTAATCTTGGCAATAGTCTCTTAAAACTCCAGGCGAATCCACAAGTCTGACGAGTTTCCGTCACTGATATAAAATCCCTGAATTGCATTGAACTTGAAAATACTTTTTACAGAAACACTCTTTCGTAAACTTTTTTCCGGAAAAGATAAATTCCCTCCAGTTTACGTAATCACTGCCTCTATCACAGCCAATCACTTATTGATACACAAAAACTGCGAGATGATTCTCAAAAAAAAAAAATTCAAAAACTGCAATGGATTTTCACAAACAATTCGATCTTTCCAAAAACTGCGACGCTGTTTTGAAACTTATTTGTTGTTTCAAAATTAATTCTTTTTCACACTTGTTCAGTTTCTTCAAAACTGATTCAAATTTCTGTTGTTCCTCCAATACTTCGGTATTTCAAATTGAAATAGAATTTAAACTTGAAATCTTAGGTTGAAAACACAAAATTGTTTCTTGAAACATTGAAATCAGTGAAACGCTGCATCATCATTTGAATGACTGGCATCATTCTCGTCAAGTGTATCGAAAACAATTTCCTTTATAACACCTCCCGAGATAACGACAAGACTCAGCATCCATTTTAAAATGAAATCAAGATTAAAACTTTTCCAGAATAATAATAATATCAGCTTTTCCTCTTTTTCAGATTGATGCAGCTCTAAATGCAGATTTTTTGCTTTATCAGATTGGCAAAGCTTCTAATACAACAAGTCAGATTAATACCGCCGAGTATTGCAGATGCATCCGTATAAGTAAACTATTATAGCGGATTATTCACAATGATAGTGATTGAGTGAAAGAGAAAGAGAGATAAAAGGAGAAGAGCAAAATGTGAGAAAAAGGAAAAGATAATGATAGAAAACGGAGAGGAAGAAAAAAAGAAGAGGATAAAAAAGGGAAGATAATAAGAGAAAAAAAAATAGACAGAGAGGGTTGCGAATTAGTGGAGATAAAAAATTATGGCAAGGCCATTATTAAATCTAATCAGAAGTTATAGACTAAGCGAAAGAAATCTCAAGGCTGCAGATGTTCATCGAATGTTCATCAGCCAGAGAGATAATGATCGCAATGTATCCGGAGGTCGACAGACGCGTGTACTTCTTTCGAATGTCATGTTTGTACACAACGGATGATAATGCACCTACCGGATTGCTTTATGTATATAGTCAAAGAACGAAAAATCCTCACGAGTGGGGTTACAATGCAATGCAGAGAGAAAGGGAACTAACTCACTTGGGAGGTGGACATACACACTTGAGAGATGGTGGAATAATATCCAAGAGGTGGCAACTATTTCCGATCTACAACTCGTTTTCAATGTTATTTTCCTCTTCCACTTATTTCCGACTTCAGTAATACTTTCCTCTTCATCCAAGTCTACAGTTCTTCTCCAATTCCTCAAATTCGCAATTAGTTCTTCTCCAATTCCTCATAATTCGCAATAATTCTAATCAACTGTTCTCCAAATTTATTCCTTAAATCTTCACCAATTCTCCTAATTATCAAAACTCTGTAACTCTTCTAAACACTCTATCTTCTAAATGTTCTCCAAATTCACTATTCCTCAAATCTTCACCAATTCTCCTAATGATCAAAAAACTGTAACTCTTCTAAACACTCTATCTTCTAAATGTTCTCCAAATCCACTATTCCTCAAATCTTCACCAATTCTCCTAATTATCAAAACTCTGTAACTCTTCTAAACACCGATTTTTGTCCAGATCTGCAATTCATCAAATTTTTACAAAATGTAAACACTCATCCAAATCTACAACTCTTGCACAAATCCAGTTATAGAATCATTTCCATTTTTAAAACAAGCGATAAAAAAAATTCTAAAATTCTACACAATTGTAGAGGTGATGCGTAACTCCATTGTGATCCAAAAAAGGAGACTTATCATTTTTTCTCGGAATGCCTCATGCTCTTAATCTTTTCATTAACAGAAGCAGATTTCCATCAATTTTCGTTCTTCACTATTTTTTTAAGTTCCGTGTGAATTAACAAACATTCCACCGAACACTGTAAATATTAAAATCTTCTCCGAACGCATCATTTTGAATTATCATCATGAATACTCAAGTACAAATCGAAACGAATAAATATAAAATGCTATACAAATGTATTTGCATAAATGCACTCAAATGCAAATACAAATACAAAAATATAAATATTCCAGTAAAAATAAATTACAAATATTTATCTTCACAGACAATAGAAATAAATTCCTCTAAACTCTTCTTTTCTCGAACCTCAACATTTCCTTTAGAACACGTGCTCCATTCTGAGTTATTTCGTCTCTGATGAGGACACGAGCGCGATATCGCAGAATTATTTTTAACCGGTTTCGCATCGTTTACCACAAAAACTCGCTCACAATTCCGAATCGAAATTCACAATGTTAGGTAGTCATACGTCAAAATTTTCTGTTCAGAACAACAACTCACGAAACTATACAAGAATTTCATCCATATTTTGCGCACTACAAAACACTTCTTTTAGTCCATAAAAAATTCACATTCTTTTCCAACTATTCTCTATTTGGAGAGAAAATAAAAAAGTCCAACACACGCGTAAAAATTTTAATTTCCCACTAAAAATAATAGAAACCGTTGAGGGGAGAACTGGAATATCTAATTTTGTCACTTAGACAAATGTCAGACATATGTGTATACACTCCGCGATTAACGTTAATACCGAGCAATTAATTTTTCTTACTTGTTTTGTCACTAATGTTTTTAAATATTTAAAGATGTTTTAAATATTTTTTAATATTTTAAATTGTTTTAAATATTTTAAAATGTTTTTAGATGTTTTTAGATATTTTCAAATGTTTCTAGATAGTTTTAGATAATTTTAGATATTTTTAGATACTTTTAGACACATTTAGATACATTTACATACTTTTAGATACTTTTACATATACTTTTAGTTACTTTTAAATACTTTAACATATTTCCACTAATATTCCTACTGCTTTGTACTTGTCGTTTAACAACTCTCGTTACAACTGATTTCAGAAATATTTCAACAATAAAAAAATATTCATATAAAAATAGAATTTAAGGAAAATATTTGAAGGTAAAAAAATATTGGTCCGTTTTGAACGTTCACGGTGGCGTGAACGTTGTATATGGTAGGAATAAGGGAACTTTATCAAGTATATAACTATACAAGTTTTTTGATGAACCTGCGCAGGCTATCCATACACCGGTATATTATATAGTAGAGTATTAGAAGTTTATACTATAGGTAAAGTTGTAAAGAAGTTTGCTTGTGGTCTGCGAGACCAGACTTACGACAGGTGTCGTGTGTTTGCTGGGTAACAACAGTGGGGGGGGGGGACATCCCCACGCGAATAAGAAATATAGGTGGGAATACATCACGCGGAAGTGCATTAAAGATATATACATTCAGCTATATTGTAATAATAATAATACTTATTCAGAAAAAGGAGAAAATTAATCATGCATCTATTTATTGACAAATATTTGAAGAAATTTTCAATCTGGAATAATTCACCTGCAGGAAGAATTACTATGGATATAATGACAACTAAGTATCGGTGTGTACTAATTGGAAAAGTAGATAACGTGTTGGAGTTTAATTCAATGAAAATAATTGTAGAATTATGTCAATAAACTGAGATTAAAATGCAGAAGTAAGCGAAACTCATCGGATTTTTAATTGACAACAGCATGTGACTCTACGTTTATTGCTCGAAGATTTTTCTCTTATAATATTAACAAAATTAAACTTTAATTAAAGTTTAAAGTTTAAACATTAACTAAATTTTAACACAATTATTTAATTTTAATTTAACTTTAAAAACTAAACATTAAAAATTAAACCCTAATTAAACTAAACATTAACTAAAGTTTATCATTAGTAAATTTTAATTTGACTTTTAAACTTTCTGTGCAAATTTCAAATATATTGAAAAAGGGCAGTGTAGTGCAAAAAATTTAATATTTTAAAAATTAATTATTATAACACTATAAAGTAGGCAGTGGTGACGAGCATTTTAAATCTCAACGTTTTTCTACCAATTTTCAAGTGTTTTATAATAATTAATTTTCAAAATATTAAAACTTTTTTCAACGCATATAGTCCTTAACATATTTTCCAGTTGTACCAAAAACTTATCTTAATTTATTTAATCAGAGATTCAGAGTTGCTATGAAAATTAATATTCTTTTCCCCGATTTCCGGACAAAATTTTGACTCTTTTCCTGACCTTCAAGAATATTCTGATTTACTCTAAAATTGATTAGTTATCAATTATTTTTAATATTTTTTGAAAATTTTTTGTCCATTTTCAAATCCGATTACAATTCAATTTTACAAACAATTTCGATTATTCGGAAATTTTTTGTTAAATACAGATTTGAAAATAAAAAATATTCAGAATTGTTAGTTAAAAGTATGAAAAATTCATATCTTGAAAGATTTGAATTTGAAACCTTTTTAAAATTCATTTAATTCTAAAAATTTAGCTTAAAATGCTTTTAATATTCAATTATTAAGTAAAATTTTAAAGGAAATTCATTTTTAAATCAACTTTTATAACAAAATTTTACAATAATTGAATTAATACAAATATAAATAATTTGTAGGATAATTGAATATTTCTTAAAATTGAATTCTCATAAAGAATTTTACACCAACACATTTTTAAATAATTTAATTCTTTTGTCGAACTTTAATAGATTTTACAAGAATAGTTCAATTTTTTGAGGAATTCTATTAAAATTGTATTAAAAATAATTTAAATTCTACGATAAGTTTTATTATTTATGATAATAATTATTATCTTAATATTTAATATTTTAATATAATGTAATTAAATCTTTGCGTAGAATTTTATTAGAATCTTCTTCTAAGTAATTGAATTTCTTTGGACAACTTTATTAAAATACTAACTTTAAAAACTCATTTAATTAAAAAAAAATGTTTGAAAATACTTCTAATTTTGCCAATAATTTTTATTAAATTTATAAAAATTGTATTGCATACAACTTTTATTTGTGTAAAATTTCTGAAATCATTTGTAACTTTTGAAAAAAATTGTGTCTTAAATTTTCAACAATTATTAAGATAGAACAAAATGACAAAATAATTTTTTTTATTTTTATAGAAGCATTTAAAAAATTAAAATCTTCACATTTTAATCAATTGAAAGTTACAGTTGAATAAAAATAACAATTTTCTCTCAATAAGAAACATTTTAAACGTAAAATTTAACAAATATTTCTTATAGACAAAACAAATGTAATTTTTATTAAAATGCAACTTTTATTTGTGTAAATTTAATTTGACTATATTTTTTAAAAGACCAAAATTATGACAAAATCAAAAAATATAATTATTAGTGAAAAGCAAACTAAATCTTTGCAGAAAATACCTAATTATCAATAAAAAAATAATTATTAATAAGAAAAAGGTTATTACTAGTACAATTCTATTTGCTTAAACAATTAGTGAACAGTAACTAATTTTTAGTAAAAAAAATATTTCTTTCCCGGAAAAACAAACCCAGCCATATACGTACAATAAAAAATTTATTTAACATCAATAGGAATATATTATTTTAAAACACATTTTTTTTATCGTTATCTATTTAAAAAGTTAAAATACACATAGCGGAAAAATGAAAAAAAATGTTATCTAGTTTTTCTTTATTATTCAATGTTTTTCCTGTCGACAGTGAAAGAATTTGTCATTATCGATTTTAATTCAACTTTATCGTATAATGATGATAATAATAATAATAGTTCGGAAGGGGGACTAAATTTCGTATTTTTTCGAGACTACATGTATAATTAATTGAATTATAAGCCTTCAGACACACTTCATAGTTATTAATAGAATATCGCGTGACTGATAAGGGTTTGGATATGGAGGTTCAGTGGACAGTGGACACACCCTTTTATCGACATGATGACTCTGCTACCAGCCCTGAAGGTTGTCTATCTAGGAAGCGTAAGGTCAGAGACGAACATAAACGTACAGTTGAATTACTGATTCTATACCTTGATATTAATCTTTTTCTTTCAAGACAAAAGTTCTACGACCTATATTGTATTTACTTTGTCAGGGGTTAAGTTCGAGGAGTGAAATATTGGAATCTACAAGTGGTATATAGAATTTTGTGAAATATTCTCAAATTTTACTTCACAACTAAGGAAATAATTAAACAAAAAAAAATTTTTTTTAATTTTCAAAACAAAGTCTGGATAAAAAGATAAAACAAGTAAATTATGTCTAACTAAAACGGCATTTTACCACTAATACCAACAATTAATAGAAAAACAGAAAAAACTGGCCAAACTCCGTTTTTTCCACTGATAAAAAAATCCCTTTGAAAAATAATTACAAACTAACAAAAAAGGAAATTGTTTTTTTTCCACAATTATAAAAATCACAAGTACGTAACTTTTAAACTTTTATATAACTCTTAAAATACAAACTAACAGCTAAATTACAAGGCGGTGAACAAAATTCCCTCTAAGGAAAATTACAAACAATAACATTTATTAAAGAGATCACTATTTTTCCCTCTTTTTTTAAAAAAAGAAAAAAATCGCTTAATTTGTGTCTCGATTTTCGCCTTCTCGAGGCAATGAGCCGTTAAAGGCTATTCATACCGGAAAATAGTGAAAAGGTCCCGGAAAAAAAAATTCAGCTGATAATAAAAAAATATGTACCAACAGTAGAGAAAACAATTTTAAATGTACAACTTTTTTTTCATTTTCGATACAACGAAAAATATATTCTTCCTTAAATCCGGATACAGTGTGACACAAAAAAAAAATTGGAATAAATAATTGAGGAGTGCCAAGGAAACGGTAATTAATAGCGAGGATAATGGATCAAATGTGCTTTCTTAAGGGCGTTTCTTTTAACGAAGGTCTGACCATCGCCCACTTTCATGGCGCAGATATGTAAACGTGCCAATAAAATGCCATGGTCATGTATATATGAACGCAACTACAATCATCTCATCCATCACTTTTCTTTTAACCACCTTTTTTCTCTCTGACAACTTTTAATTGAAGAAGGGAACATTTTTTTTTCTTTTGAAAGCCAAATAGTTTTCAATAATTATTATTGAATCAAATTTTGTCAAGTCAATTACAATTAAGACAAATATATATTGTAAAGAAAATTTCTATTAAACCACATTTTTTCAAAACTATTTTCATTGAGCCGAGAATTTATTTTTTTGTCTTTATAAAAAAATATCCAATGAAACAAATTTTGTAACAGAATTTTCATTATTCTGAATTTATCAAAAAGAATTTTGCTTAAACCAAATTTTATTGGGAAAATTTCTATTAAGCCGAACTTTGTACAGAATTTTTTATTAAACAATATTTTGTGAAGAGAATTTCCATTATGTCAAATTTTGTACAGAAAATTTCTATTAAACTAAACTTTGTAAAGAAAATTTCTATTAAACAAAATTTTGTGCAAACTATTTTCATTAGGCCGAGAATTTAGCTTTTGTCATCATAAAAAAATTTCTAAGAAATCAAGTTTTGTTAATAAATTTTCATTATTCTGAATTTTTCAAAAAGAATTTTGTCAAATTTCATTGAGAAAAATTTCTATTAAGCTAAACTTTGTGAAGAATTATTTATTAAACAATAATTTGTGAAGAGAATTTCCATTATGTCAAATTTTGTAGAGAAAATTTTTTACTAAACGGAAAGAAGTTTTTTTGTAAAACAAATGCCTAATAAACCAAATTTTGTATCAAATCTAATCAATTTTTATAAAAGAGATTTCTGTAAAACCCAAATTTTTATTTAGCTAAATATTTTTGTGAAAGTTTCCGGCAAACACAATTTTTTAAAGAAACACATTTTTTTAAACAAATTTTGTTAAAAAAATTTGGCTGTTATCTTTGTTTAATTTTTATTAAGTGACAGTTTTAAAAGAAAATTTCTATTCGGCCAAATATTGACAAGAAATTTTCCATTTAGTCAAATTTTCCAAGAAGAATTTCAATTAAGCCAAATTTTCAAATTTCGTAAATTATCCTAATAATACTCAAAGACCTACAAAACTAATTTGAAAGAAAAATAAAAACCTTCAATTACCCTTTTCCGCTTTATTCCAAACTTATACGCAGTATTTACTTCAAAATAAATTTCCCACTCGGAATTAACTCAAGTTCGTATTTGTTTTTTTTTGTCTAGAAAAAAATACAATTCGTCATAAACAACTTTTTAGAAAGAAAATTTCAATAAAATTTTCCCTAAAAGGAAGACACTGTTTACTCCAAAAAAACCCAAGCAAATAAAATTTTATATCCCCCCTTCACTTTTTTTCCATCGAAAACAATAGTTTTTCTTTGAAAATAAATTTCAAAAAAAAGCGATTTGCAAATTAAGAAGAAAAAAAGAGCGTAGACGAATTTGTTCCCTCAAGCAAAACGATGACCTTAATTATATTATAAAAGTGTTCGATAAACGGTCAACAATACTTTAGTGAAACTTGATGCTGACCTTCTGTTCTTTAGTATTTGTTATGTTGCGAACCATCAAGGATAAATCCGCAAGTGACATTCGATTACTCTGTCTTCAATTAAAAATGTCACGATCAGGAAGAAGGTCAATGTACATTTTTCTTTTCTTTTTTTTTCTTTTTGCATTTATCGCAAAATATCAATCTTTTATTTCCTATATATATGTATACGAAAAGTATCACTCTCAAATTGTTCAGGAAGCTATTTATAATAAACTTATATGTATGAATGCAGAGCACGGGTGTCACAATCACTTTCCTTTTTCATGTACGATTCATTAGCATTTTTTTCGACATTCTCTCTCTCTCTCTCTCTCTCTCCCTTACTATTTTGATTCTTTTTAATGTCACGTATGCAAATACAGATGAGAATAACAAATTATTCGCAAAATGGGAACAAAATTGCCAAAGAAAAAGAGAAAAATAACAGAAAACAAAAATTTGCTTATTCTTGTAGTTTACTCTCTAAATTTGATGTAGTTAAAAAGGTTTACCAACTTGAATTAGAGACTTTTTTTTTAATTATCGTAAATTTTACTAATAAACAGTAATTCCTAGAATACAGAATTTATTAGTAAAGTTTACGGATTCAAAAACAAAATTTCACTAAAAAATTGTAATTTCTACTAATTTATTTGTAAAATTGACTAATTCAGAAACAAAATTTTACTAAAAATTTGTAATTTTTACTAATTTATTTGTAAAATTTACTAATTCAGAAGCGAACTTTCTGCAAATAAATAGTAATGTCTACTAATTTATTAGCAAAATTTACAAATAAAAAAATAAAAATTATCTACTAATAAATCAGTAAATATTAACAGATTTTGAAACACTAATTCAAATTAGTAAAAATTCTAACTTATCCAAGTTTAGAATGTTAATAAATTTCGTAATAAAATGTCAACTTTTTCTAAATTTAGCAAAAGAATGTATTCTTCAAAAAGTTAAATAAATTGTTTAATTTAAAATTCAAGTTTTCTTAAAAATAGAGAAATTGGTCCAAAAAATGTAGATTAATTTAGAAATTATTAATCTATATATTTGCTGTTATCAATTATTTTTAATTTAACACTTTCGAAAATCAAAATTAAAATAGTAATTATACTGTGCTTTTTAAAATTTCATTTTTAACATTAACTTTAGGGCTACAACTTTGTTTGTTTCGTTTTTTTCTAATCACGTTATAGAATTAAAAGTCTACGCACTTCTTGTCGTGATTAAGATTATTGACCACGACTGGCGTGAGTTAAGTTAACTCAATAACCAATTAGTTTATTGCGCACAAACAAGACTAGACGCTATCGATGTCACACTTGGTTATGCACAATATTGTGAGAAATAAAAAAGTCAATGTACTTGAAAAATAATATTTCAAACCTTTTTTGGCACTGAATCAAAAAAAAATTTATATCTCTACTCTTTTATGTTATTTGCTAATTACATATTATGCAAATAATCCTAAAAAAATAATTAAAAGTAAATAACTAATTATTAGTAACTGATTAATTTAATAAGTCAACTTTGGCTATTTTCTTATTTATTTACAAATTAGTAATTTTCTGCTAATAATTATTTCCTGCTAATATTTTTTTTCAACTAATTCCTAAAGCAAAAAGTCAGACAAGGTTTTACTAAAATTTGTTACTTTTAACTAATTCACATTTAGAGAGAAAAATTTTATATAACTTTCAATTATTTTATTTAAATAATAACTAATTATAAAAATTAATTAATAATTAATAATTATAATTTAACTAATTCACATTTAGAGAGAAAAAATTTAAATAAAATAACTGAAAGTTATTAAAATTTTTTCTCTCTAAATGTGATTTAGTTAATTCACATTTATAACAATAAAAATAATTGAAAGTTAATTGTTTTTAAACAAGTGATTTATTATTATTGTACAATGTAATTATATGGAGAAAACTATTTGATAAAAATAATTTTAGGTGATTTACTAACTCCAATTGTAATTTGTGTAAACATCAAGGCGTATGACAAACAATTTTCTTAAAATTTTGACACTGATGTAATTACATGTGCGTTCAATGCACTCTAGTAAATAAAAATTAAGATCCCAAAAAAATTCTATTTGCTTAAAAAAAAAAAATAAACAAAAGAATTGAAAGAAAATAGTAAAAAAAAGAATTCAGTCAATTATCACAAGAAAATTATCTCGATCGGACATTTAGGAAATTTAGTTCAATGAACTGATAATTATTTCATTATTTTCCTGTCTTACTATAACTATCCATTTCTACTTCGTAAGGACCAGCGACCAGATCAGCAAGTGAAAATAGAAAGTTTAAGTCAGACAAGATTACTGACAATGAGAATACCATAATGAATGCACGTATATGTAACTTAAACTTGCAAAAACCAAAAATTATATTATAAAATAAAAAACGAAAATTTTAAAAACTAAAAAAAATGTTTACAAAATAAAATACTCTAAACTATAAAGCAATAAAGTAAAGTGAAAATAAATTAAATAGAAAAGAATAAAGTGAAAAAAATTAAATAGACGCTCACAAAGTGAAAAAAAATTAAATGCAAAGAAGTAAAAAACAAGAAAATAGAAAACAAAAAAAAGCTATAAACCAAAGTGCAATAAAATGAAGTACATTATAATAAAATGACAAAGAAAATATTAAATGCCAAAAAGTAGAATTAAAAAAAAATGGCACACTGAAAAGAAATTTTATCTGGAACAGCGATAAATTTCGCTAAATTGGCGAAAGTCTTAACTAAAACAACTAAACATTTGATTAATTTAGCGAAATTTGTAGCTGTTCCAGGTAAATTTTTTTTGCGTGCAGAAAATAAGATACAACGAGATAAAATGCAACAAAATATAAAAAAATATAAATTCGTATACAAAAAATTATAAATATAATTTTAAATACAATTTTAATAAAATTAATTATAAATATAACTTTAATAAAATTAATTATAAATATAACTTTAATAAAATTAATTATAAATATAATATAAAATATATAGAAAATAAAAATTGAATTAAAAAACTAAAAAAAAATTGTCTACTTCGTAGTTCGATCGAAAATTTCGCTTCAAAACAAAAACGAAAAAAATGAAACAAAATTGAGAGAGAAAAAAATTATTAAAATAAAAAAAAAAAAATTTTATAAACTACAAGAATTACACTGTTTTGTGAGGCAGAGGCAAGGTGATTTTGTATCGCTCAACGCACACAAAAGGTTAGGTACGAACTCAATTTATAACCACTTAAAACGCCACTTTTGACCACTTAGATCCCATTTAATGTCATACCTTCTTTCTGTTATGAGCACAAATTACAATGGAGTCAGTGATCACGTAAAATTGCCAAGAAAAACAGATTCTTTAATTTCTCTTCCCTTTATAAAATCGACTTTTCCCTAATAGACACCAATTTTTTTTTATTATATCCTCAATGACACAAATTTAATTAAACTCTCAATTTTTTTTTTCAAACTATAAATCACTTCATAAAACTCAATTATATTTCACACGTGCGAATCAAATCGTATAAATGTGGTTTATTGCGAATGAATTATTATAATTTCTATGCAAATTTAATTTACACAAAAAAAAAAATTAACAGTCTAAATTAATTTCTACATCTGCTTAATATTTACTAAAATTAAAAAATTATGACTTTTTCGCTAATTTTAATTTGCAGAAAATTATGTAATAGCTAATTAATAACTAATTAACTAAATTAATTTTATGCACTTTCTTATAAGTGTTTAATTCACGTAAAATTAATTAATTATTTATTAATTATTTATTATTTATCGAAATTAATTTTCTGAAAATTAATTCAGTTTTTTAGATTTACTCTTGAAAAATAAAATTATGTCACACAGTTTCAAAAAAAAAAGACTGTTAAAATTTTTTTCACGAAATGCGACAATAATTTAAAGTATTTTAAATACTTGGAAATAATAAAAAATGGCCATAAATTAAAGTTTATGTAACGTTTATGGAATTGTTTTTTTTGTACCGCTTATTAATGATCTCTCTTAAGATTCATTGTACTTCTCATTATAACGAACCTTCCAGCAATCGCGCGTCAATTTGAATTTATAATCAATGCATATTAATTTAAGAACAATATATTAAGTGTGAATTGAAAATAATTCACTTTTACATATAATTTTCAGAAACAGAAAATTCAAATTGGAATCATTTTTTCTAAAATCGACAAAATGGGGAAAAAATTCATTTGTTCAAATTTTAATTTCAAATGGGAAATTTAAATTTAAATATTAATTAAAGTGAAAAACATTTATATTTAATAAAATATTATTTCAAATAAAAATATTTATCATTTTTTATTTAATAAAAGATTATTTCAATTAAAAATGTTTTTCATTTTTTATTTAATAAAATATTATTTCAAATAAAAATGTTTTTCATTTTTTATTTAATAAGATATTGGAAATAAAAATGTTGTTTTGTAAAATAGGGTAAAATTTGCCAAAATAGGGAGAATGTAAAATATATAATTTTTTGTAATTATTTACTCACGAGATAAAATAATTGAAAGAAAGGCAAAATCCTAGTTGAACGATTCGAAGCCTTTTCATCTCAAATAATAATTTCATTATCAAGTTTCTCGGACTTACCTGAAAAAAAAAAATTTACATGTAATATAAAATTTTGTCTACAGCATCAAGTTTACAAATATATATATAGAATAAAGAAATAAAATAACAGAAATAATTTTATAAAATACACTTTTATATATATGTAATATTCATCATAAATACATAAACATCAAGGACATTTTAGAATGCTTCTTATTGCACAGTAGGATATCATTTTAAAGTTAAAGTAAACAGAAATTATTTTTATAAAAAAAAAACTATTTTATCTGTTACATCACTTTTTTGCATAATGTAACATTATATTTTCACAAAAGGTATACATGTAAAAATTTCGACTTAGATAATATATATATAGTATTCTTCAAACAACTTTCAAAGTACAGTTTGTAAAAATTATTATTCATAATTTTTGTATTAACTTTGCATTTTATATTAACTTTACAACTAGTTGTTAAGGTGAAAAAAAAATATTAATTTTTATAATTCACTATTCCTACAATAAATAATCCAGTTGAAACATTTGGATCAACTAATTAGTTTGTGGGCAGCATAATATGCATGCCTGTAAATATCGACGAAAAAAAAGTTACGCACCAGTTACAAATATATGCAAAAATAAACATATATATTAAATATAGTGCAATAATTCATACAATCGACTGAAATGTAAAAAATTATAATTCTAATCTAAATACTTTTCCTTTATTCGAAGATATATTTATTAATAATTATTAATAACTATGAATAATAAATAATTTCATTGACTATTATTTTAAAGACACATGAATTAGTTATTTATTTATTCTTTCAGTATTTTAGTCAAAAAAGTAGTAGAAAAATATTTTTCCTTCAAATATTTAGTGACAGGAAAAAAAATTAATGAAATTTTTTTACTGATAAAATATTTTTCTTTCAAATATTTACCGAAAATTTAAATAGTTTAGAAAAAATTGTAATCGACAAATTTTTTTCGACACTTAATTAATTCTTATCACTCAAAAAAATATTTTTCTTTCAAATATTTACCAAGAAGAAAAATAGAAAATAAAAAAAAATGTTAATTAAAATTCTTTATATTACTTAAAAAAAGAAGTAGAAAAATATTCTTCCATTAAATATTCACCAAAAGGAAAAATAACTAAACAAAAAAAACTGTTCTTGAAACTGAAAAAAATGTTTAAAAAAACTATTTTCTGATCATATTAATTCCTTTCTTTTTTTCAGAGGTAAATATTTGCGAGAAAAATTGTACTTATCATTTTTGTATGACAATGAAGAATTTACGGTCTGATACTTTCCAGACAGTGTTGACAACATGACTCAATATGTCGTGCGCATAATTTTTATTTGTAAATGATACACAGCAAGGTCTCAGAGATTTTCGTGAATATAACGAGAATTTAATTAAACATGCATGTATTATGGGAATTATTAAAGTTTATATATCGAATGTATAATAAGACAAAGTCGTCACTCGACACACCTTCCAACATGAAGGGGTGTGACACCCGACGTCATGTAGAAATCAACTAATTGAATTGCGAATATCGAATAATGTAATAAGATTACACAAATGATGCATTTATCACATATAGATCATTTTTCTTTTTCATTTTTTTTTCCTTCTTCTTTTTTTTGCCAAGTAGCAATTAAAAAAATAAGAAAATTTACATTCTAAAAATAAGCAAAAACTACAATCAGGTTTAGCTTTAAAAGCTGATTTCCTGGATAGAAATAAAATCAATTCTAATTAATTTTTTTGAAAAAGAAATAAATTCAAAAACTTTCAAGATTTATTTTTTACATCGAACAAAAAATAATTCATTCAAGAAACTGATTATTTATTTATTATTGAATAAATATTTATTCGAATAAATTGTATTTATTTATTGACTAACTAATGATAATTTATAATTATATTTAACCATTAATAATAATAATTATTAATAATAAATATTATTAATTCATAATAATGACTATTAATTATTAATAATAATTACTATTTTTAATTAATAATAATTTATCACGTTAGAAAATGTTACTCGAAAATTACAAAATTGAAAAAATTTACTAATTATCTAATTAACTAATTAATTTTAATTTACTATTTTCAAAAATTTTAATAAAATTCTTCGCCACAGTTCAATTATTTTTATAAATGATAAAATTCTTCACAGGAATTTACATATTTTCAATGCAATTAAAAAAAATAAAGAATAAAATTATTCTTAAAGATTTTAATAAAATTTCTCAAAAACAATTCAATTATTTTCATAAATATTAACTTCTAAAAAATAAATTATTTTTAATACAATTTTAATTGAATTTATCTAATGACTTTGTTTATGATAAAAAATATTTAAATACAAGCTTTTCAAATAATAGTTTAATAAATTATAACAAAATTTACCCAAGAATTCAATTATTTTCGCAAAAAACAGAATTTTTCTAAGGAATACAATTATTGACATAAATTTTATTAAAAATTTTCGATACAATTCAATTATTTTCATAAGTAATAAAATTATTTCCAGGAATTTAATTATTTTAAAAATGTGAAGAAAATGTCTTAAACAAATTCAATTATTTTTGAAAATAATAAAATTCTTCGATAAAATTAAATTTCTCCTATAAATATTAAAATTGTTGAATTAAAATAATTATCAAATTTTCTTTAAAGAATTCAGTTATTGTCATAAATAATAAGAATTTGATTGAGAATTTTAATAAAAAACTTTGAAAACTTAATTATTAAAAAAAAATTTAATTACATTCTTGGTAGGAATTCAATTTTTATGAAAAGTTTTGGTAAAACTCCTTAAAAAAATTGAATTATTTAAAATACAATTATTTTTTATTTACTTTCTTGAAAGAATTCACTTATTGTCATAAATAATAAAATTCTTTATAGAAAATCAATTGTTTTTGAAATTTTCAATAGAATTCTTCTAATAAAACATTAAAATACTTTAAATTATAATTAAATTTTTTGAAAGAATTAAATTATTTTTAAAAATGTTAATAAAATTTTTCAAAAAAATTCAATAAATTAAAAGAATAAAATTAATTCCATAAAATAAAAAAATTGATAAAATTCTATGTAATTGATCGTTCATTCAGAAAATTACAATTTTTGATTTAGCTAATAATCCTTTTAGTTATTTTCATAAATTTTTTTCTACAAAACAAAAATGTTCTGAATAAAATACAAAATAAATAAAAATATTAACATGTATTTAAACATTCAAAAGTTTAGAAACATTTTGCAATTAATTTTATCCTTATTTTATACATCGCGTTAATTAGAATTTATTAGATAAGAGTAATAGATTTAAACAAATGTAAAGAAACAATTTATAAATAATTAAATAAAGAAAAATGACTATTAACCGATAAAATTTACAATTAAAAGAATCAAATTGAATAAAGTGAAAAATAACAGTTTAATTAAATGGAATTTTAAAGTTACATCTGAACACTTAAAGTTGATGACATAAGAACAAAATTTTCACTTTTTAAATGATCTTGACCTTCTTTTGTACGAATCGCGGTCAAATTCTCTTCGTAACTAATAAATTGTTTAATATTTTCGCGATTAATCATCAGCGTCAAGGAAAATTTAAATTTGCTTATATAAATTTTAGTTTACCCATAACAATTGCATTTTTGTCGAGCTGAATAAATTTTAAAAAAATATACACAATTTTGTTGCCACTTGAAAAGTTTCCATGAAACAATTCTTTCAAAAATCTTTAACTTATTACATTTGTACTGTACAGTTAAATAAATTTATAATCGATTCCCTCTTTTAAATATTAAAATATTTATTTTAAATATTCTTTTTAATATTTAATTATTAATACCTCATTAATACCATTTTTATCAAACTAATAAATTGCAAACAAATATTTGCAATAATTATAATTGTTTCTAATTTTTCACTAAATTCCGAAACGATAATTAAAAATAAAGAGTCAATAATACTCGTAATATAATAATTCATTTTATTTCTGCTTTAAAAATTTTTAAATTGCTTTAACAATCAATATACTATATAAAATAGTTCGAAATATTCCGAATAAAGCAGGAAAACATTGTTGTTGTACATATGATAATAATTCTATTTATTGCAAAGCCTGATAGTGACTAACGGTTTTGTGTTCGCATGAAAAAAAAACTTTTTGCAAAAAAAAACTCTTTAGATTGTGAAAAAAGCCTATAAATAAATGTCTGGTATTAAAGAATAAGCCGAACAATAAGCTTATAGTGAAGAATCTCTTACAATCATTTTGTATAGATGACTAGATTGTGCAATTATTTTAAATTCTCGATTCAGCGATAATTATCTAAATGTTGGAATTACGATTTTCCACAAAAAGAAGTAGTTTATCAACCTTATTGAGACTTTCAAGGTAATCGAAACACTTCAGCTAATAAAGTATAAGTTTTTTTTATTCTAATAGATCATTAACGCACTAACTGTGCAATCATAATTATCGAAATCACTATTAAATACAGTAAAACAGAACAATTAAGTTGCATACAATTGTAAACAGTTTTAAACAAGTCTAAACAATTCTAAATGATTGAAAAAATTAAAACAATTGAAACAATTTTTTAAAGAACAGTATGAATTTTCGATTTATTGCGAACGTGTGGTACGGAATAAAAAATAATACCAGATAGAGAAATTTAGATAAACTCTGAAATTTCTAAATTAACGATACATCAAGGAAGAAACCAATTTGTCACCACACATGCTCTCTGACAAATGCTATACAAGTAAATTATATTGTTATGATGTACAGTAATAGGAACATCACAAGGACGATCTCTCTCGCATGCTCTTTCAAGAATAAGTATATAGTTATAAACTTATGACACTTGACAACATTACCTTGAAAATGATAACGACTCAAATCCACTATATTAAAATACGGTTATAATTGATTGTCCAATTAATCTAAACAAATCGGAAAAACACAAGATTTATATTGACGGGAGGGAAAAAAAAGTAAATTGATTTCCTTGTTTCTAAACAACTTGTTCCTGCCTGTAGGTGTAACCACACCTCCATTTATCCATGACTGAATTACCGTTCGTCCAATAGAAATATTTTTTTAAAAAAAATTGTTACATCGATAATACGAAAGATCAATTTTTAGAGCGAAAAAAAAATTTCTTCTTGCTTTGAAAATCATCATCGAAAAAGAAAGTGCATCATTAGAGATAATAGGGAAGCAGTGAAAATGCTGATATTTGATTCATCATAGATAAGATGCATTATCGACAAATTTTTATTTTTGATTCACTGAATTAAAACACTTTGGAAATATTAATTTTTGATTTATCAAAACTGAATGCATCTATAAAAATTTTAAAAAAGTTGTTTATCATATAAAAAAGGCATTAAACAAACATTTGATGTTCCTAATCATTAAATTATAAAACATCAAGAAATTGTATTTTTGATTCATCGAATCCAAAGGCATCATCATAAATGTTGGTCATTGATTCATGAAATCAGAAAATTTATTATTGATTCATCAAATCAAACTGTACCATTGAAAATTTCAATGTTTAATTGATCTAATCAAGGTGCATCATCAAAGATTTTGATATTCGATTATCATAATATTAAGATACACCATTAAAAATATTGATGTCTAATTAATCTAATCACAGTGAATAATAAAAAATGTGGATGTTTAATTGATTCAATTAAAGTACATCATCAAAAATATTGATATTTGGTAATCAGATTAAGATATACAATTAAAAATTTTGATTTTTGATTCATAGGAACAAAACGCGTCATTTAAAATTCTGTTTTCTGATGCAACAGATCAAACTGTATCAATAAAAATATTGATGTTCAAATGATCTAACCCAAATACATCATCAAAAATTTTGATGTTTGATTCATTAAATTAAAACATACCATTAAAAATTTCCATGTTTAATTGATCTACTCAAAATGCATCATCAAAAACTTTGATGTTCTATTCCTCAAATCAAAATACATCATCAAAAATTTCGATAATTGATTCATTCAATTAAAATACATCACAAAATTTGGGATTTTTGATTCATCAAATCAAAGCAGAAGAAAAGGTGTCTCAAATAAATCTTTCTAGAAAAATGATTAGGATGTTTTGAAAAGTTTCTTCCTTTCGTAAAAATCTCATCCTAACCGTTGTGAAATTGTTTCTAATTAGAATAGTTATTAGTACAAGATTGCAGCACAATTAGCACAGAAGAATAATTCTACTCACGACACAAATGGAACTATGCTAAATTAACCAGATAAACCTGACACCGACATTCATAGATTCCACGAAACACAATTTAGATTAATTTTTACTATTTACAAAGTAAAACATAATCTGTCATTTTGTTATCAAATGGATAATTAAAAAATTCAATTAAAAATTAAAACATTCAGTGACACATATTGAAATTTCGTCTAGTATTAAAGGATTCAAGCATAAACAAAAATAAATTTCAATTTTTGCTCCACCAGTATTTATTCCAGAGAATATAATTTTCAATATGTTTGTCAATCAAAGAATCAAAACGACGACAGTTAGTGACGTCAACGAATATGAGACTTGGAAGTTATATATACGACTCATTGTTTTGGACGTACGATCATTACATTACACTTGGAGAACAGGAAGCGCATTACTTTTTAAGGCAATCAAATGTATGATATGTTCATATTCTTTTCGAAAGGGTTGAATTATAAAAAAAAGAACAATGTTTCTACATTACACGCATACAAATGTATAATTTGTGTATTATAAGCACAAACACATAGACAATTTCAATCAAATTGTTTGTATTCGATATTATTCTCGAGTCAACGCGTATATGCCGAGGCTGCTGATTGAAAGTTTGAACATGTTCGAACATCTGTACGATCGTGTCAGGGTCGGTTGTCCACACATTTGCTTCTCACGTTCTTTCGCACCCAAACACTGACTTTATGCAGTCAGTGCATTTTGACCTTCCTGAATGTTATGCATCACAATATCTCATGAGGCAGAAAAATTACCGTGCACTCATTTTTTTTTCAGTCAAAAAAAAACAAGACACGTAAGTCTTGAAGCAAAATTCATCAATATTCTTCAAAATTCATTTCATATACTTCGTCTATAACCACTAATCGGAAATTACGCTCGCATGATTTTAAATATTCATATAAACGACTCGGAGAAATTTCCCATTATCTACATTTCTTAATATTCATTTCGAGTAGACCAAAAAAATGAACAAGATCAATAGGAAACAGAAAAAAGAACTATTTTTATAAATTAAGAATATTTTTTCTCAATTTATAATTGACATTTGACTCAGAAAATTTCAAAACAATATTTTACTTTCAAATTTCGAGAATTAAAAATAGAAACTCAAAAAAATATATTTTAAAATAAAGAATATTTGCATTTAAAATACGTATACATTCAAACTATAGTAAAAAAATATTTTTATATTATTTTGGACCGAAAAATAATAAATACACGTCTATAAGAATAATTCTATGAATACATATTGAGAAAAGAATTATAACGCAATATTTTTAAGTGCATAAAATTCTGAATCGCATGAGTGAATTTTTCAATAATGTTAGGAAGTTTTATGCAAGAAATATGTAAAAGTAATTGCAATAAATTATATTCTTAAAACCGCAAAATCATCATATTTTAGAAACTATTGCAAAACATTAATTCTTTTTTAATCATATGCCGTCAATTCTTTTTTCTTCTTGCAAGGAGAGAAAAAAATATCCAGACAACTAGAAACTATTTTTACAGACTAAACAATTTTTTTTTGCAGGATACAAGGAGAATAAATTCCTATTTATGATTTTCATAATAAAAAAAAAGAAAAAGATTCATCACGTATCTAATAATAGTTTTGATAAACTACTATGTGGACTACAACTTGTAATGAAGTTTTAAAAATATTCGTGAGCAAAAAATGAATAAATGCATACAAGTATTTATTCATATCTCTCAATAAATATCTGTACAACTTTTTTATCCACTCATATCTATCAATAAATAACCAATCTCTTTTTTGTCTTATATATGTTGTCAAAAACAATTGTTTCAATCAAAAATTAGATTCAGTAATCTGTAATCAGACAATAATCGAGTATAAATAAATAATTATTATAAACAAACAAATACAAGTTTGTCTGAAAATTTATTTACAATCGAGGTGAATTTTTTTTTCATCCGAGTAATTTTTGAAAACATCGACAAAAGATTTCAGTCTTTTGAACGTTAAAAAATTATCAATTTAGAGGAACGAAACAACAAAATTTTACTATTGGCAAACAAATATTTACTTCAATCAATAAACAACCCGTAATTGCTTGTTTAAAATAATTATTTACTTATACTTAATTGTATAGTGAGATTAAAGATTGTCGAATCTAACTTTTGATTGAAATAATTATCTTTTTTGACGTTTCAGATATAAAACAGAAAAGATTGTGAATATTTATTTATTGATTCTCTAAATCATCGAAACAACGTAACGGAAAATTTTGTAAATATAATGAAATTTGCACCTGTTTACTTTTCTCTAATTTTTATTTTCATTTTCGATTTCACTTTTATTTGGACAGATTTTAATTTTTTCTAATTAATTGATAGTAAAATAGCAAAAAAATACTTTTATAAACAAAAAATATGTAAATTACAAAATAAAAGTTAGTCAAAGGACAAAAACAACAGAAAATAACCAAAATACCAAATTACGATTTTAGATAATCAAAAATCAAAAACGCAAATTAAAAAAAGCATTTCTCCTTGTAAATTCCCTGTTTGAGATTTATTCCCTCTTTCTAAAGTCACTGACCTCAAAAATGTTCAATACATTCTCTTCCAATCCATTCACGCAATTCTTTGTAAAAGAGTTTATTCACTTTTTTTCTCAAATATCAAAATTATATCTGCCGAAAACTCAATCACTTTTTTTTGTATCGATATATATGTGTATAGAAACTCGCGGTTTATATTGTACAATTTCCAGTGCGCGTGAACAATTGTTCTATGTGTGCGGTGGTAAAAAAGAAAATATTCGGAAGTCTCATTATGATTATAATATTGAATCGTTGCGCGTATTGGGAATGATAAATCAAGGACGTGTACAAATTGAAAGTGCATGCGAGATTAATCTGTAATTTCAGTTTGACGAATAAAGACTCTGCCTGTGTCTATTTGCATATTATTGCCTCTATTGGTCTCAATAAGTCGCGGTGTGCCGGTAGTTAACGTATAAATAAGCCCAATCTACAATGACGAATAGAAATTATCATTTTTAATCCGGTTTTTCACATTAATCGCTCAAGTTTTAATAATTATTTACTTTAGTTTTCGGTACATTTAAAAAAGTTCTTAAATAGTTATTCAATAGTTAGGTATTTTATTTAATGAACTAAATGAATTAAAAGAATAAAATGAATTAAATGAATTAAAATAATTAAATGAATTAAAAGAATTAAATGAATTAAATCAATAAACTCTTGCAATATTAATTTTAAAAGAAAAGAAATTAATAAAACTGCAATTTAAACAGTAAATAATATGTGACGCGCTCCGAAGAAAGGTAAGAAGCAATTTAGGTTAGGGTCGTGTTAGATTTCTCTTGATTAAAAGTATATTTTTAATTATTTGAAATTGAAACCAACTTTTATTGAATATTTTTGATATAAAGAAGACTTGAAGATAATTAATTTTTAACTAATAATTGATTTTCTTTCTTGTATTTTTACTTGAAAAATTAAAAACATAACCTCAATTTTTTTTCTTCTTAGGTACCTTTCTTAGGAGCGTGACACATATACATATGGAATTTTTTGAAATAAAAAAAACTATTTGACTCGAATTGCAAAGAAATTATTATTAAAACGAATAGAAATTAATAATAAATTGAATAGAGGGTAATAAAAATATTATTTACTTGAAAAATAATTTTTTTTCGTTTCTATTTTACTTCGTGTCATGCAGATGAATTTTTTCAGCACACCCGCTATATATGTGAATCTTTAGATTTATATGAAGTGAATTACACGATACAATTGCTCTGAGTGTTGGGGTGGGAAGTCACGTGAAGGATATCAAGGTTTAATCGACAGATACATCGTCACCTTACAAGTTACTTCACCTTTCTCATTAACGAAAAAAATATGAACAGCCTCTCTTATGAAACTGACGAAATTGTCAATTTTACAATCTTTACATAAACAAAAATTCCACAACCAATAACGCGCATGTCAAAAATAACTCTCCTATACTAACCGCACCCTTTCAATCGAACAATTTTTCTACAAACTACAAACTTCTTCCCTCAAAATTTCAAAATTACAAGTTGCACATTTACAATTCGAAACTAAAACATTACAATCACAATAATATTAAATACAAGAATTAAACTTAAAAAACACAACTTAATTTTCCCCAACTCTTAATTTTTTCCACCCAATAATAATTTATCGATTCTCCAAAAATTATTGTAATTATTTCTTCACTCCACGTACAGGCAATTGTATAAATTGTTGCCTTTCAATAAAAGTACTAATTATGCTGCTTCTAATTTGTGCTAATTACTAAATCATCATTTACAAATAAAATAATAACATGCTAATGATCAGTAATTATGTAATCAAACAGCAGAAAAAAAAATCACGCAATCTCCTAAGAATTGATTTCACTTTAAAGAAAGAAAAAAATTTCGAGTTTTGTGAATAAGGAATATATTTTTTTTCTCAATGTACAAAACAAAAGAGAGAAGAGAAATTTTTATTTTTGTGGTGCAAAATAAAAATGAACTTGATAAATAAAAGAACATGTGGATTATTACAAATTTTTAATGTCCCTATACTCATGACTTATACATTTACGCAATCTTTATAGTGATAAGACAATTTAAAATACATTTTGTGCACATTTTACACGGTGATGACCTTCGCCTTGCACATTCTACAAGGTCCAATATCTTCACACCTTGTTCGCGAGAATGACTCTAAAACGATTAATTCATAATTTATTGCACTTTTCTTTTTTATGGGTATTTAATTTTTCAATTTTTAATTTTTAATCTAGACGTATGATTATTTCCGAAATTTGTTTTGAAATAATAGTTATTTTATCTAAAACCATTTAACCTAAAATTCATTTAACATGAAAATTTAACTTAAATTAAATTGCAAATAAAATTTATTTGACATCGAAATCATTTAACATCAATTTCATGTTATCTAATTTAACATACTTCGCATTTGACATAAAAATCTCTAAATTTAAACTTCATTTAACATATTTAACATATTTCAAGTGTAAAAGCACTTAAAAAAATTTGCATTTGACAGAAAAATCACTAGACATAATATTCATTTAACATAAGAATTACTTGAAATAATTTTATCAGACATAAAAATAATTTGACACAAATTTCATTTGACATAAATGTCACTTAGCATGAAATTAATTTGTTACAAATTTAATTTAACATAAAATCAATTGCATAAAGCTCATTAGAGATAAATTTTATTTGACAAAAATGACATTTAAAATAAAATTCATTCGACATTAATTAAATTTGGTACAATACTCATTTGACACAGATTTTATTTAGCATAAGAAGACATTCATGTATTTAAAAATTGTCAAATCACAATTCTTTGATAATATCTGACTTATTATTCATAAAATTCATTTTGATATCTTTATATCCCATAAAATTAACGTTTAATAATTTTTATGTCAAATGAAATTTATGGCAATTGATTTTTATTTCAAATGTGAATTATTTTAAATAATTTTCACGACAAATAAAACTGTATTTCAAATAAAATTTATGTTAAATAAAAGTTGTGTTAAATGAATTTATAAAGTCTAATAAAATTTTTAACAAATTAATATTGTAGGTCAATTACCATTTCTGTCAAATGAACTTTATGTTAAATGAAATCCATGTAAAACGAATTGTATGTTAAAAGAATTTTATTTTAAACAAATTATAAGTCAAATTTTTATGTTAAATGAAATTTATGTTAAACGAATTACAAGTCAAATTAATTTTATGTTAAATTAATTTTGTTTAACGAATAAAGTCAAATGAAATTTATGTTAAACGAATAACAAGTCAAATTAATTTTATGTTAAATCAAATTTATGTTTAACGAATAAAGTCAAATGAAATTTACTTGTATTAAAATTTGTGTCAATTGATTTTGACGTCAAATGTGTATCATGCTAAATGATTTTTATGTCAAATGAAGTTTACGTTAAATGAATATTATGTAAAATAATATTTAATCATTGACATTTTTTACCATTTTAAAAACATTATTATCTACTTTGCGGAGGGAAAAAAATTATTTATTATTTGCGTAAAGAGAAGAATAAGCAGTAGAATTCTACAAGTAACCGGTTGTTAAATAAATTGCATATGCACTCTGAATTTACTTTAAGGCGATCCGGATACTTTCGTGTTTTTTTAATTAAAATTCGAGGTAAGTGCAGCAAAGGCAAGCCATACGGACTCGATTCTATCTCGAATTCGTCAAGTTGACTTAAGGTAGAAAAAGAGTTCGATGACTTAAGATTAGACGTCGAGAGTGACACGTTTATGTATATGATGCACGATATTACCTAATACTCTCCACTTTCTCCTTCGTTAAGCTACTTTACAAATTTTCGTTTCATTTACTTAAAATAACGAACCAAACATTTTGATTTAAATTTACTCTGAGAAAAGTAATTTCTAATTTCCATCAAATATATATTCTCGTTTCATTAGCTTCAGTCTGTGAAAATCCATAAATTTCTCCTCTAATTACAACAAAAATATCTTCTCTCATGTGGTGAGAATTTGAAACAAGTAAAATTTTAACAAACTATGAAAACAAATTGCCCCAAAAAAGACGAATTTCCAAAAATCATTTCCAATTTCATCACTTTCTACAATTACTGATTAATAACAATAGTAAAACATTTTACAGATTCAGCTTGGCATTAAATTTTTTGTTTTTGTGGCAAAGAAAACAGCAACAATATACTGTATATATATATAAAAAAGAGCGGAAGGCCTGGCAACGTTCAACGATCTCACATAACACCGAATTACTTCCTACGCTATTAGTAATGTCGTTGGATCGTGTAATGACACCTCAACAAAACACGCATTTGTGCTTCATTACACTTACATAACCCTCATGAATATGCATCAGATAAAAATGAATCTCTTTTTTCAAAAAGATTAAAAATTCCATCCACTTGGAAGTTCAAAATTATATTTTCGACATTAATTATATAGAAATGTAAAATTTAACCCATACTCATAATTATATAATGAAGAAAGAGTGAAAGAAAAATAAGAGAAACTATTACTCAAAACGAATGAGACTAATGAACCAGAATCATAAAACTAGACATTAATGGATATATAGTAGAAAAAGGGTTTCGTTACCAATGAATTATGAAGACATTAATGGCACAGATTTTACAACCATAAAATACTAATATTGTCAATAATTCAATCATTATCTTTGAATAATATAGACACGATGACAAATATTAATCATAAATTTACGAAAACAAAGAGAAAACTCAATTACTACTTTTCACTGATTCAGATTTAGAGAGTAGTTATTTAATTAATTCAAATTTATCAAAACAATTTTAAAATAAATCGACTAATAATTAAATTACATTTTTAAAAAACTCAAAACTACAATATTTAAAAACCATGCAATTACATTTCAAGGCTAAAACTTTTATTTTAAAATTTAAAGTGAAAAATCCTCTATTTTAAACTTTAAAGCAGTAACGAGTATTAGTACAGCAGAAATACTAATTATTCAATTACAAATAATCGCCAGAGGGATTAATTAGACAAAAAAATTGTCTTTTTTTAAAATTCTTATTGCATTTATGGGAATCCATCAAGAATATATATACTATATAGACGCTAAGAAAACATATAGCCCGAAGCACGTTTTTACTTTGAATTTTACTTAGAAAATTTATCACTCGCGATAAATGCTGTTCCTTAATTATTATGTCATTATGACTTCTCTTTATTTCAAGGGAACAATCAATAATTACACTAAAAAGTACATAAATATGAAGTAACCTTCCACTTTATAATATATCTGACACGTTTTGTGGCTAAATCGGGTGCAAGGCTAATCTTATTTCTCTCTCTTTCTTGTTATATACAGAAATGGAAAACCACAAGTGATGATGGTGGCATTTGAAGATCCGCATAAACACTAGACGCGAAACAAAGCAATAATCATTACGTTTTTTTTTACACTATCACCGAGACGAAATGGAAAAAAAATTATCTCACCGCATTTTTATTTCTCTTATCTTCCACCAATTTCAATTTTTTAAATTTTGTAACGAATTATTTGAATTTTATATAATTAATTCACGTAACAAAATTTACATAACTACAAAAATTAATTAACGGTAAAAATTTGTTTAATAATTATTTTTAATGTTACAATTTGTTTCCAAATAATATTTTTTAACATTATATTCTTTTTCCAAATAATTTCTTTAACATAATTTTTTTCAACAATTTTTTTTCTTCTTAATATTATATTAATTTATTTTTACCATAATTGATAAATAATTTATTAAAACTTTATAATTCTACAATTTTTGCAAATATATAAAAGTTAAAAAAAAAAATTTACAAACTTGATTCTACAAAACGAAACACGTTTTAGTTGCGCAAAAGAATAAAATTAACATCCACAGTATAAGAAAAAAGTTTAAACATATCTCCTCTTTTAAAAATTCAATACTTTACATACTAACAAAAATTTGACCCTCTCTCTCTCGATAAACGAAATGCCAACGACAAATTTTCAAAAAAAAAAAAAAAAAAAATTAAATCCAAATCTGACAAATTATGAAAAACACAAATACTAAATGATGGCACAATTGGAAATGATGATGGCACATATATCCATTAAAATTCAATCAAAGTGTCCTAACTGTGAAGAAGATTTGGAAACAGATGTTTTTTCTTCATCCAAAGCGACAGGAATAGAATTTTTAAGGGGACTCCGTTATATGTTAAGTGCGTTTAAGATTTGGTAATCGATGTTGTAATTATTATTGCCCTGATTGTAATTTATTGGCTCGTTTGTCTTCAAAAATAAAAAAAAATATACAAACGCATTAAATTAAAATAAGCTGTGATTATATATTTAACTACTTTCTGTTTTTGAATTGTGATTATTGTAACAGATTGCTGTATACACATAGAAAATAAATATTTTTCAATTATTATTTTTGTCAATTTCAATTAATATTATTAAATTACATTTGTTAATTAAATTGCAATTATGAAATTAATTTTGCTATTAAAATATTACTATAAAATTTTTAATGATGATGTTAAATAATAATGTTAATGTTAATGAATTACTTTTGTTAATTAAATCAATAAATTACAATTATTACACTGAAAAAAAATCATTTGCTTCAAATAGCTTCTAATAATTAAATTTAAGTCAAATACCATTTAATTTTAATTTAATAAAAAATGCCAAGAACAATACAGATTTATGTTCAACAATTTGTTGTTTAAACTCATAGTATTGATGATGTTCATATCGTTATTTTTATTTATGTAAATATAATTATTAGAAAATTTATATAATTAATAAATTACTATAAATAATTAAAAATAAGATACACTAAAAAATATATTTCATTCAAATAACAGTTAAATATAAAACATAAAACAATTTAATAATCAGCAGATAATTTTTAAATATTCGATTCAAAATTTGTAATTATCAAAACAAAACAAAAATTTAAAATAAAAAAAATTATTAAGAGGCGAATTTTTTGAACAACTGTATCAGAAATGCTGAGAAGGCCAAAAACGAATGATAATGTTTTCTACACATAAAACAAATGCAAAACGATTTTAATTGATGAAATGAAAATGATTGATACGAAAAGAGAATTGAATGCAACATCCAATCGAGGTGCTCGCTCACTCCTTAATGAAGACTATTAAGTTATAGCCTTTCAGCTTTGTCGTTGTGAGCTTAAATTGACGAGGTCTAATGTAGGGTCACGCGCTCTTCGGCCAGGGTCAATCCAGTTGAAATCATTTAACTCGGTAACATTCGTCGGTGAGATATCGATGCGCGGTCAGTCAATGATTAAAAGTAATTTCAATGCTCAACTCACACTTTAAAAAAAAAAAGAAAAAAAAATCACAAGGACAATTTGGGTGCCGTTTCTTACCCTTACAATACACACAACTCTAAATCAAAACGTCATATGAGGAAACAGTGAAGGTTTCGTTTTATCATTTTTCCGGTAACACCTGATCAAACCAACAAAACTAATCAATAACCCATACAAGTATAACGTTAATAGCATATATTTAAATTCTCATTAAATTATGCTAAACCTATTAATTGACAAAATGAATAAAATATATCAGGAAATGTCATTTATAGTTCGCGCCTTATTGTCCTTCACAACAATCTTCCTAGTTTATTTTCTAAAACTTCCATAGGAACCAAATTTTAACAAAACTGGATCTTCGCTTTTGTCAATAACATGATTTTCACAATTTATGTATATAATACACGATAATTTTTACACTCTCACGATGAGAAAGTATTTCGAAATGCTTTACAAAAGCTTATTTTGATTGAACAGTTTTTTGATGACAGGAAAAACACACTAAAATTGATAGTTAGGAAACTCTTCGGATGACAGTGCATATGAGGATTTAGAGATAGAGAAGCACACGTGAAACTTGTTGTGTTAATAAAAATATGTCAGCGAGAGCGAGTCTTTCTGAAAACAGAATACAAATAAAGACAAAGGTATGCGTTAACCCAGATTGTATTTTACCCTGCAGGCAAACTTAACTAGTGAACTCACTTCTCGCTTTTATGGTGACTCCTATAGCCTCGTTCGCCATGACATATGAAAACAACAACAACAACATCAACATCAACATTGGAGTGAAGAACTTGAAAACCGGAAACGCCGGAATTTAACGAGTTCGGATACTGGGTCTCGATAGTTGTACAAATTCCACAACTTCTTGTCGAAGGAAACTTTCTTCCTTTTTACCCCGAGACTTGAATAATTCCACGAAAACCTACCTTTTGCTGCAAAACCTTCTGCTACTTTAAACAACCACCTACTTACGAACGTTCACTTTAACTTCTGTTTACAACACTTACAGCAAAATACAAAATAAAAAGAAAATACCAATTCTCAAAAATCTGTTAAAAAAAAAGAATTAGTACAATTCCCTACATAAAATCCATCAATTTTATCTAAAACCTATATTTAAGAAGAGTCAACCTAAAAAAGTATGTTCCATTCAACACCAATTCTGCAAACATAAAAATGATTACAAAACAAAAACTGAAGTGCCTTAAAAATAAAGTAAATACTGCTTTACAAGAACCAAAAATACAACATAAACAATATGAATCATTAACTCAATGCCAACATCCCCTGTGGAAATCTACCCAAGGTCCCATATGTCTGCATACGTCTACTGCCTCTCGACAACAACTTAATTGGAATTCATACACACATCACAATCTTTAATCGCAAACACCTATATCGATTAAAAATCATTAAATTCAATATGTAATAATATTATTTCTCCATATCCGTCATTACAGGCAAATTAAAAATTGTTCCTACTCCTTTTTAAAGAAACAAGGATTAAAAAAATCCCATCAGTCAATAAAAAATGTATCCCAGTTTAAATCTTCTATTTACAAGACTTCACTATATATACCTATACACAATATAGATCAGAGAGATACGAACTGTACATACTTTATCAGCAATTTTCCTTTCACATAAAATAAATTTTCTTATATTCCGCATGAATAAAATTGAATTTTCGAGTTCCTTTTTTTTTAAATCCACTACCACTGTAATCAGACAATTTTTATTAGTTTCTGACACAAATTTTACGTTCGTGTTTTTAGCGAGACAGATATATCAGAATTTGTCTGTGTATAAATGTGCGTAATCTGGTGCAAAAGTGCAAAGAACTCACAGGTGCAAGGACACTGCTCATCAAAACGATGAGAGATTATATTATACGAAACAGGTGCGCACACATTCTGATAATAGAAATAAATTTTTAAATAAATTTATAACTATAGTTCAATAAATGAAGTGTTGATAAATTATTTTAAAAAATACATTTCAAAACAAATCGCACTTTTAAAAATGAATCACTTTTCTTATTTTGAATCACTATCAAAATTTCAGCGTCTATCTCAACTATAAAGTTCAATCAATTAACATATAAAGTTCTCTCTCTCTCTCTTTAAAACAACTATCAATAAGGAGTCGCTTCTAAATGTTTTGATGATAAAACTGGAATTTCTTCATCAGATAAAATGCAGTTATCTATGTCAAGGTCATATATGATCATATTCCTCTGCATTCACATATGCCTTGACAAAATATCAAAGTATGTAAATGTTAAATATTTAACATTCATAACAAGAAATACTTTGTTTTTTGATTAACCAACACCTGAGGTATTTATGTTTAATATTGTATTGTAATAATTTTATATATGGCGTCATGAATAATTTCGATCTGAATATTCGACTCTTGCATCACTATATATATATTTATAAAGAAGATTAATAAAAGTCCAATTGTTCCGATCGTCATAAAATAAATATCTAAATATCATTTCTTTTCCTATTGAGCTTGATGGTAAAAAGAAAGAAGACAACAAATTTTTTTGTTTATTTCTATATAAGTTTCTTTCGAAATAGCCGCAGAATATTCGACTTCTTGTGTGACTGTTTTCAAAATGAGAGAAACGAATTAAGATCAAGGACCACTATACGTGAAATAACTTTGCAATAATCTAAGATGATTTGACATCTTGACGAAATGAGTTCACAAAAATGCTGTAGGCAATTCAGACAAGCGAGTTAATTTTAGAATTTTTATAATGTCAATTCAAGATTAAAAAAAGGAAACATTTCAATAATTAGAAAAAATTTATTGCGAATGTCTCAAATATGTTAATTCTTCTTAAAATCGTTTTCAAGGTCCAGCATTCAACAATAGCAATCAAAAAATTTGTTTTTCTGACCCAAATCAATTTTTTCTTTTTTTATTACAGACCATCTGTTTCCAAATAGACGATTATTCACGAAAAAAAACTCTTTCGAAATAAATTAAAATCCACTTGAAAACAATATCGAACATTTGAAATTTAAAAAAAAAATCGGAACAGATAAAACTAAAAGACAAAATAAAACGAAGAGACTTAAAGGTAAAATAATTCAAAATAAACGGAATAAAATGTTTTGAAGAAACGTAACAAAAGATTAAGTATTCGTAACTAAACAGTTACATGTATGTAAACGTTGAAATAAACGGTAACGAAATTCTGATGCATACTAAGTGCCAAAGAAATATTATTAGTATTCGACCGGCAAACCGGATTTAAGTTTAAAGAATGTCAGGTAAGTGTTGAATAGGGGTACTTATAAAAAGGCGTTCAGATCAGTTAAATATCGTTATTCAGTTTTATAAACGACCTTCGAAGAATATCATCGTCCTCGATAGGTTACCAAGAGAAGGCTAAATCTGTGAATCCCAGCAACGAAAACTTGTCTAAATGAAAAATTAACAAAACCAAAAGTTAACTAAATAACAAAAAGTTATACACAAACAAAAAATTATCTAAGGAAAAAATTATCCAAAGAAAAAGTTACCCAAGGAACAAATTATCCAATGAAAAAGTTACCCTAGGAAAAAATTATCAAAAGAAAAAGTTACCCAAAAAAATACTCCAAACAAAAATTTAGCCAAACAAACCTTTTATTCCTCTAATTATAATTTTCCATAATAACTTTCAACAATATCAACAATACGTAAAAATAATAAATTACAAACTTTTTTTTACAAACTCAACTTCCACTGCAACAATGTTAACAAATAGTATACACTAAAGATTTCCATTTATTGCTATTGAAATGGAAAGTACAATCGAATGTAAAATTTATGTTAAACTAACGATAATTTTATCCAGAAAAACAGGGATTAATAAATGTCATGTTTTGCGTGAAATGTCAATAGAAAATGATGAATACACGCCGAGGCATCATTCAAAGAAACACACCATGTACTTTTCCAAAGAATTCAAATATTCCTTAGAAAATCATTCTCATAAATAAGATCAGAAAACAATATACTTTATCTTCAATTATAATTTTTAAGTATCCGTTTATACATCGAGTAATATTTTCTTCAAATCTTCTTCGAAATTTGCAGTTCAATAACATTTTTTTTTAACAAAAAATTCAATACAAAAATAAGGAATAAAGACTATACAGAATAAAGAATAAATAATTACAAAAAAAAACTAAAAATAAATTCGAGAGGAAATTTATTACTTTTAATCTTCTTTATATACCAGAGACACAAGACGAGTATAATTGCGTCGCTAGCAATGATTTTTCTTTGACAACAATTTTTCAAAGACAAATGAAAACTTGATGATAGTTATGATTCAAGTTATGTGTTTATATTTATGACAGGTGAATTATTGCAATAATATATTGAAAGAAACTTATCTGGAACGTTCTAAGTTCAATCAACCCGTCGAGAGAAATGGTTGTGTGCACGTGATGCAATAATGCATATGGACAAGATCATGGGTCTGATTTGCCATAATAGCCATCTACAGGAATCGAAAATTCTTTTCAAATATTACCAAGGAGAAGAAAATTATAACCCAAAAGTCAAATCTACTCTTCCAATACTCAGCTGCCCTGTAATTTTTATACTCCAATTTTCAAACCACAATTGACAAATGAGTCCGATACAAGAAAAAAAAAGAGACTCATAAAAGAAGATCATTATTCTCATTTTTTTTTTTGAAATAATACAAAAAAGGTATTTTTAAGAGAAAAGAAGAAAGAAAGAAATACGTTTTCACAATCGCAACATGAATGACGAAAAAAATAGTACAACGCAATTATTCCCATTCAATAAAAATTATCAATAATTTTTCTAAAGTTTCAAGACAAAATTTCAATAACCCACAATCAAAAGTGCATCAAGCTAACGATAACAATGTAAAAATTATTTCCCAAAAAGGAATAAATACACAATGGCAATTTAATGGATTTTTGCTGTAATCCAGAAACGATCAATTATAAAACTCGATGCATTATTTGATTAAGCCAATAATGAAAGATTTTCCATCATCAATGGCAGCGACAAAAATTATATGTAATAACGTACTTAAAACGAATGAATCATTGGATTACGCTTTCAACGACGGCTCATGAATCTAAATGAATTCGATAATATGTGTAATAAATTAAAAACGAAGAAGCTATACTTAAAAAAAAGTGGCATACGAGGATTAAAATTAAAAACAAAACCATGTTCTTTTAAGAACATGTTTGTGGTTTTAAACCCACAACTTTTTGTGCAGCAAACAAAAGAAACAACAAAATTTTTAATTACAACTGAAAAATTAAGAATGCACCCTAGGATGCACCAAACTGAAGCAAAAATCATGAAAACGAAGTACCAATCATATAAACGAAACTAACAAACAAGAAAATCAAACTCAAGTATAATTTACAAAGAGACCGATCATCATGCTCTGAATAACAAACCATAGCGTGATCATTTCGCATATGAAATTCAATCACTTTGATTAAATTAGTACAAACAATTAATTAAAACAAAACCATTAATTAGTCCTTCCTCGATAATTTTCTAAATATTAGGAATTAACACGAGGTCACAACTATGCGTTTTCTAAACACTAGAAAATTTACAACAGTAACAAAAAAAAACCAACATCATCGTGTATCCAAAGAAAATAATGATCCTAATACATTAGGTTAAATATTCATTATCATTTATAACAATCAGTCATAAAAAAAATTAAAATCTCAATTGAGAGACTAATTAGAAAATTGCACAATGAAAGTAATTAGAACATTTAACCGCAGGAGAAAATACAAATATTGAATTGGAATTGCCTTTAAGCATTCTCTCTATATCGAAATTGCCTAACAACTTCTCTGAATCAACTGCATATTTGAAATTTACTGAATTATTTTGACATTGTTCCACTTAAATTGCAAACCAATTTTCGTATAAAAAATGGAATTTCGATTACCAGTTTTAATCACCATTAAAAAAAAAATTCTTTCTAAAACAGACGGATTAAAAATTCTCCAAAACACAAATGTCCTAAAAACAAAAAAATAATTTCCCTTTTAAATTCTGCCATAAAAGTAAAAATTATCCAAATTTTATTATTATACATGAAAATACAAAAAAATTTCCGTTTTAAAAGAACGAACCCCATATTTTAAACCTGAGAGATAAATAAAAATACACAAAATACGGAATAATTTATGCACTGCAACAAATTCTTTTTAATTCAATAGTAAATATTGTTTCTAAATAAAAGAAAAACCCCCCCAACCATTTTAGTCGCACAAAAGGTCAACAATCCGCAAGAGGAAAAATAAGATGTTTTAACTTTCCGCGCTCGCGATTTGCAACGCGAAGAATCTACAAGCAGCTAATCAAGGCAAATGAATACATTGATAACTGCTTGCCGTGAGTTGTAAATGTCCCTGAAGCAAAAGATTAAAGCTCCGTTTAAAAAAAATACCATTTTCCTACAATCCTCTTAATTATGTAAATTTTCTATTTAAAAAAAAAAAATATCTGCATTGGAAAGTTCCACGCGAGAAACACTAAATATATATTTTTCTTTCATAACTTTTAATATTACACAAGACTTAAATGCCGGTTTTAAAAAAACTTAATAATCACCAACAACAACTCAAATAATAAACTAAATTTTTCAAACCACAGCATTCGAATTTCAAATCAATTTCAAAAAAGAGAAAAATCATTTTTTCTGGTCCCAAAAAAAGAATTTATTAATAACAATACACACGTGTTTCACTTTACTGGAATCCCCACTTAACCACACTAAAAAGTCCACTAACTGGGAGTTCACATGTATCCAAAAAATGATTTGAATCTAATTGACGTTTTTTTGAATCAAAAAAGAAAAATCAGAGAGCAAAAAAGCAGTACAAAAATTCATCAAATATGAAAATGGGAAAAACGAACAAAAATTTAACATTGCAAATTAAAAAACATGTGACACGTGAAAAATATCCAAGAGAGACTTCACATTCTCGTCTTTGTAAGATAATTTTACCATGTTTCAGGGCCAAGAAAGTTGCGAGCATAAAAAAGTTAAAATGTTATGATCGTTGCTAGTGTAAGTTTGCCTGACTAAAGGTGCTCTCGATTACAGAAATCGGTTCTGAGAAAATACACACTCTCATAAAATGGCAACCAGCAAAAAAATGCATCATTTTACTCGCAACAACGTTAATATTTTGCTTCCTCATGTAAATTTTAATAAGACGAGAAAGTATCAAAAATTTAACCAATCACTTTAAAGAACTTATAATTCGAAAAAAATTTTAAAAACGCCCAAAAAGTACAAACATTATAGAAAAATATATAGAAAATATATACAATATATAAAAAATTATATAAATAATTAAATATATTTCTATACATTTTTTTAATGAACACACACTTGTAATTAACACGTGTCTCTATCCACAGTTAATTACAACTAACGATAAAAATATTTTTGTTGTTCAAGAAAATTGTTTACAACCTCTTCCGTTATTTTTTCGACGAATCTAACGTTCCATAGTTATAAATTTTTTAAAAGATTATTAAAACTTGTTTACATGAAGATATATATATATATGACAATGAGAATGAAAAAAAACGAAACATTATATAAAAATTTATGGAAGCTGAACTAAGAAGAACAATAAAATTTAGTAAATCATTTCGAAGGTTGAGTTACAATGCAAAAAAAAAAAACGAACATTTGTCAGTTTTTTAGTTATCACTCATCACAATCTTGAGTTCGAATTGTCTTTTGAAGTTAAACTATCCTTGTACACTTGAAGGTTGAATACAACATCAAAATGTAATAATTTTTAAAAAATACATTTTTTTTCACAAATTCAAAAAACCTTGAATTGAGAGGAAGTAGAGAAAAAAAGTTTACTCCTTTCTGAATTTAGTTTTATGTCTAAAATTTTAGTATACCTTTATATTTTAATAGGATTAAAAATTTTTTAGTTTCAAACACATTTTTAAATTTCATATTTATATAATTCAATGGAAGTCTCTTCATTGCATTTTCATGAATTTTTCATGTGAACCTTCGAGTCAAAGTATATTATATTCTTCAAGTAACTTTCTTCTATTACCAAATTTAGAAATCACATAGAAACTCCATAGAGAAAGCGATAAAGTAATTCTTTCAAAATGTAGGTACAAAATTCAAAAAATATTTTTTTTTCAATTTTTTCTTTTAGAAGAAGGGGAGATTATTTGGTTTCGAACAACGAAATTAATGCCTAAAGTCTACAAGGATCAATCATTTCATCCTCGAATTAAAATTTTACAACAATTTTTTCATCAAGTGTCAAAAAAAATTCAAATTAATTTATCAACATACAAATTTATTTTTCTGATAATTAAAAATTCTTTAAATCCTTAATCTAGTTCTTTAAATTTTATTGCAGGTGGTAATTTATAAGAAATACTTTAAATAAAAATTTTCATTAAAATTTTTATTTAAAGTTTCATTTAAATTGTTCATAATATTTTTCGACAAAAGCGGTTTATGAATAATCTTTCAACACTACCTGAATAAAATCGAAACTAATTATTTTTCACGTTTAATAATTCCATCCTTGATGGATCTACACATACTGCTACATATAAATAAACGCTAATTATTTAGCAAGAGTCAATAACAATAAAAAAAAAAGTTAAATCAATTAGAACTCACCGTCTTCCTCAAGTTCTCCAGGAAGGTAAGATTGTAATTGATGAAGATGAGCATGATAGTGATGATGGTGCAGAATGCACTCGAGGTCAGTGCAGTTTAGCATTGTATCAAACAATTGTCGTCGAAAATATTTCCAAAAAGAAATCTCACAAACTATTTTTCATATCACATTAAAATAACGAGCTTTTTAAAACTAAAATCAAAAAACAAAAATTTCCACTTGACCATTAAACGTATTGAGGCATAATTTCATCAAAAAAATTCTAATCCCATAATTCTCCAGCCATTAATCTTCATGTTGTTTGGTCAATAATTGCCAACTCTATCTTCATAATGACTCTACTATTTTCCTTTCTTTATCAAAACTTTTCATCAGCATCAAAAAATAATCCACTTCTTTGAAAATCTTTGTTTTCTCTCTCTCTCTATATATATAAATAAAGAGACAATACGTTCTTGGAAAAGTAACAAGAAAATTAATATACACTTCTTCGAAAGTGAAATGCTCTTTGGAAAATGAATTGATTTCAATTCTTATGTTATAAGACGACTGACAATATATACGTGACAAACATCAGACTCTCGTGAATACTTTTTCTTTTTTTTCTTTTTAATTAAAACACCAAGTACTATTAAGCTCGTTTTATCCGAATGTGTTTTTGTTACAGATGACAGTACAACATCCATATAATGTCCAAGTGTTCACAAACTAATCAACCCATTTTTCAATCGTCCACCAACGTTCACATAGTCGTTACTTTCCGATAAAACTGATATTTACACACTGATTAATTCGTCAAAAAAAAAAAAAGAAATGGAAAATAATATTATTGATATCGGTTTAGAGAAAGTTTTACCGAGATCACGCACTTAAATTTACCAACGAACATCTAATTACAATTCAAGAATAATGCAAAATCTAATCACCAATTTCCGTCTTCTGGATGACATTCCCTGTTAAAATAATCTCCATTAATTTCGTCGTTAATTAATTACAAATCACGACCAGCTTCTTTTTTCGAGGTGTCCTTGACTTTTTTTTCACTCTCAACTTCTCGCGGAAATTATACAACTCAAGGCAAATAGTTTTTAAAATTTACTGTTATATTATTTATAAGCTAATTGTTACTATTATTTCTTAGCTACAAAGACAATCTTTAGAACAATTACAATTTTTTTCACCCTTTACATAATTGTTTTTTGTATCTTATGATTTATAATTATGCACCTCTACTGCGATTTACTATTATTACCACTACATTGTAATATTACAATTTTTTTTTACAATTGTTAATAAAAATATTACTTTACTACTAATATCACTACTAATTGCTATTGTTATCACTACTAATTACCATTATTACAACTGTTACTATTGTTTTTCTATTGTTATTACTGTTATTACCAGTGTTTTACTATTTTTTTTCTATTGTTGTTACAATTGTCTTTACTATTGTTATTATTACTTTTAGCTAAACAAAAAAAATTCGATTCAATAATTTCGAAGAATAAATTAAAGAAAGATGAGAACAATTCGCAAAAAAGTGAAAGACAAACAAATAAAGGGGACCTTGGATTAAAAAAGAAGAAAAAAAAATTGTACAAATATCAAATGATATACCAGACAAATCGGGAAAATTTATAACTATAAATTAATATTCGTTTACTTTTCGCAATGACACTTGAGAATCAATCAAATAATTACTTAAAGAGAGTGCACATGTAAAAGCACGTGGCGCAAGAGGAGAATATCTGCTTTCTATAATTCAGTACACATCTGAAAGAAACAAAAAAAAAAGTTCTTCCGACAATTGGTCTTTTTTAAAGAGACACAAACTTCCTGACTTTCATTCAAGCAGTTAATGACAACAGTAACGCTAAATCATTAAAGAGAAAAAGATTATGATAAATTGACGATGCACCTGTCAATGAACAAAAAAAAAGAAGCTGGTTTATCAAGAATTCACGCACTTGGCACTTTATATTAAAAATACAAAAAAAAAAACAGAAAAGAAAATGTCGACTTTTTTCCCCTCTTTATACCGAGGCGTGAATTTCCCTTTCTCACGTTGTAACACCTGATGTTTGTTTATTTCGAAATGTCACTGGAAACGATAACGTGATAATGACACGGGATTTGCAGAAAACCGAACTGAAAGATGAATAATTGATGGTTTGTAATTTCTCCATGGAGCGATTTCACCGGGTACGATATTGTTCTTTTAATGAGGAGGGTGTAGGTTTTTTCTTCTTCTTTTTGAAAGAAAAATAAACCAAAACACCGCTTTTGATCACACTAATATAATTTGTCGATCGTTCTGCGCTTAGCGATAGTTGAGAACGGTATGTGACTGCGAGAACGTGTGTATGGGTCACTCAGTCACCGGCAGGCACTTACTTTCCAGTTCGCCATGTTAGCACCGCTCTCGTCTCTCTCTCCTCGGTATCACACGTTTCCCTTCTTTTTCATGAAGCGAGTGCAACTTCAGGGGGGCATAAAGTCTTTTCATACGTATATATAAGTAACAAGAACGTTGTCGTATAGTTAATAAACGACTGCCATCAAGAAATTATTGCCAAGCTGTTAAAGCTGCTGCTGTTGTTGTTGTTGTTTCTGCTGCTGCTGCTGCATGAGCATGAATACAGGTAACGAATCGAGATTCAGGTACCACGGGTAAGTAACAACTCTTCGGACTTCAAGGCTGACGCTCTCTTCCGACTTGATCGACATTGACCTTCCTATTCCGAAACGTTTGCGGAAGGTAAACGGTCAAGTGTAGTATCCTGAAGGTCGAATGTTGTGTAGCTAAATTACTAGGAGTTGCTGCAAGAAACCAGAACAGGCAGACGAGTTTGGTCGAAGACGTTTTTCACCCTTGAGAAGCGGCAGCATATGATTGAAGATGAAGAGAAGCTGATCTTGAAGGAAATATTAATGATTAGTGCCAATAAAATCAAAGACCATCGCTCCAACAATACCTATATATACTTTAAACCATCTGCACCATCATCATCATAATCAGCATTCATCATTATAATCACCATTCATCATCATTATCATCAATCTATTCTATTTTTAAAATTCGTCAATGTTCACCACCGCATAAGTTACCCAAACCTAATTCGGCGCATAAAAAAAACTTTCGTAATTAAAATATAATCACTATCCTATTAACATCATTCCGATTAAAGTCCCAATTCTTATTATTTCAATAAATGCATACCATACTAATAAAGTAAATTGTATTCCAAAAACCACAATCTTTATCTACCGAACGAATTTTCATTTAACAGAATTTATCTCAGACTTGCCGCTGTATACCTTTTGTGAAAAAAAAAATTCCGTAAACAACATTAAAAACTTTTGTGCAAAAAAAATGTGTGCTATCTACTAAAATTATTTACCTAAAAAAAATTCCATTTTTTTCTGACATCAACTTGAAAAGTTTGCTGCTTTCTTCAAGAGTCAATAAAATCCGAATAGTTTGTGAATCTACCTGGAACAAACTACTCCCACATATAGAATACACATTAACATAAAAGTGTAGACTATATGTTTATATTAATATGTAAAATATTTTTTACTAAATTCAGAATATGTGTACGTCCGCAAGATAAAGGAACACTTTTTCGATTTTAGATAATCTCATTTTTTGACTTTTGATTTTTTTTCTTATTATTCAAAGTAAAACTAAAAAGTGTTGCACATTAAATTGTCTATTTCAGGATCATCACAAAAAATTAATTTTCTTTTTTCCTGACTTTGCCCTAATTTCCAGAGAGAATTTTCACTTTTTTCCTGACCCTAAAGAAATACTCCGATTCACTGTAAAAATTATTAGATATACTCAAAAATATGTTCTATTGCATTTATTTGCAAATTCCTTTAATTTGAAAAATTATTCGTAAAAATTAAGTTTCATTTTAAATAAATCTTTAATCATTATTATAAAATAATTATTTACTGTTCCTAAGTTATGGTTAGAATACTACCAATTAATATCCGTGTCATCGAAATTAATTTAAATCACAATTAATAAAAAGTAACCACAGCCGATAATCAGCAGAAGATGAAAAATTATTTTTTTGTTTATTAACAATTGTTAATTAAAAATTATTTATTGGTGTCTAAGACACTTCTAGAACAATACTTCAAAATGAATTGAATTCACAAATTTTAAAAAGAAACTACAGCCACATTAGAAAAAGATGAAAAAATTTTTTTTGAGCAAACTTTATCATTGGTTTTTATCAATTGTTTTAAAAAAAAATTATTTAGTCTCCCTATCATGCGGGCATACACATAAAAATTTTTTACAAATAACTGATAGAAAAAAATTTAAATAAAATTGAATAGATAAAAATAATAATTGATCGTACCTAGTGCATTATGCTGTAAATCATCTAAATGTATTAGACAAACAAGGAACAAAAAAATACAATTCACAATAAATTAAGAAATAACATTTAAATCAACATAGTGACAAAAAATGTATAATGAAAAAAGAGTAACAATAACAATAATAATAATAATAATAATAATAATAATAGTAATAATAGTAATAATAATAGTATGTAATAATAATAATAATAATAATTGTAATTATAATAATAATAGTAATAATAATAATAAATATTAATAATAATTGGTACTTCAGTAATTCAGTTACTGTGAGATGCTGGCACGCATGTGTGCACATGCGTTTTTATATACTCGCACGCCAAAAAAATACCGTTTTCCCTACCTATAACAATATTTCGAACAAAATTATTTCACGCAACGAAGAAAAAGCCATTCCTACCTAAACCTCAATTAACCTACTTTTTTCCTACACCCGCAAAATCAATGTTCGATTCTCGCAAATACCGCCAAAGTACAAATAATCGTTTTTGGACGCACCTCAGAATAAAAAGCTGAAAGCAAAACAATTTATAAACACGACATGGTATATAATAAATATTAAAACAGTAAAAGCACATTCAATGTCACTATGTTGCTTTCCTTCCCTGTTTTCGGAAAATATATTAACAAAATTTTCAATATTTACCATGAATAAAACAAATAGATAGTAAAAAAAAATTCAAAAAAGAAAAAAGGATGGAAATATTTACTTATTATTCCAAAATTTTCCAAAACGGAAAAATTATAGAAAACAATACTTCTTCATTTTTGATGAGAATGTAAAAATTCCTATTATAAAAATTAATGTATTAACCGATTATAATATGTAGACAATTTCAAAAATTAACTTAAACAGGGAAGGAGTAAAATTGGAAAAATTGTCATTCAACTCATCAATCATAAGAAGTAAAATGAAATAATTGTGCATTTGACTCATCGAACGGCGATCCCGCGATGGTCGATGGATGCTATGCCATCGCGCTTCCTCTAGAAGAATATTCAAGGTGGCGAGTGAAAATTATTTCGAAAATTCTCTAACTTTTCTCTAACTAAATTCTTAGTCAAAAATAAAATTCAGTTTTGAAAAAAAATGTGTGAAAATTATTTCGAAAATTCTCTAACTTTTCTCTAACTAAATTCTTAGTCAAAAACAAAATTCATCTTTGAAAAAAAGCAATGTAATTTTTGTACAAAAGAAAATTGAGAATTAATTCCTTTAAAGCATTATATTAAACTTTGGCATCCATTTTGTTATTTGAAAAAAATTCCATTCATTTCTAAATTAAAATCAGTTGATAAATAATTATTTTATGAACTATCTTGATAAATTGAATGAAAAAGATTTTGATTTGAAAAAAAATTCGATTAAATATTTGAAATTCGATAGCAAACTTCAGACAAAATTTTCCGTCTTTCTCTGATCATTAGAATTCCCTACTATCTATTTGCGGTAGCTCGCCACCCTGATAATGGAAAACTGTTGAAAATCCTTGCTCGATGAATACACTTTTACGTTTTCCACGTTGTGACGACAACGAGTTCTTGGAAATAGATAAATTTCCCATCTTCTGGAGCAACTGACTGAAAATAAAAGAAAAATTGTTATTATTGCAGATAAAATTACTCATCGTGAATTTAATATTAACTATTTAATCCAATTAGAAAAAATTATAATTACTAGTTACTTCAAAAAATAAACTTTAAATCCATTAAACCGGACAATTTTTCTAAAATTTCCAAGCAAAAGAAAACTGCCATCAAACCAGAATAACAAAATAAAAACTTATTTATGAAAATTCGGTTAAATAAAAACTTCTACTAAACGAAAATTTTACTAAATTGCAAATAACAAAATAAAAACTTATTTATGAAAATTCGGTTAAATAAAAACTTCTACTAAACGAAAATTTTACTAAATTGCACTCAATGAGAGATTATCTGCAATTTCTCTCTCCCCTGGCAATAAATTCAGGCAATTGCAAGTGCTTCTAATTCAAATCAGCCTGCAACTTGTGAGTTCAAAGGGGTCAGATTGTGCAATTTGAAACGAAAAATAAGAGAAGAGATTCAGTATAACGCAAAAATTCTATACAAAGAATTGAAAAAATAAAATATAATAATTTCATTAAAATTCACGTCTCAGATTCTATGTTTCTCTCTATCTGCAATGTCAGTGATAAACTCTCATGGACTACCAATTTATTCCTTGATTATTAATCAAGGTGGTAATTAATAATAATCAAGGAGTAATCGAAAGTCCATGGAAATTTAATAGAAACATCTAAATTGCTAATGGTTGAAAAAATATTCAGTGTATTAAAAAAAAAGAGAAAAACTCTCGTAACGACTAACGTAGTATTTATCTCATAATTAAAAATATAATATTTTTTCACTGCCCTGGATTAAGATATACTTATTAACCTCAATTCATTAAATTTTACATAACTTTATCCATCAAGTTGACTTTCATGTTATAATAACTTTCTCCGGCATACTTCATTTCATCTATAAAATTAACAGATTCTCTCATTTCTAGTGGAACTTTTATTACTTTTTATAGTTTAATATTTACATTGACCGTCATCAACCATTATTTTGTTTTAATTTGCTATTTACCTTAATTGTTTTCCTGTTGTTCAATATTTTAGTTAATATTTTGTTGCTATTTAATATTTAAATTAATTTTTCCTTGCTATTTAATATTTAAATCAATCTTTTTTACTATTCAATATTCAAGTTCATTTTTGCTGTTGTTATTTAAATTTTCAATAGAAATTCAGAGAGTTATTACCACAGGATTGTCATAAAAAATTCAATTTTCTTTTTCTCTGATTTCTAGACATATTTTTGACTTTTTCCCTGATCCTAAAGAATATTCTGATTCACTCTAAAAATGATGAGACACTTCAAAAAATTTTCTATTGCATTTATTTACAAATTTCTTTAATTGTAAAATCATTCGAAAACATCAATAAATTCTTTTTTAAATAAATGTTTAATCCTGATTATTTTTCCATAAAAATTAAGATTTTCAAATTCAAACCTTTTTGAAATTCAACAATTTATTATATGATTAAAGTTCGCCCAATTATAAAATCATTATTTTATATGGAAAGAATATTGTCACTGTAATTTTTTCAAGATTATTTTCATCATTTTAATTCAATTATTGTTTTCCAAAATTCTTTACTGAAATTCTTTTTTAATTCCATTATGTTTTATAATTTTTTAAAAGTTCTTGGATAATTTTCAAATATATTTGTTTGCGATTCCATTTTACTCAATTTCGATTATTCAAAAATTTTTCAAATAAATGTATATTAGAAAATAAAAATTTTAAATAATTAAAAAAAATTTAATTAAACATTTTTAAAAATGTTAATTCTACAGAAATGTAAGTTGAAAGTATGAAAAATTTAATTTGTCAAATATTTTAATTTGAAATTTTTTTAAAATTCAATTATTTCTAAAAATTCACAGTATAAACGTTTTTCATATTCAATTATTATCCAAAATTTTAACTGGAATTCATTTTTAAATCAATTGTTATCATAGAATTCTAGGAGAATTTAATTATATAAATACAAAGATAACTTATTCAATAATTGAATGCTTTTTAAAATTAAATTTTTATACATAATTTTATCAACAAATTTGTTTATAATTGAATTTTTCTCGACAAATTTTAATCAAACATGTTTAATTTTTTAAGAATAATTATATTTTTAGAAGAATTTGATTAAAATTGTATTAAAAATAATTGAAATTCTGCAACAAGTTTTATAAAGATAAAAAAATTGAATGCTGATAAAGAATTTTGTCAACTAATTTTTAAATAATTCAATTCTTTTTACGAATTTTAATTAAATTTTTCGAGGCATTCGTTTAAAATTGATTCAAATTAATTGAAATTCTACGATGAATTTTATTGTATATGAAAATAATTGAAATCATAAAAAAAGTTTATTATTTATGAAAATAGGAATAATTGAATCTCTATAAAAAATTTTATTACCTATGAAAATAATAAAATTTAAATCCCTATAAAAAATTTTTATTATTTATGAAAATAATTGAATTGACAAAAAATTTATTGAAAAAATTGAAAATAATGGAATTCCTATAAATTTTTTATTATTAAGGAAAATAACTAAATGTTTGACTAGAATTTTTTTAAAATAGTAAGATATTGAACATTTTTTAAATAATTGAATTTCTGAGATGAATTAAATTTTTTTTATTGTGTTTAACTAAAACTCTTCTATAAATTGATTATTTTTAATAATTAATCAAATTTATATTAAAAAATGTAACTAATTTCAGAAGAATTTCAATTATTACAATGTTTCAAAAATTTTAGTTCTTTAAAATCTTTAATTGAATTCGTTCAAAATTAAAATTCCATATAATTTCAAATTGAAACCTTTTGAAGTTCATCTATTCACGAAGAGTGTAAACTTAACTCTTGTAAAATTCAATTAATTTTTAAACTTTTAAGAAAAATTATTTATTAAATAATATATAAATAATTCTATAAAAATTTTATTTTCCCTGTACTTTTAATAAAAATCCCTGAATTTCCTGATCTGTGGCATCCCTATACCATTACCTCTCTCCAGAATTCGTATTAAAAAAATATTTTGAAAAACAAATAAAGTTTGGACTAAAAAAAATGTACCATTTTACCATGAGAGATATAATCCAGCCAATAAACAAAGAATTTTTATTTCGATTGTATCCAGGAACATTAATTTCATTCAATGACTTTTCTTTGCTGAGAGAAAACAGCTTTGCATTTTTTTTTTAATACAAAAACTTTTTTCGAGATACGCGATGTCCTTACGAGTCAAGTTTGAAATAGATATCGCGGCAAAACCCTTCGAGTCGGACATGAACCTGACTTTTAAACTGGATCATACATTCGAGGGTCAACCGTTTCTACCAAAAGGATTTATGAGTGTTACATGGGTGTAACTCTCCCAGTTATCGACCTTGAATAATCGTGCGGCCGGTGGTTGAGAAATAAAAATAAAAACAACCTCCTCTTACCATTATACTTGAGTTGGAGATAAAAAAAATTCCACATCACAACTAGCCAGGACGAAAAATTCATATATATCAGTGATGGTGATGATGATGATGACTTTTGCCAATCGTTCTGTAGTCAAAGACTTGAGGTTACCGCTCTCATATTATTGGAGAAACTAGTCGTCCTCCACTAGACAGACGTCTATCGATCAGCATTTCAATATGTGATAATTCCTCTCCGCTATAAATCCGTCTAGAAAACAAAATGCGAGACAGAAAATTATTATTCAAATAATCGATCACAAAAATTTAAATACTTATTTATAACATACAAATAATTTGACTCAGAATTAATTTTAAAATAGAACAAAATTATTTATAGTTTGAATACCAGTTTATAACTGCAAGACTGAAAATTACTTCGTTTAATTATTTATTCGATAATAGTCACGTTAATATAAAGATAAAAATAACAAGAAAATAATCCTTCTTGTGTAACACAGGATTTTATAAACTCGAGAGTTTAAAATTATATGTACATTTAAATTAATTTTATTCCATACTTTGCACTATATATAAAATAAATTACGATATAAACAGAATTATTGATTCCTTTTTTATAAATATAAATAATATATAAAATATTTGATGGACTCTAAAATTTAATCGAGGACTTATGGAAAACTATTTAGTTTTATTAGAAATTTTCGAAAAAAAATTTATTGCATTTTAAAGGTCGAAAATGTTTTTCTAATGCAAGAAGGTTCTCTTCTGTAAATAGCAAACTCAACAATTTTTCTAGTACGGATCTAAACATTTTTAAAATCTGTCAAAATAATTAATAATTTGAGTTCGAAAACTTTTTACATCTATTCGAAAAGAAATATCATAAATAATTTCTCATATACCTGACAAGTGTTTCATTATTTACACAATTGTAAAATAAATATGTAATACGTGAATATATAACTCTCAGAAAATGAAGAATTTTAATTTTAAGATTAAAATGTCAATTATTGAAAAATGCGATATAAAATACAAGTTTCTGTGACACCTGGTAAGTAGAAAGGAATTCAATGATTCAACTTTTAAAGTAGATTTTCTCTCAATGATGACAAGAGTTTACAAAGAAAATTCCTCCACGAATTACCTTATCTGTTCATTAAATGTCCTATATATTTGCTACTTGTTTAGATTTATATGGACTTGAACTTGTATGTCAGTGGTTCAACGGATCTGCAAAAATTTACACTCACAGAGATGCGATACTAAAAGTATTTTATAACAATTAAAATGTCGAAAATTGCGCAAATATTTTTGAATTAATCTAAATTTCAAATTCTTAAAAAAAAAAAAAGAAATTAATAAACACCAATGGAAAATTCCTGAAATTTTGAAGAATATTCGTCACACTAATAAATGAAATTATTCGCATTTCTTTTTCAAACAAGAACAAGATTTGCACGTGCGTAATCTGTACCTTTCCAACTTTATAAATCAAGGATAAACCATGAATATTTAAAAAAAGATACATCAGAGATGATAAAACTCGAAATATAAATATATTCAACGCTTTATTAAAATGCGAATTCAATTGATCATTATCGAATCGAAATCAATCTTTTTCAATCAATATAATTTTTTAATTACTATTTTCCCATGAGAAGTATGATTTTCAAAATTTCTAATTCGAAAAATTCAGATTTTCAAAGATTTTAAATTAAAACCTTGACAAAATTCAATTATTATTATTATTATTTAAAACTTTAACTGAAATTAATTTTTAAATAAATTTTTATTAGAAACTTTTACCAGAATTCAAATATTTAAATACAAACATAGATATAATTTATTGAATAATTAAATGTTTCTTAATATTTAATTATTAACATAGAATTCTTATAAATTCTAAACATTTAATTAATCCAGAATTTCAATAAAAGTCTCTGATTTTCCTGATCTTTGTCAACCCTGCTAATTTTAAAAAAGTTCAGTAACTCCTTTTTTTTGTAAAGAATTTAATTTTGGAAAAACTGTCAAAATTTTCTCTCTAAAAAGAAAAAAAACGAGTATTAATTACATAAATATTAACCATTTTGCTATAATTAGTTTGAATTAGCTATTTTTAGAGAATATTGCTTTTAATATCCGCCTGATTGTAAATATTAGCCTCCTAAAAATGTTTCTGAATTGAAATACGACACCTTTACGAAAACACACTTACTGTAATTAAGCAAATTTATTAGTTGTCATTATGAAAACGATAAATGCTCTTTGCATTAACCTAAATTAGAAAAATTCATCGTTGAACTATCAATATTATTACAATGATCAGAGTTTATTATAACTATATTATTGAAAGTCCACTATTGTTTGAAACAAACTTTACTAACCTGTAAAATAACAATAACTTAACAATAAATCGTTAAGAAACAATGTAATGGCCAAATGATTAAATCTAAAGGATTTATAATGACCGTAAAATTTCCAACGAATAACAAAAGAATTAATGTAATTTAGAACAATTAAACGATAATAAAAGCCAGCGGGCAAGGGGCGTGTTGTTTGAGATGTGTTCAATAACCCCCATTGCCACCCTTTGTTTACAAGAAACAAAAAGATCAATTATCTTCGAAAAAATCAGCCTCAATGTAATTAAAACTCGAAACAAATGATATTTTCACAAATATCTAATAAATCAACACTGTAGAAAATTAATATTCGCAAGTTATGGAGAAAAAAAGAATTTTTTTGCAAACGAAAATTTCTCACCTTCCTTTCGTACATCATTTAAGTTGAATATAAAATGCTCATTGAATGTAAAGTCATCCATCTGAAACAAACAATTATCTGTTTAATCAACTATCCATAAACCTGATTTACCAGATATTTAACAGAAAAACCGCAAATAATGACTTTAATTACGTACTAAAAGTATTGGAAAGAGGAAAGTAAAAAATTTTCAAGATGGCGTCTGGGCAAAATCTTCGAGTTGATAAAAGTTGATATTGACATCGAAGTATTCAGTGAAGAATATTTATTCAACTTTTATGTCTAAGAAGAAGAAAATTGAACTTTAAAACTTTACTGATTGATTTGAAAAGTTTTTATCACTGTAGAATAATGTAATTATTGACAATTTCACGAGCGGTAACTGATCCGCTTACCATCGAGGCAATGAAGGTGGGAGACAGTGTTGCCATCTGTACGGAAATCGCTGAAGCAAGAAGAGTTACCAACTGCGCATATGCATTTGTAATTAAAAAAATCAGTAGAAATTACATACTAAAATATTTATCTTATATATCAATTAAAAATTATCATGGAATTTTTTATTAAAAAAAAAGTAATGAATTAATAACCAAAGGAATAAAACAGTATTGCCACCTATTCATAAACAGCCAAAGAAAGAAGGATTGCCAATACTTTACGCAGCAAACAAACGGAAATATATTTCAAATAATCCAAGAATTGTACAATTTCTCATAGAAAATTGTCATTGGAAGTTAATTGCACACTGACTTTATTATTCAAATTAAGTTAATGATGAATTATTATAGGATTAATTAAAGAATGAAAAATTAATTTTTGAACGACGACGCCATGATGGTTCTGATGGTTCAAGAGCGTTTTCAACAGTGATTGGTTAGTGAAAGTTAACTCCACCAATTATCATTCGTAAATGACAATTCCAAGAGAAATCTCTTCTCCCATTGGTTATTTTCACATTTGCCAATATTCACCTGTAGGTGGCGCTTAAAACCACAGTAAATCATTTGCGTTCTTGCTGCATTTGAGTGCAAAACTGCAATTAAATTAAAGCTGATTACGTTTACAGATTTGGCTGAATTTCAGCCTTTCTGCAAACAATGACGGCTCACGACCAAATGCGAGCGATGCTCGATCAATTAATGGGCACTGGACGAAATGGTAAGTACTTATCTTTGTTTTTAAATTGCTGATCAAATTGAAAAACTACTTGCCACATTGGCTTCAAAACATGAAGCTCCTATAACCAAGCTACAAGATGGTGACCTACAAGTCATACTTTCTATCGACCGTTAAACTACATAAACGCATTGGCAAAAATTGAAATTGTTTTTAAATTTCATTATTATTTTTAGGTGAGAATAATAAATTTCAAGTGAAATACTCGGATCCTAAAGTCTGCAAGAGTTTCCTGCTTGCTTGCTGTCCACACGAGATTTTGTCCTCGACAGTGAGTATATTTCTTTTGAAAACAAAATTTATTTGGGTTCATTCTATAAATCCTCCATAATATTTAATAAAAACAAACATTTTATTGGTATTTTAAAACCAAAATCACGATCGGAATTGCAAATTGTTGATAAACAGTTAACAGTAATCTAATTGTTTTGTCGATAAATGTTGATTAATCAATATTATCTTGTTAAAGTAAATTTGATTTTTTAATCCACTTGTCAGAAATGTTAAAAATATTTTGTAAATGTATTTTTTTTTTTGGAATAGTCCTTTTTCTGTAAAATTTTTACGATTATTACTTTTCTTTTGATAAATAAAGTCACGAAAATTGTAATGATAAATAACGGTATGGAGGTAAGACGGATAAAAATACAAATATTTAGAAAAAAAAGTAATAAAATTTCAATTTATAGTAAAAAAAAAAATATCCGGACTTCGAATACTATTTGTTTTTTTTTAAATATCTGTGATATTGAAATAATTAATCATTTTGTTGTTGAATTGCGTGAAGGATGCAGCCGCTTAGGTTTTTTTAACTACAGGATTTAAAAAAAAAATATTTACTAATAGAGAATATTTCAAGAGTTGTTAAAGATAAAGAAAAAAAAACACAACGAGATTTAAAAAAATATTTTGAAACTTACGGTTAACTAATATCGATGCGACTGCAGTTCTATTTCCAGAACGTCTGGAAAATGCAATTCCAATCCGATCCATTGTACAATATCATTACGAATATTGTCCACTAGTATGTCGTTGTTCTTGTCACTCTCACAAGCGCGTTATAATGTAAGTACTGAAAACAAAAAGGACGTACGTATTAAATATCTACAATTGATCTATTTAAATTAATTAAGAATTCTATAAATGATAATTAGCTCTGAGAAAAGAAAATTATGGAAGTCGCTGCGACCTTTTCACCCGAATAATAATGGTGGCGAGGCCGAGCGCCGAAGCTAGAAAAATTATTTTATTTCCCAGACCCCGAGAGGCCTGTGTTCTAATGCGCTTCGGTGAGTAGCGTTACAAATAATTGATTCGCAAGATTTTTAATATCGTATTCTTTCTCCATTTTATGGGAAAAAAAATTGGGAGTAAAATTCGATGTGAGTATGTGTGTATAAAAACAACAAATTATTTTACCTTTGGGGAAAAATATTCATGCGGGTTCAAAAAAAAAAAAACAAATAAACAATTTTCTGTAAGTAATACTCGCGAATTGCCAAAACGTACACGTGCAAATATCACTTTTTTTCTTGAATATTCCTCCCTTTTGCTGATTAAAAAATAAAATTATAAACAAAAGAGACTAAATGTGTAAATATCCTTTCGGTATAAATTTTTTTTAAAACTTACAATTGTTCGCTTTCTGTTTATTTCTCTACTTTCTGATTTGGATTATTTAGTTTATTGATGTAGATTGCATGTTTTGTGATTGTCCATAAATTGATTACTAAAAATTTTTCCGCACTGAATAATATATCATATTTTAAAGAAAAGATCAATCAGGGTTGCCACAGGTCAGGGAAATCAGGGAAAAGACAGGATTTTTATTAAAAGTACCAAAAAAATTAAATATTTCGAATTTTTGTTCTCTTTTTTTTTGCTGCATAAAATATGAAATTACCACGAATTAAAAAAAAGCGTGAAATTTTTTCTACATCTGACAATAATTTATTTTAAATAACTTAATTTTATTGGAGAACTGCCATAAAAGTTATTACTTATAAATCATTTAATGAAGTATTTTTAAAAATTTCAATTTCAATTCCGTTCAAAATAGTTTTCAATTTTAACCCAATTCTCCAAAAGAATTTAATTATCTTAATAATTATTAAAATTCATTCGAGAAAATCAATTATATTCAGGGATTTTAGTAAAAATAATTGCAAAATTCTATTATTTTCATAAATAACAATATTCATCACAAGAATACAATTTATTATTTTCAAAAGTAATAAAATTCAATTCTTTTTTTCAAAAATTGCAATAAAATTCGTGGCAAAATTTTAATTATTCACAAAAAATTTTCTTAATTAAATGATTTCCAATATTTTTCTATTTTATTAAAATTGCCCAAAATAATTAATTTATTAAATTAATTAATTGATTAATTAATTTTGATGATAACATTCTACGCGAAAATTCAATTATTTTCCAAAAGAAATAGAAATATCAGTGGAACTAAATTATTAAAATTAGAATTTTCATAAATTTTCTAAAAGAAAACAATTATTTTTACTTTTTTTTATGGGGCTAAAGTTTCTTACGTTCAAATGAACGAATGTTTTTTTCTATCTGCAGTGTTTTTGAAAATTACTATCAAAAAACGAAAAGTAATTGAAATTAAACAAAATAAACAAAATTAATTATTAGAATTAATTTGTTTTAATCTAAAAAATAATTTTTTTGTAAGTAAAATACAAATTAGAAGAAGTAAAAAAATATTTTCGTTCATTTGAACGTTCGAAACTTTAGGAACATCTTTTTTTTTTATCAAACTCTTCGCAATAATGCAATTATTTTTATAAATAATAAAACTCGTTAAGGAAATTCGTAAATAAATGTAACAATACATTACTTGAGTATCTAATAATTTTGAGACTGAATCAAAATATTCTTAAGTGTCAGGAAAAAAATCAAAATGTTGTCTAAATATCAAGGACAACAAAATTCAATTTTTGTGGCAACCCTGATCTTTTTTCCAAACTCACATGGAGTAGAAGAGGAAATAATTTTTTTTTATTACTGTCGTAAGCACGTGTGATTTAGAAATGAAATTTTTAGAAGTCAATTATTTTTTTTTTTTGTTGAAATTTTAGAAAGAAAGTTTTTTTTTTCTCAAGTATATTTGTTCGATTTTTTTTTGGATTTTTTTGGCAATTTGTGAATGTTCGAGATTATAGAGGAGCAATAAAGATCAAGTGGCTCGAAGAAGAGAACAAAATTAGGTGGAATTACACGACATGCCAGTGCTGTTTACAAAAATTCCCTCATCATTTTGGATGTACGTATTTAATTCGATTTCTAAAATAAGTGATTAAAATGGGACGTAGGACGAATTGTCCGACACCTAATAATTAAAATTCATACATATAATCAAATATTAGGTTTTTAAGATGTCTGATAGCAAATTGAATATGTAAACTTAAGGTGTGTGCTGATTGTAGCATCGTTGCCATCGCATTGTCGCGTCAGGCGGAGAGGGTTGCCACTCTGTAAGTGAAATCAAAAAAATATCTATTTCTATAGAAATTATTTCGTTAATTCTGGTTAAGAAAAATAAAAGAAAACATAAGACCAAGGTTCTTTTTTTTAAATTGTATATTAATAACGAGATTCAATTACTCTACCCCATACCAGAACTACTGGCCATTAGCTCTTCGTAAACGTTCTCAATGGCAATAACGAGAGACTTGACGCAATGGTGCATATTATTTTTGTAAGTCTGATTATTAAAGTTTTTTTTTTCTAGCAAACTTTTTTGCACTAAAGGCAATCGGCTTCTCATTCAAAATTCTTTCACCGTTTATAACAGTCAGTAATGTCGTTTCAGACTTTGCTTTTAAAACATGTATAAATAACTTGGTGCATTTCGCATTATACTGCTAAGGTCAGATGTTTAATGAGACCGGTCATAAAATATTGGGAGGGATTCTTGTATTTAGAAAATGGCAGAATGCCATAATCATTTTTACTATTAAAAAGACCACTAATTTATTTTGTAATTTGTGAATCGCAGCGCATGGACCTGGGAGAATGCCCCCAGATTCACGACTTGGCCCTTCGGGCTGACTTCGAGGCTGCTCAAAAGAAGAAGGATCACTTTTACGACATTGACGTAAGTTCTCCTTGTAATTACTATATAATTGAAGAAAAATTCTTTTCTAAATTGAATTAAATTACAACCCTATTTTTTTTTGCCAGGCGATGGAGCATCTACAAAATTTCATTGCCGACTGCGACCGTCGTACGGAACAGGCAAAACAAAGACTTGCCGAAACTCAAGAGGAATTAAGCGCTGAGGTAGCAGCGAAAGCAAATAGCGTTCACGTTCTGGCTGAAGAGATTGGTAAAAAATTGGCAAAGGCAGAGCAATTGGGCGAGGAGGGTTTCGTTGAAGAATCAATGAAATTGATGGGCGAGATCGATGAATTGCGTAAAAAGAAAAATGAAGCTGAACAGGAATATCGAAATAGCATGCCAGCCTCGAGTTATCAACAGCAAAAGCTCCGTGTTTGCGAAGTGTGCAGTGCCTATCTTGGTATTCATGACAACGATAGACGATTGGCCGATCATTTCGGTGGTAAATTACATTTAGGATTTATCAAAATTCGTGAGAAATTGGCTGACCTTGAGAAAACGGTCGAGGATAGACGTAAAGAGAAACGAGATTCAATGAATGACAGAGACAGGACAAGAGATCGTGATAGGGACAGGGGTCGTGACAGAGACAGGGATCGTGATCGTGATCGTGACAGGTCCGACAGGAGTCGTTCAAGATACAGGGACAGAGAGCGTGATCGCGACCGAGATCGTGATCGTGATCGTGATCGCAGAGATAAAGACAGAAGGAGATCCCGATCACGTAGTCGCAGTCGAGGAAAAAGGTATTTCAACAATTTTCAATTATACATTCGTAATAGAAAAAGTTAATTACTAGTTAGCTTGTTTCAGACTTTTCACTCATCTACAACCTATTATTTGGATATTTTTCTTTTCATTTTTTAAACAAAGCTTTTTTTCTATGTTTGACAATTTGCACTTCAAATTCGCTAAGAATTAAAATAAAAAAATTATTCTCCAATATTTTAATAAAAATCTCACAAATAATTTAGAAAATGTTAATAAAGTTCTTTCAAACGATTCAAATATTTTAATAATTAAGTTTTCCAAAAGAATTAAATTATTTTAAAAAAGATTTGATAAAATTCTTTGCACACATTCAAAGATTTTCAAAAATAATAAAATCTTTACAAAAAATCAATTTTCATAAAATTTTTCGAAAAAATCAAGTTCATTCGAAAGATTTTTACAAAACCCTTTGCAAGAATTAAATTAATTAAATGATTTTTATAAAATTTTTTGAAATAATTTAATTATTTCCATAAAAAATATAATTCTTTTCAGGAATTCAGTTGTTTTTAACAATTTTAATAAAATTCGGGACAAAAATTCAATTGTTTTTATAACTATATTAAAGCTCAGCGCAGGATTTCAATTATTTAAAAAAAAATTATAATTCATTTTTTGTAAAACAAAATTAAAATTTTTGTTAAAATTCTTCAAAAAGAATTCAAATATTTTTGAAAATTTTCATATTTCTTGATTAGAATTTAATTATGATTTTTAATACATTTTTAATTAAATTTCTTAAATGAAAATCATCAGTTTCAAAAATTTTAATGAAATCTTTCGTAACAATTCAATTATTTTCGAAAAATTAAAATAAAATTCTTCCTAGAAATTTAATTGATTGCAAGAAATGTCATTATTTTCAATTTTTTCTATTACAATAAAATTTCCCAACAGAATTTAATCATTAAAAAAAAAATTTACTAATATTCAACGCAAAAATTCAATTTAATTTCGTAAGTTATAAAATTCTTTGAAAAAATTCAATTATTTTCAAAAAATGTAATAAAATCTTGTTTGTAGAATTTACTTATTATTAAAAACTTTAAGAAACTCTTTAGAAGAATTAAATTATTTTGAGTATAATTTTAATTCCATTTCTCCAACGAACTTAAATTTTTTTAATAATTAAATCTTTATTGTTACCAATTTTTTTTTTTTTTTATCTCTTATTTTTATAATTAATACAATTTTCACAAGAATTTAATTTGATTTCATTTCATTTGAATAATATTTCTAATACAATTTTAAACAAATTCTTCGATAAAATGCAATTATTCTTGAAAATTTTATTAAATTTCTTTAAAAGAATTCATTTTTAAGAAATATTCAATTATTCAATAAATTATTTATTTCTGCATTCAAACAATTGAATTCTCGGAAACTTTTCTAATAATAATTGAATTAAAAACTAATTTCAATTAAAACTGTAGATAATAATTGAATATTAATAATATTATAGCTTGAATTTTACGAAATAATTAAATTTCAAAAGATTTTTAAATTTAAATAATTGAAAAATTGTGACTGTCGTAAAATTGTAATAATATTAAAATTTCTTTTTGAAATAAAATGTTTCTAGTTTTTTCGATTAGGTACATTTTTACTATTTTTTTCCTATCATAAAGCAACTTTTTTTCTAATTTTCCGCAATTAATTATCGAGTACGAAGCCTGTTGTTTAAATGATGACCAATAAGGCCGAGTTGAGTTCCTTTACAAAAGTCGAGACCATCGTTTCCTTTTGTTGAAGGACTTGATCAAACAGCCGAAGCGATTAATAACTGATAAACTCCAAATATTTGCAACAGTTTTCACTAATTTCCTCAAAAACAAAAATTAACTATCACTTTTATTTTCAGATCGCGACGTTCACGCAGTGGAAGCCGAAATCGACGATCACGTTCACGACGAAGTGGATCAAATGATAGAAAGAAGTAAGAAAAATTATTGACAGCATTAACGGGTCAAATTCATGTGCAGTATAAATCGCACTCTGAAAATAAAAAAAAAATATACTAGCTACAATTTTTACACATCACACCAGTTAATTTCTCTCAAACGTCAAGTTTTTCATTATTTTTTTTCGCAAACATGTGACAAAATAGATATTTCATACTGAGAATAGAAAGCTTAAAGAAAATGGCTAATCGTTGTAATTGATTTTCATATGGAATGGATAAATTTATTGATCTTATATAAATAGATATATATCTAGAATTAGTAATTTAAGAAAATTATTATACACCGTCTTTGACTACCGTTTTGAATTTGTTAGTGAATGAGGGAAATTTACAAATAAGCACTGCTGTTTATACATGGACAAAAACAACAGGTAATTTTAATTAATTTGCGTATCTCATATTTTTTTTCTAAATTAAAATTTCATATTTATAGAAATAATAATTGTATAATGTACCAGGAGAAGCAAATAAAATACACATGTGTTTAAATTTTATTTCTTTTCTTCTCTATCCTTTCTTTTGCTTTAAAATTTATTTCAAAAAGTCTTTACGAAAATTTGAGCAATTAAAAATCTCTAATTCTCTTGCTCTATATACAATTTTTGGCTAATTTTTACTTTATTAACTTTCAAAATCAACAATCTAATAGTAAAAATACTGCTATGCGCATTCAATGAAATCTGTAAAATTAAAAACTAGCATCTTGAGCAGCATTTACTTAAAAAATTATACTATACATTTGACATTAATTGTCTTTGGATTCGATTGTGTTTCTTCCAACATTTCTTGCAAGTCGTTACTATTTTATGAACGCTTACCTTCGGTGAAGTTTTTTGTTTACTTAGAATATTTAAATAAATTCCTAAAACGACAAGCAGTCCAGACCAAAAATACTGAATTGTAAATGGCTTATAGAAAAATAGAAAACTTATAATTATTGTCACAGCTTTTCTGCACGTTGTCACTGTTGCAGTTACAAATGCGCCGCAAGTTTGCACCAAAATAAGAACTATCTGGATCCCCAGGTAACCAGAGAGCGAAAACAGGAGAGCGTATCCATAAGTTTCCAGAGGATGCTAAAAAAATTAAATCTTTAAATTCGCAATTTTTTCGTGCAGGAAAATAAGAAAATGTTTGACAACAGTTCCCAAACGAAAATACGATGAAATGGAAATTTTGCTGAATGAATTAAAGAAAACTTTACGAAATCGGGTTAATAGACTTTCGGCTAAATAAAAATTCGAATTCTGATAGAGAAAAAATACTTGAAACTAGAGAAAATCAGCGATCTGAATTAGGATTTTCTAATTAATTCTGACTTCTAAAAACATTTTGTGACTGGAAAAGAGCAAAAGCAGAGAAAAAAGAATACCACATTTAGTTTAAAAGATAAATGAAAGAATTACTTTTACCTTCAAGCAAAATGCAGTGGCTGTTGGAATATCGCCTGTTGTTAATAGAATTAACAGTAAATACACAAAGCCAATGCTGTACGAGTATAAAACAACTTCTGTATTTGTGGCCTTGTACTCGCTCATTGCCTTTTCCTGAATATTTCCTATTAAAGCATCGCACACTAACGCACTGCTAATCATTGCTACTCCTATCATGTTAAATCGAGGCGATATCATACTATCAGCAAGGGTAAATAGTATCAGTCCTACACACATCACAGTCGCTGCTGAAAAATCTAATAATCCATATCTTTTTCTTTGTATCACAATACTTCCTATCATGACTGGTATTAATTTACAGCACTTAAATATTACCTGCGATAACAAAAATTGTTCATACATGAGCAATAAGTTGATTTTTTCAAAGCATACCTCACGATTTTTTCACCATTTTCTATTATAATAATATTATTCTTTTTAACGATTTTTCATTAAAACTATTCAATAAACAATAAAATATGTTATAAATAAAATTTGCAATCACCTGGGTAGGATAATTAAGATATCCTAGCGACGAATTCGAAAAGCCCATCGTACCTAGTGTTAGAAATGCCAATAATAAATAAGTAGCAATTGGTATTCTTCGTGTTATTCCTTTCATTTGGCACTCAAACCAACCAAATATTGAATAATAGGCGAACTGAATGAGAGTTAAATACCATCCAAATGGTCTAAATCCGTCCAATGAAAATATCATTTCCTAAAAACAAAAGTTCGTATTTTTTACTATTTATTTTCTCAAAAAAAAGCAATTTTACTGAATGGAGAAAATTGGCAATTTTTTTGACCCTAAAGTTCTAAACGTTAAAATGAACGAATATTTTTAATAATTTTTTTTATGTTTGAATTTTGGTAGAAAAAGTCAATTTAAAAAAAAAAACAAAGAATTATTTTCTTAATATTTGTTAAATTTTTTTAAATTGTCATTTCAAGATAATATTCAAGAATATTGGTAAGAAAAAAAATTTCGTTCATTTGAACGTTCAAAACTTCGGAGTCATCAATTTTTTTTGGTATTACTTTGCTAATTAATAATTTCTTTACTGAATAGAATAATAATAATAATAATCAATAATTTAATAGAAGAAACAAAGAATAATTTACCTGTAAATATCCGTAGAGAATATAAAAGAAAAATATTCCTGCACAGCAAAAGAAGAATTGACATTGTACACTGCAATGACTTATGTCAAAGCAGAGAATTTTCATCTCTCTTGAAGTTTCATATTTTTGATTACCTGAAACAAATTTTTTTGAAATTAATACAGAAATAGATTAAAAGCCAAATTCTCTAATAATATACCAATCTAGTAATAATAAATAAATTAAAGTATATGCGAAGTTTTTAAAAATGTTAAAAATTGATCATTAAATTCTTTTTATTAGAAATTACTAAATTAGATAAATTTCCCATAAATTAGATATTAAATTCATTGAAAATTCTTACTTTTTGTATTGTCAATTAGAATACTTTCCGATTCCGAAGTCATTGTGTTGTATTTTTGTTTATACATAACCTCTAAAATTCATTCCAGTAAAACTTATATTTTTTGCACTTTATCAATTGTATTGTATAATTTATCACTGTATATTTTATTGTTTATTATATTCCACGTCATGTTTGGAGCAAAATTTGTTAAATTACAGTATTAATAACGCATTTTAACACGATTTGATGTATAATTTTTGCCGATTCCATCAACTTGACTAATTTCTACACAATAATAGATACATTTTTCTCACTCGAATTTCAATAAATAAATAATTCATTCAATTGCTTAAAAATTTAAGTCTTTAAGTTGTTAAACTTTTCACAGAATTATGAATAAATTGTCATGATTGTTTCATTAAAAGTTATATATTTGCAACGTATGCAAATGCAACGTGTACAACTACTAGGCAAAACATGAGTTAGACGAGGGCAGATATTTTTATGTGCGTCCTTTTCTATCTCATGTATTTCTCGAATCTATTGTGCGTTGGACTTGACGATCTATGATAAGGTTGAGAAAAAAAAACAATAGAGATAATAGATAGAGTAGGCAGGGTAGCGTGTGGGGGAAGTGTCCTATACCATAAGAAGAATGAGTTGAAGAGAGAAAGAAGTTTTAACACCAAGTGTTTGTTCTTCATTCTTCTCCAGGGCAAGTGAGACACCTACTGCTGCTAAATCTTCTTTCTCTTTCTATCAAGCAGTCTATAATCTATATACAGACCATCCCTACTCTACATTTATCTCTATGAAAAAAACAGAACTGATTTAAAACTCGTTTGTTGATAATGACATCATTCAAGAATTTTGAAAAATTAGAAGAAGTACTGCAATTGTTTTTGTTACCCAATTATAATATTGTCTCAACGACTTATCTTGATTTATTATTGACACAAATTGCCGATGACAAAACAGAATGTAAGTATATTTTGAATTTTTTTTCGCATTCAGTGAATCCTAACCTCAGAATATTTTCAAATTTATCTCCTCTTTTTGCGTTTTTTCTATTATATATATATATATATATATATATATATGCAAATTTCCATTTTTTAATTTACGTAAATTGCAAAAATTACTGCATAAGATATTTGTTTACTGCATAGGATATTGAAATATTCCAATTTTGCTATTTTTTAAATTTCCTCGTTTCATAATTGCGAATATTGCAATTATATAGTAATTTGATTTGAAATTTACATTGAAAAAAACAACAGTAAGACAAAATCATCGGCAATTGTTCCTGACATGGATTCCAAAAGCTCTGGATACTTGGTGTTTGGATCAGAAGCCATGCCAAGCTGTTGTTTCATTTACAATAAAATTGGTGGGTCTAATAGCTCAAGATGAGGAGGACTTTAAATGCTGGTATCGCGATGATGTTTATAACAAACTTTGCAATGTATTCCGCTTACGTGAGAGTGATTTATCGGCGTCTATTAAAATGGCATATACATCGATGCTGTGCAACTTGATTCAACATTCAAGCGGTAGGCAATGGGTGAATGAATCAGGTGTTTGGAGAGATATGATAAGCTTCGCGCATCTAAATCACACTCTTTATGTAACAAGAGAGAGTCAAAAATTTGTCTGGACTTTATTGCTTTATGAATCGAGGAATACAAATTTTTGCAAGGACATTATTATTGCTGCTGTATCGCCAATGACACAAAATACATGCACTGCACAAACTCATATGGTTTTAGAGGAGAATTACATGAATGATAATGCTCTATTGTGCACAACTTTGGATCTATTGACCAGCATTTTGGAAAATACGCTTTTCCACAGTTTGGACAATACTATTCCTTCGTTGATTGAGGAATTTGCTAATTTAGAAACACGTTTGAGAGCTCTTTTTGAAGCTTGTATTAGTACTCGTTTTTTGCAGCATATACTGAAATTATTGCTTCTGTCGTTGTTTAAAAGATTGAAGGATGGAATCAAGAGTCCTGATGAGAAGGTTGATCCTGAAGCTAGTGAGAAATTTCGTCTTGGTCTTTGCTACATGAGCTCATTGCTTCTTTCCAAAAAGTACGTTCTCGACATTGTCAGAATGAATAAATACTCTTTTATTTATTGGAAGAAACTCCAGGCTATTTGTCATTTTTCTCTAGGATTGCCACATAAATTTGAACATCAAGTCATCTGTCTAATGGTGAGTGTTTTTTTTTACCTTTTGTGAAGAACAATAAAATTTAGTTTCCATATTTTAGATTATAATCGGAATCCAAATAATTTTTTTGTTTCTTTTTTTTGTTTTTATGCATCAATTTTTCTTTATTTTGATTAGAATTCTATTTTTAAATAGGTGATGCCCTTGACCTCGACTTACGGGGCGAAACGTACAATGCACGACTTTTTCGAAATATTTATCAACAAAATGTTCGAAATCACGTGCACTGCTATTCAAAGAATATGTTACAATATCAGAGATGTGATACTAAAAACAGATCTTCCTTTAGAACTGATTTGCAAGTCGTCAATTGAAATGCTAATGGAGATTATTAACATTATGGACAGGGTACGAAATCTGTTTCAATTTTCACATTTCTCTTGGAGAAAGGGAATTTTAATTAATTTTATTTTAATTGATTTAATTTTGTTTTTTTAAATTTTATTCGACAAAATTTGCAGGACGTGGCAATAATTATTTTTCAAACAATGTGTTACGTGTTGAAAAATTATATCCCAGAAGGTGGACATTCGCCAGACGGTTGTGGCAAGTCTCAAGCGGAGCGTCAGAAGAAATCTTCCATTAAAACATTGCTCGATGGAGAACCAATAATCGAGAGGCCAGTTCTGCTTGCGGCACTTCTCGATGGTCTCATAACTATGACGGAGAAATTTAAATTAAAGTGGCAAGAATGCGTCGAGACAATTTGTATCTTGTCACTCGCTCAGCAAATTCTCGATCATTCCGGAGTTTCGCCAACGGTATTTTATTCAATCGTTTTGTCAATTTTTTCTCAATTCTTTTCTTTTTTTTTCTTTTCTTTCTTTTCTTCTTTTTTAATTCTTCATTTAGTTAATAATTATTTCACTATGACTATTCTATTTTTGTTACGTTTATTCTACTTAATTATGGAATTCAATTTAATTTTCAAGTACATAGAAAGTAAGAGTAATTTTAAATGAATTTTTAATTTGCAGATTTGCGTGAAAGCATTGAAACTTTGTAAATTAGCAATTCAAAATTTTATGCCACCGCATTTGGCGCTCCTTGTTGATTCTGACAGTCATATGAATTATGTTGGACCAACGTTGTTCAAGAGGCTTCATAATCCAAATTGGGAAGTTGTCGACAGCGTGTTTGAGGTTTTAAACACCATGGCCACTATTTCTGAAGACAGTACGTAATCGTTTTTTTCAATTTCTTAAAATTTTGCAATTAAAATTCAATTAATAAATTAATTAGTTAATTATTTTGTTTCAATTCATTTTTTTATTTCTTATCAATTTTTTTTAGAATATCCAGCATTTCAGGAATTTCTCCTGAACCATCAATTTCTGCAGGTTGCCAGTTCTGTTGCCATGAGCGATAGTGAAAGTTATGTAAGAGCTTCAGCGCTGATTTTTCTAGCGACAACGGTCAGAATTGAGAAACTCTGGACCACTACATTGTCTGAACTTGAGTTACCTGTAAGATTTTTTTTTCTATTATTAATAATACTATTAATAGTTTCATTAATTACTAATTTGTTCCGTTTACTCTTTAAAAATAATTTTTTCGTCAACTTACGCTTTTTTCATTTTGTTTTCCATTTGCAGGAAAAGGCGATTCATTTAATTAATCAAGAGAGTGAGGCAATTGTACGAAGAGAGGCCGTATCGCTTCTTACGGAATTATATATTCATCGGCAATGGCAGTGAGTATTAATTATACAGGAAACATCCAAGAATTGAATTATTATTATGATTGAATGATTTCATAAATATTTTTCAACTAACTTAATTCTCTCACAGTTTTCGAATAATTATTGAAAACAATTGATTTAGAGATGTGATTTTAATCGAAAATTTGTAGAAAATAATTAAATTTCGTTTTAATTTAAATGACAATAATTTTTTTTTTAGAAAAGCAAGTATAGACGTTATGGCGCACGCGATGGCAACAGCGGCTGTTTTAGATTTACACTGGGAAGTAAAAGTCAATGCACTTCAATTTTGGAGACACTTTATAAAATCGCATCTCACTGATCAGGGAATGCTCGACGGTTCGTTTCCCAATGTGACATTTTCAAAAGAGCACAGAAAAATCGTGCAACTTAATGAGACTGAAATAAAGCGAAGAGTTAATAAAGCTCTAGATGATTTGTCAAAACAAAAATGCCTCGGGGTAAGTTATACTACGAAAATAAATATTTAATCCCTTAGAAATAATTTCTTTTTTGACAATAAATGTTTTTTTTGGAACTTTAGGTAATTTTGCAAACCCTGAGGGACGACAGCGATTTTGAAGTGTGTAAAGCGTCGGCGAAAATAATATGCAGACTCAAGACTTTTTTGGTGAAATATAAAATTAACGAACCATTTCCAGTGGTTGTGTCACCAAAGGATAGTGCAATTTTAGACACAACTTATGTGAGGCCAGTGAATCTTGATAATTGTGATACAGAAAAAACAAAAAATGATTCTTCCAATGTAATTGACGATATTGTCAGTAAGAACGATACCAGTTTATTGTCAGCGATTTACGAGAATTCAATGAAAATGGATGATGAACAAAATGATGAGGGCGAAAAACAAACACTAAATAGTATAGCAAATGTAACGAGACAAGATTTTTTGAAAGTCATTTTAGAAACTGATATCGACGCCTATATCGAGGAGAAAAACTCTTGGCTTACAACTTATACAAATAGTTTTGATTCCGTTCTCGATGATATTTTAACACTCTATCAACAAAAGGATGTAAATTCAATGGACTGTTACTAATACTTATTTTTTGGTTATGCAAAACATACTCCTTATGTGCCTTTTACAATATTGCCAATAATGCACTCATTTGTACCTAGAATTGTGTATCTCTTAAAAAATGAATTATAAACCATTATTTTTTTAATGCATCCTTTATTACTGAAATCGGATTTTTAAAATACTGTGTTTCTTTTCTTTTTGCGCGCAATATCAAAATATTAACTATAATTTCATAACAAATAGATATTTTGAAATAACTTCAACATTCTTATAAATATACGTCGATATCTTTAACTCTTATGTAACAAAATAATCTCTAACATTTAAATTCTAAATCACTTTTCTCGAATTTCAATTCATTCGAATGGAATTTTTTTTTACTAAATTTCGATCGAATTTAATTATTAGCTTTAGAAAATCGTTGAGTGAAAAAATAAAATATCGAAAGGAAAAAAGAATGATGCTCGTTTGCTTTAGAAAGTGAATATCTCAATTTACACGATCTTGAAGATTGTCCTCTTGATAGACAGGAAGTAATTCGGCGTAAGTGAAATTTTCATTTGACCATAAATTCTCGTTCAAGTCGACTATTGTCGGTAGACTTATGACAGTCGGTTGATTTATTTGCAGCACTTCTGATTCGTTTTCATAACTGAATCCAGTTAGGGAATTGCCGTTTGCCTGATGATCGAAAATTTCAATACCAATTTCTCGACAGGTGAAATCGTACTCCTGCAGTAATTGCGACGACAAGACCGAATCCATTTGAATTAGATTTTCATTCGTTAAATCTTCGCTAATAAAATTATTCGGAACGTTCTCAATTTCATTGAAATGGGGAATAATCCATGAATCCTGCATGGCTAATTTTGTTATGTCTGTAGGCAATTCGTTGTTCACTTGGAGTTTTTCCTTCACTGAATTGTCCCAACCGTCGTCGATAATTTCAATAGATTGTGATTTTTTCCTTGGAGGAGATGGAAGAGGAGGAGGAGGAGGAGCAGGAACTTCGGTCAATTTTGATATTTTTCTCTTTTTGTTATTGCGTGGTGTTTTCGAATTTTTTGATTTTGATAACTTTGAATTGTTCTTGCTCGAGGACGATTCGGAGACAAATTCAGAATTTACTTTTGAACGAGATAGAACTATTTTCAAATTATCCGATTTAGATCGTTTTCGTTTGAGGTTGACGATTTGAAAATTATCAAACGATTGATTCAGTTCTCGATTTTCTATTTTTTTGACATTAACTCGACTTTTCTTGAAACCTCCATTGTTCGTTTCTTCCTTGACTTCCTGAAGTTTGTCTATTCTGTTAATTATTACCGTTGGTTGGTTTTTTAGAATTACTTCCGGATTGTTGACAATCGGTTTCGATTGTTTTGAACTTTCGGGTGGTTTTGATGTTTGGTTAATTTGAAACGGGGTTATTTTTAGTCTCTTTGGGTCCTGTTGGTTTAATTTAATAACTTTGATCGGTTTCGTTTCCTTTGGTTCGATCTTAATTAACTTGGGAAATGTGATCACTTTTGGTTTTATGAAAACTTCTTTGGGTTTGTTAACAATTGACTTTGGTGTTTGAATACTTTCTTCGTATTTTACATACGGACTGTAGTTTACAACTGTGTGTGAATCATTAAATGTTTCCACTATTTTGTCCGCCACTGTTTGTGGTGTTTGAATAATTATTCTCGACTTGTGATTCAATTCTGCGTTTTGTTTGGAATACTTTTTTGGTATTGACTTCGGTTTCTTAAACTGATGCTCCTGTACTTTAGGATTCGTGAATTTTATCTTTGGAATTTTTAAAAGCGCTTCAGTTTTGTTGGATTTTTCGACTTTTTTGTTGTCATTGGAAACATTGTTTTGATAAACTTTTTTATCAAGTACGATATTGTTTGATATTTTCGAACTAGTCGGTTGATTTTGAGAAGGATTGTTATTTTCAATAATTGGCACATTTTGATGAGCGTAAATCTGGACGTCATTCCAAATTAACGGCTGATTAGAAACAATTTGTGGCACGCTGCATGTCTTATTTAAATAATTATTTTGAAGTACTTTTATTTCCTGCACGGAATTCGATTGATGAACATTTTTCGCTGCAGGTTGAACACTAACTTTTTGTCTTAATGGCACTATTTTTTTTATCACAGTCAAAGTTGGTTTCTTTACTTGCAATTTAGGTGCAATTTTTTGTTCTGTCTTTAATTTCTTAATTTCTCGAGTGATCGTTTCAGATGTTCGATTGTGAATTTTAAGGCAAATTGGTTCTTCTTGTGAATTATAATTTAAATCTCCAACAGTTTTATTTGAATTAGAACTTTGAAATTTTTCGTTATTATTATTCTTCGTTGATTGATTGTTATTTGAAGTGTTTGCAGTAAAAATTTCTTTATTCGAGATTTTCTTTTCAAAAGATTGGTTCATTTTGTAAAGAAGTTGAAGACTGAGAATTGATAATGACAGTTCCTCAACTGTATGAACAGTAATTTGATGTTGATGCATTTCTACAGGTGTTGACATCGAACAAGTGCAAACAACACACTGATAATTATTGTCCATTGTTTGAGTTGATTTTAGACAACACGAAGGAACCGAATGATTTCTTGAATTAGAACCTGCAAAAAGTACAAAAATACCTTCAGCTTTTATTAACTCATTTTTCATTCATTTCATTTTATCTTTACAAAATATAAAATTTAAAGGTTATACATGTTTGTTTACATTTTTTCCGCCTTTTAACTTTTCAACGATTTCGAGTAAAAAAGGACACTAATTGTTGTTGGAAATACAATAAAAACAATAGCTCATCTAAATATTCAATAATGTATATAGAGTTAGTAAAGGTTAAATACCTGTTTGATGAAAAAAATTGCCGGCATTGTCTGTATTTTCCGGCGTCATTTTCTCTTTGTTCATTTTTGCTCATATATCACTTCTATGGAATGTGTAACTTGAAAAATGTGCTAATAGAAACTATTTTATTAGAGATTAGAACTTTAATCAATTGTAAAAAGAATCACATTGTTTACATTGTTTACGCACATCACTTGCTAATTTACTACATTTTTGCCATAAATCACATGTACACAAACGCAGACATGCCAGCCGGTGAATTTTTTTAAACAAAACAGAAACTTGCTTCACTCTATTCGAAATGGATGTGAAGTTAGTCAAAACTAGACAATCGATTAATCAATTGAGCCAAATAATAATTCAAAAATTCCCGCGCGTGTGTAAATTACGATTTTTTTCCCCTAAAGGTTCGCAAGCCTGCTTTTCGCCACGCAAGTAATAACCTAAAAATTCTAAAGTGTCATTACTGTCAAAATTTGTGTATAAATAAATATTTTCTTTAGTAATATTAATTATATTAAATTCGCACAAATGAGCGAAAATGAGCAATTCGAAAATAGTTACTGACAATTTAATAAAATGGGACGATTCGTCAGTAAATGCCCTCGCGCCATTGACGATAAATCAAAAAGAATGGTTAGAAAATTTAGAGGAAGAAATTTTATTATCTGATTCTGTTAATTTTAATGAAACACCCGATAAGAGGAATTTGGGAGAAAATAATCATTTTAGTGGAACTGTCGAAAGAATTGAAACTTGTCAAGAATTATTACAATGCTATACCGAATTGGAGAAAAAGTAAGTTTATTTTTTTACCCTTTTTTTGTATTTTTTACTTGTATTTTATAAAAATATACTGGCAAAAAGAGTTTTTAGTACCAGTTTTTTTACCGCAGGAAAAATAATAGAAATCATTTTTTTAATTTGGTTTTTTAAGGAAAATGATTGTATACTTAATTTTTAAGTAATAAATTGTACGACCTAGTAATTGTTTGTTTTAGATAAATTAATTTTTTTCTAGATATATTTTGGCAGAAGATGCAAAGTACATGACGTATCTCGAGCAATTAACGTGTCGACGGGAGGAATGTGACAATCTACATTCGCAAATTGGAAAATCTTTGGCTGACTTTTCGGCACTTTCGAAGCAATACAGTTTGGTATCGGGAAAAACAACATCTTTGTATGATGCAAGTGAACAATTGATTGCCGATCAGGAGACACTGAATACTTTATCGAATAGTGTCGCTGAATATATAAAATATTTCAAAGAGGTTGACATTATCATGGATAAATTAGACGCTCCATCACTCTCCGTTAACAGTGAAGTATTCTTCAATCTCATTGGCAAAATCGACACCAACATGGATTTTATGCAAAATAATCCAACCTTCAAGGAGAGTGCAACCTATTCGATGAAATATCGTCATTGTCAATCCAAAGCAATTACTTTAATAACAAACTATATTTTCAAATCATTAGCAAAAGCTACGGAGAGTATTTTAAATTCAAAAACTGGAGGTTTAGAGGAAAATTCTGACGCAACTTTGGCTTTGTTTTATGGTCGATTTCAAACGACTTTACCAAAAGTGAAATCAATTATCGAGAGGGTCGAGACGATGTCGTATAAGCGACAAGAGTACGATACACTTTTGACCGAATGCCATCAGTACTACTTAAGCCAAAGAGGATTGGTTCTTGGACCGAGTGTTCAAAAGGCATTGCAATCAGTCAAGGATAAATGTAATGGCGATCATTGTAGTCTTGTGCGACATTCGTGTGCATTACTCCTTCATGCTTCCATCGACGAACATAGATTATTTTATCAATTTTTCATAAAATCCTCGCCAAGTCTCACTGCTTATTTAGAAGGTCTTTGCACATCTCTCTACGACACTTTACGACCATTTATCATTCACATCAATCATTTAGAGACTCTAGCCGAGATTTGCTGTATTCTTAGGATAGAAATGCTCGACGAGCATGTACAAAATAATTTCGAACCTCTCCAGGGTTTTGGAAATATTTGCCTCCAATTGTTACACGACGTTCAAGAAAGATTAGTCTTCCGTGCACATTTATATTTACAAACGGATGTTGCCGGCTATAAACCATCGCCTGGCGATTTATCATATCCAGAGAAATTGAAAATGATGGAAGAAATTGCCCAATCGATACGCGAAGAAACGAGGCAAATTAAATTAAAGAGAATATCGGTTTCATCAATGGATAGCAATATTTCGGAGCCAATTTCAAGAACACACTTGACAATGGATCCGTATTATCAGAGAAGTAATATGGGCAATTCCCCTGCCGATCTTCACGGAATGTGGTATCCAACAGTGAGAAGAACACTCGTTTGCTTATCGAGACTTTATCGATGTGTCGACAGGCCTGTCTTTCAATCTCTCAGCCAGGAGGCAATTACTCTCTGCGTTCAAAGTATCGAGGAAGCAAAACAACAAATTCAATCCAGAGCCACTCAATTGGACGCTGAACTTTTTCAAATCAAACATCTTTTAATTTTACGAGAACAAATCGCACCGTTTCAGGTAAAAATTCTCTCCCCTTTTTTTTATTTCAAAAAGAAAAAAAAATCAAAAAATAATTATCACTAGCCAAATTAGTGCTGCAGTGTTTATTGTAAACAATTTCAAGTCATTTTAATTTAAGTAATTTTAAAAAAAATACTTATTATGACACATAACTGAGAAACTAATTAGAATTAAATTTTTAAAATATTCAGTTACTTTCACAAATAAAGTTTTTGACAAGAATTCAATTATTTAAACTAATAAAATTTTCGTAACATTTAAAAATTCATTATTTAAGACAATGTTCAGAAAATTCTTATGAGAATTTCAATTCCTTTCAAAAGTAATAAAATTTTCAACAGAAATTCAATTCTTTTTAAGCATTTTAATAAACTTTTGCGCAATAATTCAATTGTTTTCAAAAATTTAATAAAATTGTTCGAAATAAATTAATTGTTTTAAATATAATTTTAATAACATTTTTTTAAAATAATAAATAAAAAAAATTACTCCCAAAAATTCAATCATTGAGGTATTTCAATAAAATTCTTTTCAAAATTCAATTATTATTAAAAGTAATAAATTTCTTCTTGGAAATTCCATTATTTTAAAAAATTCTAATAAATCGTTCGCAAGAATTCAATTATTTTCATAAATAATAAAATGTTTTTTTGGAAAATCCAATTATTTTCAAAAAAATTTAATAAAATTTCCCACCGACATTCAATTATTGCCAAATTTTTTAATAGAATTATTTGTTAAATTTAATTATCTTTAAAAACTTTTCACATTTCAATGATTTTCATTATCTACTATTATCTAATCATTTACCTAATTAATAAAATTCATTGATAGAATTAAATTATTTTTATAAATAATAAAATTCTTCGAAAGAAATTAATTATTTCTTCAGCAATTATTAATAAAATTTCTCGAAAGAATTCAATTATTTTCATAAATTACAAAATCCTTAGAAAAAATGTAATTTTTCTCAAAATTTATAAAATTTTTCAGAAAAATTCTATTATTTTCCAAATTAAAAAAAATTCTTTGCAAGAATTCAATTATTTTTATAAAAATAGAAAAATATTCCAAAAAATGTAACTATTTTCATAAATTATGAAATTCTTTAAAAAAAGTCAATTTTTCTTAAAATTTATAAAATTCTTCAGGAAATTTCAATTATTTTTAAAATTTTTTTAAAAATTCGTCTCTAGAATTTAATTATTTTAATAAATAATAAAATATTTCAAGAAAATTCAATTACTTTCATAAATAACAAAATTTGCCTAAAGAAATCAATTATTTTTGTAAATAATAAAATTCTTCTAAAAAATTCAATTATTTTTATAAATAATAACATTTTTCATTGAAAATTAAATTATTTTCAAATTTTTTTTTAAATTCATCGCAAGAATTAAATTATTTTAAATTTTTCATGAATAATAAAATTTGTAGCAGAAATTCAATTTATTAGCAGAATAAGAAAAAAGTAAATATTTTTTATGCAAATTAGGAAAAAGTCAGGAAAATAAAAAATATGGAATGGAATTATTGTCAATTTTGTGAAGTGAATAAAACGAGTTTTTTTTTGTTTCTTTTTGACAATAAAAAAATGGCAATAACCCACAAAAATGAATTTTCAAAAAAAACAAATGAATATAAATGATTTGCTAACGGAATGGAAACTTACGATTATTATAATGTATATTTCAGGTGGATTTTACGGTCAAGGAATACAGTTTGGATTTCTCAAAAGTAAAAACAGCTGCTTTTGGATTACTCGAGAAACGTTCGCGTTTATTTACACTGTCGAATAATGCCCTTTTGGAATTCCTCCTAGAAGGCGCTCCTCAAATGAAAGAGCATTTGATCGATTCACGTAAGCATGTTGACGCTAAACTTAAATCCACTTGTCAACGACTAATTCAGTATTCGACGAATTTATTAATCGAACCAGTTCTAAAATTACTGGATAAAGCAAAGTCTGCGGGTGAGAATAAAAATCCGGAATTAGGAACTGCACAAGATGTCGCCGCTTCTGTTAGCGAAGCAATACGTTTGATAAAATTTAAATTACCCGGTCTTCAACAATCGATGCAGCTTTATTTGGCAAACAAAGAAACGGAATGCATTCTATTTAGACCAATTAAGAATAATATTGTCGCTGCTTTCACGCAATTGTTGCAAATTTTAAATACCTGCTATAATTCGGAAGATCTCATGTTAATTGCCTGTCCAATTCCAGAACAAATTTCCGTAATGCTAAGTTCATCGAGTCTCATTACACAGGGAAAAATAATTGAACCGAAATCTAGTGTCTCAACGGATAAAGAGGAAACGTGAATTTGTGTATTAGAGCTTTCTTTTCTAAATAGGCATTTGTAAATATTGTTTTTTAAATTGTTCGCAATATAGAGTATTTTTTACTGTAAAGAAAAAAGTTGATGTAAATATAAAAACTGCAGTGTACAGTTTTCATGGTGTAAATGATAATTTATACAGGAGAGAAAATTATTAAAGCTGAATATTGAAAATAAGTTTAGTTATATTTTTCCATAAACTATAGATAAAAGTTTTTTTTTAAACTTTTTTTTTAAGAAAAGAAACATTTTTAATATTTTCTAGTCATCTCACAGCCAGAAATGATTGATGAAAAATAAACATTTTTTCGTAAATGTACTTTAGATCTTACTTTAAATCACTTTCGGTATATAACTGGTAAATAATTTTACTAGCTGCGGGTCCGAGTTGACGATTTGAGTTTCCCCATTGTATTGAACTGAGTAATTCTTGTCCATTATTATTCGGATCAATCATCACAGTGTAAAATAATTTTGGTGTTGGAAACACTTCAACAATAGCGGCCGCTTTCTCTTGGGAAATTCCTTTTATTTGTGTAAGTTGACGTTTAAACATGTCTTTCACTTTTATGTGCTGAAAAATTATTCCCGTATTTTCAACAACAAACAAAATAAAACAAAATAGAAAATAGAACAAAAGAAAGAGAAAAAAGGGAAAAATTAAAAGGAAATTTAAAATACCTTTAATTTTGCGTTGTCCTTGTTAAATTTCTGAAATTCCATCACTCGTTCAGATTTTTTGGTAACATCGACGAAATCCAAGTCTTTCTTCTCGACGCAAATTAATTGTTTGCCCTGAAAAATAAAGACATAGAATGTGGAAGAAATAAATTTAATTTTGCTACAAAATTTTCATACCGAATACTTGTTTCTCAAACTTTTCGTTAATATTGACAAATAGGACATTGAATCTTTATGACTGTCAGTGTATTGAACAATGAAATTGTCACGAATCATGGTGCTGACTGTGGCTTGAAAAAGAGTATCTTTATTCAGAACAGTACTTTCATTGTTGGCATAAGTTTCTATCAAGTAAATACGATTTTGAATTCCTGAGTTCTTCATTCTCGCCTGTAAATAAATTTACTGTTTTAGAAAAAAGAATGATTCGATCGAGATTTTTTTTTACCTTTTGTTCATGATATCTGTTATCCTTTATACTTTGTGCCAAATCATCGATTCTCTTTCTCTCCACGATATGCGGAAGTACAACTTCTTTTCTCGTATTTCGACATCTTGCTATCCACATGAAATCTCCAAGTTTCAAGTGTCGTACTTCGAAGTTCACCTCCAGATCTCTTAATTCTTTACAAGTCTCATCAACCTTTTGTTTTGCTTTTCTAAAATTAATATTTATTTAAATACCTTCTCGTGTATTAAGAATGTAAACATTTTCCATAAAAAATATTTTAATCTTACCCACTAGTTTCTTGAGTGTCAACCAATAGCAAAATATCGAACGTATAAGGTTCGAAAGTGAATTTTTGAAAATTTTCTCCACTTGTAACAGTTGGCGGAATATTTTCCTCATTAGATAAAAGTCTGTTTTCAGTAAAATTAGAGAGGAAGTTTTCTTGAAATTCCGGTTGTTTCGTTGACGTTGAAGGGATATTTCTTATCTGATGATAGAAATTGTCATTGTCAAAATTATTGACAAATCTTTCCTGACTTTTCGTCTTTGCTTTTGAAGTAGACGGAATGCTTTGGAAATTATCGTCAATATTGGAAAGAGCAAATTTTGACAATGAATGGGGTTTCGGTCGAACTTGAATAGCTTCATCATCGTCTGAACTATCGAGAATTGTTACATCAGCTGGAGTTGTTAAACTCGTATTGTTGATGTTTCCATTAGTTTTCTTTGAATTTTGTATGGCTTCGGCAAGTTTTTCTCCTTTAGCGCTGAGACGGAATCTTAAAAAATGGTTATAATTATTAAAAAATGTTGACGCTGGCAAAGAAGGGAAAAAATCCCTTATCTGTTTTTTTTACTTAAATGCTTACTTGGAAGGCTTGCTCCAGGATACGACAAGTTCCTCTTTTACAAGCTTCGTCATTGAATTCCAGGCAGTATAAAATGTTCCAGCTGGAGCTTTTGTGAATGACGTGTCGCATACAGGCTGTGCCTCTTGTTGCAATTCTGCCTTTGTCATATGACCTAATATGAAATTATTTACTAATTTACCTAATTATCAATTATTTTTAAGACAATTTTAAATTAAAATTTCCCAAATTCAAGTATTTTTTTATAATCTAAGATTTTAACTGAAATTCTTGTGAAATTTTTATTATTTTTTGAAAATAATTAAAAGTTTTTGTAGAATTTCATTAAATTTTTTTTTAAATAATTAAATTCATTTGGTTAATTTTATAAAAATAGTAGATATTGAACAATATTTAATTTTTTCGAAGAATATTATTACTTTTGAAAATAATTCAAATTTTGCAAATGAATTTTATTAAAATTTTTGAAAATAATTAAATTTTATTACTTTATAAAATAATTGAATTCGTGTGATAAATATTGTTAATTATAAAAAGAATTGAAATTTTTTAATGAATTTTAATAAAGTTTTCGAAAATAATTCAATTTTGTTGAAGAATTTTGCTATTTATTTATACAGATAAGTGAAATGTTGTCAATCTTTTTTAGTTTTTTTTTTAAATATATGAATTTCGGAGGAGAATTTTAATATTTCTAATTTGTAATTTATCTAAAATTCTCCAAAAATTATATCGTACAATTTACGAAGTTTTCATCCGTTTTGAATTAAATTACGGACTTTACGGACCTTTTTTTAAAAAAAACGGACTTTTACGGACTTGAAGCAAAGTTACGGATTTTTTCAGTGAAATTTTAATTAATTGTCCTATACAATTAATTTTTTTTTAAATTTACCTTTATAACCTGGCATTTTTGACTGTAAATACAAAGTTGTGAGTAGAGCTTCACCACCTGTTCCTGGTTTTGGAATGTAAGTCCTTGGTGACTGAAAAAGAAGCACCATTCTTGAATTATTTGCTAAATTATACTTTTCTTGTTATTTTTTTCCAGTGACATCTTTTTTTTTGTTTCTTGTTACTATTTTCTTTTTACTGAAAATTTCTTTTCATTGAAATTGTATATTTTTAGTATAAATTACCTTCATTTTTCTAGGAGTTCCATTTTCTTCCACATACTGGTCCAATCTTTTAGTTATCATGGCACAAATGCCCGAACCGAAGTATTTTAATTTGCGACAGTCTTCTCCTGTATACAGTACTTCTTTATGCTCCTTGAGAGACTTGACAGCTTTTCCTAAACATTGTTTAATTGGTTCTCTCTTTTGTTTCGTTGCCTCCTCTTTCCATTCCAAGAGCCATTGCAAAAAGAGCGGATTGGCACATTCTTCCTCCTGCCGCCGTTTCATATTTCTCTATACGCTAAAAATATTTTACACTCGATATTTAAAAATATGTCACGTGCTTTTTGTAATAATTTCATTCATTCATTTCATTCGATTTTAAGTAATGAATAAATTGTGATACAATTTTTGTTACGAATGGTTACTTATAGGAAGATGTTCAGAAAAGACTAAATATAAAAGATATTAATTATAATTGTTATTTATAAACACTGAATATTTACAATCTGACTAGAAACCTATTGAAAAAATTATTCCCTACCCTAAAAATCGTCTAATAAATGTAATTAAAATAATTGATTAAAATTTCAATATTTTGACGTAAACAAATTTCACCGGTATGTTTCATTTATCTACAATTCTACAAGATCCAGAATAAAACAAATTGACAAAACAATCCACACAAGTTTCTCAAAAAGTATTTTTTATACTCACGTCTGATAAAAAACACAAATAAAATTCTGTAGAAGAATTAAAATTGTTCCAATTTAAAACATAAATAACAGATGCAAAAACAATTTTCGACAAATGTCAACAAACAATGGCGAACACTGTGAAAATAGCATATAAGGGATACCAACCTACTTTTTATTTTAATTTCCCAAGAGCCAAGGTTGGTAATCATTTCCCTGTCACTGAAAAAAGTCATCAGAAAAAAATTCGCAATCATAAATTTTTTCGAATAAAAAAGAATATACTTTTCAATTTTGTTTAGAAAATAGTAAATAATATTCTATGGTAATGTAATTTTTTATAAATGTCTATAATAAGTTTTCGCTGTTGATAATAAGGTGCGTTTTTTACCGTTTTTGTTAAGTGCGCGCTAAACACGTGGTTTTCTAACCTCACTTTTTTCTTAACATACAAAAATACGATTTTTAAAGTTATAAATTTTATAAATCAAGCATGACAATCTATCACGACGAGGTAGAAATTGAGGATTTTGAATACGATCCAGAAGAAGAGCAGTATACGTATCCATGTCCGTGTGGTGATGTTTTTACAATAAGCAAAGCTGACTTGCTCGCCGGAGAAACTGAAGCAGTTTGTAACTCGTGTTCACTTGTTGTTAAAGTCATTTATGATTTAAATAAACTTCTCAAGGAGGAAGAAGAGACGAATTCTGCAAAAAAATCACAGCAACAGACACAAAAAGCATAGGTAGTAATTTACTTTTCTATTTCGTATGTTCATAAAATCCTTGCATGTATTCTTCGTTCAAAGAAATTCTTCTTCTTAAATGACTTTTGGCACTTGCTACTGTCAGAACAATTGTTTAAGAATTTTTAATATTTTTCCCTTTATTTCAGATATTTATTGAAATAGAGAATAAAAAGAAGGAAAACTACAATGGCGGGCCGTGGTCGAGGACGAGGTAAACCGACAATGTCGATTTCAAATGAACAATTGGGACTGAGTAAGGAACAACAACCACCGCAAGTTGCACAGCCACCGCCAAATTTTCCACCCTTAATTTACAAACCTGTGACATTTAATATTACTGACGAATTCAGTTATTTATTCGAATTGAAACGTGATTTTGCCGAGTTCATGAAGGAATCCGCATACAATGTTGAACCAGTTATTATTAAAAAAGACATTGATCGTTATTCCGATCACTATTTAAGTAAGGTCACGAGTTTTGAATCAAGATACGACTGGTCGAGAATGCCCCTCGAATTAAAGCCATTGACAAAGAAACGTAAATCAGTGAATAGTGGTGTTGTTATTCCAAATAAGCGAAAGGAGATAAATATTGAGGAGAAATTAAAGGAACTTGAGAAGAAGGAAATTAGTCACAATTCTGATGTGGAGGAAGATACTAAGGAAGAAGAGGACAAGGAGGAGAAGGATCCGGATGAAATAATAGAAGATGAGGAGGAGGATATCGATGAGGAAATGGACGATGGAACTGATTATGTTAATAATTATTTTGATAATGGCGAAGGTTACGATGAAGAGGAAGATAATATTGACGATGGCCCGGTGTATTAAAGGTATTTTTTTTTAGTATTCGATGAAACAATTTTCTTAGAATTTATTTGCTATTTTTACCTTAAGGGCGAATTTGTTTTTTCAATAAAAGAAAATTGCTCAATTGGTAAATTCCAATTCCTACAGCTTTCCCGACTGTTGAAACTTTCAGAGCGGAAGTAAAGTAGATTTCTATTCTCGCCTCTACCTTTCTACGATAATTGTAAATTTATTTTACTCACAAATAGTAAACGCACTTTTCTAAGAATCAAGAATCATAGATTGATAATTTTATTGAAAATTATGAACGTTCAAACGAACGAATTTTTTTTTACCTTAAGTTTATTTGAAAATTACTATCGAAAAAGAAAAATAATTGCTATTACACAATATTTAGTTGAGAATTAATTTGTTTTAATCTGAGAAATATTTTTATTTGTAAAGAAATACAAATTTTTAGAAGTAAAAAAATATTGTCGTTCATTTGAACGTTCGAAACTTTAGGAACATTGAAAATTCTTAAGAATCGAAGTCAAGATAATAAATATTGATCTTGATACTTAGAAAATATTTGATTGAAATCTATTAATTTTATTGTTGAAAATGCATGTCTTTATGAATGTAAATCGATAAAAATGCAGTTGTTGAAATTTAATAGCATTCGAAATAAGAGTTTAAATCGAAAATACGAAAATCTATTTAAATTTCAGAGTAAAATCGACTTTTCGATTCCTTTTAGTCTGTAAAAGGTTTTTTTGTCTTGTAACGAATTTTTCAAATATTAAACATTATTTTTAAATGCAGAGTACAAACTGCTGACATTGAATTTCGAATTCCGAGCACGTTTGCTACACTCACGTAACACATTACAGAAGCAGAATCTGCATTGGTTACAAGCGCTTGCTGTATCACTGTCCTAAACATAAGCCTCCTATCAACCTTCATTTAAAAGCGGAATACAAATTATTAATCATAAATTTTCTTTTCTCTCTCATTAATTACATTTTTTAATTTTATTTTTATATTCTTCGTTATTTTTCTTCAATAACTTAAATTTATCATTAATTTATCAATTTTTAAAATTCAATTTAAATTTAATTTAAATTCAATTTTAACGATTGCTTCAAAATGTGTATGTATATAAATATTTCGAGAACATTATTTTGTCAAAACACAAATTGAAAATAAAATACAGTATTTGAAAATTACAAAAGAATCATGTTTGTGTTTATGACCCATTATTGAATGAAAGAAACGAATTGCATTTAACAAAATCACAGTTACAAAGGATTGAGATTTAATTAACGTTCTCAAAAGTTTCACAACGAAAATAAAATTGTGTTGAATGAAATGAAATCGTTTCATACTCGTTTCGTATGCAAGAGAGTAATCAAAAGGAGTTTATATAAAAGGGGACAAGTCATTCTCCAAAGTTCAGTGAAAATTTGACTGTCGAGTGAAATCATATAATATGCAGGTAAAACAAAATGATTAGTTAAAATTTCTCCTCTTCCACTTTTCCCACACGTTTGTGAAATAAATTTCAAAATTATTCGCATAGAGAAGAAAATTATATATAATAAAAAGATGATAATTTCAAAAATTAAAATTAATTTAAAGTCAATTAAACAAAGCCGTTTTCCAGAGGAAGCAAAAATAAATTTTCAATTGATGTAAAATAATTTGAATTTATTGTAAGTATTTAAATTTTAATGTAAAAAAAGGATCTTTTTTCGTGGCAAACGAAGTGGGAGAAGTGGAAGAAGTCTTGAAAATAACATCTTTAAGCGATCTTTTGATGTTTTTAATATCTTCGTTTCAGAAATTGCTTTTGATCTTTTTCCTTGGAGTAGCGGTGGGAAATTTGGCTCCGTATTCACCTCGGGGATGGCGACCGCATGGTCAATCGTTTAATCCGAGCAAAAATCAATTACAATCATACGGTCCACCTGCTGCATCCCTAACTTACGGATCATCGGAGTCAACCACACGCTATCCACCATTTGCAACAACAAAACAACCGCAGACCACTACAACAACAACGACGACAACCACAACGACGTTTAGAAGCAGAGAACCAACAACTACTCCGCCTCCAATACCTGAGGAAGACATCGCAAATAATCCCGCTTTCGCCATTGCGAATTCTTTCGCATTCAACAGACCAGTTTATATATATAATACGTATCCTTTTTCTGGCTTCTCCATAATATGACCAAATAGAACTTTCACGAAGCTCACTAACTTCGCGTTTTCAATTTGAGACTGATATTCACGAGTAAAAAGATAGAGTTGCGGACTTTTTTCTTCTTCTTTTTCATTAGAAGAGAAAACTTCTCTTTTTCAGACAAGAAAAAGGCGAATTTTTGCAGAAAATTGTTCATTTTTCGATTATTAAATTTAATAATTAACCGAACATTTAATAATACACAAGTGATATTAAATATCGAATTGCATGTAATATTTTGGTGATCATTTCAATATCTGAACTTTTATAATAAATATTGAATACACTCTCGATGTTTTAATTAACGTTCACTTAAGCTGTTTCTATCCAGTTTTTTTTTTATTAACAATTATTTGATCCACAAGTTTAAATCACAAACGAACGGAATATTTTTCATTTTTTTACTGATTGATAAAATTTTACTATTTTTAATTGAAATTTACTCCGATTTTAATAAAATTTATGAAATTTTGAAACTAAAGTAATATTCGAACATGTTTTTCCGATCTATTTTTGTAAATAGTAAATATAATTATAATTAATATTAAATAAGTAATAAATAATTATTCAAATAAAAATTAAATGGAAATAAATTAACAAATGTAAATAATTCAGAAAAAAAGAAATTAAACCGAAATGGTTGTTTAAAAAAATCAATTTACAATTATTGTATAAGAAGTCTTATAAAATGAACGGAAACTAAAACATCGATGGTAATTACAAATCGTAAATATTGAATAAAAATTTAATTCCATATTTTTCGATATAAAATTCGATGTAATTTAGCAGTTTATTTAAAAGAAAGTTATCGAATAGCGAGAAAAATTGTACAGAAAAAACCATCAGTAAAATAAAAGTTATTTTTAACTAAAAATATTGTTTAAATTTCGTTTATCAGACAATGTTTTTAAATTATCAAGTCCTTGAAGAAAAATTGTTTTTTAACAAGAAAATTTTTTAATTGTTTAATAAATTATCTAGTCACTGAAAAAAGATTCGTTCCCAGCAGTCAAAATAATTTTCAACAAAAATATATATTTTTTAATTTTTGATGATTACAGAGGTTTACGTTTGGTTTACGTTTGACGATTTTGAAATCCAATTTTCGAATTAAGTGTTGAAAATCTTTCTCAGCACTCGATACATTAATCCATGTCAAGTATCGTTAGATGATTGATTTTTTACTTTCAGTGAAAATAGAAAAATACATCAAACTTATATTTCAAGTTTATTACTGATCTTTGTGTCGGAAGGATAGTTCCAATAAACTTTTATGAAAAGGGTTTGAAGATGACTTTCGACATTCGACAAATATAATTGCAACAACAGACACTTTTCTGATGGTTGAATTTCTCTCGCTCAAGTTGAATAACGTGACAATATAACGTTAAAATTGAACATCTCAAGAAACACCCGAGTAACTTTCAATGTTTTAATATCAATTAAACAAGATGAATTTCTATATTACTATAAATAATAATAATTATTATACAAGCAATTATATTATTATTCAATAATCAATTATTCTTTATCAAATATATTTATTTAAAAAATAGTAATTATATTTTCAAAAAAATTTCGTTTTTTTATATATTCAAATTTTTGGAATAACAAACGTAAAACAAATGTTTGTCATTAATTTCGATTCGACGGTTATTTTTCTCAGTGTGAATTGTGAATGAAACAATAATATGCAAAAGTCAACATGATATTTATTGAAACAAATTCGGAAACCAAATATCCGTTGAAATCGATATTCTATTTGTAAATTCATATTTTTTTCATTAATGAAAAAAAGCACAGAACTTACAACAAAAAGAAAAAAAGGTTAAAATTTTTCTTTCAAACTTTTTTCCGCGGTAAAAAATTTGTTTTTACATCCAAGTATGACGTGTTTTGTTGGAAAAAAAAATTTTTTTATTGTTTTTTTTTATCACTTCTCACTGACACATTTTTCATTTTTATTTCATCAGTTTCCTTCAAACCACTGCCTATAATCGTGCCACTCGAAATGTGCAAACAATGAAAATAAAAGAAAAAATGAAAAAAAATATACTTCACGTGATTCAATATTAAAAAAAAAAAATTGAAAAAACAAAATTCCTTGATAACTTTTTCTTTTGTTGTATAGAAAAAAAAGAAATTAAAAAAAATATATATAAATATACTTGATAGATTGCGAACTCCTTTCAAAGGCAGATGGAAAATTTATTTTGAAATGCTCACTTATTTTTCCAGTTCATTCGAGTCAGAAAACTGGAAGTTTCCTCTGAAGTAAAAGTTGAATATTTTTTCCACTCTTGGTAAAATGTGTTTAACTTTTATACTTTTATTTTCGATTTACAATTTTCTTTTTTCGGTTTTCTATACAAAAGTAATTAGAAAAAAGGGAAAAAATACCTATCAGACTGAGTATTGCTCTATTTTGTTTTAATACCAAAAGTTAATAAACAAAAAAATGAAAATATTTTAAAAAGTTGTTGAAATAACGGAGAAATAGTGATTCGTAAATTTTGTTTGTCGTCATTTTTTAAAAGTCGCTTTATTTATTATTTTATTGAGAATGAAACATAATGTATGAAGGCAAAGAAGCAGTGAACTTTTTTATATGGAAAAGAAGTTTAAAATTTGCTGGGGAAAAAAATGTGGAAACTTTTTTCAAGTAACAGTACGTGAGAGAAATGAAATTTATTTTTCATTATGAAAGGTGACGAGAAAAGTTGGTATACTTCTTTTTCTATTCTAGAATTAAAAAAAAAGATTTTTTGTATAATTTATTTATTCTTTAAATTTTTGCCTTTATTTAGTTAAATTTATAATTTTCGGGTAATAGAACTTTAAAATTATCTTTCTTAGACTTTTTTTTAATTATAGGGGAATTATGAAATTGTTAAATTCAAGGATTGTAAAAATGAAACGAATGATAAAATTAAGAAAGAAATTTAAATGAATTGCCGTGGCTTCAAATTTGTTTTTTTCGTGAAAAATCCATAAATTTAAGTTAGTATCGCGGTGAGTAGAAGGCAAGGAGAGCAGTTAATATATTTTCATATGAGGGACTTTTAAAGTAACAACTTTATTTTTGCTTTTTGTCCTCTCAGTCACATTTTACTTTGTCGTCATTTATTTTTTTTTATCTTTCTTGCACTTAAGTTTTCTCATAAGTTTTTTTGTCACAATATAATATATACAGAGACAGAGCCAAGCTTGGATTTGTTTTCAGAGTAAATAATTATTAGCATAGACAGCATCGCAAATTCATAAAAGCAGTTTTCTTATATGACAATGTCTTTTATTCATAACAAAAATGAAACACACATTGCACGAATTACACTGCATATTATATTTTCCGTAAATTAAAAATAAACTCTCCATCTAAGACGAATTTTTCCTACTGAACCTTGAATTTCAGTGATTTTATTCAATGGGGTTTTTTTTCATTTTTTACATTTTTATATTAAAATTAATTAAAAATTAAACTATAATTAATTCTGACATCTTGAATTTTAATTTTTGAAAAAATGAAGAAAAGTTTTTCTTGGTAAAATATTCTTCAAAATTATTAAAACTGAAAGAAAAATCAAAAACTTTAGTTAGCAATAAATTATTAATATAAACATATGAAATAATTCGTTTTAATTTTTATATTTTCTTTTTCAGTTCAGCGTGATTGTATCAAAATGGAATTGCGAAAGCAGAATTTCAAGATCGTTATTTGTAATTCTGTTTACGCAGGACTCACTCAAGCGACATCAGGATCTCACCACTGTGCGAATATACATACAGAACTGAAATGGTAAAGGAATAATGTTAGCGGAAAGTAAACACGAGTATAAACAGTAAACGTAAACTCTAAAAGCGAATACAACTCGATTTCATATACCGAGTATTATACCCCAGCAGCACACGTTGTGTGAAAATAACCATTGTCCGCAAAAGTGATCGTGAGTAAAATTGCACGTCGCTACAAAAAACAAAATATAATTTGTTTTTTCTTTTTTTTTTGAAAATGCGCAACATTATTATCGTAAATTTTCGAACTGCACTAATAGTACGTAATGTAAATATTTTTTTTACATCTAGTATAGAATTAAAAAAAGTATTAAAAAAAACAAAATTAAATTACATTTATGAAAAAAATTTTATTTGTTCTTTTAATATTTTTAACTTGATACATTTAATTGAAGTTTTAATTCAATTTTAATAAAATATCCTATCGAACATGAATGTTGATTTAAAAAATACTGAATAAAGGAAAAAAAATAAAGCCAGATAAATGAATAAATGAAAAAAATACTTTCTCATTTGATGAGAATGTAAAAATTAAATAAGAACAATAAATCTAAAAAATTAAAGGCAGATAAAAAAATTAAGTAAAAAGGAAATTAATGTTTCAAAACAAAAAATGGTATAGATAAAGAAATAAAAAGAACAAATTAAATAAAACAAGAAAATAAAAATTTAACCAATGAAAGAAAAAAAAGAAACCAAAAAATTTAAGAAAAAATATATCGTCGATAAAATAATTTATTTTTTATTTACGACATTAATATATAGAATTTCGATACATAATATTCGTTAATGTGAAAACCAACGAAGCTCGTGCATTCATCGACGTCACATCACGGATAAAATTGCACCTTTAAAAGTGTCCCGAAGAAAAATACAATTCGTCTTATTTGACAATGATAAAACGCTTCTTTCGTCGCGTCAAGACATGTGCGCAAATGATTCCTTTCAGTTTTTCTGATGAAAAGCAGTTAATGGAGAGTTAGTACCCGTTACAAAAGAAAAAGAATAAAAAACGAAATTTTAATACTGTTAAAATATTTTTTAATTTACCGAAAATAAATTGAATAAATAATTGAATAAATATTGGAGTAGGTAATTAAATAAATTGAATTCGTATTAAACAGGAGTAAATATTGAATTAATAGAAACAAAATTTCACTTGACTGAATTAATTTATTGTCGAAGTTTGTTGTAATATTTTTTCATGTGCCATATGAACTTTTATAAATCGAGTCATATTCATAATGCGATTGCCGTTCTCTATACTTCTCGTGAATTGAAGAAGAATTTTCCTCCTGTGTTTCTTTACATTTCTCATTATCCTCATTTTCTACTCTATTATAGAATGCAACTTTTCTTATTGCATAGCCAATGAAAAATCCTCCCAAGAAAACCTATTTGCAAGAGAACAATTTTTTCCCCTATTTTAATCATATATGCAATGACTAATAATTATTTATTTATTTATTTGAATAAATAAATTAAATTTTTTTTTGAAAATAGAAGAATTTTTGAATAAAATTATCTGTGGCTATTTTTGATTCTGAAAATCAATTAATTAATTAGTTTAAAACATTCAGGAAATTCTGGATTAAATGTAAATTTAAAAAATACCAAATATTTAATTTATATACTTGTATAAAGATAGTTTCGTTTTGATAATGTTGTGATAATAATCAATAATTTTTGTTAGTTAATGATAAGTCAAATTGATGAATAATTGTAATAATAATAGCAATCGATAGGATGGAAAATGAAAGGATAAATTTTGAATGAAAATACGGAAAATGTACTTTGTGTTTTAGTTATGTGATTGCAGGAAATCTCGAAATTCATGCAATATTCGCAACCGTTTGGCAATATTACACTAGGTGCTAATATCCGATGATTATCAGAATTCGAGAGAAGGACTGAATAGTTTGATAGATAGTGCAGTATATACATATCAGTATGTGCACGTGGCAAATGCTTAATGCTCATAACACTGTAATTTCTCGTATTCCATTATATATGAGAAGTGACGTTGCCCTGAACATCGTAGCAATTTACATGACATATCAAAGTGAACATGAAATTTACATTTTAATTTTATAAACGCTCGTCCTTATAAATTTTCTCGATAATTTAAATCATTAAAAGAAATTATTTTTTCTCACTCACATTATTGATTAGTTCACTATTGTGAAATTATTTTTATTAATGTTCAATACGAATAATAATTTTAATTAAAAAAAAAATCCTTACCTTGGCAGCATGTGAGATCCAGATAGTCGACTCCTTACAATCTGTGTTCATATTTTTCTTTTTTTTTTAATTTTCACTTTATTTTAAAAATTGGTCTTCAATGTTCAATCATTTTTTTTTATTTCTCATTTGCACATAATTAAAGTTTTCTTCTTTCCGGTTTCAGCATTTCCTGAATGGTAATTAAGGATAAACGAATATTGATCAAACTAAAAGAAAAGAAAAAAAATACTGGAATTTAGAAAAAATTGTTTTCATTACAATCTAATTAAACAAAATATTTTTGTGGATTTTTTCTGACAAGGCCATATTTGAAAAAAATCGTTTTCTACAATTTTCATTTGTTTTTTGTTTTCATTAATAATTCAAACACTATAAGATCCTAATTAAAAATAAAATTTGCAAACAACATATTTTTAGGGAAAATAGGAAATTTATGATAAATAACATATTAGAAAATTTTTTTTTAATTAATAATACGTAGTGAAAAATAATTTTTAGATTAATTATAATTTAAATAAATTTGAAAACACAATTGATATTTCACACTTGCTTGTTGTTTCTTTATTAAAAAACATACATATTATTGTGAAACTCTTATATAGTTGAAAAATTTACAATTACGTACATTGATATTGTTTGTTTTCTTCATGTGTATACATTTATTCGATGAAATTACATTTCTTTTCCATTTTAATATAAGAATATGAGGTTCTCATTTATTCACACTCTTGTATAATATAATTTTTAATTCCCCAACACACTAAATGCATAATCAATAAAAATAATAATTTGAGCCAAAAAAATACGCTTTTAAAAATTTTTTAATTAAATAAAACTCCCGATACCTATTTCTTTATTAATCAAAAAAATCATTTTTCTCCTTAATTTTGTTGTAATTTAAAATTTGTAATTTAAATTTGTAAATTTCTAATTTAAAACTAAAATAAAAACAAAATTAATAGAAAATTATAAATAATTACGATTGTCGTAATAAAAGCTGTCGAGAAATATATTAATACGCATATAGTAAAAAAAATTAAATAAACGAAGGAAAATATTTAGCAACAAATGAAAATTGAATTTCTATTTTTTTGTTACATTAATAAAACATTTTGAATAGAAAATAAAACTTTTTCAACAATTTGAATAAAAATTCAATGGAACTTTATGCTCTTTGCTAATATTTACAAGTAACTATCGTCAAAATACCGTCAAAATATAAAAGGTTACTAATAAAAATGTTTTAAGGAATTTAAATTTCCTGAGTTCTAATTTTCTGTTTTCTCATTTTTTCTTAACTGGATTATAAAATTAATGAATCTCGAAAAAAGGCAGTTTGCATCTATAAATAGACTTTAAAAGTCTAATCCTGATTTTCTTTTATCAAAGATATGATGTAATTTACGATAATCAGAAATTCTTTGCTCGAAAAAGTATTTTTTTATTTTGTACAATTAATATTCTTCCTTAGTTGAATTACCATAGAGTTCTTGATATTTCACCGGAAATGCCAGTTGAGTCCCTTTGTCCCAAGTATATAATTCCTGTTAATTATCAAACAAAATTGAATTAAAAATTTATCAACTTTACCTTCCAAAACTATGATAGGTATTTATTATTCAATATTAATAAAATATTGTTAATAAACTTTCACTATTGTTTTATTTTCTATTTTAAAAGTTCATTTTTTTATCGCTTTGTTAAAATATATTTGAAAAATTAATTTTTCAAAACCAATTACATCGAATATATTTCTTATTATTCTTTAATTAATATAATTATAAAAAAATTTATCTTTATAATTTTTGGTATATGGAATTTTTATCACATTATTATTTTTGTTATTTAATAAGAAAATTAAAGGGAGAAAAAAGTCTCTGCAATAATTTCACGGCAACGGAAAGATATTCTAAAGGTGGTGCAAGAAAATTTCATTTCTTAATTCATAACTTCCTACGATGAAAGTGAAACAAGTTCTGCCTTTTTTTGTAATTATAACGATGCCATTCGTGCTACCAAGAAAAAAAATTTTTTTTTCAACTTAATTTCTGAAATCACATCTAAATGCAAATCCTCCCCAAGTTAAGAGTTTAATCAAAGCGATAATATGAGCTTCGGACAAAGTATTCCTGTGAATTTGAAATGAAGACTTCCGCTAATTCTCTTCGTCCCCTATTTTTTTTTCTCACTTTCTATTTTTGTCAATTAAATAGAAAAATTATTACCTGACAATGAAATTAATTACTTTTGAATATGTTATTATGAGAAAATGAATTTTTTTTCTCATCTGACACGGAATGCCATTCAGCAATTTATCTCGATAATTCGAGACTCACTTGAACTGATAGAAAAAAAGAGAAAAGCTATATATATATTTCATGACAGAAATTGATTTAATTGATATGTGTACTGCCGTTTCAAAACCCATTCAAACGATCATAATCATTTAAATCAACATTGCTGAATTCATACTAAAAATGATAAAGGTCGAGGACTCGTTAACAAAATATTTCAAAACAAAAATAAATAAATAAAAGCAAATCTCTATAAATAACTGAGCATTCAGTGATATTAATTGTAATACTTTATTGCCGTAAAAAATATCGAGCTTCATTTTATTTCAGTCAATTAAATTTGATAATTAAAAAAAACCAGTTATTAAAAAAAACTCTTTGAAATTCAGCTCATGAATCAAAAAATTAAAACATTTTGTTTAAAAATATTTAAAGTATATTTATTACTATTCATACCGCTTAAACTTTCATATTCAATCTACGTTTGTAAACCGGAAAAAAGTAGTAAAATAAAAAAATTTACCTTTGTTCGGGAATTGTATCCAATCATTGTCGTCTTGTGATAGGGATTTGTGAACGATAAACTGACGTCGAGTGGCAATTTTTTGTATAAATCCAAAGCCAATCTGAGAAATGAAAAAAAATGAAACCAATTAATTATAATTTTGACATTAATTAAAATATGAACATAATAAAAAATAATAAAAAAGAATTCATATTTGAAAATATTAATTAAAAATAATTTTATATAGAAATTTTCTCATAAACTAATTAATTTGTAAATAAATGTGGAAAATTATATTTCTAATAAAATAAGATCGTAATTCTGTTTCATCGTATTTTTTTTCTTCAAAAAGACATATTAATTTTCTTTTGATTATCAACTTCACTAATTAGCTGAAATTAACTCTTCAGCGCGTCAAGAACTTTATTTTAACGAAGTACCAGTGCAACTTCCTCTTATTTAAAAGTTTTCAACGCCACAACAAAGCAATTTAATCACTTTAGTAAATTAAGACGTTTAAACGGAAAATCACGAAAGAAATTTCTTTAAATACTATAATAACAAAAAACATATTTTATTACCTTTGTCTTAAATTAAAAAATTCTTGGAGAAAAAGAGAAAAATAATTTGCCAAATTAATTAATTTATTATATTTTGAAAAGATTTTCTATTTATTTTGTTCTCTTTTTCAACTTTCATTTTTAGTATTTTCATTTTAGTATAATCTGTTAATTATATGAAATTAATAAAAGGAAGTGTATTAAGAAAAAAAAACTTACCGAATTTTCATGATTTCATCAGTTACACTGTGAACTCCATAAAGAACGCCGCGAGCAATGAACATTTCTCCGAATTTATGATGATCAACGGTGACATTCCAAATTTGTTGAAGCTTCATGGCAATGGGATCGACTTTCACAACAATTGTCGTATTTGTAAGTGAACCATAAATGGCCCATAAACCTGAAAATAATAAATTTCCCCCAATAAATGAATATTCAATAAAAATTATTTAACTAAATCAAAAAAAAAAAAAATGTTCTATATAAAAATTAGATTTTCAATTCAAACTTTAGAAAAGGATTTTTATTTAAAAAAATATGTTATTCTTTATTTATCACTCAATTTATTATTATTAAGAAAATGACAAATGTTCTGGTTTCCAAATATTAACTCCATTAAATGAATAATTTCAATTTCAAAATATAAAAAGATAATTTATTATTATTTTCAATGTTAATAAAATTCTTTATAAGAATTCAATTATTTTCAATATAATTTCAATTAAATTCCTTAAAAAGAATTCAATTACTTTCTGTAATTTTATGTAATAAAATCCTTCGCAAAATTCAATTTGTTTCTTAACAAAAAAACTGATAAATTCGATTTTAATAAATAAATAATAAAATAATAAAACTATTTTTGTTATAGACGGTTAATATCTTTTGAAAAGTGAACACAAATTAAAAAAAAATAATTAGAAAAAAAATGTGAAGCGAACAAAAACAATTAAATTCACCATTAATAAAAAAAGATAGATTATTGTTTTTTTTTTGTTTAAATAATCAATAAATCATTTCGTACCATTCTCGTCAACGTCAAAGTCCACATAATTGTGATTGTGATCCGGAGTGTAAAGATAATTCTTAGTGTTGACAACCAAACCAGGTAGAAACACTTCATTGTCTCTCATCATTGGTCCAGTGAGAGATAGATGAGGGATGATATCAAATCTTACGATTGACGCTCGATCGACAGGATTGAAGTAAAACGAGCCATTGTAGACCACGTGACCATTGCCCTTGGAAAAAGCAAAATAAGTAAAAATTAGTTTAATTAATATTAAAATTAGTAAACATAATAAATTTTTTTTTAAATTCAGTACTAAGACTGCTTCGAAGCAAATAAAAAAAATCGGTCAGACAAACTAATAAAAGCAAAAATTCAATCTTAAAATTAGTAATAGAATAAAAATAATAGTAATACTAATAAATAAATAAATAATAATAATAATAATAAAATAAAAAATTCGTTGTCAAACATAGTTAAACAAAAATATTATCAGTTATGTAAATTTACACTTTTGTTAGCAGCAATTGCAGAAAATTTCAGTCAGACAAAATATTTTTAAAAATCCAAATCAAGTAATTTAATTCAAAACACGATCGCAAAAATACGATTATATAATGAAATTCGACAAAAATGAAGTATTTTCAGAATATGAATTTTTGCACCTAGAATTATTGATCCCACATTCAATTCGAGCTTGATGAAAAGTAAACTAAAGAATGAAAGAGAAATTGAGGCACGTGTTGATAAAGTAAACATGAAATGTACTTTTCACTGAAATAATTATAAAATTATCATTATTTTCTTATTTATTCCAAAATATTCTCCATATACATTGCATGAGAAAATAAAAAAATACTAGTTTCTTTTTTGTTTGCAAAAAAAAATTAACCCACAATATAATCTCATGTGAGAAGAAAGAGTGTTAAAGTGAAAAAAAATGTACAAAAGCATATTATACGCGACAGGACTGGCTATTTCTTTTTTCGTTTATTTTTCACTCGATAATAATCAACGAGCAGAAAATATTCTACGCGGTACGATGCGGTTGTTGAAAAACGTTAAAGAAAATAAAAAAAAAATTCTGGGAAGGTGGGGGTAGAGAATAAAATACGTTGAAAATAAAACGTCAAAAAAAAAGAGAAGAAGAAAATACAACAAAAAGTGCACAACGAGTAATCTTGAACGTTCACGCAAACAAACAGATAAGTAATATATAAACATTCATGAGCATGCTTTTATACCGCACTCGTGCCCTTTCTTATAATCTTCATTCTTTCCTTCCTTCCTTCTCTTATATATATTAAACAAAAATTAATTAAAAACCTTTATCTCGAATTATTTCTCCTCTCTTAAATATTTAAATAATTAATTATTAGTTTACCTTATTACAAAAACGAGAAAAGCGCTATTTATGCGTGAAATAAAATTCTAATGCAATTATAATTTCATTATGTATTTAATTTAACTAGAATTCATTAAATTTCATTGTTATCAGTTTAATTTCATTATAATTAGTTTAATTCTACTATAATCAGTTTAATTTCGATATAATCAGTTTATTTTCAATATAATCAGTTTAATTTTAATATAATCAATTTAATTACAATATAATTAATTTAGTTATACTGTAAATTTAATTTGACAATAATTAATTAAATTGTAATTATTATTCCCAATAATGTTAATTAATTTTACACAATGAAAGCCACATTTGTAATTAAACGATATTATAGTTAAAAATACAGCGTTAGTGTTCAATATTTAAAGAGAATTTAATTTAAATTAATTAATTCGATTAAGGAGATAATACTGTCAATTTGAATTTTTTTTTCTACTCCAAATGTGAATTATCGAAATTATACTGATTCGTATCTTTAATTATGCCATTATTTCCAATTAACGAATATGCGTCAAAATGATATTAGTGAATTTGGCTCGGAATTTGCGCTGAGAATGTAATTCACTACATTTATTTATTTCTTTTTTTCATAAAAACGTAATTTCAAGAAAAGTATAATGAATTATTTATTATTAATTAATTAAATTAATGTACAATGAAAAATTTAGATTAATTTCAATTAAATTAATATAATTATATCAGTGAAATTCACAAATTTATTTAATTTAAAAAAAATTAAATTCTTTAAGGGAATTTGGACTATTGTGACGTCACAATTTTAAATCTTATGTTTAGAGCACATTGTGACGTCATAATGGTTCAAATTCCCTTAAGGATTTTTGGAAGAAATTATTTATGTAAAAAAATATTTTTTTTATTTATTAATAATATTATAAATGAAAAAATAAACTACATTAATATCAATAAAATAAAAAAGTAATGAAATGTAATAAAATATTAATCAGAAAATAAATTTTCCCGAAGGTAAAAAAATAATTTTCCTTGAAAAAATGTTCAATTATTTCCAAAGTAACAATTTAATTTAAAGTTTTCCATGAACACCAGTAATAACAATAAAACTAACAAACAATACTGCCGTCATTTTGCTAATAATATCTATAACATTCTTTCCTCCATTTTCCAGCTAAAAGCATTGATATTTATTTTTTTTTTTCTAAAAGAAATCTATAATTTCTCTTCGATTTTAGTTCCCGAGAAAAATATACGAGCTTGTGTAGAGGATCGTAAAAAATAAATAAATATTCCTAAGGGTAAAAATTGTGCGATGTACAATGTCACATACAGATTAATATCTTTTCGCAAAAAATCGATAATATATCGAAACAACAAAGGAAAGCAATTTCAATATACAATTTCTAATATCGTTTTTTCCCTATATATACATAAAGTGTGGAATAGTTTAAAAAAAATACCAATAACACGTATTATCTTACATACACATGTGAACAATCGCTTGATAATCACAATCTGTAAACTAAATAAAGTTTTAAAACATTCCCTCTGTTTTTTATTTTATTTCATATACACAAAAAGAAAAAAAAATTGTCAATGCAATTTTTGCTGATATTGAGAGAAAAAAAAGGATGAGAATACAGAAAATTTATACGAGATAGAAATGTGAAATAAAGTGGAACATTAAAATGTAAAATAAAGTATATATAAGCGCGATAAGAATAGGAGAATAAAAATATAAATTTGGTGATGTAAAATTTTACATAAAGGAAAACAAAAAAATGCTATATACTAGTCACTAGTGGATGTTATTTTGAAATTTAGGGTTTAGAAAAAAATGTTCAGCTCACTTGGAAAGGTCGTGAAAGTCTTATTTCTTTAGCTCTTTTCATCGAACTCGAGAAGTCATCTCGACTGTTATATTCGTAGAGAATCGAACGAAATTTACTCCTCGTCACCCATAGTTTATCTGCAATTGCTTCAGATCTAGGAAGTGTGTCATACATCCAAGCTCCATAAATGTCGTCCATTTCGCCCTTAAATACCGGCTTTCCAACTGCATCCAGAACACCCTCTATTGAAAAAAAAAAATTATTTATCAATTCCTTATTTATTATTTAATTACAATTTTTTACTATACTGTTAAGATTCAAATATTATTAATTTTTGTTCAGTACTATTTTTTCAAATCTCACCCTAAATATAATACTTTGAAAATTATAACAACACTACAAAAAAATATGTTCTATTAAAGGTATAGAAGAATTTCTTTAATTTGAAAAATATTTCGAAAACATAAACAAATTTCTTTTTTAATTTAATGTTTCCCCTTCAAAAAAAAGTGTCTCGAAATAAAAACCAAATCAGATGGAACGATTTTTGAAAAATTAATTCTTCCATAAAATATTTTAATCCCTTTGTGAATTATTATTATAATTCTCAATTGAAGCATTGAAGATTACTTTAATCTACTGTGATGTTAAATTATTTTCAAGTGTTTCAAAGTTTAAATTTTCATTTTTACAATTTTCAAGTGTTAATGAACCAGAATCTAGAGTGAATTAAAAAATTGTTAAGTAATGTGAGAGGAAAAAATTTCCATTGTCATACCGGCTAGTCGAGGTGGAAAAGCAATCAATTGCACTTTAAAAGTTATATTATTAAAAGGTTGAACAATGTCTTTGAAAGAGCATTTTACATTGGGACACGAATCGCAATTGATTTGCGGTGAACAATGAGTATCGAGATCAATTCTCGGTGGAGGAGGCTTGCCAAAGAAAGCCTGCTGCTGTTGAGTATTCCTCAAATCATCCATATTCTGCGTGACACCTAGAAAATAAAAGAAATTTCATTCATCATAGAAAATTTAATTAATCAACAACATTTATCCACGAGTGTCAATATTTAATTTCTCAAGTGGAATAATTTTCTCCATAAAATGAAGAATGAAAAAAAATAAGTATAATTAAACAGTTAAAAATTATCTATCGCTAATTATTAATTACTACTAATTGTAGCGGATAAATTCTAAATTATTTTTTTTGCAGTCAAATTATTGTAGTTCTGAATATATTATACTTAATTAATAGCGAATTAGGAAAATAATAAAAATAAATTTAAACCAATATAGATAGTGATCTTTGGAAATTTGAAATAGTCTCTTAATTATAATAAGTATTAGTTAATAATAAATATTAGTTAATTCAACTATTCACATTCATAAAAAATTTATTTTTTGACTAAACATTTTTATTACGCTTTTTTGCACTCTTTGCTACACATTTTTATTTCTAATTGATATAGAACAAATTTTAAACCAAAATTTAGATATAAATTATAAATTATTATTTATTCAAAAAATAATTAATCTAGTAAATTTGAGAGTGAAATTTAATCAAATACATTTGTGATTTTTGTCTTTTGCAGGGAAAAAATTCAACTACGTTCAACATTTTTTTAAAATTCTTGTCAAAATTTTAATTATCTTTAGAAATATTAAAATTCTTCTCCGAAATTCATATATTTTCAAAACAAAACTAAAAAAACATTGACAACATTTCACTTATCTGTATAAATAAATAGCAAAATTCTTCAACAAAATTCAATTATTTTCGAAAATTTTATTAAAATTCATTAAAAAATTTCAATTCTTTTCATAATTAACAATATTTATCACACGAATTCAATTGTTTTCTAAAGTAATAAAGTTCAATTATTTTCAAAATTTTAATAAAATTCATTGCAAAATTTGAATTATTTTCAAAAGAAATTGTCAACAATATTCGTCCAAAGAATTTAATTGTTTAAAAATTTGTTGATAAAATTTTTAATAGGAACTGAATTAGAAGAAACATTCAATTATTCAATACATTATTTATTTTTGTATTTAAAAAATTGAATTCTGGTAGAATTTTTTCATAAACATTGATTTAAAAATAGATTTCAGTTTAAATCTTAGATTTGAAATAATTAATTTGAAAAATAATAATGAGATACATATTGTAAAAAAAAAAATAGGAGAAAGAGAAGAAATAACGAACCTGTCACCATAAGGGTTCCTTTTGTCGTGTCTATGACGTTCTTTGCAACACAATGATAAATACCATGATCCATGGATACGACTTTTATGATTTGTAGCTTCATTATAAACTGAAAACGAATTTAATATAAACCTCTGTAATATTATATAGATAAACACACACATACAGATGAACCGCATTAATTCCAGCGTTTTAAATAGAACAGGAAATTGTGAGAATGCATAATGATTAGTGTATATGATCGTTTAGTAATTAAATTGTAAAGTGCTTCTGTGACATCTGATAATGGGATTAAATAACAATTTCAGCTCATTAATTCGATCATTCGATTTTATCTCTCACAGTATTATCAAATTAGCTTTACAAAATATTTACGAAGCTAATTATTGCAACTTTCCACAAATAATAGAAAAAAGAATCTATTTCGTTTTTTTTTTCAAAATTCTATTCTGTGTAATTATTTATAAATTTACTATAATATTAATTAATTGGAAATATAATATATATAATAAACACAATAAATATAATTAATATAATAAATATAATAAACATAATAAATATAATAAATATAATAAATATAATTGTTAAAAACGATTTATTATAATTAATTATAATTATAATTATTTGTTATAATATATTAATTAATATAAATTCAATTATTTCCTGATTCATTGATTGAGAAAAACAATTCTAATAAATATTAGTATTTTTTTTCTTAATTATTAATTTAATAATTTATCAAGTTTTAAGAAATAATTATTATTTATTAATTTAATAATTTATCAAGTTTTAAAAAATAATAATTATTTATTTATTTACAGTACATAAGAATTTAAACCCAATTAAATAAATAATAAAATATCAATTACTGAATTAATACTCAAAAATCGATGAATTAAAAAATAAACCGAAATTTCCTTACGATGAGGCAAAATTAAAGAAATAAAAAATTCTTTTTTCCGATGGTGTTTTCTGCAAACACTTTTTTTTTGTTTACAAATTTTGGGTGAAATACCTTGTAACCGTTGCGTCTGCCATTGACCTCGGAACGATACTTTTCCAATAAATCGAGCCGTCGACCATCATCTCGTATCCAATATGTTTCTGGTTCCGGAAATGCTTCCACTTCACACTCGAGCATAGCGGTATTTTGATTTCGAACTCGAATTGTCTGGGAATGGACTCGAATGTAAGGAGCGACTGAAAACAGAATCAAACATTTTCTTATGTATTATTTTTTTAAAAAATCATTAAAAAAAACATCAAAAAAATATTTTGTACTGGAAAAAAATTATTTTTAATCAAATAATCGATGTCTGTTATAAAATGAATATTTATACTTGAATTAAATAATTTTTATTTAAGAGTCCATTAAATTGAATTTGCTTTAAATACTGAAATTATTGATTGATATAAAATTTATTTAACTCAAGTAAAAATTATTGTTTCAAAATAAAATTTATTTAACTCAATGAAAAATTATTGATTCAAAATAAAATTTATTTAACTCAAAGAAAAATGATTGATTCAAAATAAAATTTATTTAACTCAATGAAAAATTATTGATTCAAAATAAAATTTATTTATAACTCAAGTAAAACTTACTGATTAAAAAAAATTTATCTAACTCAAGTATAAAATTTATTCGAATCAAGTAAATATTTATTTGATAATAGACAAAAAGAAATTCTCTTCTTTAAATCAATAATATTGATATATAATAATATTTTTTTAAGAATTGAATTCTTGTTCAAAATTTTAATGTTTATAAAAAATATACTTATACTTGAATTCTCGCGAGGAATTTTATAAAAAAAAATTTCTAAATAACTAAATTCCTGTTAAATTTTTATTATTTAGAAAAATAATGAAATGTTTTTGTATAGAATTTTATTAAATTTTTTTTAACAATTAAATCCCTGTTGGGAAATTTTATTTGTATAAAATAAATTTTTGTATTTAATATCAGAGTATAATATTCCATTTCCCTGAATATAAAATTGAGTAAACTGAATCCCCCCCTCCAAAAAAAAATCCCTTCTTTTCTGTTATAAAGAAAGTGTATTGTTTTTGCAATTTATATTTGAAATCGAGTGAAATTTAAATTATGTTAATTTTATTTAAACGTCTGGTTGGATGAAATTAACTAGGAATTAACTAATTGAAAATGAGTTTCCGAGCAAACAATCGCGTCTGTCTGCGTGTGATTCACATTGGGGTTTGAATTACAATGAATAAATTAACGTACTTGTTGAAAAGCAGCGAACAATGAATTTTCATGTATTACACTTCAAAATTCTATCCAACAGATGTAACTAATGTACATATAGTATTCTGTATATTGGGATATTCTCCAATATAAATATCTATTATATTAAATTTACGCTCTCTTCGTGTAAAAAAAAGATTTTAAATTTAATCCTATAAAAAAGTCGATTTAAAAATTTTATTTTATCATTTTATTATTTTTTTATTTCTTTCTTTTTTTATTTTATTTTTTTGCTTTTTTTAAAATCGTTTTTTAGTTATTTTTAAGTCCGCACGTAAAAGGAACCAATAATCTTAGTGTTTGAGGCAAATTTATTTGATTAAAAATCATCATTTTTAAGTAAAAATTATTTAATTAAAATAAAAAAATTATTAAAAATGATCTTTTTTAAATAAAAATTATTTAATTCAAGTGAATATTTCTTTGAAACTCTCCAAATTTGAATTAGTAACAAATGTCTGCTAATTTCAATTAATTGCTGATTTTTGCAATTGAATTAACAAATTTCATTAATAATTTAGTAGATAATAGTATAAAATTTACAAATATTAAAAAGCAGAAAATAAGTCTGCAATTCAAAATTTGAAAATATTTTTACCACTTCAAATTTATATAGACTAGTAGACAAGTAATCGGTTCTTTGAATAAAATGAATTTATTTCAAAGCATCGAGACGAATATTTAAATATAAGAGGAGCAAAGGTAAAAGGAAAGGAAAACACGTACTAACGCCCTTTGACTTTTATAAGAGAACATACTCAAGAAGAAGAAGAAGAAGAAGAAGAAGAAGAAGAAGAAGAAGAAGAAGATTTCCTCTAATAGACAATTTTCATTCAAACAGCTTTGTAGTTATTGAAGAAAATTTCTTTTTTTTCATAGATATTAAAGCACATTTACAAAAAAAGCATATATAAAAGATGAAAAACTCAATTTTGTTGATGTAAGACAGAAATTTTTTTTTTATTACGTATTATCCTCGATTTTCTACACAAGATTCGTCTAACATAATGTGAACCTTATTCTTCGCCTGCGGAAAAGATCGATCGATCGTTCATTCCTTCGTTCGATTGAAGCGCAAGTAGATATATAGAGGTATCGTTTTTAAATTAGTCGAAGCTCTCTCTTTTTATGGTGCTTCTATAACAAGGGCTTAGCTGATAAGCACTCTGCAAGAGACTCGCATCTCTGGTGCAGAAACTCGTTCTCGTTGAGGGCTTGAAAAGGATTTATAACTAGTACACAATATAAATACTATATACTCTTCGGTGTATCAATTTTAAAGAAACAAGAAATATTTCTTATTACTATGACTGTAATTAATATAAAAAATTATGTTACGTGGTTGCCGCACAGAATGATAAATATGAAATTCAATGCACTAAAAAAAAATTTATTTGATTCAAATAACCGATTATTTGACTGTTATTAAATAAATATTTACTTGAATCAAATATTTCAGTATTTGAAGCAATTACTATTTAATTGATTCAAATAAAAATTATTTGATTCAAGTAAATATTTATTTGATCAATACTGAAATATTTGATTCAAATACAATTTATTTGATTTAAATAAAAATTATTTGATTCAAGTAAATATTTATTTGATAATATTCAAATAAACGGTTATTTGAATCAAAAGAATTTTTTCTTCAGTGTGCTTTTTCCACGATTTTCCAGGTCAATACTTAAATAAATAAAATAAATAAATAAATAAAATTCAGGTCAAAAATTAAAAAAATTGTATCCTAATAACAATAACAAAAGATTTAAATATTTTATTAAATTTTCCCTGTAAAACGGGAGGTGTTAAAATAACACCAGAATGGATTAAAATAATCTGCAACAGTTTAATCCCTGTATAATTAAATTAACTCCGAAAAGGATTAAAATAATTTATTTTTGTGTTATTTTTAACTATGAATGAAATTTTATTTTAAATAAAACACCAAAGTCAACGATTTGGAAAAATTCAACGAATTATGTTCAAAAATTTTTAAAAATTCTCGTCAAAATTTCAATGTTTTGTATAAATAATAAAATTCTTCTTTGATATTTAGTTATTTTACAAAAATTTAATCAAAATTTCAATTATTTCCAAAAGTTTTCTAAAATTCCATAATTTTCAATATTTACTAGTTCAATAAAATTTTCCAAAAGAAGTACATTATTAAAAAAATTTTTTGAATATAATTCTACGCAAACATTCAATTATTTTCATAAATAACAGCATTTCTACAGGGATTCAATTCTTTTTATAAATAATCAAATTCTATTAGGAATTCAATTATTTTGATAAATAATCAATTTCAAATATTTTTAATGCAATTTTAATCAAATTTCTCGAAAAATGTAATTATTCTTAAAAATCTTATTAAAATTATTATACAAAGTCCAAAGAATTTAATAATTTCAAAAAATTGGTGAAAACATTTTTTATGAGAATTAAATTTCAACAAACATGAAACTAATAAATTATTTATTTTTGTATTTAAATAATTAAATTTCAGTTAAAATTTTAGATTCTACTTAAGTTTTAAAAGCATTATAACCTGGATTTTTAGAAATAATTTAATTTTGAAAAAGTTTCAAACTAAAATCCATTGAAATTTTAAAGTTTTCATATTTTTGATAAAAAAATTCTGTAGAATTAATTCTTCTTAAAAGTTTAATAGGATTTTTATTGAAATTATTTCAAGTTTTTATTTTTCAATATATATTTAATTACAGAATTTCTGAATAATTGAAATTTTGTAAAATTGAATTCTAGACGAATAAATTTGAAAATTATAAAACTCATAGCAGAGTTTCAATTATTTTTCATCCAATTATAATCGAATTTCTTGAAAAAAGTAATTATGTTCAAGCAAGTTTTAATAAAATTCGACAAAAGAATTGAATTATTAAAAAATTTGTTACTAAAATTCTATATGAGAATTGAATTTTGAGAAACATTCAATTATGCAATAAATT